>CM053142.1:198476795-199199295 GCA_028571685.1 Heterohyrax brucei | reverse complement strand
TTCACCCAGTGCTGCTGCTGTCTTGGTGTGAGGTTCCCAATTCTCTGCCTGCTTCCCTTTCCTTTTATCTCTTCTAGGATGAAAGGATTAAGGATGGGGCAAGCCATACTCCAGGCAAACTCTCTTTACAGTGGTGCAGGTGATCCTAGGAAGGGGTTTACAGCCTCACCCTAATCCTTTAACATACAGCACAGCAAAATCACAAAATGAAGGACAATCGTAGAATACAGGGAATCATGGCCCAGCCACAGCGCTACACCTATTTTTGGGGGGGGACACAATTTGATCCATGACACAAAGTATACAGGGTATGCAAATCACACCTTCCTTGTGACATTCACGGCTGGTGTCATGGTTAATGTCCCCATCCTGGGGCTTGGCTCTCCGGGTGGAATGACAGAACCTCCTGATCAGAGTCTGGAGATACGCCCTCTGGAGCCGTCCTTTTCTCATCCCTGCGGACACTTGTCTTAGCTGCTCTCAGGCACTGCAGCCTTTTCTGTGCAGTTCTAAAACTATACTGCTCCATCTCTTAAAACACCAGGTGACATGGTCAAAAACTGGAGAGAATTAGTAGTGGGAGGCCTTGTTCGTTAATAGGGTCCTGTGTGAGCAATGGATTGGACTTGGTGACACAGAGTGACCGCATTGTGTGGGCACTTTGTCGTTCTAGGTCATCCTGTTGACCTCATACTGGAGGAAGGGGAATGGATGGAGAGGAGAAGACAGGAGACTCTTGGGAAGATAAGTCATGTATGGAGCAGAGAGGAAGAGTGTGCTGTCACCGTGCAGGAAGAGCAGTGGAAGCTGTATGTAGGTCAGCATGCAGATTTACATGGGAATGTACATTTCCATGCAATCAGAAAAGAAAAAACATAGGGTCCTATGTCAGGATTAGTCTGCTCCTGAGTTTGTTAGTGAAATGAGACTGGATCATGTTTAGGGTCTCCACTTTTGGAGAGATGGTGTTTCTCTGAGGCTTCCAAGTGTATGAGAAACACTCTCTCCCAGTTCGTGTTTGTCCTCCCACTGTCTGCTACAGCTGGTATGAAGCCTCTCTAATTTTCAGCTGTTCCCCGTGGTCTTTAACAGGAATCTAGAGTAAAAGTGTTCTGTTCCGCTGGACAGGCTCAACATTCAGGATGCTGTGTTTAACATCTTGGGCTCACAGTTTCCATTAAAAGAAAATTTCTAGATCAGTTGATGTTTCTACTGAGAATTCTTCAATTTAATGATATAAATTTTTCAAATACAGAAAACTGATGTAAAAGTAAAAATTTGAAAGTAAAACACATTATGTGTCCTACTTTGTAACAGAAAAGATGGCTTGGATTTTACACTTGCTTTTTTAATTAATTTTTCCTGGAATTTCTATAATAAGACAGAAAGCTTAAATCTGAGTTCTTAGAAAACTCCATAGTACTGCATATGGGTGATCTTGGTTGTTTTGACCATGTCGCCACAAACGGACACTTGGATCCTGTACGGTATTTGCTCTTCGGAAGTTTGCTCTTGTTGTTAGGTGCCCTCGAGTCAATTCTGACTCACAGCGACCCTGTGCACAACAGAACAATACACTGCCCTGTCCTGCACCTTGCCCACAATTGTTTTTTATGCTTAAGCCCATCGTTGCAGCCACTGTGTGTGTCCTTCTTGTTGAAGCTATTCTTCTTTTTTTTGGCTGACCCTCCACTCTAGCAAGGGACTAGTCCTTCCTGACAACATGTCTAAAGTGTGTAAGACACAATCTCACCATCTTTGCTTCCAAGGAGCACTGTGGTTGTACTTTTTCCAGAATAGATCTGTTTCTTCTTTTGGCGGTCCATAGCACATTTGATATTGTTCTCCAACACCACAATTCAAAGGCATCAATTCTTCTTCTGTCTTCCTTATTTGCTGTCCAGCTTTGACATGCATATGATGAATATATGTATTGATTTCCTCGAGGTGTCAAAAGTTTAGACACATAAGCCCTTCTGAACTAAAACAAATTAAATTCAAATGGAGGGAGTTCCATGTTACTTTGTAAAATTTTTATTTGAAAATTATGTTTCTTTTGTTAAGCCATTGCTTTAAGCTTTTCTTCCCAGCTGTATTATAAACCCCCACCTGTCCATCAGTCCTTCGTATTACAGTTGTCACGTTACTGTTGGTTTGCATGTTACTGTGATGCTATACTCCATTCCTCTGGGATCTCAAGTGCCAACAGGGTCACCCATGGTGGACAGGCTTCAGTTGAACTGCCAGATTAAGACAAACTAGAAATCAGTACCTGATGGTATATTTCTGAAAAAATTTGCCCATGGAAGCCTTCAGGAGTAGCAGCAGCAGATTGTCTGATACAATGCTGGAAGATGGACTCCTGCAGTTGGAAGGTCCTCAGAATCTGACTGGACTAGCGCAGCCTCCTTGGAGTGGAGTCAACCTTGATGATTAACATGGAGTCAAGCTCTGGGGTCCTTCATTTGCTGATGTGGCATGGCTTAAAAGGAGAAGACACGGCTGCAAACATCCGTTAATAACAAGAATGTGGAATGTACAAAGTAGGAATGTAGGAAGTTGTCAAAAATGAAATAGAATGTGTAACCATTTGTATCCTAGGCATGAATGATGTGAGATGGACTGGTATTATCCATTGTGAATAGGACAGTCATATCCTCTGCTATGCTAGAAATGACAAACTGAAGAGGAATAGCATTGTATTCATTGTCAAAAAAGAACTGTCTTGTTGCAAAATGGTCCAGCCTCTTTGGAAAGCAATCTGGAGCTTCCTTAAAAGAATGGATATTGATATACCATTTGACCCAGTCATTCCACTACTTGGAATATGTCCCACAGAATCAAGGCCTTTCACACCAACAGACACATGCACCAGAATGTTTATCGCAGCACAGTCCATGGTAGCAAAAAGATGGAATCAACTCAGATGCCCAACAACAGAACGGATAGGTAAACTATGGTATATATACTCAGTGGAGCACTACGCAATGATAAAGAACAACGATGACTTCAGGAAACATCTCATGACCTGATTTCAACTGGAAGACATTATGTTGAGTGAAAGTAGTCAGTGACAAAAGGACAAATATTGTATGAGAACTCTACGATAAGATCTCAAAACCAGACTTGTGTATAGAAGAAAAGACTCTTTGACAGCTGCAAGGGAGGGGAGGGAGGGAGGGGGAGGGTTTAGATTAGACAGTTGCTAGGTATCTGGTTGGGTGAAATCAGTGATAGCACACATTAGAAACAAGAACAAAATTAAGTGGACTTAAACATAACATGAGTACTCCTTCCATCTTAACCCAATATTGCAAGGATAGAGTAGCTGGGGCAGGGGGTGGGGGACCATGATCTTAGGCGAAAGCTAGGCCAATTGGCACAACTAGCATTTTGCTAAGAGGGCTCTCTGCACCCCACGTTGGTGAGTGGCATCTGGGGTCTTAAAAGCTGCCAAGCTGCCATCCGAGGGCACAGCAAATGGTCCCAACTCAGCAGGAACAGATGCTCACCGAGGACCAAAATGACATGGGGAAAAGACATCCCAGAAGACAAAGAGACCCACATGAGTGGGTGCCTACATCGACTTTGGACCGGAAGAACCAGATGGTGCCCGGCCACCACCAGTGATAGCCGCGATGGAGCTCACTAAGTTGAGTCTCACTGGCAACACAAGAATAAAAAGGGGTGCACCCTGAGATCCCCAATAAAAGACCTCAGTTGATGGTCCAGTGATTTCAGGGTTCCCCTGGGAGCATGGCCCCTTACCTTGATGCTGCCCTTGACCATAAATCATAACGAAGGTCCACGCTTCAGACAGGAATGGATTGGACTTGGCGATGCAGTGACCATATATTGGATGCATTTTATGGTTCTGTACATCTATAGGATGTCATCCTGCTGACCTCTGGCTGGAGGAAGGAGAGTGGGTGGAGAGGAGGGAAAAAAGAGACTTTTGGGAGAATGAGACATGTATGGAGCAGAGAGGAATAGTGTGCTGTCACCTGGCAAGGAGAGCAGTGGAAGCTGCATATAGGTGGGTATGTAAATTTATACGTGAATGTACATTTTCACTCAGTTATATTAAATAACAAATTTTAAAAAAAGAACTGTGTTGAAGTATAATAACACTGTTAGTGATAAGATAATATCCATACACCTATGAGGAAAACCAGTGAATACAACTATTAGTCAAATTTATGTACCAACCACTAAAGCCAAAGGTGAATAAATTGAAGATTTTTACCAACTTCTGCAGTCTGAAATTGATCAAACATGTTATCAAGATGTGCTGAAAATTACTGGTGCTTTGAATGCAAAAGTTGGAAAAAGAAGAGGATTCGTAGTCAGACAACCAAAAGGAAAACCATGCTGGTATTTCTCATGCTGAAAGAACTCATGAAGAAAGTTGGAAAGTGTCACCTTGGTGAAGAAAGCAGATGTAGCCTAGGAGACTGCATGACAGAACTGTGCAAGACCAGTGGCTTCGTCACTGCAGATGCTTGTCTTCGGTAACCAATGGAGACTGTACATGTGGACTGCGCCAGGTGGAATACATAGGAATCAAATCAGTTCCAGGAATTGATGGAATACCAGCTGAGACATTTCAAAAAATGGATGCAGCACTAGAGGGGCTGTCTCAACTATGCAGAGAGATTTGAAGACAGCTATCTGGCCAGCCAACAAAGAGGTTCATATGTGTTCCTGTTCCAAAGAAAGGTGATCTAACAGGATATGGAAATTATTGAACAATATTAATATGACATGCAAGTAAAGTTTCATTCAAAGTTACCCAAAAATGCCTGTGGTATACACTGACAACTGCCAGAAATTCGAGCTGTATTCTAAAGAGGAAGTGGAAGGATGACTATCAAAGCTGATGTCAGATGAATCTTGGCAGAAAGCAGAGTATCAGAAAGATGTTTCTCTGGTTTTTTGGACTGTGTTAAAGGTATTCCACTGTGTGGGTCCCAATGAATTATGGATAGCATTGTGATGAATGGGAATTCCAGAAAACTTTGTTGTGTTCATGTGGAACCTGTGTATAGACCAAGAGGCAGTCATTGGAATAGAACAAGGGATATACTGCATGGTTTCAAGTCAAAGACATTTTGTGTCAGGGTGGTACCCTTTCACCAGACTCACACAGTCTTTATGCTGAGTAAATAACCCGGGACGTGGGCAGCATGAAGCAAAACAGCATCAGGGTTGGTGAAAGTGTCATTAACAATTTGCAGTTTGCAGATAACCTGGCCCAGACCTGAAACACTGTAAAGATCAAAGACCACAGCCTTCAGTACAGATTTCACTCCAACATAAACCCAAAATCCTCATGACTCAACCAATAAGCAACATCATGATAAATGGAGAAAATGGTGATGTTGTCAAGGATTTCATTTTACTGGGAGTCTAAGTCAACACTCATGGAAACAGTAGCCAACAAATCAAATGGTGTATTGCACTGGGCAGATCTACTGCAAAAGACCTCTTTCAAGTGCTAAAAAGCAAAGATGTTAATTTAAGGACTGCGGTGTCCCTGACTCAAGTCATGGCATTTTCAATAGCCTTCTATGCATGGGAAAGCTGGAAGATGGATAAGGAAGACTGAAGAAGAAGTGACGCTGGCAAAAATTGTGTTGGCAAAGAGTACTGAATAAACCATGGACTGCCAGTGGAAAAACAGCAAATCTGTCTTGGAAGAAGTACAACCACAATGCTCCGTGTGAGGATGGTGAGACTTCGTGTCACATCCTTTGGAGATGTTATCAGGAGTGACCAGCCCCAGGAGAGAGATATCATGCTTCACAGAGAGTCAAAGAAAAAGAGGAGGACTTCACTGAGACAGGCTGACAGACACAATGGCTGCAACAGTGGGCTCAGGCATAACAATGAATGATTCGGAGGGTGTTGCAGGAATAGGCAGTACTTCATTCTTTGTACACAGGATGGCTATGATTTGGAAGTGACTCATTGGCGCCTAAGATATAACAGTATGTCATAAAGTGAAGTAACTGTTTATTTGTAGTTTAAATAACAGAAATTTAAATCCCTAATAATAAATACACCTTTTCAGTTGTTATAACCTCCCAGTATCCCACTTTGATCTTGTCTACTTTCTGCCTGAAGGCCTTTGAAACCCGTGTTTAACATACATTATTATTACCACTTTTTTTTTTTCAAAAGCAGTTGCAGCAGTTCATTGACAGCAAACTGCCAGAAATTCATTTTTGGAAGAATACGTGAAACAAGGGATGTCGTTGCTGATGGCAGATGAATCTTGGCTGAAAATTGAGAATAGCACAAAGATCTTTGCCTGTGTTTTGCTGACTACGCAGAGGTATTTGACTGTGTGTATCATAATAAATTATGGGTGGCAGTGGAAAGAATGGCATTTCCAGAACACTGAATTTTGGTGATGAGGAACCTGAACATAGATCTGAAGGCAGTATTCATACAGAGCAAGTAACCCTTCACCGTATTTCTTCAGTCTGTTCTGAGAACATAATGCAGGAAGCTGGACTCCATGAAGAAGAACGTTGTGAGAAAGGCAAAGCCAAGATGACAGAGTAGGAATATGCTTCCTGTGTCACTTTTATAACAAAGACCCAAGAACACAAGTGAGTCAATCGTATGTGACAATTCAGGAGCCCTGATCATCAAAGACAGAGTTGAGTGGTCCAACTGAACAGAAAGGTGAGGGATAGACAGTTCAGAATCAGCAAAGAAGTGCCAATCACGAGGTTGCCGGCACCCTGCTGATTGGATTGATGGTTGCACAGAGGCTGAGGCCCAAGCAATGGCACTTGGGACATGTTTCAGCACGTCGGAAGAGACCCGATAGCAGAGGCAGAAGCGGCAATGGACCTGCAAAAGTTAGGTGTAAACATCTAATCTACTGCGCAGGGCTGAAATGACCCCTCCCACTCTGGGACTTTGGCAGCAAAGACCCACCTTCCCCTCATCCGGCCCCTTCCCCACTGACACTACTGTGGCCGTAGTCAGCCATTGCCATGCCCCCTACACTGGATCTGAGGGCTGTCCACACCCAAAACAGGTGCATGGCTTCAGGGGACAAAAAAAAGAAAAAAAAAAAAGGCCAAACCTCTGAGCCAATAACTGAGGTCCATCTGTGCCTAAACCAGTCTTATGGGTTCAAAAAAGTCACCACACCCTATAAGGAAGGAACTTAGGGCAGGCACTGCCTTTTGTCTAGGCATAAAGGGTCTGTGGACTTGTAACACCCTTCACCCCTGCCTGGACCTCTGTGGGTTCCTTAAACAGTGAAGGACCTCATTAATGCCAAGACTCAAGACTTTGTGCACCTAAGCCAGTCTCATGGCTTTAAAACTTGTCATGCTTGCAGGTGGGGTTAAGAAGGCGGAGTAACTATATGCATCCTGTGAGCTCTCTAACAACAAAGAATCAGAAAAATGACTGAACAGATTATACAGGACATTCTGTAAGCCCTGAATATCAGGGAGAAAACTGAGAGAGCAGACTGGGTGACAGAGACAGGAGAGCAGGTCCAGAAGCAACTAGTTTGGAAAGAATTAAATCCACACCCCTCAAAGGGACCCACTTCTGCCAGCTGAGTGGAGCCATGGTGCAATGGGGAGGCAATGAACAGAGCAGCAGTGCAACAAGCGAAGTGTATCTTTCTCAGTAGGGAAACTGAGCTTCAGACAGTCGTACCTACAGAAATGCAGAGAAATATCATTTGAACATTATAAGCTGTTTGTGAAGCCTTGCAGACTTAAATCTTCTCTGTGGGCTGGTCTTCTCTCCCTTTACCCACAACTCCTCCATTCTCTGCTCAAACCAGGCACTAGACTCTGACATTCTACCTGAGTTGGAATTGGGGCACCTTATGTGCCCAGCCTGAAATAGTCTCCTGGACTTGAAGAGGGAAACAAAAGGGGGTGGGGGTGGGGGGAGTCTGCCAGCTCCCCTGAGTTGGGAACTGCCCCTGCCTTTCTCAGTGGGGTAACACCTGTAACTAGCTTGTGACAGGGCACTGGAATTTCTAGGGCTGTGTCATGGGTTGAATTGTGTCCCCCAAAAAATATGTGTAACTATGTGGCTGTGACATGATTCCCAGTATCTTGTGACTGTCCTCCAAGACATATTATAATCAAGCTCAACAAAATGAAACATAAGCAGCAACTCTTAAAGGCAGCAAGACTGAAGACAAAAGCTAACATTGAGAGGGAAACCCTGTAGGCTCTCGTCAGATTTCTCAGCAGAAACCATGCTGGCACAGAGACAATGGCACGACACATTCAAAGTCTTGAAGGAGAAGAACTTCCAACCAAGAATTATATATCCTGCAAAACTATCTTTCAAATACGAAAATGAAATTAAGACATTCCCAGATAAACAGAAACTCAGAGCAACCAAGGAGTTTTCCAGATGAAGAAACTTTTATGAAAGCATCAGGAAGTGAATACAAATTGATTATATACAAAGCCTTTCTAGACCTTATACAAAATGCAGCAGAACAAAATGAAAATTTAAGCAAGTTGTTCGACCTGATGGAACACCAGTACTCTGAAATCAAACAGATCAAGAAGAAAATCAAAGACATAGAAACTTGCATGCAAAGCCAAGAAAACAGAATGGAACAAATGAAAAAAAGAATTTCTGACTTGGAAGACAGAGCTACTGATGCTAGTGTCTATGAGCAGAAATCAGAAAAAAGAAGCAAGAAAAATGAAGAAACATTAAGAAGCATGTGGGACTCTATTAAGAGGAACAACCTTCGATTAATCAGAGTCCCTGAACAGGGTGAGACATCTGAGAACACAGAGAGTATTGTTGCTGAGCTGCTGAAAGAAAACTTCCCAGAAATCATGAAGGAAGAGAATATAGACATCTCAGATGCATATCGTACGCCACCCAATATAGATCTCAAAAGAAAGACTCCAAGGCATATTATAATCAAGCTTCAAAGTCTTGAATGAGAAGAACTTCCAACCAAGAATTATATATCCTGCAAAACTATCTTTCAAATAAGAAAATGAAATTAAGACATTCCCAGATAAACAGAAACTCAGAGACTTTGTAAAAACCAAACACAAACACAAGAAATACTGAAAGAAGTTCTTGGCTTTGGCTTAGAAGAACGAAACCACTAACTTTATATTTTAGAACGACACACTACTCAATACTCATTTAGGGAAGGCTCCAAAGTAAATCACAGCTTTGATTTGGAAAGAAGCAATCCAGTGATCATCATGAAAACTATGGTGTCATCATAATAAAAGAGGGATGTACTACAGTCGTTATAGTCCTTCCAGATGGAGAGGAAGATGACAAGACCGGTAGTAATTAAAATTGGGTTTATAAACAGTTTATTAAGGGGGTTCATAGGGGCAGCTGTAAAGCACAACAAAGATATATTATACCATTTCAAGAAATCTAACACACGAGTCTCAACAACTATAAAACCAGCTCTGAAAAAGGTGAAAAATCAACTCACAAAAAAAGAGTGTCTCAGAACAGCCTAATAAGAACAACAGAGAAAACATCAACATAAAAATAAACTTATCACAATGGCAGCAGTGAACACATACCTATCAATAATTACATTGAATGTGAATGGACTGAATGCTCCAGTAAAGAGACACTGAGTGTCATCTTGGATCCAAAGACACGACCCATCCATATGTTGTCTACAAGAAACTCACTTGAGACCTAAAGACAGGAACAAACTGAAAATTAAAGGATGGAAGAATATATATCAAGCTAACAATGAACAAAGAAGAGCAGGAGTGGCAATTCTAATTTCAGACAAAATCAATTTTAATGTCAAATCCACCATCGTGGACAAAGATGGACACTATTTATTGCTGAAAGGTTCAGTACACAAGCAAGACTTAACTATATTAAACATTTATGCACCTAATGTCAGAGCACCTAAATATGTCGAAGAAACACTGACTATGCTCAAAAGAGAGTTACATCACTCCACAATAATAATAATCACTCCATTCTCATTACTAGACAGATCATCTAGAAAAAAGCTCAGTACAGATACAGAAGACCTCATTGACACAATTAACCAACTAAACCTCATTGATATATACAGAACTTTCCACCCATCAGCAGACAACTACACCTTCTTCTCCAGTGCACATGGAACATTCTCCAGAATTGACCATGTGATAGGCCATAATGCAATGCTCAACAAAATCCATACCGTTGAATTACTGCAAAGCATCTTCTCAGATCATAAAGCCATAAAAGTTGAAATCAATAGCAGAAAAAACAGAGATAGAAAGTGGAACTCTTGGAAACTGAACATCTTGCTCAAAAAAACATGGGTTGTAGAGGAAATCAGGGATGAATTAAAGAAATTCATGGATTCCAATGAGAACGAAAACACTTCCTACCAGAACCTATGGGATACAGCCAAAGCAGTGCTCAGAGGTCTGTTTATCTCCATAAATGCACACATCTGGAAGGAAGAAAGAAACGAAATCAAGGAACTAACTCTACAGCTTGAACAAGTAGAAAGAGAACAACAGAGGAACCCTTCGGGCACCGGAAGAAAGGAGATCATAAAGATTAGAGCAGAGCTAAATGAATTAGAGAATAGAAAAACAATTGAAAAAATTGAAAAGACCAAAAGCTGGTTTTTTGAAAAGATCAACAAAATTGATAAACCACTGGCTAAACTTACTAAAGAAAAGCAGGAAAGGAAACAAATAACCCAAATTAGAAATGAGACGGGAGTTGTCACCACAGATACAACAGAAATCAAAAATATCATAACTGAATACTATGAAAGACTGTACTGTAACAAATTTGAAAACCTAGGGGAAATGGAAAAGTTCCTTGACTCATACCACCTACCTAAATTATCACAACGTGAAGCAGAACAACTTAATAAACCCATCACAAAGGAAGAGATTGAAAAGGTCATCAAAACACTGCCAACCAAAAAAAGTCCGGGCCCAGATGGCTTCACTGCAGAATTCTACCAAGCATTTAGAGAAGAGTTATCCCCAATACTACTGAAACTATTTCACAGTATAGAAAGGGATGGAGTACTCCCAAACTCATTCTATGAAGCCAGCATAACCCTGATACCTAAGCCAGGGAAGGATCCAACAAAGACAAAACTACAGACCGATATCACTCATGAACCTATATGCAAAAATCTTCAACAAAATTCTTGCCAACAGAATACAACAACATATCAAGAAAATAATCCATCATGACCAAGTGGGATTCATACCAGGGATGCAAGGCTGGTTCAACATCAGGAAAACAATTAATGTGATTAACTACATAAATAACACAAAAGACAAAGATCATCTGATTTTGTCCATTGATACCGAAAAGGCATTTGATAAAGTCCAACACCCATTCATGCTAAAAACTCTTACCAAAATGGGCATAGACGGCAAATTCCTCAACACAATAAGGGCCATTTATACAAAGCCAATTGCCCACATCGTCCTGAATGGAGAGAGACTGAAAGACTTTCCCCTGAGATCAGGAACTAGACAAGGATGCCCACTGTCACCTCTCCTATTCAACATTGTGCTAGAAGTTCTAGCCAGAGCAATTAGACAAGACCAAGACATAAAGGGCATCTGCATCGGCAAAGAGGAAGTTAAAATCTCCCTGTTCACAGATGATATGATTGTATATGCAGAGAACCCCAAGGAATCTATAAGTAAGCTACTCAAACTGATAGAAGAGTTCAGCAAAGTCTCAGGATACAAGATAAACATAAGTAAATCAGTAGGTTTCCTTTATACCATCAACGAGACTGTTAAGGAGGAAATTATGAAATCAACACCATTTACGATAGCCCCTAAGAAGATAAAGTACCTAGGAATTAATCTAACCAGAGAAACAACAGACCTTTACAAAGAGAACTACAAGCCCTTACTACAAGAAACTAAGAGAGACTTAGATAAATGGAAAAACCTACCCTGCTCATGGATAGGAAGACTTAACATTGTGAAAATGTCTACTTTACCCAAAGCAATTTATTTATATAATGCAATTCCAATACAAGTTCCAGCATCATTTTTTAATGAGATGGAGAAACAAATCACCAATTTTGTTTGGAAAGGGAAGAAGCCCCGGATAAATAAGGTACTACTAAAGAAGAAGAACACACTGGGAGGCCTCTCATTACCCGATCTTAGAACATACTACACTGCCACAGTGGTCAAAACAGCCTGGTACTGGTACAAGAACAGACAGATGGATCAATGGAACAGAATTGAGACCCCAGAGATGACACCATCTGCCTATGAACAGTTGATATTCGACAAAGGCCCTAAGACATTAAACTGCGGTAAAAACAGTATCTTCAACAAATGGTGCTGGCAAAATTGGTTATCCATCTGCGATAAACTGAGTCAAGATCCATATCTTACACCTTATACAAAAACCAACTCCAACTGGATAAAAGACCTAAATATCAAACCTAAAAAGCTAAAGCTCATCCAAGAAAAGGTAGGAACAACAATGGAAGTTTTAATACACAATGAGGACAGACTCCAAAATCTGTCAAACAAACCTCAATCAACAGAAGAGAAAATAGATAAATGGGAACTATTAAGAATCAAACACTTTTGCTCATCCAAACACTTTATTAATAGAATTAAAAGAACACCCACAGAATGGGAAAAAATATTTGGAAACTCTATGTCAGACCGACGCCTGATCTCCATAATCTATAGGATACTACAAAATATCAAGAAGAAGAAGATAAACCATCCAATTAAGCGATGGGCAAAGGAGATGGACAGACACTTCACTAAAGAGGAGATCCAGGCAGCCAAAAAACACATGCGGACATGTTCACGATCTTTAGTTATTAAAGAAATTCAAATCAAGACAACAATGAAATACCATCTCACCCCAACAAGATTGGCCATGATCCAGAAAACACAAAACAACAAATGCTGGAGAAGCTGTGGAGAAAGTGGAACCCTCCTCCACTGTTGGTGGGGTTGCAAAATGGTCCAGCCTCTTTGGAAGGCAATCTGGTGCTTCCTTAAAAAAATGGATATTGATATACCATTTGACCCAGTAATTCCACTACTTGGAATATATCCTAAAGATTCAAGGCCTTTCACACCAACGGACACATGCACCAGAATGTTTATCGTGGCACAGTCCACAATAGCAAAAAGGTGGAATCAATCCAGATGCCCAACAACAGAAGAATGGATAGGTAAACTGTGGTACATATACTCAATGGAGCATTACGCAGTGATAAAGAATAACGATGATTCCAGGAAACATCTCCTAACCTGGTTTCAACTGGAAGACATTATGTTGAGTGAAAGTAGTCAGCAACAAAAGGACAAATACTGTATGAGACCTCTACGATAAGATCTCAAAAACAGACTTGTGTATAGAAGGAAAGACTCTTAGACAGCTGCAAGGGAGGGGAGGGAGGGAGGGCGAGGGGGGGAGGGTTTAGTTTAGATAGTTACTAGCAATCTAGTTGGGAGAAAGCGGTGACAGCACACATTAGGAACAAGAACAACATTAAGTGGACTTCAGCATAACTTGAGTACTCCTTCCATCTTAACTCAATATTGCAAGGATAGAGTAGCTGGGGCAGGGGGCGGGGGACCATGCTCTTGGGCGAATTCCAGGCCAATTGGCACAACTAGCGTTTTGCTAAGAGAGCTCTCTGCACCCCACATTGGTGAGTGGTGTCTGGCGTCTTAAAAGCTGCCAAGCTGCTATCCGAGGACACAGCAAATGGTCCCAACTCAGCAGGAACGGATGCTCACCGAGGGCCAAAACGGCATGCGGTGAAGACAACCGAGAAGACAGAGAGACCCACAAGAGTGGGTGCCTACATCGACTTGGGACCGGAAGAACCAGATCGTGCCCGGCCACCACCAGTGATAGCCACGACGGAGCTCACAGAGAGGACCCTCACTGGCAACACAAGAATAAAAAGAGGTGCATCATGAGATCTCCACTAAAAGACCTCAATTGATGGTCCAGCTGTTTTGGGGTTACTCTGAGAGCATGGCCCCCTTCCCTGATGCTGCCCTCTCCCATAAATTATAACAAAGGTCCACTCTTTGGACAGGAATGGATTGGACTTGGCAAGGCAGAGTGACCATATATTGGAAGCACTTTATGGTTCTATACATCTATAGGATATCATCTTGCTGACCTCTGGCTGGAGGAAGGGGAGTGGACGGAGAGGAGGGGAAAGGAGACTGTTGGTAGGATGAGACAGGTATGGAGCAGAGAGGAATAGTGTGCTGTCACCGGACAGGGAGAGCAGGGGAAGCTGCATATAGGGGGGCATGTAAATTTACATGTAAATGTACATTTTCACTCAGTTATGTTAAATAAAAATAAAAATTAAAAATAGAAACAAGAAAAATGAAGAAACATTAAGAAGCATGTGGGACTCTATTAAGAGGAACAACTTTCGATTAATTGGAGTCCCTGAACAGGGTGAGACATCTGAGAACACAGAGAGTATTGTTGCTGAGCTGCTGAAAGAAAACTTCCCAGAAATCATGAAGGAAGAGAATATAGACATCTCAGATGCATATCATATGCCACCCAATATAGATCTCGAAAGAAAGACTCCAAGACATATTATAATCAAGCTTAACAAAATGAAACACAAGCAGCAACTCTTAAAGGCAGCAAGACTCAAGACAAAGCTAACATTCAGAGGGAAACCCTGTAGGCTCTCGTCAGATTTCTCAGCAGAAACCATGCTGGCACGGAGACAGTGGCATGACACATTCAAAGTCTTGAAGGAGAAGAACTTCCAATGAAGAATTATATATCCTGCAAAACTATCTTTCAAATACGAAAATGAAATTAAGACATTCCCAGATAAACAGAAACTCAGAGACTTTGTAAAAACCAAACGCAAACTACAAGAAATACTGAAAGAAGTTCTTGGCTTTGGCTTAGAAGAACAAAACCACTAACTTTATATATTAGAACGACACACTACTCAATACTCATTTAGGGAAGGCTCCAAAGTAAATCACAGCTTTGATATGGAAAGAAGCAATCCAGTGATCATCATGAAAACTATGGTGTCATCATAATAAAAGAGGGATGTACTAGATGTTATAGTCCTTCCAGATGGAGAAGAAGATGACAAGACTGGTAGCAATTAAAATTGGGTTTATAAATAGTTTATTAAGGGCGTTCATAGGGGCAGCTGTAAAGCACAACAAAGATGTATCATACCATTTCAAGAAATCTTTAACATACGAATCTCAACAACTATAAAACCAGCTCTGAAAAAGGTGAAAAATCAACTCACAAAAAAGAGTGTCCCAGAACAGCCTAATAAGAACAACAGAGAAAACATCAACATAAAAATAAACATATCACAATGGCAGCAGTGAACACATACCTGTCAATAATTACGTTGAATGTGAATGGACTGAATGCTCCAGTAAAGAGACACCGAGTGTCAGCTTGGATCAAAAGACACGACCCATCCATATGTTGTCTACAAGAAACTCACTTGAGACCTAAAGATAGGAACAAACTGAAAATTAAAGGATGGAAGAATATATATCAAGCTAACAATGAACAAAGAAGAGCAGGAGTGGCAATTCTAATCTCAGACAAAATCAATTTTAATGTCAATTCCACCATCGTGGACAAAGATGGACACTATTTATTGCTGAAAGGTTCAGTACACAAGCAAGACTTAACTATATTAAATATTTATGCACCTAATGTCAGAGCACCTAAATATGTCGAAGAAACACTGACTACTCTCAAAATAGAGTTAGATGACTCCACAATAATAGTGGGAAACTTTAACACTCCACTCTCATCACTAGACAGATCATCTAGAAAAAAGCTCAGTAAAGATACAGAAGACCACATTGACACAATTAACCAACTAAACCTCATTGATATAAGTTTATGGGGATATTGCCATAAAGAAAACAGCAATGTACAAATGGATTACACATTTTTCTGAGGGAAGAGAAAGTGTCATTGATGAAAAGAGGTCAGGGTGGCCAGTAACGAGCCAAACTGGCAAAAAGTCATTGAATTGTGCGTCAAAATCATCAGCTAACTGTGACAAGCACAGCAGACCAAGTAAACATTGATACAGAAACAGCAAAATCTGAACTGAAAATCTTGGCATGAGAAAGGTGAGTGTAAAAATGATCCCAAAGGAGCTCACCAATTGTCATGGTTTGAATTGTGTCCCCCCAAAAATATGTGTAGCCATGTGGCTGGGATATGATTCCCAGTATCTTGGGACTCTCCTCCATTGTGTGGTTTCGCTAAACTGTATGTTAAAGGATTAGGGTGGGGATGTAGATTCCTGCATAGAATTACTTCCCTGCCCTGCTGTAGGGGGAGTTTCCCTGGAGTATGGCTTACCCCACCCTTAATGCTCTCAGCTTGCAATAGATAAAAGGGAAAGAGAAACAAAGGACAGTTAAGAACCTTGCTACCATCAAGCAAGCAGCACCGGGACAAGAGCGTGTCCTTCAGACCAGAGGTTCTTGCGCCAGGACACTCCCTGAACAAAGACTGATGCAATACCGGACTTTCCTCCAGAGCCGACAAGGGCAAAGCCTTCCCCTGGAGTGGACACCCTGAATATGGACTTGCAACCTACCGGGCTGTGTAAGAATAAACCTTCCTTTGTTAAAGCCAACCACTCTGTGGTATTTCTGTTAGAGCGGCCCTAGCTGACTAAAACACCAATGAACAAAAAGCAAAGGAGAGTCGAAATTTACCAAGAACTTTTGGAGAGAGAAGATGATGTTTGGGGCCATGTTATCACTGGTGATGAAACATGGGTTTACAGATAAGACCCTGCAAGAAATGTCACAGTGTACAATGGAAGTCAGCCAGTTGTCTGCAGCTGTAAAAGTGTTGGTCAAAATCAAGAGTTGAAATGATGTTGCTAACCTGTTTTGATATCAGAGGGGTTGTTCATTATGAATTTGCACCAGCTGGGCAAACAGTTAACCAAGTTTACTATTTAGAAGTGCGGAAAAGACTGTGTGACAAAGACAAAAACAACCCAAACTTTTCGCCAACAACTCATGGCTGTTCCATCAAAACAGTGTACAAGCTCACACAGCACTGTCTGTGAGGGAGCTTTTAGTCAGTAAACAAAAAGCTGTATTGGAATACCCTACCTACTCCCCCGATCTGGCCCCCAACAACTGTTTTCTGTACCTGGAGACAAAGGAAATGTTGAAGGACGACATTTTGATGACATTCAGAACATCAAGGGTAATGCAATAGCTGTGCCGTTCCAGAAAAAAAGTTCCAAAATTGCTTTGAAGGGTGGACTAGGTACTGCCATTGGTACATAGCTTCCCAGGGGAGTACTTCAAAGGTGACCACAGTGGTATTCAGCAGTGAGCTATGTAGCACTTTTCTTAGGATGAGTTCACAAACTTAATTGGTAGTCCTCATGTGCTGCCTCCTGAAACGGTTGAACACTGACCAGTGCTTTTTGGTGTAGTGACTGCATGTCCTTTTCCTCTTCTTTTAATGTTTCCTGCATCATTTAATATTTTCTCCATGGAATCCTTTAGTATTGCAGCTCAAGGTTTGAATTTTTTCTTCAGTTCATTCAGCTTGAGAACTGTCAAGTGTCTTCTTCCTTTTGGTCTTCCAGCCCTGGGTCCTCGCACATGTCATTATGGTACTGTGTCTCCTTGAGCTGCCCTCTGAGTTCATCGGTTCACCCCTTCCTCTTTGATGTCATCATTTCATCTTTCACTTTAGCTTTTCTATATTAAAAAGCAAGTTTCAGAGTTTCTTTTGACATCCATTTGGGTCTTTTTTTCTTTTCATGTCTTTTTAATAGCCTCTGGCTTTTATCATCTGTGATGTCCTTCCACAGCTAGTTTGGTCTTCTATCATTGGTGTTCAGTATGTCAGATCTCTTGAGATGGTCTCTGAGTTCAGGTGGCATATACTCAGAGTCCCACTTTGGCTCTTTTTGACTTGTGCTAAAATTCTTTAGTTTCAGCTTGAACTTGCATACAAGCCATTGATGGATTCTTTTGCAGTCGGTCCCTGGCCTTCTTCTGACAGGTGATTTTGAGCTTTGGCATCATTTCTTTCCACAGTTGTAGTTGATTTGATTCCTGTGTATTTTATCCTGTGAGATTCCCGTGTATAGTCACTGTGATGTTGGTGAGAAAAGGTGTTTGCAAGGAAGAAGTCGTTAGATTCACAGAATTGTAGCGTGCGATCTCCAGGCTTGTTTCCATAACCAAGGCTGTGTTTTCCAACTACCAGTCCTTCTTTCCACCTTTCATGTTAAAATTGCTAGTGATTTTCAGTGCATCTCTATGGCATGCTTCATCAATTTCAGACTGTAAAAGTTGGTAGAAATCTTCAGTTTCTTCATACTTGGCATTAGTGGTTAGTAGGTAAATTTAAATAATAGTTCTGTTAATTGGTCTTCCTAAGTAGGCATCTGGATATTACACTGTCACTGACAATGTTGTACTTCATGATCTATCTAGAAAGGTTTTGACAGTGAATACAGTGTTAGGTCTCTTCAGTTGGTCACCCCCAGCATAGTAGACCATATGCCTGTCTGATTTTAAGTGGCTAGTACCAGTCCGTTTCAGCTCACTAATGCACAAGATATCACTATTTATCTGTCGTGTCAAGTTTCAGATGACTTCCAGCTTTACTGTATTCATACGGAGCACATTCTGTGTTCTGATTACTCATGGATGTTTGCAGTTGTTTCTTTTCATTTTGGGTTGTGTCACATCAGCAGATAAAGGTCCTGAAAGCTTCACTCCATCTACATCGTTACGGGCAGCTCTATTTGGAGGAGGCAGCTCTTCCACAGTGGCTTTCCAACCTCAGAGGCGGATCTTCCAGCGCCGTGCCAGTCACTGTTCCGCCATTCACAAGGCTCTCACGAGCTGATTTTCTCAGAAGTAGACTACAGGTCCCTCGTCCTGGTCTGCCCTGCTCGGGAGGCTCCCTGAAATCTCCCGAGCGAAGTTGGCCCTGCTGGAATTTGACATACCGGTGTCAAAGCTTCCAGTATCAGAGCAACATGTCAGCCACCCTGATGTGACAAACCGACAGATTTTTCATTCATTTCAGTCCATTTGGATGTCATTCCACAATGTTATTTAAGTTCCTCTTGGGGATTTCTTATTAACAGTACTCCTTCTTGGAGTACTTTTTATCCTTACTAAAACTATGTTTTGTTTTTAAAATTAGCTTCTTAACTGTGTGGTGTTAGTACATATAAATGAAATATTGAAGATAAACCTTATCTTCATATTTCTTTTGTAGTCAGGATATTCTCAGTATTAGAATCATCTGTACCATCTTTAGAAGTTCTACATATAGATTTGTAATTATTTAAACTTACAGTTATTTAGCCCACTGAAAACTAAAAACATAGATGCGGGTATGTTGTGGGTTGAATCGTGTGCTCCCCAAAATGAGTGTAGCCACTTGGCTAGGCCTTGTGTCCTGATGCTGTAAATCCTGCCTGTAGGATGTTCATGAGGGAGGGCAGTGGCAGTTGTGTTGGTGGGCCAGGTTCCTTCTGTGAGATTGCTTTATGCCTCGAGGCAGTCTTTTGAGATGGAAAGGACAAGCAGAGAGGTGGGGTGCAGACCTCAGGCCACCAGGAAAGAAGCAGTGCCTGGAGCAGAGAGCATCCTCTGGGCCAGGGTTGTGCCTCAGAAGCTCCCAGTCCAGGGGAAGGTTGTCAACAGGGACCTTCCACGAGAGTCAACACAGAGACTTCCCCTGGAGCTGATGCCCTAAGCTTCAATTGTAGCCCACTTTTCTGTGAGAAGATAAATTTCTGTTGGTTAAATCCATCCACTTGGGATATTTCTCTTATAGCAGCACCAGATGACTAAGATAGGGTGTTTTATTTTTAATGTTTAGATTCTTAGTTCTTTACTTGTTCTTTTTTGCTATGTATTGGCTACAACCTCTAGGATAACATTGAATAGAAAAGGAATAATAATGTGAATCTTGTTTATCTCCAACTCGACGGCACTTGGCTTGGCTTGGCTTGTTTATCTGCTCACAGGGTCACTATCAGTCGGAGCTGACTCAACAGCAGTGGGTCGAGAAGTGTTGGTGTTTTCAGTATGTGTGTTCTTTGGTGTACACTTTTTCTAGATGCCAGTTTTTGTCATTTCTTGTCTGATTCTGGCCATTGCCTTCTGACTGAACTCCCAGCTTTTACATTTGCACACCACCCCCAACACACATACAGGTTCTTTAAAGCCTGTAAGAGCAGTTGTCTGTGATCAGAGTTGTAAAGTGGCTGTGCATTTTTTAACCACTCAGGTTAGAAGACAGAATCTTTTCAGAAACCAGCACATGCCCCAGAATATGATATGCACACTAACTACAATCGCCTCTCCAAGTCCCTGTACTCTTAATCTCCAGCATTTTACACCATTCTGGTTGTACTGGGGTTTGGTTCTCCTTAAAACGTACCAGGCACATTCCCACCTGCTGATCTGTGGCTCCTCCTGAAACAAACTCTTCTTGGTTATCCTATGGCTGATTCCTTGTCATCTCTCAGGTCTTGCATCATCCTTTCTAATGAATTCATTTAGTTGTGCTATTGAGGCCATAGAAACCCTGGTGGCCTAGTGGTTAAGTGCGACATCAGCCAACCGAAAGGTCAGCAGTTCAAATCCACCAGGAACTCCTTAGAAACTCAAAGGAGTGGTTCTTCCCTGTCCTATAGTGTCACTATGAGTCCATGGGTTTGGTTTGGTTTATTGAGGCCAAAGCACACCTCACGGAGGCACTCTGCTCCTGGGCTTCTTGTCTAGAATGGTTCTTATGCATCTACCTCTGTTCTTTCCAGTTTGGGGGCGTTGTTTGCCCTGTGACCTCAGTAGCCTAATTCATCTCGCTGCCTACACTTTTAGTGCTGTCAGTACTCTGCGCTGTGACAGTCAGGCCTCAAGTCTTCCAGTGAAACTGTGCCACTGGCCAGTGACTTCACCTGCGCTTCTGCTTCTCCTCTCCCTACTCTGGGGAGACAGGATGCCTGGGTCAGGCTGAGGATGGGTGTGATACTACCTCAGGTCGGTTGGACTTGGGTAAAATGGTTTCCCTTGAGAGCAGGCCTTGGGAAGCAGAAAAGAATGCTGCAAAGGACAAATATTGTATGACAGCCCTACTATAAGAACTTAAAAACAGACTCATGCGTAAAAAAAAGAGAGTCTTTGACAGCTGCAGGCGGAGGGGTTAGATTAGATAATTCGTAGAGATTTGGTTGGGTGAAACTGGTGACAGCACACGTTAGAAAGAAGATCAGTAATAACTGGACTTCGACACAGTTTGAGTACTCCTCCCATCTTAACCCAATATTGCAAGGACAGAGTAGCTGGGGCAGGGGGCCAGGGACCATGCTCGCAGGCAAAATCGAGGCCAATTGGCACAGCTAGTGTTTTGCTACTGATGACTCTCTGGACCCTACATTGGTGAGTGGTGTCTGGGGTCTTAAAAGCTGCCGAGCTGACATCCGAGGGTACAGCAAATGGTCCCAACTCAACAGGAATGGATGATGATCACTGATGACAGGAATGACATGGGGGAAAGAGAACCCAGAAAACAGAGACCCACGTGAGTGGGTCTTTACATCGACTCGTGACCGGAAGAACTGGGTGGTGCCTGGCCACCACCGGTGATAGCCATGATGGAGCTCACAAAATTGAGTCTCACTGGCAACACAAGAGTAAGTAGGGGTGCACCCTGAGATCTCCAATAAAAGACCACAATTGATGGTCCAGGGTCTTCGGGGTTCCCTTGGGAGCATGGCCTCTGGCCCTGATGCTGCCCCTGTCCATAAATCATAATGAAGGTCAACTTTTCGGACAGCAGTGGATTGGACTTGGTGACGCAGAGTGACTGCATCTTGTGGGAACTTTACGGTTCTGTGCATCTATAGGATGTCATCCTGCTGACCTCTTGCTGGAGGAAGGGGAGTGGATGGAGACGAGGGGATAGGAGACTGTTGGGAGGATAGGACATATACAGAGCAAAGAGGAAGGGTGTGCTGTCACTGGGCAGGGAGAGCAGTGGGAGACACATAATGGGTGAGCATACGAATTTATATAGGAATGTACATTTTCATTCCATAAAAATAAAAAATAAACAATACTGCAGGCAAGTTTCACAATGGCTGCTTTTCTCCTCTGGTCCTTAGTGGCAGCTCAAGGGAATTTTTCTCTGATCTTCACACAGAGGACCTGGTAGGGTTCATGGAGATCAAACTATGTGTATCCCCCTAAGATGGTCCCTGGCTTTTCCAAACCAAGCCTCCATCAGTTCCTCAGTTGCACTTGAAGTCTGTCATCTGTGGTACTGATCCTAGCAGTGGTTTCTGCTCTGGAATGATTCCCTGCCTTTGCTTATGAGCCCTTCTTGGTCTGGGGGCAGTTGTTTGCCCTATGACCTCAGTACTGTGCATGTAGTGTGTCCAAGTTTTTTCTTGAGAGTGGGAGTCGTGACTTCCTACATGTTGCACCAGAACCTGAAAGTCTTCCTCTGCAGTTGTGTCATTAGCCAAGTGCCGTCATTACTGTTGTCTTTTTTCTTTTACTTTCTTGATAGTATTTATTCCTACTGCTTTTATTTTTCCGTAGCCTAAGTTTTCACTCCTACCTTCTTCTAATTTTCTTTATTTTTTTGGTTCTGAATCACCAGTGTATCATTCCTTTCCCAGCTGTGAAGGTCAGAGGTTCTCTTTGCTTCCTGTGTCCTTACATTGGAAATTGTTGCAGTCAGTGGGCATCTGAGATCCATATACAGTTATCACAGAGCTATTCTAAGTTTTTAGAATTCAAAATGTAATTCCTCTTAACATCCTGGTGTTTTACTCAATAATTTCTCAAAGTGTAATTCCTCTTAACATCCTGGTGTTTTACTCAATAATTTCTCCCTGGTGTTTTCTTAAAATGATTATTTTGTTTTTCCTCGCATTAACTCACTGAAATATGCTTGTGTTGCTACATTTTTCATAGAATTTACCTCCATGTGACATTAATGTTGTTGTCAGTTGGTTTGGAATCAGTTCCAGCTCATGGCAACACCGTGTGTGCACAGCAGAACTGTCCTGTAGGGTTTTCAATGTTCCAACCTCTCAGAGAAACCTCACCGGTCTTTTTATGCACCTCTGGGTGGCTTTGAACCTCCAGCCTTTTGGCCAGCTGTCTGTGGCAACCAGAGACTTGACATTTTTTATTTATTTACCGCTCACACTCGGTGAAGTTAGGACCCATGTCCATCCTGCTATTTCTGTTCTGCTCGTTATTCTGTTTTGCCAGGTCAATGCTAACGAATTCAGTTTGAATAAATGAAAGAGCCAGGTGTAAGGTCCTGAGGGGAAGTGATCTTGCCTGAGACTGGAAGCTTTACCAGTAAAGATGACTGAGGTCATCTGAGTGGCACAGAATGTGTCCTTTGTCTCCTCTCCCTACTACCCAGCCAACCTCTAGATAATCCATGTAGTTGAGAATTAGCAACCAGAATAACAAAGATACTATACATGTATGATCTTTAGCAAAATTTTTACTTGAATGTGATATTAGTTATACTCAATAATTTCTGCATTCAGTTAGACCACCTTTATTGGGAATAGGTACAAATATGGAACTCTTCCAGTCAACTGGCCAGGTAGCTGTCCTCCAAATTTCTTGGCGTAGATGAATGAGCACCTCCAGTGCTACATCTATTTGTTATAATGTGTCAGCTGATGTTCTGTCAACTCCTGGAGGCTTGTTTTTCACCATTGCCTTCAATGCAGCTTCAGCTTCTCCCTTCGTTACTGTGGATTCCTGATCATATGGCACCTCTTGAAATGGTCGAACATTGACCAGTTCTTTCTGATATAATGACTCTCTGTATTCCTTCTGTTAATGCTTCCTGACTCGTTTAATATTTTCCCTGTAGCACCCTTCACTGTTGCAACTCAAAGCTTCACATTTTTCTTTCTTTCTTTTTTTAATTATGACTGAGTAAAAATGTACAATCCCGTGTAAATTCGCATGCCCGCCTATTATGCAGCTTCCACCGTTCTCCCTGCCCGGTGACAGCACACTGTTCTTCTCCATTCCGTACATGTCATATCCTCCCAACAGTCTCCTATCCTCTCCTTTCTACCCTCTCCCCTGCCTCCAGTAAGAGGTCAGCAGGACGACATCCTATAGATGCAAAGAACCATAAAGCGCGCACACAATATGGTCACTCTGTTTTGCCAAGTCCCATCCATTCCTGTCTGAAGAGTTGACCTCCATTGTGATTTATGGACTGGGGCAGCATCAGGGCCAGGGGCTGTGCTCCCAGGGGAACCCTGAGGCCCCTAGACCATCAATTGCGGTCTTTTAGTGGAGATTTCAGGTGGTACCCCTTTTTATTCTCGTATTGCCAGTGAGACTCAACTTTGTGATTCCCGTCACAGCTATCACTGGTGGTGGCTGGACACCATCCAGTTCTTCCGGTCACAGGTCAGTGTGGACACCCGGTTACATGGGTCTCTCTGTCTTTTGGGTTCTCTTTCCCCATGTCGTTTTGGTCCTTGTGATCATCTGTTCCTACTGAATTGGGACTATTTGGTGTACCTCAGATGGCAGCTTGGCAGCTTTTATGATCCCTGATGGCACTCAACAATTTGAGGTAGAGAAGACTCTCTTAGCAAAACGCTAATTGTGCCAATTGGCCTCGATGTCCCATGAGAGCACTGTCCCCGGACCCCTGCCCCAGCTACTGTGTCCTTGCAATATTGGGTTACGATGGGAGAAGTAATCATGGTATATGGAAGTCCAGTTAAAATTAATCTTCTTCCTAATGTGTGCTGTCATTGATTTCACCCAACCAAATTTCTATCAACTATCTAATCTATACCCCACCCTCTCCCTCCCTCCCTCCCTCCCCTTGCAGCTGTCAAAGAGTCTTTTCTTCTGTGCATGAGTCTGTTTTTAAGTTCTTACTGTAGGGGTCTCATACAATATTTATCCTTTTGCTGCTGACTACTTTCACTCCACAGAATGCCCTCCAATTGAAACCAGGTTATGAGATGCTTAATAAAATCATTGTTGTTCTTTATTATTGCATAGTGTTCCACTGAGTATATATACCATAGCTTACCTATCCATTCCTCTGTTGTTGGGCATCTGGGTTGACTCCATCTTTTTCCTATTGTGGACTGTGCTGCCGTAAACATTCTTGTGCATGTATCAGTTGGTGTGAATGCCCTGGATTCTGTAGCATATATTCGAAGCAATGAAATTACTGAGTCAAATGGAATATCTATTTCCAGCTTTTTAAGGTAGCACCAGATTGCTTTCCAAAGAGGCTGCACCATTTTGCAATCCCACCAACAGTGTAGGAGAGCTCCAGTTCCTCCACACCCTCTCCAGTATTTGTTGTTTTGCAGTTTTTGGATCATGGCCAACCTTGTTGGGGTGAAATGGTATCTCATCATAGTTTTGATTTGCATTTAGGGTTAGGGTTAGGTTTAGGGTTAGCATTGGTCTCTGCTGCTGGCAGATTAGGCACTCAGCAGTGGCTGTAGCCAAGTCAGCCTTGGTGAGCGGGAGTTCATGTTGCTGGGCCCATGCGTAACCACTGTCCCTGCAACCATGGCCACTTTGTTCATGAGCCCATTGAACAATGACAGGGGTAGCTAAGGAAAGAGGACGATTGGTTCCCACAGAATACATCATCTTATCCACTTAATTGTTAAACTCATCCTCTGAGGTCACTCTTTGATGAGCGTTCACATGAGACACAAACATCTTCTCTTCTTTGGCCCATTCAGAGAGGTCTATACACATACCTCTCCCCCATAAATCCTTGTCTCCGATCTTCCAATCATGTTCCGTCCAAGTCCCTGAACAACTGGCCAAGCTGTTCGCCACAGCTCATAAATCAGTATACAGCCGCACATCTGGCCGTCTCTCCTTCAGCAAAGTGAACAGCCAGATGTACCACTCGAAGTTCTGCCCATTGGGAGGATTTGCTTTCACCACTGTCCTTCAGGGAGGTCCCAGAAACAGGCTGTAGTGCTGCTGCTGTCCACTTCCAAGTGGTGCGAGCATATTATGCAGAACCATCTGTAAACCAGGCACGGGTTTTCTCTTCCTCAGTCAACTGTTCATAAGGAAATCCCCATGAGGCCATAGGTTCAAACTAGGAGGTGGACGGTAGGCATCTGGGCCACTTCTTCATGCAACTTACTTGTGCCCTCAGGTCCTGCACGGGCCCGATCCCGTATATACCACTTCCATTTAATGATGGAGTACTGCTGTGCTCATCCAACTTTATGACTCTTGGAGTCAGACAACACCCGGTTCATGATAGGCAGCTCAGGACACATGGTGACTTGGTGTCTCATGTTTAAGCGTTCAGTCTCTACTAAATCCCAGTAACAAGACAAAAGCTGTTTTTCAAAAGGAGAGTAGTTATCTGCAAAGGATGGCAGAGCTTTGCTCCAAAATCCTAAAAGTCTATGCTGTGATTCACCAATGGGGCCTGCCAAAGACTCCAAACAGCATCTCTATCTGTCACTGACACGTCAAGCACCATTGGATCAGCTGGATCATGTGGCCCAAGTGGCAGAGCAGCCTGCTCAGCAGGCTGAACCTGTTGCAGAGCCTTCTCTTGTTCTGGGCCCCACTCAAAAGTAGCAGCCTTTCGAGTCACATTATAAATAGCCAAAGTACCACACATAAATGAGGAATATGTTGCCTCCAAAATCCAAAGAGACCCACTAGGCACTGTGCCTCTTTTTTAGTTGTCGGAGCAGCCAGGTACAGTAACTTATCCTTCACTTTAGAAGGAATATCGTGACATGCCCCACACCACGGGACCCCTAGCAATTTCACTGAGTTGGGAGGTGCCTGAATTTTTGTGCATTAATTTCCCTCCCCCTAGCATGCAAATGTTTAACTAGTAAGTCCAGAGTCACCGATACTTCTTTCTTACTAGGTTCAGTCAGCGTAATGTCATCTATATAATGGACCAGTGTCACATCTTGTGGAAGAGAGACACAATCAAGGTCCCTATGGACTAAATTATGACATAGGGCAAGAGAATTAATGTTGCTTTGAGGCAGGCAAGTGAAAGTATATTGCTGGCCTTGCCAGCTGAATGCAAACCATTTCTGGTAGTCCTTGGAAACAGGTGTGGATAAGAAGGCATTAGCCAGATCAATAGCTGCATACCAGGTACCAGGAGATGTATTAATTTGCACAAGCAATGAAGTTACATCTGGAACAGCAGCTGCAATGGGGGTTACCAGCTTGTTAAGTTTGTGATAATCTACTGTCATTCTCCAAGATCTGTCTGTTTTTTGCACAGGCCAAATAGGTGAGTTGAATGAGGATCACCACCCCTGCATCCTTCAAGTCCTTAATGGTGGCAGTAATTTCCACAGTCCCTCTAGGAATGCAGTATTGCTTTTGATTCACTATTTTCCTAGGCAGTGGCAGTTCTAGTGGCTTCCATTTGGCTCTTCCCACCATAATAGCCCTCTCTCTGTTTGTCAGGGATCCAATGTGGGAGTTCTGCCAATTGCTGAGTTTATCTATTCCAATTATGCATTCTGGAACTGGGGAAATCACTGCTGGATGAGTTTGGGAACCCACTGGATGTACTGTGAGATGAACATGAGCCAAGACTCGATTAATAACCTGACCTCCACATGCCCCCACTCTGACTGGTGGGCCACAGTGACGTTTTGGGGAAGGGCAGAAGAAAGATTAACAGTATAAATTTTTGGCAGGATATTAGAATTCTTCCTCAAAGGGACCTGGCCTCCCCTTCATTCAAGGGGTTGTGGGTCCTTAAACTCACTCAAGTCTGGAAATTGATTGAAGGACCATGACTCTCTATTCTGGCAATTTGAGTCAGACTGCTGTTCACCTGACCTAGAATTTGTCCTTTCATACAGATCAAGTAAATAGTAGGCTGATTATCTATTTCACTCCTAGGGACACCATGACTAAGTATAATGTTAATAACAGTGGAGCCAGCCCAGTGCCGTCGAGTCGGATCCGACTCTTGGCAACCCTAGCCAATTCCATATGTCCATACAAGTCAGATGATTATGATTACTATTTTGCGTCTACTGTCCACTACTGTAAGCATGCCCACCCTGTCTTTGTCGATTGAGTGCAGCCACTTGACACCTACCACCACGGGGTCCAGTCAGCTCCATTGTAGTTAGGTGTCTTAATTCAGTTAGGGAAGCTCCCACTGTCATATCTGATTTACATAGAATGGCAATCACCGCAGTCTTCAAGGATCCTGGAGCTCCCTTCTCAAATTTGCTTCTCATGCTTGTGGTAAAAAATGTCTCCTCTGGACATTCTATGTGTGGATTTGAAGGTCTAACCAAACAAATCCACTCTAGCATGTGAATGTCCCTAAGCCTTTGGATTCCCTCTTCTACATTACACCAAGACAGGTCTGGCAATTCATCTTGATTTAGTGTAGGCCACTGCATCATCCATACTTCAGCAATCCAGCCAAACAATTAGGTCCTTTCCTAACTTCTTGAGCTGAAACATTGAATGAAGAATCCATGCTCAGTGGACCCATGTCAGGAACTTCAGAGTGATCCCACTTATGTTCCTTGTGCCATTATCCCACACCCTTAGCAGCCACTCCTATGCTAAGGTTTGTTTGTAAATATTAGAAAAGTCAGTTAGCTCCTTTGGAGTATAGCATATCTCCTCCTGGGTCACACTTTGTACTTCACCTTCTGGGGATAGCTTGGACTTAAGTCTAGTTACAGGTCTAGAAGCCAAAGTCTGTGGTATTTTTAGAAACTTCACCATGGTCTCATAAAGCATCTGCCGTAGGCTCTGCCCCAGGCAATGACTCAGGCAGGGGCTGTCTAGAGGCAGCTAGGCTACAGCTAATCTCATTAGATTGGAGTGGAGGGGATAATGGGTTTCCTGGGCAGGGTGATTTAGCAGACAAACACCAAGTAATCCCTTCACATGGGTGTGGTTCTGCTGGCAGGAATGATTCTCTGGAAGTTAGGGGCTCACTGTCTTCAGCTTCCTTATCATCTGCCCATATGTCTCCATTCCAAGTTTCAGGGTCCCATTTTCTCCCAATCAGTATCCTCACTTTAATTTCAGATACCTCTCAAGATTGGCAATAGAGCTGGTGTTGCAATTCCGCCACTCTAACGATAAGCATCTGGGTTTGGCTTTCGGCAGTATCAGCTCTGCTATTATAGGTAATGAGGTTTTCTTTTCAAGCACAAATGGAAGCTTTGAGGTCTCTTACATGGCATGAGAGCTTTGATTACAAAGCCCTGAGCTCATCTCTTTCTTTCACCAGTTTATCTAATGCAAGTAGGGCCAGCCAACCAACTTCCTTGTACCTCTCATCCTCACATAATTTGAAAAGTTATCACAGATGTTTCCACCCTGAGCATCATCTTTCACCAATATCTGATCTATTGGTGGTACTATTTGATGGATGTGTACTGCCACATCAGCCCATAGATTAGCCCAGCACTCTTTACTGGTAGGAGCAGGGTTATCAACAGTGTTACTGTAACCAGACTCAAGAACCACTTGAAGGGATTCATTTTTACAATTTTGTTTCCCTAGAACCACTCCCGGTACCAGATTATCTTAGGCAGGGTTTTCTGGGGAAGCAAAATCAGTAACACATGTACAAGGAAATAAAGTACAAGGAAAGATATATAGGTGGGGGAGTGTGGGTGTTGTGTACAGGAAACAGCTCATGCAAGTGCAGAAGCTGAATGTCCCAAGTCCTGACACAAGCCTTACATGCACGGGAGCTGGTGAACTGAAGGTCAGCAGGTCAGAGACCAGAGTTCTAGATCACTGATTGTGTAGGTCAGCAGATCCCAAGCTGGCAGCGAGATGGAGCTGCAGAGGCTGGCGAACCCAGGATCAGCAGGTCAGGGAACAGGACTCTCAAGCACTGGCTGAAAGGGTGGATGAAACCAATAGCTGCTAGTTCAAGTCCAGAACCAGACACCAGAAGAGAGCAGGAGCTGCTGGCTGCAGGAGCTGCTGGCTACATGAGCAGACTGGCAGTAGGCGGTAGAAGGCGGAGAGAAGAGAGCTAACGGGCAGGAAGCCACCACAGATCCCCCCTGCCACTTGATACAGCAGCGAAACATGGAGTAGCCAAGTTGATATAATCCTGGTCACCACAGCTCTGTTAATGATATGTGTCATTGGATCTGTTGTGACAACTCCCCTCTCATTTCTTATTTGGGTTATTTGTTTCCTTTCCTGGTTTTCTTTAGTAAGTTTAGCCAGTGGTTTGTCAATCTTGTTGATCTTTTCAGAAAACCAGCTTTTGCTCTTTTCAATTTTTTCAGTTGTTCTTCTATTCTGTAATTCATTTAGTTCTGCTCTGATCTTTATTATCTGTTTTCTTCTGGTGCCTGAGGGGTTCCTCTGTTGTTCTCGCTCTACTTGTTCAAGCTGTAGGGTTAGTTCTTTGGTTTGGGTTCTTTTGTCCTTCCGGATGTGTACATTTATAGAGGTAAATTGACCTCTGAGCACTGCTTTGGCTGTATCCCATAGGTTCTGGTAGGAAGTGTTTTCATTCTCTTTGGAATCCATAAATATCTTTATTTCATCCTTGATTTCTTCTATAACCCGTGGATTTTTGAGCAAGATGTTCAGTTTCCATGAGTTCTGCTTTCTATCTGTGTTTTTTCTATCGATTTCGACTTTTATGGCTTTAAGGTCTGAAAAGATGCTTTGCAATAATTCAATGGTATGGATTTTGTTGAGATTTATGTCCTAACACATGGTCTGTTCTGGAGAATGTTCCATGTGCACTGGAGAAGGTGTAGTTGTCTGCTGATGGATAGGAAGTTCTGTACATTGCAGTGAGACCTAGTTGGTTAATTGTGGCCATAAGATCTTCTGTGTCTTTATTCGACTTTTCTTCTAGACAATCTGTCCAATACTGACAGTGGAGTTTTGAAGTCTCCCACTATTATTGTGGAGTGATCTATCTCCTTTTTGAGTGTAGTCAGTGTTTCTTCAGTGTATTTAGGTGCTCTAATATTGGGTGCATAAATATTTAATATTGTTAAGTCCTACCTGTATACTGAATCTTTCAGCAATAGTGTCCATCCTTGTCCATGGTGGTAGATTTTACATAAAAATCTATTTTACCTGAGGGTAGTATTGCCACACCTGCTCTTCTTTGTGTATTGTTAGCTTGATGTATCTTCTTCCATCTTTTAATTTTCAGTTCATTCATATCTTTAAGTCTAAGGTGAGTGTCTTGTAAGCAACATATAAACGGGTTGTCTTTTGCTCCAAGATGTCACTCATTGTTTCTTTACTGGAACATTCAGTGCATTCACATTCAATGTAATTATTGATAGGTATGTGTGTACTGCTGTCATTGTAATATGTTACTTTTTGTGTGGATGTTTTCTCTGTTCTTATTAATCTGTTCTAGGACATTCTTCTTTATGAGTTGCTTTTTTACCTTTTTGAGTTAGTTTTGTGGTTGTTGAGACTCCTGTATTACATTTCTTGATTTGATATGTTGCATCTTTATTGCACTTCGCAGCTACCCCTAAGATCCCCCTTAATCGTCTATGTTTAAACCCAATTTTAACTACTACAGGTCTTTTTAACTTCCTCTCCATCTGGAAGGAATATAACAACTGTACTACGTCCCTCCTTTTAATATGACAGCATCATAGTTTTCATGATATGATCACTGGATCACTTCTTTTAATATTGTAGCTTTGATTGAGTTTGGAGCCTTCCCTAACTGAGTAGGTTTCTGGATGATGTGTCCTGTATTTCCACCTAAAATATAAAGCTAATGGTTTTGTTCTTCTAAGCCAAGAGCTTCTTTCAATATTACTTGTAGCTTTGGTTTGGTTTTTACAAAGTCTCTGAGTTTCTATTTGTCTGTGAATGTCTTAATTTCATTTTCATTTTTGAAAGATAGTTTTGCAGGATGTATAATTCTTGGTTGAAAGTTCTTCTCCTTCAAAGCTTTGAGTGTGTCATCCCATTGTCTCCATGTCAGCATCATTTCTGCTGACAAATCAGATGAATGCCTACAGGGTTTCCCTCTGAATGTTAGCTTTGCTTTGAGTCTTGCTGCCTTTAAGAGTTTCTGCTTATGTTTCATTTGGCTAAGCTTGATTATGTCTTGGAGTCTTTCTTTGGAGATTTATATTGAGGGGGCACTCATTATGCATCTTGGATATCTATATTCTCTTCTTTCATAATTTCTTGGAAGTCTTCTGTCAGCAGCTCACCAACAATACTGTCTGTGTTCTCAGGTGTCTTGCCTTTTTCAGGAACTCCAGTTAATCTTAGACTGTTCCTTTCAATAGAGTCTGTCATGGTTTGAATTGTGTCCCCCCAAAAATGTGTGCAGCCATGTGGCTGGGATATGGTTCCCAGTATCTTGGAAATGTCCTCCATTGTGTGGTTTTGCTAACCTGTATGTTAAAGGATTAGGGTGGGGCTGTGAATTCCTGCTATGGGGGAAGTTTCCCTGGAGTATGGCTTGCCCCACCCTTAATGCTTTTAGCTTGCGAGGAATAAAAGGAAAAAGAACCAAGGACAATTTGAGAACCTCGCTACCATCAAGCAAGCAGCACCGGGAGCAGAGCGCGTCGTTAAGACCAGAGGTTCTTGCGTTAGGACACTCCCTGCACAAAGACTGATGCAATACTGGACTTTCCTCCAGAGCCAACAAGGGGAAAGTCTTTCCCTGGAGCGGACACCCTGAATATGGACTTGCAACCTACCGGACTGTGTAAGAATAAATCTTTCTTTGTTAAAGCCATCCACTCTGTGGTATTTCTGTTAGAGCAGCCTAGCTGACTAAAACAGAGTCCCACATGCTTCTTAATGCTTCTTCATTTTTTTTGGTTTCTTTTTTCTGATTTCTCCTCATAGATGCTGGAGTCAGTAGCTCTGTCTTCCAAGTCAAAAAGCCTATTTTCCATTTGTTTCACTCTGTTTTCTTGGCTTTGAATTGAATTTTCTATCTCATTGATTTTGTTTTTCATCTGTTGGATTTCAGAGTACTAGTGTTCCATCAGATTGAACAGCTTGCTTAATTTTTCATTTTGCTCTGCTGCATTTTGTGTAAGGTCTAGGAGGGCTCTCTACATAACCCTGTTCTACTCGCCCTCTGATAGCTTCAGAAAGGCTTCTTCGTCTGGGAAGTTCTTTGGTTCTTCCTTTTGTGGGCCTTCTGAAGCCATAGATGAATTCTTCTTAATGTTTTTGTCCAAACTTTGTTGCTTTTTGGGCATCTGGAGGTTGTTTTGTTTCTCCGGTGTTACCTTAATGGTATCTCAAGCTCAGTCTGAAAAGAAAGTTGATAACCAGACACCTCTATGTACTCCAGTGACTGGGCTCTGTGGTATTGCTGGGGTAGCAGGCTCCACCTCCTGACTGGCAAAGACATGGCCCCACTTACAGAGTCACTGGTGAGCTGTCAGCTGACCCTATAATGTGAGTCAGTAAAGGCTGGAAGAGATACCATCAGGATGTACTGCAGTTATTTCTCTAGGCAGTCTTGTATTGAAAGGTAAAAGGTATCTCACAGCTTCCAAAATCGGTCAAGCTTTTAGGTGTGCAAGTTCCTCTTCCCAGCTGGCAAAGTACCTCTATATACAACCCCACATGCTGTAAACTAGTTCAAAACATGGAAAGGCTACTACCCTGCCATCATCTGCTGCCAGGGCCACACTGTGCAAAAGACTGCTTTTCTGCTGGAAAAGCGCTCTCCCAGGCAGTAACTGCCTCCCAGCTTGGGAATTAGATTCAGCTGAGGCCTCCATATGAGTAACTCCACCTCCTAGTCAGTCAAGATGGCGTCCCACATAAGCTCCTCTGCCTGCCTCAGAATCGGCTGTTCAGTGGTGGAGATTCAGGGAAAGAAGCCAAAAGAACCAAGGTGCCCAGATTCCAAGGCCGGGCTCTCAAAATGTGGTGACTCCACTCACCAATCCCATCCACAGTGCATCCAAGTCCTGCCGCCAGTCAAGCCACAGCCCTACCTTCCAGCCAAGACAGAGAATTAAAAAGTTAAAATGGTGAATTACCTTCAGTCTCTGAGAGCCGAGACTCAACAGGGGCGGAGGTCAGCAAAAGAGAAGTTTCCCACTCAGTGGTATGTAGTCTGAATAGACAGCCCTATGCCATGTCCTAGGGCTCACTAGGTGTCCAGAAGGCTCTGTTTAATTATCAATTCAGGCCTTGGCTTCCAGAGGGATTTAGGGAGACGTGTGTTTAGTCTGCCATCTTGACTCCACCCTTGACATTTTCCACAGTTCTTTCAGCTTGAGAAATGCAGAAGATGTCCTTCTCTTTTGGTTTTCTCTTTCCAGCTCTTTGCACATGTCATTATTATGCATCTCAAATACTTTGGACATGTTATCAAGAGGGATCAATCCTTGGATAAGGACATCATGCTTGGTAGACTGGAGGGTCAGCCAAAAAGTGGAAGACCCTCAACAAGGTGGATTGACACAGTGGCTGCAGTGATAGGGTGAAGTATGAATACGATTGTGGGTATGGTGCAGGACCAGACAGTGTTTCGTTCCATTGTAGACAGAGTTTCTATGAGTCAGAACCAACTCAACAGCACCTAACAACAACTTGGGTATATGAACAGAAATCTAGTTGTCAGGAATTTAGTTTTAGGTACATTGAACTACATTCTTCCCCTGGCACTGCAGCATACCCTTTGAGCAGTACTGAACATAGAAAATGGGAATCCTAACTTCTTGTTCACAGTCAGTGAACAGAAGAGCGCACTGTTCAGGTTCTTCAGAGACTGGGCTATTTATCATAACATTTGCATGCATTTGTGCAGGTGCCTGGGTGTCTGTTGAGGGGAGCAGTCACTGATAATTTGTTCTGTGGTAGCTTGGTGTTTTAGTCAGCTAGGCTGCTCTAACAGAAATACCACAGAGTGGATGGCTTTAACAAAGAAAGATTTATTCTTACACAGTCCGGTAGGTTGCAAGTCCATATTCAGGGTGTCCGCTCCAGGGAAAGACTTTCCCCTTGTCGGCTCTGGAGGAAAGTCCGGTATTGCATCAGTCATTGTCCAGGGAGTGTCCTAACGCAAGAACCTCTGGTCTTAACGACGCGCTCTGCTCCCGGTGCTGCTTGCTTGATGGTAGCGAGGTTCTCAAATTGTCCTTGGTTCTTTTTCCTTTTATTCCTTGCAAGCTAAAAGCATTAAGGGTGGGGCAAGCCATACTCCAGGGAAACTTCCCCCATAGCAGGAATTCACAGCCCCACCCTAATCCTTTAACCTACAAGTTAGCAAAACCACATAATGGAGGACATTTCCAAGATACTGGGAACCATATCCTAGCCACATGGCTGCACACATTTTTGGGGGGACACAATTCAAACCATGACACTTGGGATCCCAGTGCTTGAAAATTGTAATAATATCTGGATTCTCTTGTTTTCTGTGACTCATGTAAGTTCTATTTACATTTTCAATACCTTTACCTGTCTTCTTGAAAGGACAGAGTGCATGACAGTGCAACTATAGAGTTACTGAAAGGTATGTGATGAGCCCAGATCAGTGTCATCGAGTCGGATCCGACTCATGGTGATACTAGGGGCAAGTTTGTGACAGGTACATAAAAATTCATAATTCCCCCAAATAATGTTCTTTGTCCAGCTGGTGGCACTGTCAGCTCTTGATCACATGGACTCCTTTAAGAAAAGCTCAGAACCTTTGGGTCGCCAGTTTGTGGAGGCCACTGGGCCTCCCATGGCTGATAAGGGACAAAAGGAAAAACTGCCAGTCCTGCAGTGTTTCCTCGTTGTTAACACATGATCCTGCTTTCGCTCTGTGCTTCATGTTTTGTGAAGTATTCTAGTGGGTCCTGTGCAAAGAGATGAATTTTTTTCCCTCACAAGGAAGAGATGAACAGAATGTAGAAACGAGGCTTTCATTGAACAGTTCTTTAACTTATGCTATATATTTTGACTATTCTAGGCTATAAAGATAGAGATAAATGGACCTGGAATTTGTCACATTCACTATGTAGAGAGAGAGAAGTTCATTTTGTTGAAAGTCCTGTTAAACCTGTGAGGCAAGAGGCAGTCAGTGAGGAAGTAAAATGTTGACGGTGCAGGAATGAAGCTGGTAGTTGAACCCTAGAGCTGACCTTAATGTAGGGCTCACAGCCCTATGTCAAATCCCCAAGAAATCTCAGCCTCACCCTTCCTTTCACATACACTACAGTACATGGTAAACTTGCTGAACCAGAATCTGTGGAATGTTTTAGGACTCAGTAGCTGTTGAGGATGTGATTGTAGACTTTAACCAGGAAGAGTGGGCATTGCTGAATCTTTCCCAGAGGAAACTCTACAGAGACATGATGATGGAAACCTTCAGAAACCTGGCCTCAGTAGGTATGGATAGCTTTATTTTTTTTTTAATTTATTCTTCAATGACCAAATGCATCATACTCATCAATATTTCTGCAGTATGCAGCCTGAGGAATGGGAATACTTTGTTAAATACGACAAGTGGCCATTTGCTCTCCGGAGCATGCATATCCTGACTTCTGCATGAATACAAAGCTGTATGTGTGAGACTGACATCTCATTTCAATTTTGGTTAACAGCTTTAAGACCCTTTCAATGTTGTTAGTGTTTAAGTGTTGACTTCAAGGGTTTCTTTGGTGCACAAAGAGAATATGTGTGATCTGGGACCACATGAAGAGTTTTACTGTATGTATTACAAATTGTACATGATTATTTGAATACAAAATTTACACCTGCCCACCTCCAGAGGCCCTGAAAACCAGAGTACTGGCTCCATGCCAGGGAAGTGTTCATGGTGCTTTTCTGTCTTTCTTCATCACATGCCTTTCTCCATGATCACCACGTCAGCTGCACCCATCTGTCCTCCCAGAGTAGCAAAAGGAAGATCATAGGAAAGTGCAGATAGCACTCATGCAGATGACTGTTGTGGGGGGGAGGGCACCAAGAGACAAGAATCCTTTAAAGGAGCAAGCCTGCATGGAGGGAATGAGATTTCAATAATCAGTTCAAAAAAGTCTGTTTTGAGTTGATGAGTGTGTTCTTCAGACACTTGAACTTGCTTTTCTGATTTCATCAATCCTAACATATGTGTTCATGGAGAAAAACTGACCCCTTTCCTCTTTTAATGTCCTGTGTGCATTGTATCCAGTACCTCTCTTCTTGGCTCATCTAATTATACCACATTTATTTCACCATCACTGTCCATTGCCCCGGCCCGCGGGGCAAATCAGCAGAGGAGCGGGGAGGAACCTGTGAAAAGGAAAACGGGGCAAGAGATGCGAAGAAATGGAGGCAAGACAAGATTCTGATCAAGCCTCAAAAAAATTTTATTGCAACAGCAGAATATATACACACTGAGGGGAGGGGTTTAGAATTGGGTGATATCTGGTATGAGGCACTTGGTGTTTTATGCTTGGTTAGGCAGTATGCCTGGACAGTGACGCTGGGCAGTGACGTGTGGGCAGTTTTCGCGCACGCGCGTTTTCAGGGGCTTTCCAGACTTCCTGTTTTTTGGGGCCTGAAGTTTTTTCATGGCCCCCGACATTTTCTCCCTTTTTGTTTTGTTTTGGGAGGTGGTCTTTAACCGGGAGAGGGAGTAGTGACCTGGCTCCTCCTGTTATAGTATTTGGCTCTTGGTATCTTTTGGGGAGGAGAGGCAGAGCCGTTTTAATATTTTAGGATAGATACCAACCTCTATGCAAGCCAGGTATGCTCCAGGGAAATGTAGAGGAGTTAATGATAACTTTCCCTTGCAGTGCTTTGCTTCGCACTCATCCCGATACCCATACCTCTCTTCCCAAGTTGGCAAGGAGGTAAGCGTGCCTCTACTTTTCATGCTGTCCCCTTGGGGAGGAAGTCAGAGTACCCATTGTCAGTGGCGTACTCATCGTCGACTGCCAGGCAGTGGTAATGGACTTGGATAGGTTTAACCAATGCTGAATCTATTTGTTGTTTGATGAAGCTCGTTAGTTTCTTGAATGCCCAAGGGCCGAAGGACAGGGCTAGCAATATACCTAGAATAGGGCCAACAAAACTGAGAAGCAAGTTAGTGAGCCATGAGGTCCCGGGAAGGCTAAAACTGAATGGTCCTTGATTGGCCTCCCGTTCTCGCTGTCTTTGGTTCAATCGTTCTCTGAGTTTTGTCATGGAGTCTTTAATGACACCTCAATGATCAGTATAAAAGCAACATTGTTCTTTTAAAGCTGCACACAAACCACCTTCTTTAAGAAATATTATGTCAAGCCCCCTTCAATTTTGGAGGACTACTTCAGATAATGATGTTAATGAGCTTTCTAACGTAGAAATGGATTGTTTGATGGCTCTCAGGTCTTCATCTATAGCAAGACTTAAGTGGTTGAGCTGTCTAGGGTTCTCTATTAAGGCCGCAGTACCAGTACTAACTCCTGCTGCCACGCCTAGTCCCATGAGGACTGCCAAGGTTAAGGAGATGGGTTCTCTCTTAAACCTGGTGGTTTGTAACTGGTATTGGGTTATAAAGTTGTCTTCGGTGTGATAGATGATTTTGGGGAAGATTTGTACCATGACACAAAAGTCACGTGACTGATTAAACACACTGGTGGATACACAGGGTGGGAGTCCAGTGTTACAAGCCCACCAGCCTCCCACCGTGGGGATTGGATAATACGTATCAGAAGTGTGGGGACTTTTTAAAGTTTGGTTACAAAGTTTTGCCTGTTTCTCATTAGTGTCATAGGGGGTCCGCCCCAGGAGTTTATCTCTCGTCCAAGAGCGAGATGTCTTACTTTCACTATTGTGCTGGGCGGTTTCTCGGCAATTTTCTGCAAAATCAGTGCGCCAGAGGACAAAATCGCCCCCAGATAATGTGGCCCGTGCCAGAAAATGCCAATCATTAGGCGTTAGCCATCGATCGCTTAGGCTTTCAAGTATGGCCAGGCTGTAGGGGGCAGTAGGGCCATAATTATTAACAGCCGCCTTTAAGTCTTTTAAATGTTTGAGGTTTAGGCGGCGGTATTTTTGTTTGTCTGAACTACTTTCGTCTGGAGTAGAATTTTCCTCATCAGAGGCCTCTCCCCCCAAGCCTGGGCCCTCATCAGGATCGCTGGCCGCCTCCTCTTCCTTAACCTCAGGTTGAGGCCTTTGACTACGGGTCACAGGAAATGTGAAGAGGGGGTCTTTGGGACTTGAGCCCTTGGGGGTTTTCTTTGAAACCTGGCTGAGCGTTGTGGAAGCAAGCTCCGCCTCAAGGGCTCGGATTTCTTTGATAAGCTGCAAGTGCTCACATTTCTAAGTCAGCAGTTCTCTTAAGGAGGAAACTTCTTGAGTGAGGAAGATTTTAGCCTGCCGAATGGGGTCTGAAACCATGATTGTGCTGTGCTCTGGGTTAAGGGGTGAGGTGAGGGGAGCTGAGGGGCCCTGGAGATATGGAGGAGGTTTTAGAGTTTCATTAGGGGGGCCGCGGAAGGCAGGGGCGGTGAAGGCCAAACGGTCGCTGCTGCCCTGGTATTGCGCAGTTTGTTTTTCTAATACCTCCCGGTCTTCGGGGGACAACTGACCCACATCGGGATTGTCCCTAAAGGGTTTTAAAGATGGGTAAATCAGGCTAGGTGGGTCAGGATTTGTTTGAGGGATTTCTTTTATATCAACTGTCTGAGGCTCCTCTGAAACTGTCTGAGGCTCCTCTGAAATATTTATAGAAACCGATGGGCAAGCGGAGGTGGGGCGAGAGCTATTTCGAAGGACCGTCTCCCCCATGTGAGCAAGTTTTTGAACATCCGGGTCTTTAAGGGAGCTTTGCAACACATCATTAATCAAATTCCAATATGAAAAGGCAGTTACAGGGACCTTCTCAGGTCCAAAAGTTCTATAATAATCACTTAAGCAATCCCAAACCCTCTTCCAACACTTAGAGTCTATTGTCCCCTGTTGGGGAAACCAAGGACAGACATCAGACAAAAATGTAAAGAAATGTGCTAAATCTTTTTTCTTAGCCTTAATCCTTCGCATCTTGAAGGAATCCTTGATTCCTGTAAGGAAGAGCTCGTGGGAGCTCAATTCTTGCCCCATTGTCACTCACTTGTTCTCCTCAGATCAGTCTCTCAGGTCGGCTACTTCTGCGGTGATCAGGTCCGAGTCTAACTCGCGGGTCACTACCTCGCGGAGACTCAAGCGGAGCCTGGCTCACACCTTGTGTGGAGGCTCGAGAATCACCCAGCCGGGGCTTTTCAGGTGGTCCTCTTCAGCAGCTCCATACCCCGGGCCCCATGCTGGGTGCCAAACAATGCCCCGGCCCGTGGGGCAAATCAGCGGAGGAGCGGGGAGGGACCTGTGAAAAGGAAAACGGGGCAAGAGATGCGAAGAAATGGAGGCAAGACAAGATTCTGATCAAGCCTCAAAAAAATTTTTATTGCAACAGCGGAATATATACACACTGAGGAGGGGAGAGGTTTAGAATTGGGTGATATCTGGTATGAGGCACTTGGCGTTTTATGCTTGGTTAAGCAGTATGCCTGGACAGTGACGCTGGGCAGTGACGTGCGGGCAGTTTTCGCGCACGCGCGTTTTCAGGGGCTTTCCAGACTTCCTGTTTTTTGGGGCCTGAAGTTTTTTCATGGCCCCCGACAGTCCATCTTCATGGAAGCAGTTCCTAGTAAATTGCTTTTTGACCATTGCCTAAGTACTGAAACAGCAAAATGTGTTGAAGTCCTTCTTTTCTCACAGCTACCTTTTCCTTCTGAGTAATTTCATTCCTTTTTGTTTCATACTGTGAACTTCGACTTAAATCACTGGATCAGTTTCTCAGAACATTAATGATGGAGAAAAGCTATGCACTGAAAATGATAGTACCATTCATGAGAAATGACATCTTTTTCTCCATGGTAGGAGAAATCTGCAGACTGCATGGCATTGAGGATCAGGATAACAACCAGAAAACTCATGTGAGGTGAGTGTCATTCACTTGAGAGTCAGCAGTGCTTCAGGAGAGAGACTTAAGGTGTCACGGCAATAAAATATTTGTTCATATTTATGTATATGTGTACATTTATATATATTTATATAATACAAATGAAGCCCAAGTGGCACAGTGGTTAAGCACTGCTCACCAAAATATTGGCAGTTCAGACCTACCCAGTGGCTCTGTGGAAGAAATACCTGAAAACCTGCTTCTGTATTAATTACAGCCAAGAAAACCGTGTGTGTGTAAACTAAATACTGTCTGATTATTTATGACTCATAGAGACCCCACAGGACAAAGCAGAACTGCGCTATAGGGTTTTCAAGGTTGAAATCTTTATAGAAGCAAGCTACCATATCTTTCTTCTGCAGAGCCCTTGTGGGTTTAACACCCCACTTTTTGGTCGGCAGTTGAGCACTTAACCAATGCATCACTGTATATACACTGGTGATTGCCCAAACCCAGTACCATCAAAGTTTGTTTCAACTCATGGTGGTGCTGCAGGGTGAGTTTGAACTACCAAACTTTAGGGTTTAGTGAAGCATAAACCTGTCATGCCATCCAGCTATTCTGTGTGTGTGTGTGTGTGTGTGTATACATATATATATAAAACCATCTCTAATATTGTGTTCACAGCACTTTCACAGTACAGTATTTTCATAAATGTGAGTCATATATTGAATATTTTAAACATATTTCACATTATCAGAAAGTCCTATATTTTAGAAGTACAGTGAAAGTAATGGTAATGTCAATGTCTGATGATTTAATCTGTGAAACATGAGACAGTTCAGGGCAAAAGAATACATGGTTGCTGTGTATGGTAATGGTGAAACAGTAACAAATTAATATCCAACAGAATGCTACCTATTTTTAACAGACAGCATATGATACAGTACATTTTTGAAAGTAATGAAGACAATCAGTGTGGACAGACCTTCAGCTGGATTCCAGATCTTCCTATACTCAAAAGAAGTCTTATGGAAGCACATCCCCCTGAATTCCCTGAGTGTGAAAAACCCTTGATGGATCATTCATCACTTAAGCCCCATATCAGATGTCATCCTGAATGTAGTACCTATCAGTGTAAGGAATGTGGAGAAGCCTGGAGTTGTCCCTCTTACTTTAGGTCTCCTGTGAGAACTCTTACTGGAAATAAAATCTATGAATGTAAAGAATGTGGGAACGTCTTTAGATGGCCATCAAAATTCACTTTACATGTAAGAACTCATACTGGAGAAAGGCCTTACGAATGTAAGCAATGTGGTAAAGCCTTCCGTCGTTCCTCACAGCTCACTCTACATGTAAGAACTCACAGTGGAGAGAAGCCTTATGAATGTAAACAATGTGGGAAAGCTTTTCAGCATTCCCAACAGCTCACTACACATGTAAGAATTCACAGTGGAGAAAAGCCGTATGAATGTAAGCAATGTGGTAAAGCCTTTCGTTGTTCTTCACAGCTCACTACACATCTAAGAACTCACAGTGGAGAGAAGCCTTATAAATGTAAAGAATGTGGGAAAGCCTTTCGTTACTCTTCATACTTTGCTATACATAAGAGAATTCACAGTGGAGAGAGGCCTTATGAATGCAAGCAATGTGGTAAAGCCTTTCGATGCTCCTCATCCCTTACTATGCATCTAAGAATTCACAGTGGAGAGAAGCCTTATGAATGTAAGGAATGTGGAAAAGGCTTTCCTTGCTCTTCACACTTAATTAAGCATAAGAGAATTCACCAGGGAGAGAGGCCTCATGAATGTAAGGAATGTGGCAAAGCCTGTCATCATTTGTCACACCTTGCTGTACATATGAGGACTCACATTGGAAAGAGGCCTTATGAATGTAAGGAATGTGGCAAAATCTTTCCTTCTTCCTCACACCTCACTATGATATAGAAACTCACAGTAGAGAGAAGCCTTATGAATGTAAGGAATGCGGGAAAGCCTTTCGTTGCTCTTTATTCCTGACTAGACATAAAAGAATTCACAATGGAATGAGGCCTTGTGAATGTAAAAAATGTGACAAAGTCTTTCGTTGCCCCTCAGGCCTCACTGCACATGTAAGAACTCACAGTGGACTGAAGCCTTATGAATGTAAAGAATGTGGCAAAGCCTTTACTTGGTCTTCAAGTGTCACTAAACATATGAGTATTCACAGTGGAAAAAGGCCTTATGAATGTAAGGAATGTGGCAAAGCATTTCGTTGTTGCTCAGATCTTACTATACATATGAGAGTTCACAGTGGAGAGAGGCCTTATGAATGTAAGAAATGTGCAAAAGCTTTTACTTCCTATTCAAGCTTCACTAAACATATGAGTATTCACGGTAGAGAGAGGCCCTATGAATGTAAGAAATGTGGCAAAGCCTTCAGTCATTCCTCATATCTTAAAAAACATGTAAGAATTCACAGCGGAGAAAGGCCCTATGAATGTAAGGAATGTGGCAAAGCCTCTCATCATTCCTCATACCTTACTAAACATATGAGAATTCACAGTGGAGAGAAGCCCTATGAATGTAAAGAATGTGGCAAGGCCTTTACTTCCTCTTCCAGTGTCAGTAAACACAGGCGTACTCACAGTGGAGGCCTTAGGAATGTAAGGAATGTGGCAAAGCATTTCGTCATTGCTCTTACCTCGCTGCACATAGGAGAGTTCACAGTGGAGAGAAGCTTTAGTGCACACAGGAAGTGTGCAGAAGCTTTTACTTCATCTTCAGTCTTCATCAAACATAGGAGCATTCACTGTAGAGAGGACCTGTGAATTAAGGAATGTGGCTAAGGCTTTCATTATTCCCCATACCTTTAATAAACATAGAATTGATGGTGGAGAGAGGCCTTAGGAACGAAAGGACTGCAACATGACATTTTATTGTTCCTCTCACCTCACTAGGCATGAGTACTCACGGTGGATGAGGCCTTAAGTAAGAATTGTTTCATTCACAGTGCTGTCATTTCAGACCGCAGATTCCTGAAAATCTGTGATTGGAGAACTAAGTTTCTCAGTGACTAAGAAAACAGAGACTCAAAAAAAGGCCATATCATGGATTGCATTGTGTCACTAAAAAATATGTGTAACAATTTGGCTGGACCATGATTCTCAGTTTTTTGTGATTGACCTCTTTTTTATTTTCCTGTACTGCAAATCCTAATCTCTACCTGTGGTTAATAGATTGGATTATGTTAAAGCGGTTTAAGGTGGGACTGTAACAACCTTCCCAAGGTCGCCTCTCTGTTCCAATGTAGAGGGAGTTTCACTGGAGTATGGTTTGTATCACCTTGTGTCATGGTTGGAATTGTGTCCCCCCAAAAATGTGTGCAGCCACGTGGCTGGGATATGGTTCCCAGTATCTTGGGATTGTCCTCCATTGTGTGGTTTTGCTAACCTGTATGTTATAGAATTAGGGTGGGGCTGTGAATTCCTGCTGTGGGGGGAGTTTCCCTGGAGTATGGCTTGCCCCACCCTTAATGCTTTTAGCTTGCAAGGAATAAAAGGAAAAAGAAACAAAGGACAATTTGAGAACCTCGCTACCATCAAGCAAGCAGCACCGGGAGCAGAGCGCATCCTTCAGTCCAGAGGTGCGTGAGGACGCTCCCTGGACAAAGACTGATGCAATACTGGACTTTCCTCCAGAGCCGACAAGGGGAAAGTCTTTCCCTGGAGTGGACACCCTGAATATGGACTTGCAACCTACCGGACTGTGTAAGAATAAATCTTTCTTTGTTAAAGCCAACCACTCTGTGGTATTTCTGTTAGAGCAGCCTAGCTGACTAAAACACCTTGTATCCTGTTATCCTACAAGAGATAAAAAGGGAAGCAAACAGCACTGGCCACCTCGTGTCATCAAGAAAGCAGCACCAAGAGCAGTGCATCCTTCAGACCTAAGGTTCCTGAGCTGAGATGCTCTGAGATCAAAGAAAAACTGATGCAACACGAGGATTTTCCTTCAGAGCTGACAGAGAATGTGTTCCCCTTGAGCCAGCACCCTAAATTCGGAATTCCAGCTTACTGAACTGTGTAAGGATAAACTTTTCTTTGTTAAAGACAGCCCCTTGTGATATTTCTCTTAGAGCAGCAGCAGATGACTAAGACAGATCATTATACCTACCTTATTTTTTGGTAAAAACTAATACTTTCATGATAAGTGCCACTGTGTTTCTTAGTATTTATTTCTCCAGTTCCATGAATAGCTGAGCAGATGTTTACTTTCTCAGTCCATGTTAAATTTTACTTCTTACAATCGTTGGATATTAGAAATAAGGCAGCAGTGAATAGCCATGAGCTTGTGTGGTTTCATGGTTTTTAATGTTTCTATTGATGTTAATTTGCATGCAATTAAAGTGTTTCTTCCAGCCATCCTGTCTGTAAAATTAAGTGCTTCACCATTTGTAATTAATAAATTTCTCACAGGAAGATACTTTGAAACTATAAAAATACTGTTTTTCATCTTGTGTCTACTAGTTTTAAATACACTGGTAATTATTACCAGCAGTCATTGTCACTGTTGTTTTTACCAAGTGGTGATTTTCTGTACCAAGCATTCATTCTGTATTTATTCATTGGAATTCTACTGTTAAGAATAGCTTTCCACTCTCCCTCACCCCTCACTTTATTTACTTAATAAATTGTTTATATCAGTATAACAGTATGTTTTATTTTCTTCCTCAAATTGTCAGAGACTTGGTTGTTAGAAGCGACCTTCACAAGTTTCTTGCATTATTAGGTTGTTGGGTTTTTTCCCCCTGGCAGTGTCCGAGGCTGATCTTGGACTTCTGTGTCAGCCTGGAAATTAGCCTCATCAAGATAAAATTAGTATCACCCAAATATGTGTGCATCTGTACCATTTAGGAGCAATCCTTGGTGGCCTTGTGGGTGGTAGAACCTTGAAGTAGAGCCCAGCATTGTTAACTGTCACCAGCCAAGAGCAGAACATGTTGTGGTGAGAAGAGATTTTGCAGTGTCCAAATTTGGGGATGTTTTGAGACTGCCACCATGGAACTGACTGCCCATACCAAAAGAAAATTTTAAAAATGGGATGCATTTCATCACTGAGACTCTTCTAGTCTGTGCTCTAGTGAGCAAGCAGTCTGCTCTCTGCATCCACATGTATGCAAGTCTCATCATTTTCCCTGGAAACATTCTGGGGTTCTAGCATGCATATGAACAGAGAAGGCCAAGGCAGAGTTTTGACAATGGATGCACATGAGTGCAGTGGAGCTCAGGGGGTGTTTTAGCCAGCTAGGGCTGCCCTAACAGAAATACCACAAGAGTGGATGGCTTTAACAAAGGACAGTTTATTCTTACCCAGTCCAGTAGGTTACAAATCCAATTTCAGGATGTCCACTCCTGAAATTCCCTTGTCGGCTCTAGAGGAAAGTCTGGTATGGCATCAGTCTTTGTCCAGAGAGCATCTTGCCACAGGAACCTCAGGTCTGAAGGATGCACTCTTCTCCCTGTGCTGCTTTCTTGATGGTGTGAGGTTCCCAATTCTCTGCTTACTTCCCTTTCCTTTTGTCTCTTGCAGGATGAAAGGATTAAGGGTGGGTGTCATGGTTTGAACTGTGTCCCCCCAAAAATGTGTGCAGCCACGTGGCTGGGATATGGTTCCCAGTATCTTGGGACTGTCCTCCATTGTGTGGTTTTGCTAACCTGTATGTTATAGAATTAGGGTGGGGCTGTGAATTCCTGCTATGGGGGAAGTTTCCCTGGAGTATGGCTTGCCCCACCCTTAATGCTTTTAGCTTGCAAGGAATAAAAGGAAAAAGAACCAAGGACAATTTGAGAACCTCGCTACCATCAAGCAAGCAGCACCGGGAGCAGAACGCATCCTTCAGACCAGAGGTTCTTGCGTTAGGACGCTCCCTGGACAATGACTGATGCAATACTGGACTTTCCTCCAGAGCCGTCAAGGGGAAAGTCTTTCCCTGGAGCGGACACCCTGAATATGGACTCGCAACCTACCGGACTGTGTAAGAATAAATCTTTCTTTGTTAAAGCCATCCACTCTGTGGTATTTCTGTTAGAGCAGCCCTAGCTGACTAAAACAGTGGGGCAAGCCATACTCTACGGAAACTCCCATTACAGTGGAGCAGGGAGGTGATCTGATAAAGGGATTTACATTCCCACTCTAATCAGCATGAGTTTTCTCTTCCTCAGTTACCTGCTCACAAACTCCCCCATTAAGGCCATAGGTGCAGACTGGGAGATGGAAGGTAATGTGACAGGAGCAGAGACCATGGATATTTGGGCCACTTCCCCATGCAGCTTGTGCCTTCAGGTCCTGCTCAGGTCTAATCTTCTGTCACATGCATGCAATGAGGAGGTGTTCCTGTGCATACCCAACTTTATGAATGGGTGAGAAAATACAGCTCTTGATGGGCAGCTCAGATCGCATGATGACTTGGTGTCCCATGGTAAGTGTTCAGCCTCCATGAAGCCCCTCCACTACCCCAAACACCTGGTAGGGACTGATCTGTCTACTGTCCATGTAGCTTTGTCCTTTCCACTAGTGTCGTCGTTCATTTCACAGCATGCATTTTTCATTCCTATCTGCCCACGGCTTGATAACGCACTTCTTTGTATCACTGAATAGTATTCCATTGTATAGATGCATCCCAGTTTGTCTACCTGTTCACCCACTGAAGGGTGTTTTAGTCAGCCAGTGCTGCTGTAACAGAAACACCACGAGTGGATGGCTTTAACAAAGGAAGGTTTATTCTTACACAGTCCGGTACGCTACAAGTCCAAATTCAGGATGTCTGCTCCAGGGGAAGGCTTTTCCCCTTGTCGGCTCTGGAGGAAAGTCTGGTGTTGCATCCGTCTTTGTCCAGGGAATATCTTGGCATTAAGAACCTCAGGCCTGACAGATGCACTCTTCTCCCAGTGCTGCTGCTTCTTGATGGTAGGAGGTTCTCAATTCTCTGCTTGTTTCTTTTTCACCTCTTGTAGGATGCAAGGATTAAGGGTGGGACAAGCCACACTCTAGGGAAACTCCCTTTAGAGTGGAGCAGGGAGGTGATCTTTTGAAGGGATTTACAGTTCCACCCTAATCCTTTAACATACAGCACAGTAAAATCACAAAATGGAGGACAATCATAGAATACAGGGAATCATGGTCACATGGCTACACCTATTTTGAGGGAGATACAATTCAATCCATGACAAAGAGCATCTTCGTTGCAGCCAATCTTGGATAATTGTGATAAAACTGCTATAAACCCTCAGGTTTTTATGTGGGCAGATATTTTCAAATTATTTGGGTAGGTACTGAGGAGTATGGTTGCTGAGTCACGTGGATAGCCTATGTGTAGCTTTGTAAGAAACTTGCCAGACTGTCCTGCAGAGTAGCCATACTTTTATTGCATTCTCACCAGCAATAAACAAGAGCAGCTGTAGCTCCACATCCTCACCACCACTGATGCTGGCGGTGTCTTAGACATTAGCCATTCTAACAGGTGGCTAATGGTATCTCATTGATTTTAAAATTTGCAGTTCCCTAATAACATAAGATATTGAGGATCTCGTTATGTTTGTCATCTGTGTATCTTCATTTGTGAAATGTTTGTACAGAACTTTTGCCATTTCCTAATTTGTTTTTTCTTACCTTATTGTTGAATTCTGAGCTGAAGAGAAGAACCATCAGAGAAGCAGAGCTATTCGAAAGCAGAGTTGTCCCAGTGCTGGGGGTTAAGAGCTGCACCAGGCAGCAACAGGGAAGGGATGAAGCTTAGCTGTGACAGTTTTGGGGCTGAGATGGAAGCAACGGCTGCGATGGTGCTGCAAGTGACTGAGACAATGAGCAGATCCAGGACAGAAGCAGAAGAGGGGTCAATGGTGACAGAGGCGGGATCTCTCTGAAAGCTAGTGGCCATACCCTCGATTACAGTATGTCCTAAGAACAGCAAGCTGCAATTGGGTTGGTGCCTGGAGTATGACAGGAACGTCTCATGCAGTGGGCACTGCCCCTACAGCAGAGGGCTATGCCCTGAGAGCAGTGGATCGCACCACAAGCCCAAGTGATTATGGCTCCCTTGTAAAGGAGTTATGCTCAGAGGCATATCCTGATATTGAACCTGAGTTTTATCCTGTTCCTGATATTCCTGACATTTATCCTGAGTTGTATCCTGGTAGAATACTGCTTATTGTTGAGAGTGAACATCTCCTTTCAGGAAAGTGAGTGCACTTTGCATTGGGGCCTCTCCTGGACTTTGCCTTGTGCATTACTTCACTTATGTCTTTCTCTGTTATATCCTGTTTTGCTTATATTAAAAAGATTATTGCAGGTCAAATGTTTCCGTGAATTCTGTGTGACTTGCATCAAATTCGTCAGATCACTGTCTGACATCTTCCATCATTAAAACAGTGTGGTAGTGATGCACAAATAGATTTTTTTAAAAAGACTAGAGGGATAGAAAAATGAGTTATACAAAATTTAAAAGGAAATTTAAAATTCAGTCAAAACTATGCTGAGAAAAATAATAACTGGAGATTGGGGTGAATATTCCTATAGAATATTTTAAAATGAGGATTTCTTTATGTACAAGAGCAACGTAAAGGTCAAATAAAAGCATATGTACACCTAAATTTATTAGTGATTACCAGGAAAGACAGAAAGGAAAGGGGAACTCATTGCTCAGAGCACAGTGAGCATCTGTTAAGGGTGGTGGAAAAATGGTGAAATGGATCCTGCTGGTTGTTACACATCATGATGAATACACTTAATGTCATTAAATTGTGTCTTTCAAAAACTGTTGACATGGCAAATATTATGTATATATTTATCACAATAAATGAAACACATATTTGGTTAAAAAAATGAAAACACATTAGCATTGTGAGACATTATAAGACATGGGTGGATTCCTTCATGAGTTGAGAGGGGATAAACCTGCCTAAATATGATACAAACCTGGAGAAAACTTATGGAGGTAAAGATTGATGGGTTTCACAATCAGGATGAGATCAAATTACAACAGGAAATGTCGTAAGCAAAGGTAGTAGCAAATACCAAATTGGGGATCCATTTGTCACTTACGTAACAGACGAAGGGGAGCCCATGACATGTGCTTGTTCCATAACCAAGGAAGCTCGAAGAAATGTTGGAAGCACTGAAAGGGTCAGCCTGTTCCGCTCCGGGCTCGCTGAAAATTACTCATCATCTCTCCTTTCTGTGAGGTTCCCGATCCAGACTTCTAGCGCACACGAGCTGCTGGAGCCCATTCCTCCTAGAAGAGAGAGCTCTCACAGGGAGGGTCTTAGAAGCAGATCACAAGCTAGGACAAGCCCCCAGACCCTGCTGTGTCCATACACTAGGGCTGGTGTGTGTTGGTGCTGAAAGAGGAAAACTGCAGCCCTTAACTGTCATGAATACTATTTCTTTACATAATCAAGCACCAGAGGTACTCTACCTGTTACTCATTCACAACATGAGTATTCCACATTTTCCCACCTGGAGAAATAAGAAAGGTTTCTGTGTGTGAACCTTAATTGGTATTTTCAGTCTTCCTCTACTGAGGAAGAACACAGAACCTGGGACATGATGGTCCATGTGTGACCGGAGGTCTTCAGAGGCTCCACACTGATCTTCAGATCAGCCTTGTTACAGAGGCTAGGCTTAGAGACCCTGACATGAAGTGTTACCTGAGGGACACAGGACTCAGTACTATTGATAATCTCCAATCCCAAAGAAGCACTGTTTGGGATACTTCTGAGCTTTCTACTATACAGATAACTTGTGAGCTTTGGATAGAAACCTTGGTCCTAACTTCTGCCCTGCTCTGCTCAGACTACTTCTCCAGAAGGGTGATGCTGCACTGTCATGGACTGACTTGTGTCCCCCCAAAAATAGGTATAGCCATGTAGCTGGGCCATGATTCCCAGGATCTTGTGGCTGTCCTCCATTTGGTGGTTTTCCTATGCTGTATGTTAAAGGATTAGGGTGGGACTGTAAATCCCTTCATAGGATCACCTCCCTGCTCCACTATAAAGGGAGTTTCCCTGGCGTATGGCTTGCCCCACCCTTAATCCTTTCATCCTATGAGAGATAAAAGGACAGAGATGCAGGCAGAGAAGTGGGAACCTCATATCATCAAGAAAGCTGTGCCAAGATGCTCCCCGGGCAAAGACTGATGCAACACCGGACTTTCCTCCAAAGCCGGCAAGGGGAAAGCCTTCCCCTGGAGCGGACACCCTGATTATGGACTTGTAACCTACCGGACTATGTAAGGATAAACCTTCCTTTGTTAAAGCCATCCGCTCTGTGGTATTTCTGCTAGAGCAGCCCTAGCTGACTAAAACATGCACCATCTCTGGGGTCCCTTCCTCTGATGTACTGCTGTAGCGACATAACTGATGCAGCAGAATGGCAAAAGGAACAGGTGATGGCGGTCCCTGTGGTGGGCTGGGCTTAGTCTAAGAGTTCCTTCAGGTATGCGTCTCTTTTTACACAAATACTGATAAAAATGCCTCAGTAGGTGGTTGATAGACAGAATGAAGATCTTTAATCCTCACAAGAAGTATAAAATGGAATCAGCTTCACCCTCAGCCAAGCTTCAGCTCAGCCACTTACTACATAAGATTCCTGGGAGCTGGAGGGAAGAATTCTCCATTATCTGATGTGAACAGCTGCGTCAAGAAGCTGGACACTGAGACAGTGTTCCAGACTAGTTCCAGGTTGGAATCGCTGAGAAACGGAACCTGGGGCAACCCCTCCCAACACCATCCTGGGCCAGGTTCAGCCCTCCATTCCCCCTGATATCATCGTCTCATGCATGCACCTTGTATGTTCCACATGTAACCACCTAGGAATCACCTGAGTTTGTACTCACATGATGGACATTTTAGCACTGATCCCATCAATTCCAAGATCTTGGAAGTTAAAATTCTTAAAAATGTTCACCAACTCGGGTACACTGAGTGACCATGTTGTGTGTGCACTTTATAGCTCTGTGCATCTATAGGATGTCATCCTACTGGCCTCTTAATAGAGGGGAGTGGAAAGGGTAGAGAGGAGAAGACAGGAGGTTGTTAAGAGGCTATGACATGTATAGAAGAGAAAGGAAACGTGTGCAAACCAGGCAAGGAGAGCAGAAGGAGCTACAGATAGGCGGGCACGCAAATTCAAATTGAATTGTACATTTTCACTCAATCACAATAAAAAAAAAAAAAAAAGTTGGCCAGTTTGCAGAGCTTTACCCTTAACACCTCCTGTGGAATCTGCCTTTGCCTCAGGGAACACTACCACTCTTCCAAGTTTCCTCAAACTAATCTACTTTTAAAAAGTGACTTACTAGCCATATGGCTTTTATTAAAGATATTAGAAGTGTGAAAGCCAGGGAAAGAAGTGCTAGTACGTTCTATGGAAAATGTTCCGGAAAACTGCCTAATTATTTCAGCTAACAGCTCTTCGATCTTCTCCTCAACCTATGAAGTGCCCTGCCTGCCAGTGCACTCTTCCCTGCATACATCCACAGACTCACTGCTGTGGAGCTGATTGTGACTCACCGTGACCTGACCCCAGAGGACACAGAACTGCCCCCCCGTTTCCAAGGAGCACCTGCAGACTGGAACTGCGGGCCTTCCGGTCAGCAGCTGCAGCACCCGACCACTGCACCTCAGGTGCTCCCCAGCCGGCTCCAACCTTTGCCTGTTATTTCCGTTTTGTTACCACAACCCCGCCCTGCGAAACCCGCTCCTCGCCTTTCACAGTCACACCGACCCTGACTCAGACAGTAGGTGAGTACTTTTCTCAGTACAATTAAACTGTTAAAACAGCTGTCTCACTCACATCCACAGGAACACCTTTGATAACTGTCGAACTGTGAAGAGCCAGATTTTGCCCTACTTGCAAGATGCTTTTATAGATTCTGCCAGAATACCAGATACTCTTGGGTCAGGGACAAAGAACTTGATTACTCACGGCACAGCAGGCAACTTTAATTACATGTTCTCTCAAGTTTCCCTTGACCCCGTGGTGTGGATTGAATGTGTCCCTCAGAAACGTGTTGAAAAATCTTGTCCCTGAACATGCAGGTTTAATCCTGTTTGAGAACAAGATTTTCTTTGTCATGTTAATGAGGACATACCACTGTAGGCTATGTTTACACCAATCACTTTATAGATATAAAAGGACTAGATTAGGCACAGAAGCAAGGAGAAATGGGAAGATGGATGCCACATGGAGATCTCCAAAGGATCAAGGAACACAAGCTGAAAAGAGATAAAGACCGTCTTCTCTCAGAGCTGACAGAGAAAACCTTTCCCTATATCCCCCAAACCAAAACCAAACCCATTGCCTTCAAGTGGATCCTAACTCACAGCGACACTATAGGACACGGTAAAACTGCCCCACAGAGTTTCCAAGGAGCGCCTGGTGAATTCAAACTGCCAACCTTTTGGTTTGCAGCTGTAGCACTTAACCACTGTGCAACCAGGGTGCCTTGAATTTGCACTTCTACCTTTCCGTGAGAAAATTAATTTGTTTGTTAAAGTTAGCCACCTGTCTTTGTAACAGCTGCACTAAGTAACTAATATACCCTTTTATATCCATGGGGTCCACCCAAATGTTACAATGTGCAGTGGGTTGGCATCCCAGATGAGGAACCTGGAACTTACTAGGAAATGCCTGTTTTAAAGGGGGCTGCTAGAACACCTGAAAAACTGGAACTTCAAGCCAGCCATTTCTGTCTTCCAAGAATGTTTGTTAAAAAAACGACAGTCCACAGCAAACACTTCCCATATGTTGGCGCAGGACATCAAAAAGTCTGAGGACCCATGGAAAAGACTTCCAACAATATTGATTCATCATTTCTATACCATCTTGAATTCTGGTTAACTTCCCCATGACTGTCATATGATTAATCACTCTGATTAATCTCACCAGCAGGGACTGGGACTAAATACATTTCATTTGTCTGATGAAGCTTACTGTTAAGACTACGCTTGACTTCCACAATCAGTGCCCTTGGAAGCAGCAGTCAAGAAATCAAAAGACACACTGCATTAGGAAAATCTGCTGCAAAGGACCTCTTCAAGGTATCAAAAGTAAGGATGTCACCTTGAAGACTAAGATGCGTCTGACCCAAGCCATGGTATTTTCAATTGCATCATAACGCATGCAAAAGCTGGACCATGAACAAAGAAGACAGAAGAAGAATTGATGCCTTTGAATTGTGGTGTTGGAGAACAAAGTTGAATGTACCATGGACTGCCAAAAGAACCAACAGATCTGTTCTGGAAGAAGTACAACCAGAGTGTTCCTTGGAAGCCACGATGGCAAGACTGTGTCTTACAAACTTTGAACATGTTGTCAGGAAAGATCAGTCCCTGGAGAAGGACATCATGCTTGGTAGAGAGGAGGGTCAGCGAAAAAGAGGAAGACTTTTGACGAGATGGATTGACACAGTAGCTGCAACAATGGGCTTAAGCATAAAAACGATTGTGAGCATGGCGCAAGACTGAGCAGTGTTTCGTTCTGTCGCTCATAAGGTTGCTATGAGTTGGAACCGACTCAACAGCACCTAACAACAACAACATGCTTGACTGGACTCCACCCAGCACACTGTGATCAACCTGCTATTGACCTAATCATTTTGCCCTGTGTTTCCTGGAGACAATCAGCTGAAAAAAGTCCCATTAATAATTATGTTCCACCTCAATACAAGTTTCCCTATCATTTCCAAAATGATTTATCCACTTGGCCCTAGGTATTAATCTAGATACAGCACGGTGTCTAGCGATTGCATAGACTTTGCTTCTGCCATCAAGGAGAAAGTCCACAAAAGAATCTCCGTATGCAGCCTCCCAGGTGTCTAGTACATTTTAGAGTTCCCAGTTCAGTTTTGATAATTAAGTCTAGTCTCTTTTTTTGCAGGGATTATCTGAGGGTAATGAGTCTGACTAGTTCTATTTGTCTGTGCCACCAGCAGAATGGCATTCATCCATCTTATTGAAGATATAAAACACATAAGTGAAGGGACATTCAGAGGTGTTTTGCATGCGAAGTGAAGGAGCTAGAACTATCCCTCATTCTTTTCAGTAAGTTTTTCAGTAAAGCTAAGAAGAATAGCAATCAAATCATAGTGGTGGGTACCAGTCAACAGGTAGTTATACTTAAGGCTGCAGCAGCTTGTGAGAGCCACACTAGAGAATATTCCTTTCTGAACTGAAGAGCTAAACCCACTACTTCAACTCACTGCCCAAACCCACTGAAGGACTAATAACTCCACCTCCCGATGTTTTGTTATATTTTCCAGTATTTCTAGAAGCCTTCTACATTGAAACCCAGTCTGCTTTAGATACAATGCAGGGTCTCTGTCTAAACAAACCAGAATATATACCTGATTTGATTGCAGGAATAGCTTAAGAGGTGAAATGGACCACATACAAATAGTTGATGAGCTCTTAGAATTCTACAACCCCTGGAAACCGACAGCAAGACAGAACTAAATATATTCAGACAGCAGTTTGCTGCCAGAGTTATGCACATCTAAGCAAAATAAGAACTCACCTTGTTGGTGGACTCTACATGTGTAAGCTCAGAACACATACCCAATTATTGTTGTTGCTAGGTGCTGTTGAGACAGTTCTGACTAATAGCAACCCTATGAACAACACAATGAAACACTGCCCGGTCTTGTGCCACATCCACAATCCTTTTTATTCTTAAGCCCACTGATGCAGCCAGTGTGTCAATCCATCTTGTTGAGGGTCTTCCTCTTTTTCACTGACCCTCCATTCTTCCAAGTATGACATCCTTCTCCAAGGATTGATCCCTCCTGACAACATGTCCAAAGTACATAAGATGCAGTCTTGCCATCTTTGCTTCCAAGGAGCACTCTGTTTGTACTTCTTCTAGAACAGATCTGTTTGTTCTATTGGTAGTTCACGGTACATTCAATATCCTTCTCCAGCACCACAGTTCAAAGGCATCAGTTCTTCTTCTGTCTTCTTTGTTCATAGTCCAGCTTTCTCATGCATGTGATTGAAAATACCATGGCCTGGGTGAGGCACATTTTAGTCTTCAACATGACATCTCTATTTTTCAATATTTTAAAGAGATTTTGGGGGGGGGCTGAGAGTGGCTCAGCCCCCACTATCTTTCTCTTCCAATAAACTTCCCTGGACACTTGGACTGGTGTGTTTCTGTCTCTGTTTCGGGCCACCCGCTCTCCAATATTTTGGTGCAGAAACCCAGGACAGGGGGGTATGAGACCACCAATTCAAGGGTCCCCCTTCCCTCAGACCCTTATCACGGCACTATGAACAAACAACAGCGCATCAACAGACCTCTAAAACTGCTGAGTTGGAGGATGAAATTTCCTTCGCCGGAAAGCCTTGCCATCTCTCTCTCAGTTTCCATTTCACACAGATCCCAGGGCTGGATTGAGGCTTTCCTCAGGGTGCCAGAACACCGGTTCCTTGCCCCCCTATCTTCACTTTCCGGGGATGCCTGGACAATGAGTTGGGATCTGAACTGGGTCCCCAGTGAGAAGCAGGACACCTGCCACTCCCTAGGAGGACTAATCTTTCCCCTCTCTCTTTCTTCCACAGGCCCAGATAGACGGGACCTCCTACAGTGACTCTCAGAAGAGGAGTCTGAAGGGACAGACTATGGACACAGCCTTGAGACCAGACTGGAACTCGGCCACACCACAGACATCTCCATGGAGAAACCACGGGTTACACTTGATGTAGAAGGTAAGGAGATTAAATTTGTCTTAGACTTAAAAAAAACACCTTCTCTCCCTTAAATGGGCCCTTTCTCCAAGCATGACTGTGTAATTACTGGCTTGGACTAAAAACCCAAGGTAAAAAGTTTATATTTGGTGGGGTCACAGTTAGTAAGACATTCCTTTCTATATATCCCTTAATGCCCTGTTGTATTACTGGCACATATATATTTAAAAACCCAACTAAATATAAGAAATGAGGACTAAGAATTCCTTACATTGTTGATTAATATTTTAGAAACTAAATAACCAGGACATATATCAACAGAAATTCTGAGTCAGTTTACATCACAAGTTTGAGAGCTGAGGCAGACAAAATAGTCTGTGGAGAAACACACAATAAAAACCTTATGATAAATGTCATAACCTCTTTTGAGTTAACAGTCAGGAGTTAAGACAGAGAGCCTGAGGGCCTCTGGTGTGACAAACTAGCGACAAACAACATTAACTGTGTTCTGGGACACTGAGATAAGTCCCTCAACAATTGTGTAATCTTCCTCAAAGTTGTTTTGCAGATACAGCCAACTCCGGGGACATGTGCAGAAAGTCCCACTTCCACCACTATGTGGCCTTCCAGTGGTGACACCAGAGATCTACTGTCAGTACTGGGGAATCAAACCAAGGGACAAACAGCTGTCTTCCACAAAAGAAATATTCCATACCCCCGTCCCTAGTCTACACCCAACTTACAGCCTGGACATAGACAGGCTATAAAAACCCAACTGGCTAATGTTACTATTACTGCCAGTGGTGGTTCCTTTATCAGTCTTTTTGGTTACCCTTACCTTTGCATGTCTAATTCTTAACTTAATTCACTTTATCTCTTCCAGACTACAAATTCCAGTTAAACTCATGGTTCTATAGGAATACCAGCCTATACTCCCTAACAAGTGAATCCAGTTCTGCTCCTCCGAGAGACGTGACATGTTCTATACCAACAGACCTCCCTCTTTACAAAATCCCAGGGGGCCAGAGGACCACCCAACTCCCCATATACCCTAGGACGAGTCAACGACCCTTGCCAGCAGGAATTAGCTGAGAGATAATGACGCTCCCTGTCCTTAAACCAAAAGTGGGGATTTGAGGGAACTCTGTCCCTGAAATTCAGGGAGGTCACTGAGAGGACTCTGTCCTTCAGGGAGGTTGTCTTATCCAATGATCAGACCTGCCATCAGCTGAAAAAGGCCTGGTAGGCCCAACCTGGTATAACCATAAATAACTTTACGCCTGTCTGCCCTACCCTCCTAATTGAAAATTCTTCCCTTTTCAAAATCATGACCATAAACAAACCTTAGTCCTTTTTCCCCTTCTAATCAACACTTCTCCCTTATTCAGACCGTAAACCCCCTCACCCCACATTACCTCACTGAAACTTTACAACTATAGAAACCCTGACCTACTAGGGAGGGGTGAGCTGAGCCACTCGGCGCAGACCCCACTCTCTTTCTCTTCCAATACACTTTCCTGGACTCTTAAAAAAAAGAAAGAGAGAGAGAGCAATCTTTTGCAGCAGATTTGCCCAATCCAATACATCTTTTGATTTCTTGACTGCTGCTTCCATAGGCACTGATTGTGTATCCAAGTAAAAGGAAATCCTTGACAACTTCAATCCTTTCTCCATTTATGATGATACTGCTTACTGGCCCAGTTGTCAGGATTTTTGTTTTTTTACTGTTGACTTGAAATACATACTCAATGGTGTGGTCCTTGATCTTCATCAATAAGCTTTTCAAATCTCCTTCACTTCCAGCAACGTGATGTCATCTGTGTAACGCAGGTTGTTGATGAGTCATCTTCTAATCCTGATGCTTCATTCTTCTTTGTATAATCCAGCTTCTCGAATTATGTGTTTGGCATACAGGTTGAAAAGTTACAGTGAAAGGATACAACCCTGACGCATACCCTTCCTGACTTTAAACCATGCAGTGACCCCTCGTTCTGTTTGCATGACTGCCTCTTGATCCACATACAGATTCCTTAAGAGCACAATTGAGTGTTCTGAAATTCCCATTTTATGCAATATTAGCCATAATTTGTTATGATCCACACAATCAACTGCTTTTGCATAGTCAATGAAACACAGGTAAACATCTTTCTGGTGTTCTCTGCTTTCAGCCAAGATCCATCTGACATCAGCAATGATATCCCTGGTTCCATGTCCTCTTCTGAATCCAGCTTGAATTTGTGGCAGTTCCCTGTCAATATGCTGTTGCAGTCACTTTTGAATAATCACATTTTACTTGTGTGGAATATTAATGATATTGTTGGGTAATTTCTGGATAATATGGTTGGATCATCTTTGGTAAATTCTGAGTAATTTGGTTGGATCACCTTTCTTTGGGATGGGCATAAATATGGCTCTCTTCCAGTCAGTTGGTCAGGTAGCTGTCCTACAAATTACTTGACACTCAATTATTAGTAGCCTATATATTGCTGTGTATATGACACACTTTTGAAAATGCAAAAACCACTAGCACTGAATCTTCTTTGGTCTCCACTGAAACACTGGGCACACTTTTGGCCTACAAGGGTAGTGAAGTTTTATTGGCCATAGATCAAGTAAAGCTTGTTGTTAATGTTAGATGCTGTCAAGTTGGTTGTAACTCAACACAACCCTGTGTACAAGAGCACAAACACTTGCTACATGGTCACAACTGGTGGTGTGATTGAGCCCACTGTTGCAGTGGCTATGTCAACCCATTACACTGAGGGTCTTCCTCTTTTTCACTGCCCAAGCATGATGTCCTTTTCCACGGACTGATATCTCCTAAAAACATGTCCAAATTATGTGAGACAATAGTCTTGCCATCTTTGCTTCTAAGGAGCATTCTGGCTGTACTTCTTCCAAGACAGATTTGTTTGATCTTTTGGCAGTCCATGGTAAAGGGCTTTCCTATAAGGTGTCCTATCTTTGAACTTGAATACAACACGTTGTGTAAATGACATTGTTTTAATAATTTGAAGTATATTTCATGGCATTATGTGTGGAAAAGAACTTTTGGTAAACGGACACTATGGCACCTTCCAAATGGCGCCTAAAACAATCAATTATCATAGCCCGATATCTTTCACCACTGACAGTCGCAGTCTCTCCTCATCCATCTTGGAAAAAACATAGGCCAATGCTTCTGCCAGACCAAAACTCACACCAAACTATAACTTTTTTAGGGTGAGGTGGTCATTCTTGAATCTCCACTGGATTCTTATCACTCCAGATATGACAGTTTTGTTTGTTAACAAAACTATTCATCCAAAAATGGGTCTCGTCACTGAAGATGATTTTTTTGGCTAAAGGTAGGGTCAACTTCCAATTGCTGCAGAGCCTAGTCAGCAATCTATGGTCATTGGACTTCAGTTCCTGAGTTACAATAATTCTATAAGGGTAAAACTTCAAGTCCAGATGCAAAATCCACCAAATTCTGAACAAAAGGCCCAATTCTTGTGCTCAGCGAGAAAGTGATTGGGATGCATTTCCTCATACACTCTGACAAAGAGTGGCAATGTATTCATTGGAACATGCAGTACGTTGATGCAAGGCATTGTCTGACTGGCAACAGACTCGGCTGTCTCAATTTTTTTTGATTAAACATCAAATTGTTCTCTCTGAGATGATTATGTGCATCGTAAATGTTATATAACACAGAATGTCTGGCAAACAGAACACTTATTTTGAGTAGAATTGTATGACTTTTCATGGCTATTTGTCAAGACTAATAAAAAAATGATAAATATAGCTGCTATAGCTTCACACATATCACCGCCGTGAGCAGTCAAAAATAGGACATACTCATTGGATGTCCCCTTCATCTGTATGAGGCTGTCCAACTGGTGTCTTTTTAGAGGGGACAGGAGAGGTTGGAGAGGAAGCGACAGGTGTCAGTTGAGTGGATATTAGAAGTAAAGAGTGAAGGGGATGAGTGTGCTGTCATTGGGTGAGGAGAGCAGAATTGCATAGAGATAGGTGCTCAGGGTTTTGTATGGAAAATTGACTTGGATTGTAAATTTACACTTAATCACAATAAAAAAAATTTTTCCCAGTCAACATACCAGGAGGACATAACCATAACAATATTTATACACCCAACAACACAGCTGCAAAATATATAAAACAAACTCTAACAGCATTGAAAAGAGAAACAGACAGCTCCACAGTAATCATAAGAGACTTCAAGACACCACTTTCAGTGAAGGACAGATCATCAAGAAAGAAACTCAATAAAGACATAGAAGACCAAAATCCCACAATCAAGCAACCTGATCTCATATACAGAACACCACCCAACAGCAGCCAAGTATAGTTTTCTTTTCCAGTGCAAATGGAACATGCTCTTTAATAGACCACCTATTAGGATATCAGGCAAGCTTTAAACAGAATCCAAAACAATAATTGTACAAAGTATTTTTTCTGACCATAAAGCCTTAAAAGTAGAAGTCAACAACTGAAAAAAGAAGAAAAAAAAAGTAGCATAACACATGGAGACTGAACAACACCTTGCTCAAAAATTACTAAGGTTATAGAAGAAACCAAATATGAAATAAACAAATTTGACAGAATCAAGTGACAGGGAAAATATATCCTGCCCAAACCTTTGCAGCACAAGGAAAACAATGGTCAGAGGTCAATTTATAGCAATAAATGCACCCATCCAGAAAGAAGAAACAGCCAAAATCAAAGCATTGAGTCTACAACTGCAACAAACAGATAGCAGCAAAAGAAGTGCTCAGGCACTAGATAAAATTGGAGCAGAAATAAATGAAATACTGAATAGAAAAGCAATTGAAAGAGTCAACAAGACCAAAAGCTGGTTCTCTGAAAAGATCAACAAAATTCATAAACCATTCACCAAACTGACAAAAGAAAAAAACAGGAGAGGAAGGAAGTAACCCAAATAAATCACATGGGTGACACATGCAACTGAAATTAAAACAGCCATAACAGAATACTATGAAAAATGGTACTCCAGCAAACTTGAAGACCTTCAGAAAATGGACAAACTTCTATAAAAACACTTTCTACCTAAACTAATACAAACAGAATTAGGACAACTAAATAAGCCTATAACAAAAGAAGACACTGAAAAGATAAGTGAAAAATTCTTAATAACAACAAGAACCAAAACAAAAAACCCTGATCCTGATGGTTTCAGTGGCAAATTCTACCAAACTTTCATAAAAAAAGATAACATCAGTACTACTAACAGTATTCCATAGCACAGAAAAGGGTGGAATACTCCCTAACGCATTCTAAGAAGCCTGCATAACCATGATACCAAAATCCCTCATGAATATAGACACAAAAATGCTGTGGACTAAAAGCTATTATACTGTAACCCCCTTGCCCTCTCTTCCCTCTCCCTTTACCCCAGCCTGCTTAATACTACAAAACTGTTTACACAATTGAAAAGAAAAGCTTAGGCTAAGCTGCTTCCTTGTTCCGTGTCCTTTGTTGGGAGACAAGACTTCTGTGTACTTTGTAACAAATCCAAATACTTCCTACAAAGATCCTAACCATTTTTGGCAATGTGTGCTGCCCTGTTGTCTTTCTGCTTCTGGAACATATAGATAAAGCTTGTGACAAAGGAACGGTAGCCATCGTTCTCCATCAGACCTTGGCCCCACCTGGCCCCAACTTTATCTTGTGTGATGTGTTCTTTGTGTGATTGAGTCTTTCTTATCACCTTTCCTGTCCCTCTCAGTCCCGGACCCTTCCCAGTGCAGGTTGCTGGGTGCTGGATGTGGCACAAAAATCCTCAACAATTCTAGCCAACAGAATTCAACATATCAAACAAATAATTCACCATAACCAAGTGTGATTCATACCAGATATGCAGGTATGGTTCAACATCAGAAAAACAATCTCTGTGATCCATCTCATAAATAAAACTAAAAAACAAGAACCATATGATCTTACCAATTAATGCAGAGAATGAATCTGATAAAGCCCAACACTCATTCCTGATTAAAAAAAAAAAAAAAAAAAACTCTCAGCAGAATGGAAATTCCTCAGCATAATGCAGAGCATTTATACAAACCCAAGAGCCCACATCAGCCCAAACAGAAAAGAGACTGAAAGCATTCCCCTTAAGAATGGGAACCAGAAAAAGATCCCTTTTATCACCAGTCTTATTCAACACTGTGCTGGAGGTCTTAGCCAAAGCAGTTACGCTAGAAAAAGAAATAAAGGCCATGCAGATTGGTAAGGAAGAAGTCAAAGCATCTCTGTTTTCAGATATGATGTTATACACAGAAAACCCCCAAAGAATCCACAAGAAAACTACTGGAATTAATAGAATATTTCAGCACAGTATCTATATACAAGATAAACATGCAAAAATCAATTGGATTCCCCTATGGCAACAAAAAGAAGTTTGAAGAGGAAGTCAAAAAATCAATACCATTGACAATAGCCCATAAGAACATAAAATAGTTAGAAATAAACCTAACCTGAGATGTAACAGACCTATACAAAGCAAACTACAGTGCACTGCTATAGTAACCAAGGGACCCATTTGCTGTTCTCAGGGGCATCACCTTGGCTCCAATGCAGCAATTCTGTCTGCAGCAGAGCAAACCAGCCCGTCGGGTGCCCCCTCATAAGCCACACGGGGCCACCGTTGCAGCCACCGTGTCAGTCTGTCTTGTTCAGTGTTGTCCTCTTTTTCTCTGACCTGGTACTTTACCAAGCATGGTGTTCACAGGATCAAAGGATAAAAGGTGGGGCAAGGCACCCTCCAGGAAACTCCCTTTATAGTGCAGCACAGGGGTGACCTGATACAGGGATTTACAGTCCCACCCTAATCCTTTAACACACAGCACAGGGGAAATCACAAAATGGAGGACAATCATGAAATATTTGGAATCATGGCCCAGCCACATGGCTACACACATTTTTGGGGGGACACAGTTCAATCCATGACACAACCCCTCCTGAAAATCCTCACAATTGGACCAATAAGCAACAACATGATAAATGGAAAAAAGATTGATGTTGTCAAGGATTTAAGTTTGTTTGGACCCACAGCCAACACCCACGGGAACAGTTAAGTCAAGAAACCACAAGGCTCATTGCACTGGGAAAATCTGCTGAAAAAGACCTCTTTAAAGTGTTGAAAAGAAAATTAAAGACTAATGTGTGCCTGACTGAAGTCATGGTGTTTTCAACCGCATCATGCAAAAACTGGACAATGAATAAGAAAGACAGAAGAAGTGTCATATCTGAATTTTGGTCAGGCCAAGAATATTGAATATGCCATGAATGAACAGGTCTGTTTTAGAAGAAATACAATGAGAATGCACCGTAGGAGCAAGGATGGTGAGACTACGTCTTACATACTTTGGACATGTTTTGGGAGAGATTGGTCCCTGGAGAAGGATACCATGTATCTTAGGTTGGGTTTTCTAGGGAAGCAAAAGCAGTAACATGTGTATGTACAAGGAAAGATTTATATATAAAGGAAACAGCTCATGCAATTGCAGAAGCTGAACATCCCAAGTCCTGGCACAAGCCTCATGTGGCCACAGGAGCTGGTGAACTCAAGGTCATCAGATCAGAGATTACAGTACTAGATCTCCGGTTATGTAGGGTGGTGGATCCCAAGCTGGTGGCCAGACCGAGCTGCATAGGCTGTCGAACCCAGGATCGGCAGGTCAGGGAAAAGGACTCTCAATTGCCAGCTGTAAGGGTTGATGAATCCAACAGCTGCTAGTTCAGGTCCAGGAACCAGACACCAGAAGAGAGCAGGAACTGCTGGCTACGTGCGCAGACCAGCCAGGACTTGGGACGATCAGCTTCTGCAACTGAGTGAGCTGTTTCCTTTACATATAAATCTTTCCTTGTACATAGCTGTGCTACTGATTTTGCTTCCCTAGAAAACCCAGCCTAAGATAATTGGTACCAGGAGAGTGGGGTGCTTCTCTAGCAAATACCTAGTGTGGGAGCCATTTTTAAACTGTGAATGGATAAAAGACTCCGAAGGGAACCTCACACCATCAAGAAAGTAGTACCAGGCGAAGAGCGTGTCCTTCAGACCTGAGGTTCCTGTGCCAAGTTGCTCTCTGGACAAAGACTGTTACAATATTGGGCTTTCCTCCAGAGCCAACAAGGAGGAAAGCCTTCCCCTGGAGCAGACATCATGAATTTGGACTTGTAGCCTACCAGACTGTGTAAGAGTAAACTTTCCCTTATTAAAGCCATCCACTCTGCAGTGTTTCTGTTAGAGCAGCACTAGCTGACTAAGACAGGTTGTGTTCTGTTGAGGTATAATGCCTACTGAAGACTGTTGTCTTTGATCTTCATCAGTAAATGCTTCAAGTGCTCTTCACTTTCAACAAGCAAGTTTGTGTCATCTGCATAATGCAGACTGTTAGTGAGTCTTCTTCCAGTCCTGATGCCCTTTTCTTCTTCATGTCGTCCAGCTTCTCAGATGATTGGCTCAGCATACAGACTGACTGGGCGTAGTGAAAGGATACAACCCTGACACACACCATTCCTCACTTTAAACCACGCAGCATCACTTTTTCCTGTCAGAGCAACAGCCTCTTATTCCACCTACAGGCTCCTAATGAGCACAGTTAAGTGTTCCGGAATCCTGTTTTCCAAAATGTTGCCCATAATTAGTGATGACCCACATAGCACAGTCAATAAGAGACAGCTAAATATCTTTGTGATAGTCCCTGCTTTCAGCCGAAATCCATCTGACACCCGCAGTGATAGCGCTGGTTCCGCATCCCTTTCTGAATCTGGCCAGAATTTTGGGCTGTTCCCTGTCGACACACTGCGTCAGCCACTTTCCAGCGAAACATGAATTACATGTGATATTAGCGATGCCGCACTGCCATCAAGTTGATTTCAACTCACAGTGGCCCACAGGGCAGAGGAGAACTGCTCTATAGAGCTTCCAGGAGCACCTGACGGATTTGAACTGCCGACGCATTGGACGGCAGCGGTAGCACTTAACCCCTGCACCACCAGGTTTGCCAAGACGCATACCCAACCAAAGCCTCCCTCTCCTCAACGCTTCACGCACACTCTGCTCTCAGGATAAAACCTAGAGGCCCTTCAGCGGGCTGCCCCGGTGCCTCTCTGTGTTCGTTGCCTCTCCCCTTAGCTTTTTTTTTCGCTCCAGCATCACAAGGTTTTCAAGCTCCAAAGACTTTCTCGTCAAACAGCTCCCGTGCGGTCTTTCTCCTGGTTAGCGCTCCCCACTCTCCCACCCACCCGCCCCCCAGACCGTCTCCAGCCTCCTGCATGTTTTCTACAGTGGTCTCAGATCGGCGCAGTTCTTTGATACCCACCTCTGCCCACCGGGTCAGCTCCAGGGAGAGCCCTGTTTTGTTTATACACGGCCCCAGTACCTATATGACGCACCTGGCACACAGCTGCTCTTAACAAGGATCTGTTGAATGAATCAGGAAGTGCCCCCGAGCTTCGAGGGGCACTCCAGGGACCAAGACGCAGCCTAGAACGGAGGACAAAGGTTGCTCTCCCTTGCAGTCTCGGTCATGGCTGTCTGGGCTTCTGATTAACAATAAATTCGAGAAATTTGCTCAAATTCACTCCACCAGAGAATTACAAATTTTACAAACTGCCTGGGTATCTGCCTTCCACACCTGAGGCCCCCGCCCTTCCACTCCCTGGAGGTGGCAGCGTGCGGGCCCGCCTCCTCGTCCCCGACTGCAGGCTCCACATTTGCACGTCAGCTCCCACACCTAGTACCTGGTGCCCCAAGACCTACGCCACTGCCCGAAACCCGAGGTCTCGTGAACCAAGAACTGTACCTGGGACCCTAAGCCTTCAGACTCCCGACTGCCTAGAGCCCCAGGCCAGTCTGCGTCAGGCCGGACTCACCGAGGTTCTCTGCCAGGCACCGCGCTAGCCACCCTGCTCCCTAGCGGGGTCCTTCAGGCCCTCGTTCGGACAGCTCCCTTCGGGGTCCTTGAGCGGTTGCGTAGCAGCCGTGGGGACGCGGGCTGATCCGGAAACGGAGTGCTGCGTGGTGTGAGCAGGTGCGAGTGCACCAGAGGCGGGGCCGGGTCGGGGCGAGGTGGGCTGGCGCGACCTGGGGGTGGAGGTGGAGGTTGGGGTGGGAAGGTTCGAGGCGGCCGCGGCGGGCGGCTGGATTTCTGTCCAGCCCGGCTGCCCGGGACAGCATCTGAGCAAGGAGCTGTCCTTGGGGCGGGCCCAGCATGGGTACAGATGGGGAATCCCGGGAGCAGCATTTGGGATGAGCAGAAGTGAAGTATTTGGCTGTCGACATGCTGTTTACGCCAGTGTAGCACAGTCTGCTAGTCCCAGCCTGGTGGTGGCGGTTGATGCTGTGGAGTCGGTTCCAACTCATAGTGACTCCAGAATAAGAGAACGAAACGCTGCCACGTCCTGCACCATCGTCCCAGTGGTTGCTGTGCTTAAGCCTTCCTCTTTTTCACTGACCCTCCCTGGTGGCATAGTGGTTAAGTGCTACATCTACTAACCGAAAGGCTGCCAGTTCAAATCCGCCAGGTGCTCCTTGGAAACTCTGTCGAACTCTGCAGTTCTACTCGGACCTATAGGGTCGCTATGAGTCGGAATCGACTCGACGGCAGTGGGTTTGGTTTTTGCTTTGGTTCTACCAAGCATGGTGTTCTTGTCCAGGGACTGGACCCTTCGGACTCGCAGTGAGCCTATAGGGAAGAATATATATGCTCCATGGAGTTTCCAAGGAGCACCTGGTGGATTTGAACTGTCAACCTTATGGCTGGCAAAGATAGCACTTAACCACTAGGCCACCAGGGTTACCAGTTGTTTGGTAGGCAGTTAGATATGTGAGACTGACGCTGAGGGATGCGATGGTGCTGGAGGAACAGGTTTGTTGTCACCAGCATCAAGGATACACAGGAGATGTCCCTGGAGAGGAGGGTCTGGGATGCACCAGTGCACAGCTGACTTCAGTGGGCTTCAGAGTGAAGGGAAGGTGAGAAGCCTGAAGGCAGCAGATCAGAAATGTGGGGTTGGCTTTCAGACTGCGTTGTGTAGTTGTGTGTCATTCAGTGCCTTAGCACTGCCTGTTTCCCAGATACCATCACACTGGCCCTGTGGAATGCGTCATTTTTGTTCCCAGTTTACACATGAGAAAGCCATTTCCTATGTAAAACTTGGAAAGCTCCCATGTGGCTTTCGAAAGAATGGGCCCTTCAGGTGGAAAAGAGAGGGTGTGGCCTGTACACAGCTGAAGGGCCTGGGGACCTCACGGTAGGGGGAAAAGCAGAGTGGGTAGAGGAAACCTTATCTCTTTAAATGCAGCCTCGTGGTGATCTCAGCAGACATGTGCTGGGCCTTCTTTGTTTCCAGGAGCAAATGGCTGGGGATAGAGCCAAACCCTGTGAACTGGACCAAGAGAAATACGATGCTGATGAAAATGTGAAGATCATCTGTCTGGGCGACAGTGCGGTGGGCAAGTCCAAGTATGTCGGGAGGTTAGGGAAGAAAGCCCAGGCCTGGAGCAGATCTCTGAGGGCTCATAGCAAAAGTGTGTGCGGGTGAGACGGAACAGTCCTGGGTGGAGCCCGAGCGTGCACAGCAGCAGCTAGATTGGGGTGTGGGAGACAGGTGAGTGATGAGGACTGAGGAACTGGAACTTTACCCATGAGAGCTGGCAGCAGGTGTGACAGGCCACCCATCATTTCTTCTTCAAAGCAACCCCAGGTGAGAAGGGAAGATCCATTTGTGAGCTGATGCTCATAGGTATGGCAAGGGGACAGTGGGAGATACGGCCAGTACTGCCAGTGACAGATGGGACTCAGGCAAAGGTGTTTCCGTGGAAGGGTGCACTGAGATTGAGAAGAGTGAATAGGAGTGACCCCTGACATTCCTCAGCATGAAGATGCATTTATTCTTAGAATTGAGCTCTGTGCTTGGGTGCACAGGTGTACAATTCCCCACCTGAAGAATAAAGTCTGCTCCGTGGTGCTGGCTGTTCATCTCAAGGTGTCATCCTAGGGACAGCCACTTCCTTATGAAGGTGTATGTCCCTTTCTGCTTTCACAGGATGGGCCACATGCCTGTGACCAGCGTCTGTGAGTCTTGCCTTGCAGGTGCTCTACATCTTCAGGTAGCTGTGACTGATTCTCTAGGGCCTTTGCTGGTTTTTGCCCTTCTTCATTAATTCATGTTTTCTCTCTGTGTGTCCCATCTCTGTCACACATACCCACACCCACGCACGCACAGCTTGCTTCTCCGGAGTTGGCTTTGATCATCCTCAACCAGATGCCTGTGTATTAAAAGTGAATGTAGATGTAGGTTTGGGGAATTACCCAGTAAATAATTCCTCTTTCCCCCACTTGAGTTTAGAACTAACAAAGAGCGAGCGGAATGCCACCTGGGTAGGCAGTAGAAGGTAAGCTTGATAATAGAACTGTTGGAGAACGTGTCTTGGTGAGGCCCAAGGTGGCCTGCCTGTAGCACATTGTTCTCCACCCTCCATGTGCAGTGCCTAGCTCTTACAGCCTTACTTGAAGCAACAAAACATAAGAATCTTAAGTAGCTGACCTTTCCATATAATACTTTACTTTGTTTTCTTGAGATTTTCTGTTCAGCTCTTCATCATTTCTTCCATTTGCTTTAGCTACTCTACCTCCAGTAGCAAGTTTCAGGGTCTCTTCTGACATCCAATTTGATCTTTTCTTTCTTTCCTGTCTTTTTAATGACTGTAACAGTCATCTGTTAACTGCTCTAACAGAAATACCACGGTGGATGGCTTTAACAAAGAAAAGCTTATTCTTACACCGTCTAGTAGGCTGCAAGTCCAAATTCAGGGAGTCCAACCCAGGGGCTTTCCCTCTTTGTCGGCTCTGGAGGAAAAGTCCAGGTGTTGCATCAGTGTTTGCTTAGGGCGCATCGTGGTGTAGGAACCTTGAGTCTGTGGAGGACGTGCTCTACTCCCAGTGCTGCTTTCTTGATGGTTTGAGGTTCCCACTCTCTGCTTACTTCCCTTTCCTTTTATCTCTTGTAGGATGAAAGGACAAAAGGTGGTGCAAGCCACACTGCAGGGAAACTCTTTACATGCTACTGGGAGGTGATCTTAGGAAGAGCTTGACAGTACCATCCTAATTCTCTTTTAACACGGTCATCATATCTGTCAGCCACAGGCAGAGATTATAGAGTATACAGTGTGAGAAAAACTACAGCATGGAAGGCAATCATACAGTATTGGGAATCACCGGCCCAGCCAAATTTCTATATATGTTTCTTGGGGGACACACTTCAATCTATGACAGTGACCTTTTGCTTTCTTCGTGTATGACATTCTTCATGTCATTCCATAACTTGTCTGGTCTTTGGTTATTAGTGTTTAACTGATCAAATTTATTCCTGAGTTGGTCTCTAAATTCAGTTAGGATATACTCAGGGATACACTTTGGCTCTTGTGGACTTGTTTTAGTTTTCTTCAATATCACCTTGAACTTGCATGTGATCAATTGATAGTCTGTTCTGACATCAGTGCCTGGCCTTGTTCTGACTGATGATTTTGAACTTTTCCATCCTCTCTTTTAACAGATGTAGTTGATTTGATTCCTTTGTATTCCATCCAGCAAGGTCCTTGTGTGTAGTCCCCTTTTATGCTGGTGAAAAAAAGTATTTGCAGTGAATAAGTGGTTTGTCTTGCAGGATTCTGTCATACGATTTCCAACATCATTTCTACTCCCAAGGCCTTATTTTTTAACTAGCAATCTTGTTTGTTGCCCCCTTTCACATTCTAATCATTAAAATATTGATTATATGTTTGAACAGTTTCAAATTGCAGAAGTTGGTAAAAATCTTCAATTTCTTCCTCTCTGGCGTTAGTGGTTGGTGTATAAGTTGGAACAGTAGTTGTACTGACTGATCTTCCTTGTGTACATGAGGCTATTATCCTGTCACTGACAGCATTGTACCTCACAAAGGTCTTTCAGATGTTCTTTTTGACAAATTGAAAAAGAACACAACACCATTCCTCTTCAATTTGTTGTTGCTAACATAGAGGCCATATGATTATCTGATTTGAAATGGCTGATACCAGTCCATTTTGGCTCACTAATAACTAAGATACCAGTCTTTATACATTTCATTTCCTTTTTGGCAGCTTCAGTGTTTTGTGGGATCATCCTTCATAGATTACACATTCCAATAATAACTGGATGTTTGTAGTCATTTCTTCTCATTCTGAGCCATGCCACATCAGCAGATGGAAGTCCAATAGGCTTTTCTCCTACGTTATTAAAGTTAACTCTCCTTAGAGGAGGCCACTCTTCCCCAGAAGTATTTTGAGTACCTGCCAACCTAAGGGCCTCATCTTCCAGTTCTGCAGCAGACAATGTTCTGCTTCTATCTATAAAGTTTTCAGCGGCCAGTTTTTTTAGAAGCAGACTGCCAGGTCCTTTTCCTGGTCTATCTTAGTCTAAAAACTCTACTGGAAGCTGTCTACCGTGGGTGACCCTGCTGGTGTTTGAAATATCAGTGGCATAGCTTCTGTCATGACAGTGACATGCAAGTCACCACAGTTTGACAAAGGACAGATGAGTCGAGCATCATAATGAAATGTATGCTGACCTGGAGTTAGAAAACCAGAAGGAAAGAACACACTTGGCATTTCTCAGGTGAAAGGAACTGCAGAAAAAAATTGAAGCCTGAGTTCCATTATTGAAAGATTCTGTGGGGAAAATATTTAGCAATGCAGGAAGCATCAAAAACAGATAGAAAGAACACACAGAGTCACTGTACCAACAAGAATAGGTTAACGTTCATCAATTTCAGAAGATAACATATGATCAACAACTAGTGGTACTAAATGAGGAAGTCTGAGCTGACTGAATACATTAGTGAGGAACAGAGCTCCAGGAATTGATAGAATATCAATTGAGATGCTTCAGCAAATGAATGCAGACTGGAACTGATCACTTACCTATGCCAAGAAATTTAGAAGACAGCTACCTGGCCACCTGACTTGAAGACAGCCACATCGGTGTCCATTCCAAAGGAAGGTGATTCGCCAGAGTGTGGAAATTATCAAACAGTATCAATATCACATGTAAGTAAATTTAACTTAAGGTTATTCAAAAACAGTTGCAGCAGTACATCAACAAGAAACTACCAGAAATTCAAGTCAGATTTAGAAGAGGATGTGAAACAAGGGATATTATTGCTGGTGTGAGATGGGTTTTAACTGAAAGCAGAGAATACCAGAAAAGTGTGTATCAGTTTTATTGACTATACAAAGGCATCTGACTGCATGGATCATTACAAATTATGGATAACATTGTGAGAACAGGAATTCCAGAACAGTTAATTGTGCTGACACAAAACCTGTACATAGGCCAAGAGGCAGATGTTTGAACAAAACAGGGGATACTGGGTGGTTTGTAGTCAGGAAAGGTGTGCCTCAGGAACGTATGCTTTCACTAAATCAGTTTGTGTACTGAACACATAATCTGAGAAGCCGGACCATATAAAGAAGACTACAGCATTAAGTTTGGAGGAAGACTGATTAAGGACCTGCAGTATACAAACATCACTGCCTTGTTGAAGTGAAGACTTTAAGCAATTACTGATGAAGACCAAGACTACGGCCTTCAGTATAGATTGTACCTCAAATTAAAGGAACCAAATCCTCACCACTGGACCAGTAAGCAACATCATAATAAGGGGAAAAAATACTGAAGTTGTTAAGGATTTCATTTTACTTAGATCTGTAGTCAACACCTGTGGAAGCAGCAGTCAAAAAATGAGGAGACGAGACTCCTGGGCAGCGTGGCCCCATAGGCAGAAGCACCATGCTGCCATCCCTCCACAGCAAAGACCCCAAAAATCAAGTAAAACAGACAGATACGTCAATCCAGGAATACAGAGTGTCAAGAGATAAGGATCTCAGTCAAACACAAATAAGAAATTCACACAGAACAGAGAGTAAGAAGATGTGCAAGAGGAAGTCCCCTACCAGCTAACCCAGCTCACCATCCTGGAGTCATGTCAAAGATCAGCAGACAAGGAGCACAGGAAAACAGATTCACAGAAAGCAGAAGACAGGGAACCTGGTAACCAGTGATGCATGCTTTCCCAGACCGTATCTTTTCCCTGCTGTTCTACCTCCAATGCCTCCTGGCTGGCTGCGGTGGATCAGCCAGCTAGGAAGTGCAGTGTCTGTGCTGCTTGGATTCACCCCACCTACACTGGAGATCAGCAGATGGGAATACAAGAAGGCACCTTCAGGAGCTCCCAGGAGGGCACAGATCACCCACTGGACCTGCCCTGATGCACAATAACTAAGTGACTGACCCTGCCTATTGGACAAAGAGGTGAAAAATACTGTGAGTACAGATGATCGAACAACAAAGAACTTACAGCCTGCCTGTTCTAGCATAACCAAATTAAAAGTAAGATGAAACAGATCTATGAATGGTAACAAAAATAACTGCTGAATGGTCTAAAGACAGCAGACAATATTGGAAAAAAAAGGAGTTCCAGTAGGTGACCAAAATAAAACACCAGGTGACTCTCTGATAGAAGAGAAGGCACTAGAATTACCAGGCAGGGACTTCAAATTTCTAATACTCAGAACTATCCAAGAGTTGAAGCAAAAAAGCATACAAAAATGAAGAATAGACAGTTTCAAGGAAGAATTCATGAAAATAATACAAGAACAAAATGCCTAAATAAACTTACACCTAGAAATCTTGCAAAACAGCAATTAGAAATACAAATGAAAAGATTTCAGAAATGACCAGTGCAATTTTCATAAGAGGGCTCAGGAGCAGATTTGAAATGATTGAAGATAGGATTGGCAAAACTGAAGACAAACACCATGGGGACCATGGACTCATGAAACATCTAGCTCAGTTGACATAACATAGTTTATAAAGAAAAGATTACACATTCTACTCTGGTGAGTAGTATCTGGGGTCTTAAAAGCCTGTGAGCAACCATCTAGGATTTTCCACTGGTATTACACCTTCATGAGCATAGAAGAATGAAGAAAACTAAAGATATAAGGGAAATGTTAGTCAAAAGGACTAATGGCCCACATCTGTGGTGGTCTCCAGAAGACTGAGTCCAGTACAACTAGATGATGCCTGGCTGCTACCACTGATGACTATGCCAGGAATCACAGCAGACGGTCCCAGGAAAAGCTGAAAAAAAGCAAGAACAAAATTCTAACTCAGAAAGACCAGACCTGCTGGTCTGACAGAAACTGGAGAAAACCTGAGAATATGGCCCCCAGTCACCCTTTCAGTTCAGTAGTGACGTCATTCCTTAGGTTCACCTTCCACCGTATTGGACAGGCATGTAAAACAAGCAGATACTAAAGGGGCACACCAGCCCAGGGGCAAGGACTAGAGTTCAGGCAGAACAGGCAAAGCTAGTAACAGGGAACCCAGGGTTGAGAAGGGAGAGTGTTCACCTGTTGTGAGGTTGTTAACCAGTGTCATAAAACAATGTATGTACTGTTTAGTGAGAAAGGAGTTCTGTAAACCTTCATCTAAACCCACTGCCTTTGAAGTGATTCCAACTCAGAGTGACGCTATAGGACAGAGTAGAACTGCTGATAGAATTTTCAAGGAGCACCACCAGGATTTGCCTTTCATCTAAAGTTTTAAAAAAAACTTTGTGTTGGACAAATCTGCCACAAAAGACCCCTATAAAGTGTTAAAAATAATGCTGTCACCCTGAGGACTGAAAGTGCACCTGACCTAAGCCATGGTATTCTCCATCACCTCATATGCATTCTGTAGCTGGACAATGAATGAGGAAGACCAAAGAAGAATTGAAGCTATTGAATTACAGTGTTGGTGAAGAATATTGCATGTAACAGAGACTACCATAAAACAAAGCTATCTTAGAAGTACAGCCAGAGTGCTCCTTCAAAGCAAGAATGGCAAGAAATCATCTCATGTACTTTGGACACGTTATCAGGATCAGTCCCTGGAGAAGGAGATCATGGTTGGTAAAGTAGCAGGTAATTGAAAAAGAGGAAGACTCTCAGAAAGATGGGTTGACACAGTGGGTACGACAATGAGTTCAAGCATAGCAACGACTGAGAGGGTGGAATAGGTCTGGGCAGTGTCTTGTTCCGTTGTGCATAAGGTCACTTCAAGTCAGAACTGAATTGACACCACCTAACAACATCAAAAATGTTATTTTATAAGGGCTGTCACACAAACATATGTGCACACAAATGTTTATTGCAGCACTGCCCACAATAACAAAAAGATGGAATCAACCTAGGTACCCATCAACAGATGAATGGATAAACTATGGTGTATACACAATGGAACACTATGCAATGATACAGAACAATGATGATTTTATGAAACATCTCATAACCTAGAGTCAACTGGAAAACATTCTGCTGAATGAAATCAGTCAGCTGCAAGAGGACAAATACTATATGAGACCACTAATATAAGGACTTAAGAAAAGACTTATGCACAGAAGAAAATACTGTTTGATGGCTACAAGGTTGGGGAGGGAGGATGGGGTCTATTCACAGATTAGATAGTTATAAGAATTCAGTTAGGTCAAGGGAGTGACAGCACATGGTAGAGGGCAGGTCAGTACAACTGGTCTGCACCATAAGCTTAAAGATTTTCTCAATTCAGCCCAACATTTTGAAGGATAGAATAGCAGGGACAGGAGTCTGGAGATTGTTTTCAGGGGACATCAAGATCAATTAGCATAACTAGTCTTTTTCAAAGAGATTTTTATGCACCCCATATTGGCGAGAGTGGCATCTGCGTTCTTAACAGCCAGGAAGCTGCCATCTAAGAAACATCAGTTGGTCCCAACCCAGCTGAAACATGAGAACCGAGAATATCAAAGACACAAGGAAAAATGTGCCCAGGTGACAGAAGAACCCGTACGACTGGAGTCTACATCAGCAGGAGAACAGAAGAAATAGATGGTGCCTGGCCACCACCAAAGACAGCCCTGACAGGGAGCACAACGTAGAGTCCCTGACATAGCATGAGAGAAGGGGTGTGCAGATCAAGCACTCTAGTAAAGGACCAGACTTGATGATCTGACAGCCTGTAGGGTCCCCTCGGAACATGGCTCCTAGACTTGCTGCTAGCCCAGAGCTGAGACCAGTACTGAAGCCAACACTTCAAACAAGGAATGGACTGGATTTGGGGACACAGCAGTGCTGGTGTGGTGTGTGCTTTATGGTTTAGTATATATATGAGGCTGTCCTACTGGTTTCTTTTTAGAGGGAAGAAGAGAGGACAAGTGTTGGTTGAGTGGATGCTGGAAGTAAAGAGTGAGAAAGAAGAGTGTGCTGTCACAAGGTGAGGAAAGCAAAGTTGCAGATAGGTGGTGCTCATGGTTTTATATGGAAAATTGACTTGGACTGTAAACTTTCACTTAATCTCAATAAAAAAATTGTTAATGATTTATGCATTTGTGAGATACTGGCTTGTGATTTTGTTTTGTTCTTTTCCTTTTTGCCTCTGTCTTTGTCTGACTTTGGCATAAGAGTACACAGGCCTCATAAAAGTTGGGAATTCCTTACTCTTACATTTTTGAAAGAGACTATATAAAATTGATCTTAATTCTTAAATGTTTGGTATAATTCTCGGCTGAAACCATTAGACCTAGAGGTTTCTTTTGGGGGAGTCTTTTAATCATGAAATGTTCTTAACAGTTGTAGGGCCATTCAAGTGGTCTATTTCATGTTAAGTGAATTGGGGTAGTTTGTGCTTTTCAAGGAACTGGTCCATTTCATCTCTTGTCAAATATATGTGTATTTTTGATGTCTGCAGTGGTAGCCCTGGCTTCATCCCTAATAGTGGTCTTCTGTATCTTTCTTTTTTTCTTTATCAGTATTGCTGAAGGTTTTGTAATGTTGATCTTTCAGAGAACCAGCTCTTTGGTTTTCTCTGTTTCATTGGTGTTCTGTTTTTACATTTTCAATGTCATTAATTTCTGCTCTTCTGTATTTCCTCCCTTCTGCTTGCATTTGAGTTGATTTGACTCTTCTTTCTCTAGATTCTTGAGAGTAGGACCTTAGATTATAGATCTGAGACTTCTCGTCTTTTCTAATATATACTTTAATGCTATACATTTCCCGATTTTCAGGGACTTAGCTATTGTACACAAATGTTGATGTATTTCCATTCAGTTCAGTTTTTCCCACTGGGAATTCTTTGCTGGCCACAGATTGTTGAGAATAAGTATATTGTCTAGTTTCCAAACATTTTGAGATTTTCCTATTGTCACTCTGCTGCTGATTTCTACTTTTTCATTCCACAGTGACCCAAGGACAAACTCTGTATGATTTCATTTTAATTGTTTGAAGTGGCGCAGTTCTGAAAGAAAAGAATGGTCAATCCCCAAATCCTAACATTTGAAAGTTGTTTGAATTTTGTTGAGGTTTGTTTATTGCCCAGGATATGAGCTGTCTGGGACATGTTATGCAGGCACTTGAAAATAAGTGTATTGTGCTTTTTGGCAGAGACAATTTTGAAGATAATAAATGGCAACACTGAGATGAGACAGGTGTTCAGATTATCTGAGAAAACCTGTAAAGTAGCCATCATAAAAATTCTTCAGTAAGCCATGATAGGTTGCTTGGAAAAAGTGGGGAACAAAAGTTTCATCAGAGAAATGGAAGATACAAATAAGAATCTAATGACAATTTTAGAACTGAAAGATACAATAACTGAAATGAAAAACTCCCTGAATGAGCTCAGAGCAGGATGGAGAAGACAAAGAAAAGAATAATTTAATTTGAAAATGGAATAGAAATTATCCAATATGAACAGCAGTAAGAGTAGACTGGGAAAAAATAAACAGAGCCACCAGGACCTGTGGGACTATAAGGAAAAAAAAAAAGTTTGAGTCATCAGAGTCCTGGAAGGAGAGGAAGAAGACGTCTTGGTGGAAAAAGTGCTAGAAAAAACAATAGTTGACACTTCCTGAATTTGGCAAAAGACATATTCCTAGAGAGTCAAGAAGATAAACCAAAGCAAAAACAAAAGCACCAAGGTGCCACATAGTCAAACTTCAGAAAATAAAGACAAAGAAAAATCTTGAAAGCAATGAGAGAGAAACAGCAACTTACCTATAGGAAAAAAATAGTTAAAGTGCTATGCCTTCTGAAGGCAAGAAAGAAGTGGCACAGTTCTGAAATAAAAAAAACTGTCAATCCCCAAATCCTAAATCTAGTAAGAATGCCTTTCAAGAATGACGGAAAAGTCATTCTATGAGGAAGCAAAACTAAGAGAATTTGTTTCCAATGGAATTACCCCCAAGGAGTGACTACAGAGTACTGTCTGAACAGAAAGAAAATGATACGAGAAGAAATCTTGAACATCAGAAAGGACGAAAGAATAGGGTGGGGAAAAATATGTACAGTGCAACAGACTTTGTTCTCTTCTTGAGATTTTAAATTATGCTCAGTGAAGCAAAAATTGAACTTTTGTCTGATGGAGTTTTCTGTGTAAATAGGAGAAGGTCAAGGGACATAAACAGAGTAGGTAAGTAGTCTACCTCACTCTAGTGTTAATTATTGACTCCAGTGGACTCTGGAAAAATTATACGTATGTAATGTAATAACGCAAATGGTTGAGTGGTGGACCACAACTGAAAGGGGAGCAATTAAAATCCACCCAGAGGCACCTTGGAAGGAAGGCCTGGAAATCTATTTCTGAATGGTCAGAACCTTGGAAATCCCATGAGCAGTTCTACTGTGCACAAATGGGGTTGTTGTAAGTCAAAATTAACTTACCAGCAACCAACAACAATGTAGCAACCACCATGAAAGCCATAAAAGTAAACCACTGAACAACACTGTGTAGGTCATGATGGACGTCAAGAAGACATTCAAGTAAGCCACAGGAAGGCAATGCTGCCAGCTGTTGGTTGTCTTTTTCTATTGAACTGTAGAGTTTACTGGTTCATGAGAAATTTAGACATTTTTTGAGTATTATGAGATTCTAAGCCTTTAAACTGTCTTTCCGCTGGCCTCCTGTGACACCCCTCCAGCAAGGAAATGGGGTGCAGCACCCCTTGTTACTACTGGAATTGAGTTTTCATTTCCTAGAGCTATGCCAGTGAATTACTGCCAACTGATTCTGGAAGCTAGAAATCTGTGGCTGTAAACATTCCTCCCCATACACATCTGTCGGCTCATCCTGCTGTAGGGGGTTGTGTGTTGCTGTGATGCCAGAAGCTATGCCAGCAGTATTCAAATGGTGGATGCATTTCAGCTAAGTTTCCAAACTAAGATAGACTAAGAAGGAGTATCTGGCAGTCTCCTTCTGAAAAGAATTAGCTAATGAAAACCTTATGAATAGCAGCAGAACATTATCTGATACAGTGGCAGATGAGCCCCTAAGGTGGAAGACTCTCAAAGTACAACTGGGGAAAAGCTGCCTCCTGAAAGTAAAGTCTGCCTTAATTTTATGGATGGGGTCAGGCTTTCGGGACCTTTCTTTCCTGATGTGGTGACTCAAAATGAGGAGAAGCAGCTGCAAATGTCTGTTAACAATCAGAACATGGAATGTATGAGATATGAATCTGGGAGAACTGGAAATTGTCAAAAATGAAATAGGACACATAAACATATAAGAGGCATTAGTGAGCTGAAATGAACTGGTTTTGGTCGTTTTAAGTCAGACAGTCATATGGTCTACTATGCCAGGAATGACAGCTTGAAGAGGAGTAGCATTGCATTCATCATCAAGAAGGAACCTTTCACAAAACAACAAATGCTGGAGAGGCTGTGGAGAAAGTGGAACCCTCCTACACTGTTGGTGGGGTTGCAAAATGGTCCAGCCTCTTTGGAAGGCAATCTGGCGCTTCCTTAAAAAAATGGATATTGATATACCATTTGACCCAGTAATTCCACTACTTGGAATATATCCTACAGATTCAAGGCCTTTCACACCAACGGACACATGCACCAGAATGTTTATCGCAGCACAGTCCACAATAGCAAAAAGGTGGAATCAACCTAGATGCCCAACAATAGAAGAATGGATAGGTAAACTGTGGTACATATACTCAGTGGAGCACTACGCAATGATAAAGAATAACAATGATTCCAGGAAACATCTCCTAACCTGGTTTCAACTGGAAGACATTATGTTGAGTGAAAGTAGTCAGCGACAAAAGGACAAATACTGTATGAGACCTCTACGATAAAATCTCAAAAACAGACTTGTGTATAGAAGAAAAGACTCTTTGACAGCTGCAAGGGAGGGGAGGGAGGGAGGGAGGGCAAGGGGGGGAGGGTTTAGTTTAGGTAGTTACTAGAAATCTAGTTGGGAGAAAGCGGTGACAGCACACATTAGGAACAAGAACAACATTAAGTGGACTTCAGCATAACTTGAGTACTCCTTCCATCTTAACTCAATACTGCAAGGATAAAATAGCTGGGGCGGGGGGCAGGGGACCATGCTCTTAGGCAAAAGCGAGGCCAATTGGCACAACTGGCGTTTTGCTAAGAGAGCTCTATGCACCCCACATTGGTGAGTGGCGTCTGGGGTCTTAAAAGCTGCCAAGCTGCCATCCGAGGACACAGCAAATGGTCCCAACTCAGCAGGAACGGATGCTCACCGAGGGCCAAAATGGCATGCGGTAAAGACAACCGAGAAGACAGAGAGACCCACAAGAGTTGGTGCCTACATCGACCTGGGACCGGAAGAACCGGATGGTGCCCGGCCACCACCAGTGATAGCCATGACGGAGCTCACAGAGAGGAGCCTCACTGGCAACACAAGAATAAAAGGAGGTGCAACATGAGATCTCCCCTAAAAGACCTCAATTGATGGTCCAGCGGTTTTGGGGTTCCTCTGAGAGCATGGCCCCCGGCCCTGATGCTGCCCGTTCCCATAAATTATAACAAAGGTCCAGTCTTTGGACAGGAATGGAATGGACTTGGCAATGCAGAGTAACCATATGTTGGAAGCACTTTATGGTTCTATATATCTGTAGGATATCATCTTGCTGACCTCTGGCTGGAGGAAGGGGAGTGGACGGAGAGGAGGGGAAAGGAGACTGTTGGGAGGATGAGACATGTATGGAGCAGAGAGGAATAGTGTGCAGTCACCGGACAGGGAGAGCAGTGGAAGCTGCATATAGGGGGGCATGTAAATTTACATGTGAATGTACATTTTTACTCAGTTATGTTAAATAAAAAAAAAAAAGAAGGAACCTTTCAAGATCTATCCTGAAATACAACTCTGTCAGTGATAATATCCATACTTCTGAATGAAAGGCCAGTTAACATGACTTTTAGTCAGATTTATGCACCAATCACAAATGCCAAAGATGAAGAAATTGAAGATTTTTCCTAACTTATGCAGTCTGAAATTGATCAAATATGTAATCAAGATGCATTGATAATCACTGGTGATTGGAATGTAAAAATTAGAAACAAAAGAGGGTCAGTCATTGGAAACTTTGGCTTTGGTGATAGAAATAATTCCAGATATTGTGTGATTGAACTTTACAAGATCAAAGATTTCTTTGTTTGCAAATACCATTTTTCACCAATGTAAACAGAGACTTTGCACATAGACCTCACCAGAAGGAATACACAGTCATCCCATCAGCTACATCTGTAGAAAGACATGATGGAAGAGATCATCAGTGGGAACATTGCCAAGGGTCAACTGCAGATCAGGCCATCAGTTACTCATATGCAAGTTCAAGTTGAAACTGAAGAAAACTAGAACAAGTCCATGACAGCCAAACTCTGACGTTGAGTATATCCCACCTGAGTTTAGAGACTGTCTCAACAACAGGTTTGACACATTGAACAGTAGTGACTTAGTAACATGTAGGACATCGTACAGGAGGAAAACAAGAGGTAATTAAAAAGACAGGTGAGAAAGAAAAGACTAAATGGATGTCAGAAGAGACTCTGAAACTTGCTCTTGAACTCAAAGTAGCTAAAGCAAAAGGAGGAAATGATGAAGTAAAAGAGCTGAACAGAAGATACCACAGGGCAGCTCAAGAAGGCAAAGCAAAGGGTCTTCTAATAAGGGTGTCTTTGAACTTCAATAAAGCAAGTTGTGTAAATGATACAGCTTTAATTGTGTATTATTTTGAAGCACATTTGATGGCATTATGTGTGGAAAAGAACTTCAGGTAAATGGCCACTGTGGCACTGTCCCGATGGGGCCAAAAATAATCAGTTATCATACCCTGGTATCTTTCACCATTGGTACTCACAGCCTGTCCTTGTTCATCTTGGAAAAAATAAGGACCAGTGATTCTGCAGGACCAAAATCCACACTGGACAGTAACTTTTGGGGAATGAAGTGGATGTTATTGAAACTCTCTTGGATTCTCATCGCTCCAAATCCAACAGCTTTGTTTGTTACGGAAACCATCCATCCCCAAATGGGTCTCATCACTGAAGATGAATTTTCAGCCAAAAGCAAGGTCAACTTGCAGCTGCTCCAGAGCCCAGTCAGCACATGTACGGTGCAACCTACAGTCGTTGAACTTCAGTTCATGAGTTAAAACAGTTTTGTAAGGATAAAGCTACAAGTCTAGATGCAAAATCTGCCGTGTTGTGGTCAATGAAAGGCACAGTTCTTGTGCTTGCTGTGAAATTTTCACATATAGTGTGACACAGGGTGACAATGTTTTCATTGGAATTTGTGGTTCACTGACACATAGATGTTGTCTGATTGACAGCAGACCCGGTTGTTGCAAAGTTTTTGATTGAATGTTGAATTACTCTCTCAGGGATGATTATGCACATCATAAATTTCACATAACGCACAGAATGTCTGGCGAGTGGAAGGCCCATTTTCATGATAAATTCTAATAATTTCTACATGTTGTGGAACTGTGCAACTTTTGATGGCTATTTGTCGAGTTTAATAATAAATAAATAAATACATACGGTCACTATAGCATCACAAATATGGGCACTGTGAGCTGTCAAAAATAGAACATCCATGTTGGAAAGATTTTCATTATGGTGACATGTACAAAGAACTGCAGATAGAAAATTGAAAGGAGAGAATTTCTCAAGCTGAAAGAACTGAAGAAAAATTCAATCCTTGAGTTGAGTATTGAAGGATTCTGTGGGGAAAATATTAAAGGACATAGCCAAGCCAGCCAAGTGCTGTCGAGTCGGATCCGCATCAGAAAAAGATGGAAGTAATACACAGTGATTATACTCAAAAGAATTGATGGAGATTCAGACATTTCAGGAGGTAACTTATGATCAGGAACCAGCAGTACTGAAGGACAAAGTCCAGGCTGCATTTAAGGCACTGGTGAAAAACAGGGCTCCAGGAATTGATGGAATGCCTATTGAGGTATTTCAACAAATGGATGCAGTGCTGAAAGTACTCATTCATCTATCATAAGAGATTTGGAAGACAACTACATGGCCAACTGACTGGAAGAGATCTATATGCCTTTTCTGAAAAAAGGTGACTCAACCAAATGTGGAAATTACCAAACAGTATCGTTCATATTACATGCAGTAAAGATTTTGCTGAAGATCATTCCAAAATGGCTGCAGCAGTCTATTGACAAGGAACTGCCAGAAATTAGACCTGATTTGGAAGAAGACATGGAATCAGGGAGGGTATTGCTGATGTCAGATGGATCCTGGCTGGAAGCAGAGAATACCAGAAGGATGTTTGCCTGTATTTTGTTGGCTATGCTAAGGCAGTTTACTGAGTGGATCATGATAAATTGTGTTTAATATTGCCAAGAAAGGGACTTCTCAAACAATTATGCTTGTGAGAAACCTGTACATAGATGAAGAGGTAGTTGTTCGGACAGAACAAGGAGACACTGCATGGTTTAATGTCAGGAGAGGTCTGCATCAGGGTTGTATCTTTCCATCATACCTGTTCAGTCTATATGTCGAGCAAATAATCTAAGAAGCCGGACTAGATGAAGAGCATGACATCAGGATTAGAGGAAGACTTATTAACAACCTGAATTATGCAGATGACACAACGTTGCTTGCTGAAAGTGAAGAGGACTTGGAGCTCTTCCTGGTGAAGATCAAAGAGCACAGCCTTCAATATGGATTACGTCTCAACATAAAGGAAACAAATGCCCACACAACTGAGCCAAAAAGCACCATTATAATAAATAAAGAAAAGATCGAAGTTGTCGAGAATTTTGTTTTAGTTGGATCCACAGTCAACAGCGATGGAAACAGCAGCAATCAAGAAATCAAAAGACATGTTGCACTGTGCAACTTGGCTGCAAAAGATTTCTTTAAAGTGTTGAAAAGCAAAGACATCACTTTGAGGACAAAGGTGGCTGCACCCAAGCCGTCGTGTTTTCAATCACCTCATACACATGTGAAAGCTGGACAGTGAACAAGGACGGCTGAAGGATCGATGCCTTTGAAATGTGGTGTTGGAGAAAGATATTGAATGTACCATGGCCTGCCAAAAGAACAAACAGGTCTGTCTTGGAGAAGTGCAACTGCTTCTGTTTTAGTCAGCTAGGGCAGCTCTAGCAGAAATACCACAGAGTGGATGGCTTTAGCAAAGGAAGTTTTATTCTTACACAGTCCGGTGGACTATAAGTCCAAATTCAGGATGTCTGCTCCAGGGGAAGGCTTTCCCCTCTGTCGGCTCTGGTGGACAGTTTGGCATGGCATCAGTCTTTGTCCAGGGAGCATCTTGGCACAGGAACCTGAGGTCTGAAGGACACGCTGTTCTCCCGGTGCTGCTTTCTTGATGGTGCGAGGTTCTCAATACTCTGCTTGCTTCCCTTTCCTTTTATCTCTTGTATGATGAAAGGATTAAAGGTGTTGCAAGCCATACTCCAGGGAAACTCCCTTTACAGTGGAACAAGGAATGATCTTAGGAAGGGATTTACAGTCACACCCTAATCCTTTAACATACAGCACAGGAAAATCACAAAATGGAGGACAATCATAAAATATTGGGAATCATGGCCCAGCCCCATGGCTACACATATTTTTGGGGGAACACAATACAATCCATGACATCCCAACCTCTGGCACCGAAACAATCACGTCTTGGAAACACATAACACATTCATCCTGTCAAAACAAAATCATGTCCATCCCACATGATAGACGTCTTAACTCAGTTCCAAGTCCAAAATACAAAAACTCTTCTACATCTGTGAAACTTAGAATGCAAGCTATCTGCTTCCAAAGGTACAATGGCAGAACAGGCACAAGTTAGACATTCCATTACAAATGGGAGAAAGTGCAGTGAAGAAGGCATTAACAGGCAACAGGCAGGTCAGCAGAACGTGTTACATTAGCCCTCAAAGCTTTGAAAATACATTTTCTGACACATTCTACACAATAGCCTTGCCCTCCACACTCTAAGTATTGGCCAAACTCTCTGGATTCTGAGGGGAGACCCCCAGCCCTGTGCTATAACTCTGCCTTCAAGGCCCACTTGGACAGACACTGCCCCATTGACTTCAGGTGCGCTCTAAGCCCGACTGAGTGCCAATTCCACCCTTACAAACAGGACACCATGGTTCCACCCTTCGAAACCGTGAGTCCATGGCCATACCTTTTGAGACCGTGGCAGCTCAGCTTCTCAAGTTCTTTGTCTCTTCGGCTTCTGCTTCCTTTGGCCGCTTGGTCTGGGCCACAGGCCCATGTCTGTCCTGCTGGGGCAAGTGTTCTAAAGCTCTGTAGCTCCGCTGATTCAAGTGCCTGGAGGCACCCGACTCAGCTAGGAAGCATCCTGCACAACAGCACTCAGCTGTCTCGCTCTGTGGGTCGGCAAGGCTAGCTCCAGCGATTCAAGTGCCCAGGGGCACCCTGCTCTGCCAGGAAGCCTCTGAGCACAGGCACCCAACTCTCTTGCTCCATGGGTCAGTTCCAGCTTTGCCTCTGGTGCTGCTGCTATTGCTGCCACCGCTGGTCCTCTGCTGTTAAGTTCTCCTTGGTTCCTTCTGAGTCTTCTATCCATTCAGTTTTAAAACTCACATTTTTGGTGTTTGTTAGAGTAGCACCCTGCTCCCTTGGTACCAACTTCTCACATACTTGGAACATGTTAACAGAAGGGATCAGTCTCTGGAGAAGGACATTGTGCTTGGTAGAGTGAGGGTCAGGGAAAAAGAGGAAGACCCTCAACAGGATGTGTTGACACGGTGGCTCCAACAACAGGCCCAGGCCTAGCAACAGCTGTGACAGTGGTGCAGGATGAGCACTGTTTTGTTAGGTTGTGCATAGAATCACTGAGTCATAACCAACTCAGCTCCTAACAACAGGCATTCCTTGGTCTGTGGCAGCATGACTCCAGCCCCTGCCTCACATGGCTCCTTTCTCTGTCTCTGTCTCCACGTCTCTTCTTCCACAAGGACACCACTCACACTGGATCAGAGCCCACCCGCCCCAGTATGGCCTTGTGTTAGCTAATTGTATGGGCAAAAACGATGTGTCCAAACAAAGGCACATTCACAGGTACAGGGGTTAGAACTCCAACAGATGCTTTTAGAGGTCACAGTTCAATCCAGAGGTGGATAGAAGTCCAGACTCCTCACTGACCATGCAGAGAGGGGGACCTCCTTACCATCAGACAAGTGCTTGATCTTTCACACTAGCCAGAGTGGAAGCCCAGGCTGCGCAGTAGGCTGTTGCTGCCGGGGGTAAGGGCCACCATTTGTTCTCTGACATTTGGCTGGTAGCTATTGTCTAAAAGTTTTTGTCTCGCTGGCTGCCCATGTCCTGACACTTTGGCCGAAGAGCAGGCTCCCGTTAGGGCTTTCTTGTGTGCTCACATTGGTGTTTCCGGCTGCTCGCCTCTTCAGCTCCAAGTCTGGGTAAAGAGGCAGGAAGAAAAGTCAGGACTCACAGCCACATTGCTCCTGGGGTCCTGAAGTCCTTTTTCAGAGTTGTCTGATGTTTGCTTTATAGTTGATGCCCAGAGTTTTCAGTTGTCTTTAGCCAGGAAAGAGAGAAAAGTACTCCATTTTCCCATAAGTAGAAATGATATAGGACTTTTTAAAGTATCTTCCTTTATGATGTATTTTTCTCAGCTACAAGTTATTTAGAAGGTTTGAGTGTCTGCTTGTTTTTCCATTTTCAAACATTTGGAAAAAAAACAATCATTGCTGTCAAGTTGGTTCTGACTCAGCAACCTGATAAGAACGTGTATAACTGCCCTGCTGGGGTTTGGAGAAGCAGCTGCCTTCTCAGTAAATTTGAAATGTAGACCTTTTGGTCAGCAGCTGTAGCACCAACTATTGCACCACCAGGTGTTGTTCCTTGTTTTTGTTTTTTACTTGTGATGTAACTGCATGTAGCTGGAGGACAAGATCTGGATGGTATGTTCTGGGCAAGGGTGTTCTTTGGAGTTTTACTCTGTGGTGCAATTGGCAGTCAGTGGTTATGTAAGCTGGAAACGAGTGTATTCGCCTCCTGCATTCAGAATATGTATGAATTCAGTTTGTTCATGCGTATTCCTTCAAACACTATTCAAGCCCCGTGCCACCGTCCACATGGCTCTGGGCTCTGGGACTCAGCAGTAAACTGAAAACCGGCAGAGTTTTCTGTGAATGCCCCCCTCGGAAATGCTTACTAGTTGAGGAGACCTGCAGACCTGGGAGCTGGGTAGAGTTCTTCTCATGCAAACAGGGTGATCAGAGCACCTCCCTGCTCGTGCAGGTGAGAAGGGTCTGCAGAGCTTGGGGAGATGGTGTCAGATAGAGGGCACTGCCTCCCTGCCTTGGTTTCCCCACACATGCCTAGTGGGGGTATACTCATTTAGGATGGGCTGTGAAAGGGTCAGTGCTGGTATGCAGTCCAGATTTGGGGACAGGTGATGCCACTAGATAATTCACAGACAAAGCTGAGTTAGCAAGCTAGTCAGACTCACAGATTGCTTCTGTGTAGACAGGTGGCTGAGCTCAGGGGAGATGGCCTTTGTTCCTTCAGCTCATATGGGTGGGTGGTCAGGGGCTATGCCTCTAGCAGCCTCATCCAAGGGAATGATGAGCCATGGTGTTGTCCAAGGCCACCATGGAGGCGCCAGGTGGGTGGACAGCTCCACACTGCCTCAGCTTGTCAGCCAGGGCACATGGCCAGTGCCCTGGCTAAGCCTACCTGTTTTCCTTGCAGACTCATGGAGAGATTCCTCATGGACGGATTGTATCCTTCACAGTGTGACATGCACCCTGTGCCTGTGCCCTGCAGGCTCCCCACCCCCAAAACCACCCAACTCACTGCCTATCCTTTTACTAAGACCCCCAGCTGTCCATGGGAGAAGAGAGAGCAGACAGATGGGTGTCGGTCACCCTGTGTTATGGAGCACATGCTTGCAGTTTACGGCTCGAAGGGCCTGTTCTGGAGTCATTAGCCTGGACCCAACCCCACCCTCTCCCCTCCCCTCCCCCTCCTCCCCCTTTCTCTTTCCCTCCTCCCCTCCCGCTTCCTCCCCCTCTTCCCTTCCCCATCTCTCTCTCCTCCTCTCTTCCCTCTTTTCCCTCTTCTCCTTCCCTCCTTCCTCTCTGTCTTATCCCCCTGTTCCCCCTTTCTCTTCCTCCCCTTCCTCTCTTCTCTGACTTGTCTCCCTTCTCCTTGTCTCCCTTCCTCTCCTTTTACCCCTGTCCCCCTCCTCCTCCTGAGGAGCTCTCTGACCTTAGACAAGTGATTTGGCCTCTTTGAGCCTCAGTTTCCTGATCTGCAGAGCCACGTAACACCGACTCTGTGCCCTCCCTGTGCCCAGGGTCCTGAGTGCCCACAGAGGCAGGAGTTGTCCTGCCTCTGTCAAGTGTGTTTGTACCTGCCCCCAACTCCCTCAGTCATTCACCTCCCTGTCTCCTCCAAGGGCATACTGAGGGGCCACTAAAGCCTCAGATCTCCTTCTAAGGGGTCCGCATTCTGACTCCAAAGGTTGCCACGACCTGCCGCCTGCAAATGGACTCCTTACTGACCTTTAGGCCCAACCCTCTGGCATCTGAGAAGTCATGCAGTGTGAGCGAGCTCCCCGGATGAGCTGCCAGCCCCTCCTTCCCCCAGATGGGCAGAGCTGTGCCTACCTTGGTACATGGGATGGGACTCCTGTCTACCCCAGATTGTCAGAGCTGTGCCTACTTTGGTACATGGGGTGCGATTCCTGTCTATCTCACCCACCCCTTGGTCTACAAAGTAGCTTAAGCTTCCATGCATTTTTCCAAAGCTAAAACTCCATTCATGGCAACTGCTCTGGAAAATTTTCCTCCTTATTTTTCCTTGGACTTGGATGGACTGGGCCTTCTGTGGGCCCTCCCACCCTCACCCCCCACAGAGCTGCCCAACAGGGTAGCTGCTCTTGTACCAACAGCATTTCAAGCTTGTCCTCCATCTCTTGGTGTTTTAGTCAGCTAGGGCTGCTCTAACAGTAATACCACAGAGTGGATGGCTTTAACAAAAGAAGGTTTATTCTTACCCAGTCCAGTAGACTGCAAGTCCATATTCAGGGTGTCCGCTCCAGGGGAAGGCTTTCCCCTTGTTGGCTGTGGAGGAAAGTCCGGGATTGCATCAGTCTTTGTCCAGGGAGCATCTTGGTGCAGGAACCTCAGGTCTGAAGGACACGCTCTTCCCTCGGTGCTGCTTTCTTGATGGTATGAGGTTCCCAATTCTCTGCCTCCTTCTCTGCCCTTTTATCTCTTAACACACAGCTTAGGAAAACCACAAAATGGAGGACAGTCACAAGATACTGGGAATCATGACCCAGCCACATGGCTATACATATTTTTGGGGGGACACAATTCAATCCATGACACCTGGGTTACCCGTCCATGACACCCGTTCAATTCCAAGTCCATTCATATGACTTGCTCATGTAACACCCTTCCCTCACTTTCTTCTCCGTGTCTTGGGCACCTTAACCCACCTGCAGTCAGCCCCAGCAGCTGTCCACATATGCCCTGACCCTGTACAAGCACACAGCCACAGTGGACGGCAAGACTATCCTCGTGGGTGAGCAGCCCCCCAAGGGAGGGAGGGCAGCTGAGAGGTGGGGTGCAGAGAGGATCAAGGATGGCAAAGTCACAGAAGGAGGAGAGGAGACCCCAGGAGGGGGTAAGAGGTAGTAGGGAGGTCCCTGAGCTCCAGGAGACTGATGGGGGGCGGGGGTTGAAGGAGGGCACCATCCCGGCATCTGAGCCACCACAAGGTACAAGGGTACAGAAAAGTGGAAGGTGAGAGGCTGTGCCTGCTGGAGGGAAGAGGAGGTACAGAGGTCCCAGGCAGCAGCTTTCCTAAGTCTTGGGGTTCTGATTCAGCAAATGTTAAATGTGGTCTGAGTGTTGTCTTCTGTAAAGGGCCCTGACTTTCCACAGACAGACACAGAGATGTGGACACACACATAAACACACACAGATGTATGCATACTCCAGGGGCCCTGGTGGTGCAGTGGCTACAGTATGTAATTAGTCAGCAGTTTGAATCCAGCAGCCACTCCACAGGTGAAAGATGTGGCAGTCTGCTTCCATAAGATTATAGCCTTGGAAACCCAACGGTGCGGTTCTGCTCTATTCTATAGGGTCTCTACGAGTCAGAATCAACACACCATGAGTGGCTTTGGTTTGGGGTTTTTGTATACTCTAGGCCAAGAGTTTTCAAACTTGACCTGAAAAGGACCCAGTCAGTATTTTAAGCTTTGCAGACTGTACAGAATTTGTTGCAACTTTCCAACTCTACCATTGCAGTATGAAAGCAACTAGAGGAGAAGTGAATGAACATAGCCATGTTACAGTAAAATTCTATTTATAAAAACAGGCAGCAGGAAGGATTGGTTACAGTTACACAACCTCTGCTCTGGGTCATTTCTTGCGTGCTGCACATATTCACACAGACACATACAGATGTATGAACATGCCTCTGCATGGTCATCTGCGTTTGTGTGTGCAGCCACCAAGAAGACATAGCAGTTCTAGATGTCTATGCATAGGAAAAATCAGAGCTGCACAATGTCTGAAGCAAAACTGATGAGGTGAAAAGAAGAAATACAGAAATCCACCATGCACACCCGGCATCAACAAATCTACAAATGTCTGTATGCGCCCAGGTGCAGCTGCACGCAGGCGCACACACAGCTGCATACTCATGCACATATACACATGCACAGATGCACGCGTGTGCAGGCACCCAGCTGTGCACACAGCCACACGTGCACACACGTGCACACACGTGCACACGCACTCACTCGCCTGTACACACACAGAAACACACAGATGTGTGTGCATTCAGCAGTCGTCTCGCCCTGGACCAGGGTGTCCTTGTCTGCTGACTTCACATGCAGAAAAGGCAGCCTGTCCCCACTCCTCTGCAGAGACCCACATGAGTATTTGGGGGTGAGGCTGTGCTCTGGGCACTCACAGCTATGTCTCTGTTGCAGACTTCTGGGACACAGCAGGCCAGGAGCGGTTCCAAAGCATGCACGCCTCCTACTACTACAAGGCCCACGCCTGCATCATGGTATGAGTGCCTACAAAGCCAGGAGCTGAGGCCGTGGGGTCGGGCCACCCAGACGCCTTCGGATCACACGTGCTCCCCAGAGCTGCTGGGTGAAGGTCCTGCCCAGTGACTTTCTCAGCATGCAGGGGTGGAGACAGGACAAGCTGTCTCAGCAGGGAGCCGAGTGGGAGGGCTGGTGGAGACCACACCCTTGTAGAAGAAAGCGAGGACTGGCACACAGGTGAGCACCTGCTGAGACCTGTCCCACAGCCCTGGTATTGAGGATTGAATTGTGTCCCCCAAAAACATAGGCCCATGATTGCCAGGAAGGTGACAGCATCAGATAAGGAGGGTGAAGATAGAGTGAGCAGCCCCCACTTGTCTGTCAGAGGAGGCTTGCTAGTTGCTGTGATGTTGGAAGCTGTGCCACTGGTGTTTAGGTACCAGCTGGGTCACCCATGGTAGATAAGTTTCAGCTGAGTTTCCAAACCAAGACAGACTAGGAAGAAGGACCTGGAAGTCTGTTTCTGGAAGTACAGGGAAAACCTTATAAATAGCAACCAAACATTGTCAGATATGGTGCCGGAAAGTGAGCCCCCCAGGCTGGAAGGCACTCAAAAGACATCTGGGGAAGAGCTACCTCCTCAAAGTAGACTTGATCTTAAATGACATGGATGGAATAAGGCCTTCGGAATCTTCGTTCACTGATGTGGCATGACTCAAGAAGAAACAGCTGCAAACATCCATTAATAAATGAAACGTGGAATGTATGAAGTATGAATCTAGGAAAATTGGATGTCATCAAAAATGAAACAGAACACATAAACACTGGCATACTAGGCATTTTGAATTCTACAGTCAGATAGTCTACTATGCTGGGAACAAAAACTGGAAGAGAAACAGTAGTTTGTTCATCACCAAAAAGAACATTTCAAGATTTGTGAAGTACAAAGCTGTCAGCGATAGGATGATATCCATACACCCACAAGGAAGGCCAGTTAATACGACTATTATTCAATTTTACACACCAGGCACTAAGGCCAAAGATGAAGAGACTGAACATTTTTACCAGCTTCTGCAGTCTGAAGTTGGTCGAACCTGCAGTCAGGATACATTGACAATTACTGGTGACTGGAATGCAAAAGTTGGAAACAAAGGAGGATCGGTAGTTGGGAAATAAATAATGCTGAAGACTGCATGATAGAATTTTGCAAGACTAACGACTTCTTCATTGCAAATACTTTTATAACCAACACAAACAGCGATGGTACACATAGACCTCACCAGATTGAATACACAGGAACCAAATCGATCACATCTGTGGAAAAGCTCCATATCAGCAGTCAGAACAAGAGCAGGTGCTAACTGTGGCACAGATCATTAATTGCTCCTATGCAAATTTAAATTGAAACTGAAGGAAACAAGAACAAGTCCACGAGAGCCAAAGTATGACCTTGAGTATATCCCTCCAGAGTTTAAAGACTGTCTCTGGAACAGATTTGATGTGTTGATCGCTAATGACCGATGACCAGACAAGTTGTGGATGACATCAAAGACCTCATCTGTGCAGAAAGCAAGAGACCATTCCAAAGACAGGAAAGAAAGAAAAGACCAAATCGGATGTCAAGAGACTCTGAAACTTGCTCTGGAACATTGAGCTGCTAAAGCAAAAGGAAAGAGTGGCAAAGTAAAAGATCTAAACAGAAGATTTCAAAGAGCAGTTTGAGAATACAAAAGAAAGTATTATCATGACATGTGCAGAGAGCTGGAAATGGAAAACCAGAAGGGAAGAACACATTCTGCATTTCTCTAGCTGAAGGAACTGAAGAAAAAATTCAAGCCTTGAGTTGCAGTAATGAAGAATTCTACAGGGAAACTATTAAACGACTCAGGGAGCATCATAAGAAGATGGAAGGAATACACAGAGTCATCATGCCAGAAAGAATTGTTCGATGTTCAACCATTTGAAGAGGCAGCATATGATCTGGAACCGATGGTCCCGAAGGAAGAAGTTGAAGTGGCGTTGAAGACACTGGCAAAAAACAAGGCTCCAGGAATTGGTGGAATGTCAATGGAGATATTTCAGCAAACAAATGTAACACTGCAAGTGTTCACTGATCTATACAAAGAAATTTGGAGGACGGCTACCTGGGCAACTAACCGGAAGAGATCCATGTTTATGCCCATTCCATAGAAAGGTGATCCAGCCAAGTGCAGAAATTACCCAACAATATCATTAATATCACACGTGAGTAAAATTTTGCTCAAGATCATTCAAACATGACTGCAACAGTATGTTGACAAGGAACTGCCAGAAATTCAAGCCGAATTCAGAACCAGGGATATCACTGCTGATGTCAGATGGACCTTGGCTAAAAGCCAAGAACACTAGCAAGATGTCTACCTGTGTTTCATTGACTATGCAAAGGCGTTCGACTGTGTGAACTGTAATAAATTAGGGCTAACATTGCAGAGAATGGGAATTCCAGAGCACCTACTTCTGCTCTTAAGGAATTTGCATATGTATCAAAAGGCAGTCGTGTGAACAGAACAAAGGGTCACTGCCTGGTTTAAAGTCAGGAAAGTTGTGCATCAGGGTTATATCCTTTCACCATACCTTTTTAATCTGTGTGGTGAGCAAATAGTCTGAGAAGCTGGATTATACGAAGAAGAACGAGGCATCAGGACTGAAGACTCATTAACAACCTGTATTATGCAGGCGACACTGTCTTTCTTGCTGGGAATAAAGAAGATTTGAGACACTTATTGATGAAGATCAAGGACCGCACCCTTCAGCATGGATTACACTTCAGCATCAAGAAAACAGAAATCTTCACAACAGGACCAGTAAGCACCGTCATCATAAATGGAGTGAGGGTCGGGGTTGTCAAGGGCTTCCTTTTACTTGGGGGTATAATCAGCACCCCTGGAGGCGGCCGTCAGGAAATCCTAAGACGCGTTGCATTGGGCAAATCTGCTGCCAAGGACCTCTTCAAAGTACTCAAAAGTAAAGTTGTCACCTTGAAGATTAAAGTGCACCTGAACCAAGCCGTGGTATTTTCAGTTGCATCATATGCATGTGAAAGCTGGGCAGTGAACAAGGAAGACAAAAGAAGAATTGATCCATTTGAATTGTGGTGTTGGAGAAGGATGCTGAGTGTACGGTGGACCGCCAAAAGAACTGACAGGTCTGTTCTGGAAGAAGTACAACCAGAGTGCTCTTTGGAAGCCAAGATGGCAAGACTGCGTCTTACATACTTTGGACATGTTGTCAGGAAAGGTCAGTCCCTGGAGAAGGACAGCATGCTTGCTAGAGTGGAGGGTCAGTGAAAAAGAGGAAGACTCTAAATGAGGTGGATTGACACAGTGACCACAACAATGGCCTTAAGCATGAAAACCATCGTGCGCATGGTGCAAGACCAGGTAGTGTTTCCTTTTGTTGTTCGTAGGGTTGCCGTGACTTGGAACCGACTCAGTGGTACCTGAAAACAACATGATAGCCAGTAGTAGGTAATCATTCTGTATTTTGTGATTTGATGTGCTTCTCTGTTTTTGTAAAATTACGTAAGTAGTTCCCATTTGATGTGCTGTAAACACTAAAACCTTCATGAGGCAGGATCAGCATAGTGTATATCTAAAGGCACACGGTCTTACTGAGATCACAGATACACACACACTTGCACATTGCACTCAGGTTCGCACGTGCACATAGATGCCCACACATATGCACAGCGCCCATGCTTTGGCCACCAGCACCTGTTACTTGCCTGGGCCTCAGCTAGCACCTCTGGACCCTCACCCACTTCCACTGAGAAAACACTTGGACACCCACCCACCAGTATGAAGCACTGAACTGTTTTCTGAAATGAGAGCCCCAGTGGCGGTCAGCACATGAGTCCCATTCTGACTCAGCTCAGTACCGAGTCCTTCCTGCACACACTTGGTATGAAGGGCTTTTTCATGTGCACATGAGTTTCAGGTCAGGAATCTGTATATCTGCTTCATGTAGGCTGGGGTGATGATGTCTTGGGCTGGGCATCTCTCAGGGATGACTAGAGATTCCTCACAGTCCACTCTGAGAGGGGCACCCAACAGCCAGGTACATGTGGTGTGGCCTTTGTGCGTGGTCTGAAAGTCACAGGGCCTCATTCCTGCTGCGGCACGTGGAGTGGGCAGTGGAAGGGAGGGGTCTAGTGTCTGCTGCCCACCCCTACCGCCGGATCGGGCTATTCTTTCAGCTCCCAGTCATGCCCTCTCCTGACACCAGTCTCTCTAGGCCTCTTCAGTGCTGCCTCCTGAGATGCCCGTTAAAGCCACTCTGCCCAGCTCACCTGGTGCTCCATGCTGCTGGCATGTAGCTCCATCGGAGTACTGGTGCTGGGTGTGGAGATAGAGACCCCACTGCCCCAGAGCCACAGGGGTAACAGGAAAGGAATGCTTGCCTTCTCTCTCTTGGGGGTAACTTCACGTGCCTCTGACCGCCCTGATGACTGGGGGTGTGTGCCCCAGCACTGCCTGTCCCTGTAGGAACCCCAGCTTCATGCCCAAGGGCACAGCTCTAAGTAAAGGGAGGGATCTAGGAGCACCCACCACCAAGAGGGCTCCCCAGAATCCGACAGAAGGTGACAGTGATGAGGCAGCCTGTGCTGGCTGTTGGCAGGTGCTTCCTTGTAAACGTGGCTCATTGCAAATCTTCACTGGGGTACAGGACAGTACAGCCCTTTGTCAGTATCAGGCCCCAACCCCAGGCCTGGCCCCTGACCCAGAACCTGGCCCCCAGCCCTGGGCCTGGACTGTTGTGCTCCTGTAGAGGGTCTGGCACTGCAGCTGGTTGCTGTCCTCTGCCACACAGTGTCACATGGAGCTTTTCCAGGGAGCTCCTGCGAGAGGCTTGCTATGTACTTGATGGCTCATGCTGTCTGAGAGCCGTGGAGAGCTGGCTGCGGTGCTCATGCCTCAGCTGGCAGCTTGTGACAGGTGAATATGTTCACACAGGTAAGAACAACAAACTGTAGACTCAGTTGTTGTTGTTAGGTGCCATCGCATAGCATCCCTACGAACCACAAAATGAAACACTGCCCAGTCCAGCGCCATGTCCACAATTATTTTTATGCGTAAGGCCATTGTTGTGGCCACTGTGTCAATCCATCTTGTCGAGGGTCTTCCTCTTTTTTGTTGTCAAGTCTCCAGGGACTGTTCCTTCTTGGCAACATGTGCAAAGTATGTAAGACGCAGTCTTACCATCTTGGCTTCCAAGGAACGCTTTGGTTGGACTTCTTCCATGACAGACCTGTTCGTTCTTTTGGCAGTGCATGGTATGATCAACCTTCTTCTCCAACACCAGAATTTAAAGGCATCAGTTCTTCTGCTGTTTTCTTTGTTCGTTGTCCAGTTTTTGCATGAGTATGATGCTGTTAAAAATGTCCATGGCTTGGGTCAGGTACACTTTAGTCGTCAAGGTAACATCTTTACTTTTGAATACTTTGAAGAGGTCCGTAGCAGCAGATTTTCCCAAAGCAATGCGTTTTTTGATTTCTTGGCTGCCGCTTCCATGGACATTGATTGTGGACCCAGGTAAAATAACATCTTTGGCAACCTCAGTCTTTCCTCCATTTATGATAATGTTGTTTACTGATCCAGGATTTTTGTTTTCCTGATGCTGAGGTGCAGTCCATACTGAAAGCTGTGGTCCTTGATCTTCATCAGTGAGTGCCTCAAATCTTCACTTCCAGCAAGTAAGGTGGAGTCATCTGCATAACGCAGGTTGTTAATGAGTCTTCCTCCAGTTCTGACCCCTCATTCTTCTTCATAGAATCCAGCTTCTTGGATTATTTGCTCAGCATACATACAGATTGAAAAGGTATGGTGAAAAGATACAACCCTGAGGCACACCTTTCCTGACTTTAAACCATGCAGTGTCCCCTGGTTCTGTTTGCACGACTGCCTCTTGATCCATATACAGATTCCTTAAGAGCACTATTAGGTGTTCTGAAATTCCCATTCTCTGCAACAGTAGCCATTATTTTGTATGATCCACACAGTCAAAAATGCTTTTACATAGTCAATGAAACACACATAAACATCTTTCTGGTATTCACTGCTTTCAGCCAAGATCTGTCTGACGTCAGCAGTGATATCCCTGGTTCCATGTTGTCTTCTGAATCCAGCTTGACTTTCTGGCAGTTTCTTGTCAATATCCTGTTGCAGCCCCTTTTGAATGATCTTGAGCAAAATTTTACTTGCATGTGGTATCAGTGATGTTGTTTGGTAATTTCCACATTCCGTTGGATCCCTTTCTTTGGAACGGGTGTACAGTTAGTGAGAGTATAAAAATTTATGATAAAAAGCTACAAAGTTATAAAAGATAAAGAGTATTTTTTAAAAATTGGGAGTTAATAATGAATGGAAGATCAAACAAATGCTTCAGACTGAAAATAAACCAGTAGTAACTAAAGCACAGTTTGAGACACATTTAAAATTATTACAAAGGAATGTTAAAACAAAATTGAAGCAATAAAAATAAGAATAAAGCAAAAACATTAAAATTAAGCATGTGACAGACAGCTGTCACTGAGTCAATTCCAACTTATGGAGACGCCACGTGCAAGAGAACACAACTTCTGGTCCTGTGTCATCTTCACACTTGCCAGAGTGTTCAAGTCCATGGCTGCAGGTGTTGTGCCAGTCCGTCTCACAGACTCCATTGCCCTCTCTGGCCCTGAACTTTGTGATTAATCCTGCAAGATGACATGTGCAAAGCAAGCAAGTCATACAGTGTTCTGTTGGGATCCATAAGATTTTCACTGACTAACTTTCAGAAACAGATTGCCAGGCCTTTCTTCCTAATCTGGAAACCTAAGTCTGGAAACCTTTCCACCAGTGAGTGACTTGGGTGGTGTTCAGAATGCCAGTGGCGTGGTGTCTGGCATCACAACAGCATACCAGCCACCAGAGTGCAACAGACTGACAGATGGGTGTGGGACACAGGCCGCCAGTCAGATCAGTGGTGCACCATGCGCAGTGGTTCACACAGGCAGTAAGGATAAAGGAATGAAAGATCTGAAAAAGTTCCTTCTACCCCTTGGCCCCCAGGTAGCACAGGCCTGGGTGGCACAGCTCCTGACTGCTCAAGCAGGGTCCCCAGTGGAGCCCAGACACTGAAATGCTGAAGTGCAGTCTCTGCTCCTTGCAGGTATTTGATGTGCAGAGGAAAGTCACCTACAAGAACCTGAGCAACTGGTACACGGAGCTTCGGGAGTTCAGGCCTGAGATACCCTGCATCCTGGTGGCCAATAAGATTGATGGTGGGCCCTGGGGACCACCACCACACGCTCCTCCTTCCCTGGGACCATGCACTTCCATTCCCATTCCATTCACCCCATCCCAAGAGACAGCCTGCCTTTGCCTAAGACGAAGGCCCGTTGGGATGCAGGCAATAGCCCTCAGCACCCTACTTCCCATGCTCCACCCTCCCCTTCCCCTTGTGGACCTATCATGTCCTACTTTGTCTCTACAGCAGATATTCAGGTGACCCAAAAAAGCTTCAATTTTGCCAGGAAGTTCTCCCTGCCTCTGTACTTTGTCTCAGCTGCTGATGGCACCAATGTCGTGAAGGTGAGGGGCTGCAAAGGTACTCTACTGCGGCCAGGTTGCAGGTGGCCTTGAGTTGACAGGGCAGCCATGAAGAGGAGGGGCTGGTATGGAGGAGATGGATGGGTGCTGCTGTGGGAAGCAGCATGGGAGAGAATGAGCCAACCTGGTGAAGTAGGCTGGGAGGCACAGAGCGTGTGAGCTGGGCGGGTGTTCAGAGTATGACGCAGTGCCAGATGGACTCAAGGCAGGGCCAGTGGTGTCAAGCAGGGTAGGCTGGCCACTACCCAAGTGTCCCTCTCATTGTCCCCACCTGCCCCAGCTCTTCAATGATGCAATTCGATTGGCTGTGTCTTACAAGCAGAACTCCCAGGACTTCATGGACGAAGTTTTACAGGAGCTGGAGGTAAGCAGGCCACATTTCGGGGCAGAATGTCAGCCTGACACGTAGCCACTCCCTGCCTTTGCAGGCAGCGTGGGCACACCGTGCTCAGGCCCCGGGTTTGTCAGCCACAGCTGGCCACATCCTCGTCCACTACCTTGTTCACAGAACTTCGAGTTGGAGCAGAAGGAGGAGGAGCTACCTGGCAAAGGACAGCAGGGCAGCACTGAGAGCCTACCCCCGTCCTGAGCATGCAGTCCAGAGGAAGCCTCCCTCCGCAACAGGCTGGGGTATGAGGCTGGAGCCTCTCAAAAACTCCCTGCAGCACCCCACCAGCTCTCGGGTCCTGCCCCACCCATTGTCCACCCCCTCCTTCCTCCCCACCTTTGTCGCCCATCCTGACAACTCTGTCGGCACCAGCAAGCCCCCTGAGCAAGTAGAAGAGGGCCAGATTCCCTAAAATGGAATTAGGTGTCAGTGTCAGCACTACAGCTGGGTCTCAGACAGTGACAGGAGTCAGGGGACATGCTCTGGTGGCTCTAATAAAATTCAGGCCCTCCTTACTGCCCACAGGGTCTTCTCCATGCATTTCTGCCACGGGAGTGATTTCTCACCCGGACCACCACACCCACCCTGCAGAATTTCAGAGACCTCCAGGCTTTTCCACATGGTACAGTCCTCTAGTCTCCCAAACAACTTTTTTTTTTTTTATGGTTTCGAGCAGAGAGCTATTCATTTCACAGAGGTCTGAGCACCAGCTGAGTCTCAGGGGCTGTTGGAGGTATGTGGAGGCCTTGGGGCAGAGGCCACGGGAGCAGAGCTCACATCACCTGCCAGTTGAGTGTCAGACACACTTTCTGGTAGATAGCAGGCCTGTGCAGCCAAACCCCCAAACACACCCTCTTCTCTTGTTAAAATGACGAGAAACTGCTTCCAAAAGAGCTTCCTTCAAACCTCCTTCAGCATCTGAGACACGTCGTCATGTCTCCGAGGACTCATGTGGGCGCTGAGTCTTCGTGGGTGGTCGAGGGCTGCAGAGGGGCCACCGTACTGCCTCCACAGTGGTAGGCGTGGTTCCTTGCCAGGTACTCATGACTCACTAGTATGATTTTATGATAACTTCACGTCATTTGCATTGTTTTATTTATCTTGTCTGCACTGTTCTTTTTTACAATAAAAGTTGATTACATTAACATGGCCCACATGTGCTGAGAACGAACACCATAGAGAACTTACTATCAGCCACATTAAGGAAGGGAAACTGCCCCCATCTGTCATGCCAGCGTGACCCAAGTTAACCACTGAAGTCTTGTCACTCAGGTCATTTCAGAGGACCTTAGTGTCTCAACAAGAATGGGTATAAATTTGAGAACTACAGAATAGTGATTTTTCCCATGTAAATGACTGGTTTACAGTTACAGTTGAGATTTCCCTTGGCAAGGGGTTTTCAGTCTAGAGTCACAGTGGTGAGGAGGGTGAAAGGCGATTGTGGTATCTGTAATGAGCATTAGTTTTAAAAATATAACTTCCTTTTTGAGATACAATTCACACACATAAAACTCAGCATCACTACTGATTTTATGTAACTATTTTGGATCAGGTTCCTGGAAGCAGAGCCTGAGGACAGGAGTCCTCTTTCAGTGATGATGGGGGAGTTCTCAGGAGAAACGAGGGAGGGAAGTAGGGTCAGGCAGGTGAGAAGCTAAACAAGATTGTGATCTTGGCAAGAGGCACGTGGGGAAGAAGGCACGAGGGGGTGGATCACAACCTCCAGGGCTAAGTGGCTGCTGTCTGAGCAGGGACAGCTTGCTGTGGAAATGGGCAACTATGGGTTTTATCTGCCAGCACTCCGGGGGCTAGGGTTAGGGCTCAGGCAGGTAACTAGGTGGGCACAGTGTCCATTGCAGCCCACCCTTGACTTGCAGCTCCCCTTCTCAGTTATGTGCATTCCCTCTGGGAAGAGCTTCTGGGGAAATGTGTACAAGGAGGATCAGTGGGAGAGGACAAACCACAGCCCCAGTGAATGAGTTGAACCCTCTGTCGGAACAGATACTTGATCTGCCACTTCTGCCACCCATCCTAGTGGCCCTCTCCTCTGGCTAGCACTACATCTGGTTTGGGTGGCTTGCCTCATGGGTTGACAGAGATCCTCTTGTGTGAGGGATCTGCCCATGCTCATCCTGCCTTTGTCGGGCTGAGGTCACTGTGCTCCCCCTTAACATAGTTACAGCTAAGCATGGGAATACAAAGAGAGAGCTTGATAACTTGAGTACTAAACGTACTCTTCCTGCCTCTCTTAGGTAGTGCATCCTTTCCTCAGAATCATGACCAGAGTCAACTACCTCTGGCCAGAATGCTGACTCCTGTGTTGGCTTTACAGTATACCATTACATGGAACTCAAAAGTGTCCAGTAGGCAGAAAGACTCACGTAAGTGGGTGACTACATCGACTTGTGACCAGAAGACCTGGATGGTGTCCGGCCCCCAGCAGTGGTAGCCATGATGGAGCTCACAAAGTTGAGTCTCACTGGCAACACAAGAATAAAAAGGGCTGCACCCTCAGATCTCCACTAAAAGACTGAAATGATGGTCCAGGGGCCTTGGAGTTCCCCTGGGGGCATGGCCTCTAGACCTGATGGTGCCCCTATCCATAAGTCATAATGGAGGTCACCTCTTGGGACAGGAATGGATTGGACTTGGCGATACAGAGTGACCATATCATGTGTGCACTTTATGGTTCTATGCATCTATAGGATGTCATCCTGCTTACCTATTACTGGAGGTGGGGGAGTGGGTGGAGAGGAAGGGATAGGAGATTGTTGGGAGGATAAGACATATATGGAGCAGAAAGGAAAAATGTGCTGTCACTGGGCAGGGAGAGCAGCAGGAGGTGCATATAGGTGGGCATGTAAATTTATATGGAAATGTACATTTCATTCAATGATAATTAAAAAAAGAAAAGGACCCAGTAGTGGCTATAGCTTTATGTTTAGTGAAACTCTTAAACTGTGTCACTTAGTAGAAATGTCCCCCTTCAACACACCACTCTCAGTGAAGGAGAGGACATTCAGAAAAAAGCTCAGTAAAGACACAGAAGATCTATATGCCACAATCAACCAACTTAACCTCATAGACATATACAGAACACTCCACCCAACAGCAGCCAAATATACTTTCTAATGCACGTGGAACATTCTCCAGAATTGGCTATGTATTAAGCCATAAACCAAACCTTAATAAAATTCCAAGTATTGAAACATTACAAAGCATCTTTTCAGACCATAAAGCCGTAAAAGCAGAAAAAAGAAGGAAAAAAAATCAAACACATAGAAACTGAACAACACCTTGCTCAAAACTGACTAGGTTATAGAAGAAATCAAGGATGCAATAAAGAAATTCAGAGAATCAAATGAGAGTGGAAACACACCCTACTAGGATCTCTGGGACACAGCAAAAGCAGTGCTCAGAGGTCAATTTATGTCAATAAATGCACACATCCAAAAAGAAGAAAAGGCCCAAATGAAAGAATTAACACTACAACTTGAACAAGTACAAAGAGAGCAGCAAAGGAACACCTTGAGCACCAGGTGGGGGTGGGGGTGGAATTACAGCAGAACTAAATGAGTTAAAGAATAACAATTGAAAGAGTTAACAAGACCAAAAGCTGATTTTGTGAAAAGATCAACAAAATTGATAAAACATTGGCCAAGCTGACAAAAGAAAAAAAGGAGAGGAAGCAAATAAATAAGTAATGAGATGGGTAGTATCACAACAGACCCAACTGAAATTAATTACAAAATATTCTAATAAATTAAAAAACCTGGAGGAAATGCACAAATTTCTAGAAACACATTATCTACCAAAAGAGCACAAACAGAAGCAGAACAACTAAATAAACCCATCACAAAAGAAAAGATTAAAAGGTAAGTTTAAAACTCCCAACCAACAAAGCCCTAGCCTGGTTAGTTCCACTGGAGAATTCCTTCAAACTTTTAGAGAAGAGTTAACAATACTGATACTAAAGGTAGTCCAGAGCCTAGAAAAGAGTGGAATACTTCCAAATTCACTTTATGAAGCCAGCATAACCATGATACCAAAACCAGATAAACACATCACAAAAAAGGAATATTACAGACCAATATCTCTCATGAACTTAGATGCAGAAATCCTCAACAATATTCTAGACAACAGAATTCAACAACGTATCAAAAAAAATAATAATAATTCGCCATGACCAAGCAGAATTCACACTAGGAATGCAGAGATTGTTCAATATTATAAATAAAACACAAATAAAAAGACAAGAACCACTTGGTTTTATTAACTGATGCAGAAAAGGCATTTGACAAAATCCAACACTCATTCATGTTAAAAACTCAACAAAATAAGAATAGAAGGAAAATCGCTCAGCATGATGGGGGGCATCTACGCAAAGCTAACAGCCAACATCATCCTAAATGGAGAGAGTCTGAAAGCATTCTCCCTGAGAACAGGAACCAGACAGTGATGCCCATTGTTACCACTTTTATTAAACATTGTCCTACAAGTTTTAGCCAGAGCAATCAGGCAAGATAAAGAAATAAAGAGCATCCAAGTTGATGAGGAAGAAGTAACAGTATCTCTTTTTGCAGATGATATGGCCTTATATACAAAAAAACTAAAGAATGCACACACATGCCAAAATATATATATACTGGAATTAATAGAAGAGTTGAGCAAAGTATCACGATACAAAATAAACACACAAAAATCAGTTGGTTTCCTTTACACCAACAAAGAGATCATTAAAGAAGAAATCACCAAATCAATACCATTTACAATAGCCCCCAAGAAGATAAAATAGCAGTGAATCTAACCAGAGATGTAAAAGACCTATGCAAAGAAAATTACAAGACTCTACTGCAAGAAACCCAAAGACACCTACATAAGTGGAGAAAGCTACCTTACTCATGGACTGGAAGACTTAACATTGTGAAAATATCTGTTCTACTCAAAGCAATCTATAGGTACAATGCAACCCTGAGACAAATTCCAACAGCAGTTTTTAATGAGATGGAGAAACAAACCACCAACTTCATATGGAAAGAGAAGAAGCCACAGATCAGTACAGCATTACTGAAGAAGACCAACAAAGTGAGAGGCCTCAAACTACCTGACTTTAGAACCTATTACACTTGCCACAGTAGTCAAAACAGCCTGGTACTGGTACAGAAACAGATACATAGGCCAGCGGAACAGAATTTAGAATCCAGACATAGAATCATCCACCTATGAGCAGCTGATATCTGACAAAGATCCGAAGTCCATAAACTGGGGAAAAGAGAGTCTTTTTAACAAATGGTGTTGGCATAACTGAATATACACCTGCAAAAAACTGAAGCAGGACTCGTATCTCATACCACGCACAAAAGCTAACCCAAAATAGATCAAAGACCTAAATATCAAATCTAAAACAGTGAAGATCATAGAAGAAAAAATAGGGTTAATGCTGCAAGCCCTAACACAAGGCGTAAAGAGAATACAAAATCTCAGATCCCACCACCACTGAGTCAATGACAACTAGCAGCGATCCTACAGGACAGAGTAGAACTGCCCCACAGAGTCTCCAAGGAGTACCTGGGGGATTTGAACTACTGACCTTTTGGTTAGCAGACTTAGCACTTAACCACTATGCTACCAGGGTTTCCTAAATACAAAATATTACAATACACAGACACCAGAAGAGAAAATAGATAAGTGGAAACTTGTAGAAATCAAACATGCTCATCCAAAGGCTTCACCAAAAGAGTAAAAAGACAGCCTGCAGACTAGGGGAAAAAATTTGGTTATGGCAAATCCAATCATCATCTAATCTCCGTAATCTATAAAATACTGCAAAACCTCAACAACAGAAAGACAAATAATTAAAAGAAAGGCAAAGGATATGAACAGGCACTTCACCAAAGAAGACATCAAGGCAGCTAACAGACACATGAGAAAATGCTCGGAATTGTTAGCCATTAGTGAAATCCAAATTGAAACTACAATGAGATATCACCTCACCCTAACAAGACTGACTTTAATCCAAAAAACACAAAATAATACATGCTGGAGAGGCTGAGGGGAGACTTGGGACAATTATACACTGCTAGTGGGCATGTAAAATGGTACAACAACTTTAGAAATTGATTTAGCATTTTCTTAAAGAGCTAGAAATAGAAATGCTATGTGATCTCATGATCCCACTTCTTGGAAAATATCCTAGAGAAATAGAGCTGTCACACAAATAGACACATACACATCAATGTTTACTGCAGCACTGTCCGCAACAGTGAAAAGATGGAATCAACCCAGGTGCCCTTCAATGGATGAATGGATAAATAAACTATGCTACATATACATGATGGAACACTACACAATCATAAAGAACAACGATAATTTTAGGAAGCATCTTTTAACCTGATTTCAACTGAAAGACATTATACCGAGTGAAATCAGTCAGCTGCAAAAAGACAGATATTGTATGAGGTCTCTGCTATAACGACTTAAAAATGGACACGTAGAGAAGAAAAGAGTGACGGCTACAAGAGTAGAGAGGAGGGAGAAGGATGTTTATAGATTAGACCCATCAATAGAAATTTAGTTAGATGATGAGAGTGCCAGTATGCAGTAGACAGCAGATCAGTATAACTGGACTACACCATAAACTGAAAGTTTTTCTAAACTCAACCCAATATTTTAGAGTTGCAGGGATGGAGGCCTGAGACTCGTGTCTTCAGGGGAAATTGAGGTCAACTGACATAACTCGTTTTTAGCTAAGATAGTCTTCTGCATCCCCTATTGGTGAGTGGCGTCTGGGATCTTACAAGGTAACAAGCTTCCATCTGAGGAACACCAAATGGCCCCAACCCATCTGGAACAGATGATGACCAAGAACATCAAAAACAGGAGGGAAAATGAGCCCAGGAGACAAAAGGACCCAGAAGAACCAGATACTACTGGGCCACCACTGGCCATGATGGGGGACACAACGTAGGCTCCCTGAGGCATCATGCAAAAAAGAGGTATGCAGTTCAAGAACTTTCCTAAAAGACAAGAATTGATGGTCCAACAGCCTGGAGGGTCCCCTAGAAACACGGACCCTAGACTCGCTGCTGGCCCTGATCTGAAGCCGGTACTGAGGTCAACTCTTCAGACAAGAATCGACTGGACTCAGGGACCCAGTGTGAGCATGTGGTGTGTTTACTTTATGGTTTTATACATTTCTAGGAGGCTGTCTTACTGGTTTCTTTCTAGATGGGAGAGAAGAAAGCAGAGAGTAGGGAACAGGTATTCGTTAAGAGGATACTAGAAGTATAGAGTGAAAAGAGGAAGATGCTGTCACGGGGGAGGAGAGCAGATGGAGTTGCAGATAGGCCAGCGTGCAAAATTGATTTGGATTATATGCTTTCACTTAATCACAATTTAAAAAAAAAAAAGAGGAAATCAACCCAGGTAAGCTTCAGTGGGTGAATGGATACACTGTAGTATAGTCACACAATGGAATACAGTGCAATGAAAGAGGAAATAATGAACTTGGGAAACATTTCATAACTTGGAGTAATCTGGAAGGCATTATGTTGAGTGAAATCCGTCTTTTGGAAAAGGGCAAATATTGTAGGAGACCACTGTTATAAGACATGCAAAAGAAAACAGTCTTTGATGGCTACAAGTGTGAGGAGAGAGGGAGAGGAGTGGTCACTGATTAGATGGTAGATAAGAATTGAGTTAGAAGGAAAGATAGCATGCAGTACAGGGGAGGTCAGCACAGCTGGACTGAGCCAAAAACTGTTTCCTAAATATAACCCAGCACTTTGAAGGACAGAGTACCAGAGGCAGAAGTCTGGGGACCATGGTTTCAGGGGACATCTAGGTCCACTGGGACAACGAAGTTGAAAATTTTCTGCATCCTGCTTTGGTGAGTGGCATCTGCAGTCTTAAAAGCTAGCAAGTGGCCATCTAAGCAGCAGCATTTGTGCCAACCCAGCTGAAGCAGAGGAGAATGAAAGACATCAAAGATGTAAAGAAAATGTGGTCCCAAAAGACAGAAAGGGCTACATAATCCAGAGACTACACCAGCATGAAACCAGAAGGACTCGACGGTGCCAGTCCACCTCCAACAACTGCCCTGGCTGAGAACACTACCTAGAGGCCTTGATGTAGCAGGAGAAAAATGGGAGTACAGAACTTGAACTTCATTAAAAAGACCAGACCTGATGCTCCAACAGACTGGAGAGACCCCGGAAGACATGGCCCCTGGACTCTGTTGGCCCCAAACTGAAACCATCCCCAAAGCCAACTCTTCAGAGACTGGACTGGACTATAAGACACAAAATGGTATTGATGAAGAGTGTGCTTCCAGGCTTAAGTAGACACGTGAGGCTAAGTCGGCAGCTCCTGTCAGCAGGTGAGGTGAGAAGACAGGGAGACAGGAGGTAGTAGAAGGGATGCGGGAAACACAGGGTGGAAGGCAGGAATGTGCTGCCGCAGGGTGGAGAGAGTGGCTGCAGGGACATAGTAGTGGGTGTGCGAGCTTTTATATGACAAATTGACTTGGATTGTAAACTTTCATTTAAAGCACAACAAAATAATTAAATTTTTTTTCTGAAAATAGTGGTTATTTTTGCCCAACATTGTGAATGTACTTTAATGTCACTGAAGTTTACACTTAAATCATTTTAATATCGATTTCGTTTTTTATATTTTATCACAATAAAATTAAAATGATAGTGCTTTTGTTGTTGTTAGGCACCATCACGTTGGTTCCAATTCACAGCGACCCTGTTCACAACAGAAGGAAACACTGCCCTGTCCTGCACCATGCCCACAACTGTTTTTATGCTTAAACCCATGGTTGCAGCCACTTTGTCAATCCATCTTGTTGAGGGTCTTCCTCTTTTTTGCTGACCCTCTACTCTATCAAGCATGATGTCCTTCTCCAGGGACTGATCCCTCCTGGCAACATGTCCGAAGTATGTAAGAAGCATTCTCACCATCCTTTCTTCTAAGGAGCACTCTGGCTGTGCATCTTCCAAGACAGATCTGTTTGTTCTTTTGGCAGTCCATACTTTTGGCAGTCAATACTCTTCTCCAATGGATTTTGGTGTAATAACTACAAAAAAGTTCATTGCTATGGTATCATATTCTACAACATCCAACAATTAAGTCCACGAACTTGGTTGTTCTAAGTGCTACACACTTCATTGCTGAATATCACTATGGTCATCTTTGAAATACTCCCCTTGCGAAGCTATGTACTGACACCATCCCTAGTCCATCCTTCAAAGTAATTTTGGAATTATTTCTGGAATGGCTGTTGCACACAGTGGCAAGTTCTCAGACTTAACTGCATAGTTGTCTGTGAGGAAGTTTTTAGCCCGTGAACAAATCACTGTATTGGAACACCCTCCCTACTCACCTAATCTGGCTCCCAATGACTTTTTTATTTACCTGAAGATAAAGGAAATAACGAAAGGAAGACATTTGGATGACATTCAGGACATCAAAGGTAATACAATGACAGCTCTGATGGCCATTCCAGAAAGTTCCAAAATTGCTTTAAAGGGTGGACTGGGCACTAGCATCAGTGCATAACTTCCCAAGCGGACTACTTCAAAGGTGACTACAGTGATATTCGACGACAAGGTACATAGCACTTTTTCGAGGATGAGTTTGTGAACTTAATTGTCAGACCTCGTACATGGCATCTATTATTTAATAAAATGCTTCTTGAGCTTTGATGTGGCATCAGAGAAAAATACCCACAGTCATCTGAAAAGGCTATCAAAATATCCCTCTCTTTTCCAACTGTGTGAAGCCAGATTTTCTTTATATATCTCAACCTAAATAACATATGGCAACGGACTGAATGCAGGAGCAGACAGAGGAGTCTATAAAGGCAGACATTGGAGAGATTTGTAAAATGTTCAAAAAAAAAAAACTCATTGATTTTTTTGGGAGAGACTATAACTATTTTCACTAAAGCTTTCTATTAATGTTGAAGTATAATCATTTCACAGCTTTAACAAATTAACATTTTACAAAAAGAGAAGCACAAGGAAGATTCAGGATCTGTTACACCCAGGCCAACAGGGTCAGCGACACGACTCTACCCAGGGCTCCCTCCCACCTGTCTGCACCTTCTCTCACATGACACAGTCACGAGCAGTTTGGTGAGGGGACATCGCAGAGGCTCAACAACCAGAGCCAAAATTCTTTCTGGGACCTGCCATTCTTTAATCCCACAGGGAGTAACCCCAAGTGATCAACTGTCCCGAACGCTCAGATTTTGTTCCCAGGGATTTACAAATGGATGTGAGCAATCCCAGTTTTGGGTGGACCTTGGCCAGGGCAGTGTGGATAGAAGCTTGCGGGGTCAGTCTGCACCAACATCAGACTAGGCCATGCCCATCTGGCCCCTCACGGCTCCTGGTATCTGCTTCTGACCTCTAATGTCTCATAATGCACACATCTCCGCCCTTGTTGTAAATGGCTCAATTTGACTTTAGCTCTTTACGTTAATGGAAAATCTTAAAATATATGCCCCCAACTGGTAAGGATGCCTTTCAAAAGTCACTCAAGGACAACTATAGTGGATTGAATTGTGCCCCCCTAAAAATGCGTGTGGCGATTTGGCTAGGCCTGTTTCCTGGTAGTGTGTGATGCTCCTATACATTGTATATACTCCCTTTCTAATGTTAATGATGTAGTTGTATGGGTGCAGCAGGACTCAAGGTGTAAAATTGCATTGGGCCTTAAGGCAATCTCTCGGGATATAAAGCAAAGCTAAGCAAGCAGACAGCAGGGGCTCTCAGTCAGGAGCAGAGCGTGCCCTTTGGACCCAGGGTCCCTGCCTCAGAAACTCTGAGTCCCGGGGAACACTGACGACAAGGACCTTCCTCCAGAGCCGACAGAAAAAGCCTTCCCCTGAAGCTGATGCCCTGAAATTTGGACTCTGCTGACTTTAGGGTGAGGAAACAAATTGATCTTTTTAAAGCTGTCTACTTGTGATGTTTCTTTTCCAGGAGTGCCAGATGACTAAGATCAGCAACCATAAAGTGGCCCCTGCTGCTATTCCTGGAAAGATTTAACCATTAAGATCCAGTCCTTCTCACTCACAGCAACCCCACAGGACAAGGTGGAACTGCCTCATGGGGCTCCCAAGGAGCGTCTGGGGCCCCTGTACTGCTGACAGCTTGGTTAACAGCTACAGCTCGTGATCACTTGACCACAAGGGGTACACTTCAGCAAATAATTTTCTAATTTGCTTGAACCCAAGTGACAGCTTTAACTACAAGCCAGTAATGAACTTGAACAGGCAGTGTTCCCTCTACTGCCACACAGCAATGAGCGAGACTGTTTTCCGGTGGATGTACGCTGCTTGGGCTGCCCATAGTCCCTCCTGTTCTGGGGAGCCATCCAGCCCGAGCCTGTGGGGGATCCCCAGCATGGGTCAGAGTCTCCACACCACCAGGAGAAGACCCGGGCCCAGTCTCCTTTCCTGGTGTGCTCCTGGCTCCCCTCCCAGGAGCTGCTTCCTTGTTTGCATATGAGAAGGACCTCTGCTTTTCAACATCTGTCCACTTGACTGTGTGATGTTAAGGACCATGTCTGGCCCGTGTCTCTGGTTGTCCTATTCCAGTGTTAGAAATCATGATTGTAAAAAATTCAAGTGACAATAACATACAAATAGTTCTTAGATTTGGAGGGTGAAGGAGGGTAGATTTGCTGGGAGAGAATGTGGTTTAAGGACAGCAGCTAGGAAAGTCCAGAAAGCAGTCTCTTCAGGTACACATACAGCTACAGCTATAGATTTATTTAATCTCTCTCTCTTCTCAGGAGTGAAGAGTTCAGTGGGTCTGTTGAGAAGGGGGCTGGGTTAGGGGGGAGAGGTGGGTTCAGAGGTGTCTGTTTCATCCCAGTCATAATAGCTCTTACCCTTCAGGGTGTCTATGAGATACTGTAAGCGCTTGGCAAAAGAGAGTGTTTGGGGAGGTCTAGGAAAAGATGGAGATGGAAATGGAGGTGAAGGTGGGGATGGAGGCGAAGGCAGGGATGGAAGCTGTACTGCTGGTGCGTATGGGGGGCGATTTGGAGATGGTCTAGGTAGAGGAGGGCGCAGGTAATACCAAGGAGTGTGAGCAGAGGGGGGCCGGGCTGTGGGGGGCTGAGCAGGGGATGACTGAGCCGCAGGAGGGGAAGGGGTGCCAGGCTGAACAGTGTGCAAGGCGTTGGAACCAATCTTGGAAGCAATCCAGTCCAGGTATGACCAGGTAGACGTGTAGACACCAGGACGCTTGGCACGGGCACAGCCTACCCCCCAGCTTGTGATTCCCACAACCACGAAGACGTTTTCCACGTTGTCTTTGCACATCAGTGGCCCGCCACTGTCCCCCTGCCCAGAAGGACACAGAGGTCACGCTCTGCCCAGTGACTTCCCTGCCTAGTAGAGTCATGGGGCTCTAGGGAGACAATGCCTACAGCCCTGTAGCTTCCTGCTGTTCAAAACATGAGTGGCCATGCTGGGGGGTTGAGAGGGTGTGCATGGTCACAGGTTCCCTGGGTGAGGACAGAAGTTTTACCTGATGGGAGAAGCATGTGTGGTTTCAGATGTTTGTGTTCTAGGGGAAATTGGGAAGCCTTCTCTTCAGGGACAGGGTCTGGGCGATACGTCCTGTGTCTTAGGGAGGGATAAGAACTCAGTGTGGTAATTGGTTCTTTGTAGGGCCAGCTGGTTAGAATCACCTTCCACTGCACTGTGATTAACAGTTGGGGAAGGGGTCACTGGAACAGGGCCTGGGAGGAGGAGAGGAGAGTGTAGATTGGGGATCCAAAACAGAAGTGTCCACCAAGGCCAAGGAGCCTGGAGGAAACTCACTAGAAGGAGAGAGCTATGGACCTGGGCATCAGTGGGAGGGTTACCTGGCAGGTGTCAACGTTGCCTTCAGGATACCCCGCACACACGTGGGTGGAGCGAATGCGCCCGTTGTACCATTCAGTCGAGTTACATAAATCAAGGTCAATGAGCTTCACCAGGGCTTCCTGCAGCACAGGTGACGTCCTAGGGGCTACAGTCAGAGGACCTAGTGGTCAGGGGTCACTGAAGAGACATACTGGGAAGACCCTGCCTCTTTCCCTCCACTGAACCTCCTTGTCTTTCTGTAACACTCCTTTTAAGCCTCAGAGCCTGTTATGACATTTTGTAGTTAGTCACCATGCAAGTCAACGCCCCCGCCCTGTCCTCTGCACTCCCAGTGGGGGAGAAACAGCAGACTCTAAAGAGCTGACAAGAGGTGGGGAGTGGAGAGGAGTGCATGGAATGAGAGAATGAATGGAGGAGAGAGGGACTGAAGAAGGGTGGGTAGAAGACGACGGACGGAGGGAGATTCGATGGGTGGAGGACAGGTGTGTGCAGCTGAAGAGACGTGGACATCATGGTGGAGGTGGATTCTGGGTGCTGAGTGTAGCGTATAACAGCAGCCGCTGGCAGGTGCTGAGTTTGCAGGCATCATCCCAACCCTTACAGCAGCCTTGTGCCAGGCGCTGCTGTTGCTGTAGACCAGAGAGCACTAAAGTACCACCTGCCCGAGGTCACATTGGGAGTGTGTCAGCACTTGAATTCAGACCCAGCGTTGTTCCCCTCTAGTCTCCAACATGGGGCTCACCTTTGAAAGCCCATAGTCTGCCTGTAATTTGCCCTCTCTCTTTTCAGCCCCTCCTCTGCCCAGTTTGTGGGTGCAACAGGCGAGGATAAATTTATCTCTGGAGTTGAGTAGACAAGCCCCTCCTCACGTGTCTAATATCTGTCTGTTCCAGAGAAATGACTGAGGAAGTGGTGTCACCATGCCTCCACACACGCAAATCTGTCAGTGCCTGGGGGACTGAAACGGCCCATGATGCCAAGCCAGAACTTCCTTCACAGCCTTCGTCCCTACGCCACAGCTCATGCCACCAGAATTGCACAAGGCCCATGCAGAGACCAGGAGCCAGTGCAGCTGTGCCATCTTCATTGGTGGTCCCACAAACAGGGGATTCCCAAGAGCAGCAGCTCATCTGATCTACTACCAGGACAGCCCCTGCAGCCCAGCCCAGGGCGAATGTCTTCGCCAGGCATGTGAACGAGCCGCTCCCTTGGCTCGGCAGGTGTGGGCACCATCTGCAGGACAGATGGGGAATAGGCCCAGTGTGGCTGTGTAGCCCAGATGGGGACACAGGAGCCACATGGCATGGTGAGGCAGAGCTAGGTGGAGAGCGGGCAGCAGCAGGTGGGGCAGCATGGGTGTGCGGGAAGGTCTGATGGTTTTCTCAGTCTCCTTAAGGCCTACCTTTCTTTACCATCCCTTGGGTTGGGGTAACACTGGAACATCAGTGAGAACAACCCTGGCTTGTTAGCCATTAACGTGACATTTTAAATCTGTATCTTGAAAGCTATGGTCTCATTAAAAGCTAGGTGTCCTGAAACAGAAAATGGTTCTGTTGATCCCAACAGCTTGGCTTTAAATAACAAGTGCTGAAAAGCCTGCAGGAACTCAGTTTTCAACGGGAGAGAAGAAGGGATATCCCAGAACTTCAGGAGTTCAAAGAGGAGGCAGAAGAAGGATGATCTGAAGGGATGTCATGGAGTTCTGAGGCTGAGGGCTTAATACTTCATCTTAGGATGAGGGGTGTGTTTGCAAAAAAAAGAAGAAAAACAGAAAGAAATACCATTAAGTTTAAAGGGACACCACAGCAAAAAATGTGTTCCATGATATTCAAGGTAAATCCCGGGATCCCACAATGCTCCTGACCAACAGGCTCACAAAGGTTGGGGGTCATCTGGCTTCGGACCCCAAGATCAGCCTCACAGTGTCTGCAGAAATCCCAAGAGCTGTGATGTAGAGATAGGGGTGATACGGTTGGACAGAGACAGTCTGCTGGGAGTTGGACAAGAAGACATTTGTGAACGCTCTGGGGGTCGTGGTGGAGCCACAGGGGCTCCAGCTGACCCCTAGGCCAGGAAGCCAAGGCCTGTGAAAGCAAGGACAGCTGGGGTGAAGCCCCTTCCCTGAGGAACAGGTCAAGACAACAAACCCATTAGAAGCTTAGATCTCCTCTGGCAGAAGGAAGGAAAAGTTAAGCATCCTGAAATTATTGGCTTTAAAAAAACAAAAAAGAACCTAATTTTAAATCCTAAGTGACTGAATTGCCTTGAATTAGGAAGACTAAGTTTTCCACCACCGGGGAAAAGAAGAGGTTGGGAACTGAGTTCATTTCACTCACATCTTCACACCCGGGTATAACTGGGTGAAAACACTCCTGACCACTCACTGAGAGTTGGGGGTAAGTGCTGCTGGCAAAGATCACCGCTGCCCATAGTGCGGTGACCTGCTGTCTGCTGAATGCTCAGTGTCTCTAGGCTTCAGGTGTGGGGGTGGGAGGTGTTGGGGACTCAAAGCCACACCTCTGGGGTCAACAATGACAGTGGTTCTAGTTCACACCCTTGGACCCACTGTGAACCTGGTCTGGTGTAGGAGAGAGACTCCCACTGCACTTCCTGCTCGTCTGTGTCCAGGGAGGGCTGGGGAAATACTCAGTGAGTGAGAGGGCCTCTGGGAGTCAGACCAGAAGGAGACCACATGGCCAAGGACAGTGATCTGGGGAATCAGCAGCAGCCTACCTCGAGCACCAGGGACCAATGGAACCCATTTCCAAGAAGCCTGAGATACCAGGTTACCTGTGACTAGTCCTTGTCACATCCAGTACTGGGGTGAGGTGAGATGGCTGTAGAGCCAAGACTAGTCAAGCACCAGGCCAGTGCACCCTAGAAGCTTCAGAGGACAAAGGGGGAGATAGCACTGGAGGGGGGCCAGAACCCTGGAACCTTGAGTTGTCCAGGAGTGATTCTGCTTTAGACACTGCCAGACCTCACCTTTCTTTCTGTTTACAGTTGAGGAAACTGAGGCCCAGGTGCTGTTTGTGGGGAGCTCTGATCCCCAGGATCCCAGTAGGAGCTCGAGGCCCCGTGCAAACATGGCCTTGACTCTCTCCCCCAGAGTGCAAAGGCATTGCTGCTGCCCTTACACCCCTTTCAGGTGGCCAGGCCAGGTGCTGTCATGCAGCTTGGACAGCAGACTCTACTTCTCTGACTAGACTTTTCCTCCTCAGAGAGCTGTTTTGGGGGTTGAGGTGGCTCCCATGGAAGTGCCTCACACTCACCTTTCTCTCGTACATATCCCCAGCCAGCCACCCAACAGGCCTGGGGGATGGTGGGGGGCCCCGCTTTGAAGCGGGGCAGGCAGCTGGGTCCGATGTAGGGACCACAGGGGACAGGAGGGGTGATCTTAATGAGCGCAATGTCGTTTTGTTCTTGTGGGGAGCTGTACTTCTCGTGGACGATGATCTTCTCCACGAACCGCTCCTGCATGGGCGGCTTCAAAGGCATCTTGTTCCCATAGATCACTTCCCTCGCTCCGAAAACCAGGCGCCACTGGAACACTTTGCTGCGGGCGGCAGATCAGCCCACTCAGAGGCTGGCCAGGCAGGAGCCCCTCCCCCAGCCAGGTCCTGTCAGCCCACCCATATATGGCTGCTGCTTGACCCAAGGAGACTCCTTCAGTGACCCCTGGACTAAGTGCCAGTTCCCGCCCTCCATAGGGAACAGGCCAGGCACAGGCCCCTCCCAGCCCCCTAGTACCTTTTCTTACTGAAGCAGTGTGCGGCAGACAGCACCCAGTTGGAGTTCAACAGGATGCCCCCACATGAGTGGTACCGCCGGTTATTGTGGACGTTGAAGAACTGGACACTGACCATCCAGGGCCAGGCCCCACTGGCCGCAGGCCGCCCTCCAACAATGCGGACCCCACCTTGCTGCCGGAACCGTAACCCACAGGGCCCACTGAGGAGAGACAAGTCACAGCCACACCAAGAAGAAGCACAGTCCTTATACTTCCCCTGTGGGGTAGGTGGGGCACATGACTGGCAAAATGAAGAGCTGGGGTGTTCCTGGAGTGGGAGGAGTAGTCAGTGGGGGCTATCCTGAGGTAGAAACCATAGGCTCCCAAGAATGGCTATGGATATATGGTTTCTGAGGTTTTGTGGGTACAGTTATAGTCGCAGGTGGGAAAAGAGGATGTGGAGACAGGCTATGGGATCGGTTATAGGGCCCTAGAGACACAGAGGAGTCTTGAGCAGAGAGAGAAACCAGAGCCAGAGGTGGAGGGTCTGAGAGTGGAGGCCACAGTAGCCTGAGGTCTTCAGAGCCCAGCAGACTGGAGAAGAGCCAGGGGACCAAGGAGAGGTTGCAGCAGCGGCTTGGGCTAGACAATGTCAGGGGGGATTGAGAGGAAGACAACAGCCGCAGGTAGAGAGGGCAGCCCACGGGTGAGGACACACTATGAGTAGTGTGATCTCCAAGTGGGGTCGGGTCCTGCAGGCTGACACTCTGGGGCCTTCCAGGTCACCCACGGGTTGGGAGGCAGTTCGTAGTGCTTCATGTGAGAACAGGGGATTCTGGGAATCAGGACTTGATGTCCAAGAAGCAGTAGGGTCTTTCTTCGGGAAGCATCTCTAGGGGCTCTGGGAGCCCCTAGGAGCCAAAAGGTTGGCTGCAGGAGTAAGCCGAGACAGCTGGAAGCCTAGTAGCCCCATCTGCCAGGAGCTATGAGGCCCGGGTGACGGCTAAGACCCCAGTTCAACCCTTTCCTGGGAGCCCCGGGCTGAGGGGATGTAAGTGGGACCAGTTTGTCATAAGATTCCCCGTGCCCACCAAGGTGCCCCTGACACTTACTCACACGTGTCGTTATCTCTGGCAACCACAGATACTGCCAAGGCCAGCAGAATGGCAGTTGGCAGCATCTCCACCACACTCCTGCCCAGCTGGCCTGGAGGTCTAGTGACCTCACAGAGCTTCCAGCGGCCTGACCAATCAACAGAGTCGCTGCCTGCCCCCACTCCCAGCAGGCAGGCCAGGAGCAGCCCCTTGTTTTAACTAGTTCAGGGACTTCCCGACTACCTGCCCAGTGTCTCCCCCATCCCTCAGGATGGAGGGCTCCCGAGGCCTCACCCCTTCCATCCAAGACCAGGTCCTCATTCCAATTCCTCTTCCAAGACTCACCTCACCTGAAGTCTGGCTTTGAGTAGATTCCAGGTCTGCCCTGTTCCAAACCCCTCTGTGAGACACAGAGCAGGACATCAGCAAACCCAGGACATCAGGCTCACAGAGCAGTGGTTTCTTGGTACCTCGTGCGACAAAATCTCTTCTTTTCTTCTGAGCCTATGTTATCAACACATGTATCAAAGAGCCACTGTTAATTTCACTGATGATTACAGTCACCTTCCTGAGTATCCCACAGTCTCTTATTTCCTACCTGGGTGTCACAAGGTCCCCTCTCTGGGATCTAAGTGCCATGAGGTTTTATTTCCTGTACCTGAGCCCAAGAGGTCTCATCACAGCTACCTGAAGATCACCCAGCATCATTTTCTCTAAGACAGCATTTTATATACCTGAGTTTCTCAAAGACTACATCTCCCCTGCAAGAGTGTTGGGGTCACATCTCCTCTACTTACTTTACGTGCAAGTAAGGTCTCATTTAGCCTACATGAGGGCAAAGAGGCTACATCTCACTTACGTGTGCCACAGATCTCATCCTTCCTGCCCCGTGTCAGAGTGCCTCACCTCCTCTTCCTTGTGTTATGTTTTCAGATTGTCAGATGATCTTAAGTCTTCTGCTGAGCATGTCCTCTGACCCAATGCTGTACTTTCTCATCCCATCTAATTTTCAGGAGATTATACCCTCCAGCTGAATGCCCGCTGAGTTTCACACACTGCAACTGGTTATTGCGGAGATCCTCTCCTCTCCCTGAATGTGAGGACTTCCTTTTTCTCTCTCTGTGACCAAGGCCTCACCACCCCTGAGGGTTCCAAGGTCTCATCTCTACTACCTGAGTGCTACCGTGCTGTATCTTCTCTACCTGAACATTAAGAGGTTCCATCTCATCTACATGAGTCCTCTGAGGTCTCAACTGCCCTCTAGAGTGTCAAGAGTTCTTACTTACCCTACCTGAGTACCAGGAAGTCTCACATCCTTGTCTTCAGTATAATCTCATCTCTCTACCTAAATGTCATGAGTTTTTGGCTCCTCTACAGAGGAATCACAAAGTGTAAAGCAGGCAATGTGTTATCCTCAGACCACACCTAACTTCACAAAAGAGAAGGGAGAATAAAGATCACCAACCCAAAGCTGACTTGACTTGGAGGTCAGACATACCTACTCACTCCAATCTTTTTATCAGTTCCATCACCAGCTGTCCCTCCCATGGCACTTGCTACTTCTCTGCTGGGTTTGATAATTCATAGCAATAGCTACACAGCCCACAGACTATATTCACATCTATGGGGTTTGTTAGAGAAGTAACCAGCTACGATTCAGGCTCAGGCACAACTCAGCAGACATTTCTTCAGTCAGAGGAGTTCTTGGCCAGGCCCAAAGGCAGCCCTCTCTCTCCCTTGGCTCTCAAACTTCTGCCCTCGGTGCTCAGCCTGACCACTGCTCTGCTCAGACAAGTGTTGAGCCCAGAGACATCCCACTCCACTAGGGGTTCACATCCTGGAGGTATTCAGCTCACCAGATCCATTGGCCAGGAAACTTACCACTGTAACCTTCTACTCTCCTGATTTGGCTGCTGCCATTTCTGCCCCTGCTTCTCACCATCTCATGCTGTGCCTGTGGTTTCAGTTTTCTCAGTTTCCTGGGTCTAGAAGGTTCTCGGTGCAGGGACTTTGATTCTAAAAGGTCCGCTGTGCTCCTGGCTCTTCTTCTTGGTGGTGGTGAGGTCCTCCCAGTCTCTGCTTCTGGGATTGCCTTCCTTTAAGCGTCCGGGATGACCAAACTGACTAACCTCTTTGTCAGGGTTTCAGACTCCTTATTTGAATAGTCCTACCATCATGAGAAATTAAGAGACACAGTACATCGAGCAAATATGCTGCAAAAGGCCTCCAAAGTGTTAAAAAGCAAAGATGTCACCTTGCAGATAAAGGCACACCTGACCCAAGACATAGTGTTTTCAGTCAACTCATGTGCCTCTGGAAGCTGGAAGATAAGAAAGACCAAAGAAGGATTGATGCCTTGGAATTATGCTGTTGGAGAAGAATATCGAATACACCATGGACTGCCAAGAAAACAAACAAATGTGCCTTGGAAGAAGTACAACCAGCATGTTTCTTAGAGGAAAGAATAACAAGACTATGTCTCACATATTTTGAACATGTTTTCGGGAGGGATCAATTCCTGGAGGACATCATGCTTGGCGAAGTAGGAGATCAATAAAACAGAAAATGACTGTTTTAGTCAGCTAGGGCTGCTCTAACAGAAATACCATAGAGTGGATGGCTTTAACAAAGGAAGGTTTCTTCTTACCCAGTCTGGTAGGTTACATATCCAAATGCAGAATATCTGCTCCAGGGGAAGGCTTTCCCCCTTGCCGACTCTGGAGGAAAGTCTGGTATGGCATCAGTCTTTGTCCAGGGAGCATCTTGGTGCAGGAACCTCAGGTCTGAATGAGACGCTCTTCTGGTGCTGCTTTCTTGATGATGTGAGGTTCCCAATTCTCTGCCTGTTTCTCTTTCCTTTTATCTCTCATAGGATGAAAGAATTAAGTGTGGGGCAAACCATACTCCGGGGAAACTCCCTTTACAGTGGAGCAGGCAGGTGATCTTTTAAAGGGATTTACAGTTCCGCCCTAATCCTTTAACATACAGCATAGGAAAATCACAAAATGGAAGACAGTCACAAAATCCTGGGAGTAATGGCCCAACCACATGGCTACACCTATTTTGGGGGGGACACAATTCAGTCCATGACAATGACCGTCAAAGAGACTGATTGACACAGTGACTGCAACAATGGATTCAAGCGTAACAATGATTCTGAAGATGGAGCAAGACCAGGCAGTGTTTTGTTCTGTTGCACGTAAGGTCAGTACAAGTCATAATTGAACCAACAGTACCTAACAACCACAAGCAGCAACACCACCACAAGGTCTCCGTGCACCTTATTTGCATTAGTAGCAGGCTGTCCAAATTTTTGGTGAGTCACAAGCATGGTATTTCCATGTTGTTGTTCTTAGGTGCCATCAAGTCGGTTCCAATTCATACAGAGCCTGTGTGCAACAGAATGAAACACTGCCGGGTCCTGCGCTATGTTTGAGCTGATGTTTGCAGCCACTAGGAAACCCTGGTGGCATAACAGTTAACTGCTAGGGCTGCTAACCAAAAAGTTGGCAGTTCAAATCCTCCAGGCACTCCTTGGAAACTCTATGGGACAGTTCTACTCTGTCTATAGCATTGCTATGAGTCAGAATCAACTCAGTGGCAGTGGGATTTGGTTTGGTGTCAATCTAACTCATTGATGTTCTTTTCTTTGTCATTGACCCTGTACCTTACCAAGTGTTTTAGTGATCTGGTACTGCTCTAACAGAAATACCACAAAGTGGATGGTGTTAGTAAAGAAAAGTTTGTTGTTACACAGTCAGGTAGGCTACAAGTCCAAATTTAGGATGTCTGCTCCAGGGGAAGGACTTTCTTTCTTTGTTAGCTCTGGAGGAAAGTCCTTGTGCTGCATCAGTCTTTGGTCAGGGAGCATCTTGGCACAGGAACCTCAGGTCTGAGGGATGTGCTTTACTCCCAGTGCTGCTTTCTTGATGCTATGAGTTTCCCAAATCTCTGTTTGCTTCCCTTTCCTTTTCTCTCTTCTAGGATGAAAGGATAAAAGGTGGTATAAGCCACACTTCAGGGAAACTTCCTTTACAGTGGAGCAGGGAGGTGATCTTAGAAAGGGTTTTACAGTCCTGCCCTAATCCTCTTTAACATACATTCTATTTATTACCCACAGGCAGAAATTAGGATTTATAGTATAGAATCATAGTATAAATCACAAAATGGAGGACAATCGCAAAATATTAGGAATGATGGCCCAGCCAAATGGCTACACACATTTTGGGGGGGCACAGTTTAATTCACGACACCAGGCATGATGTTCTTCTCCAGCGACTGGTCCCTCCTGATAACATGTCCAAAGTACATGAGACAGTTTACCATCCTAACTTGGAGCACTCTGGTTGCACTTCTTCCAAGACAGGAGTTCATTTTTTCTGTCAGTCCATGATATGTTCAATATTCTTTTCCAACACTGTAATTCCAAGCTGTCAATTCCTCTTTGCTGTTCCTTATTCATTGTCAAGCCTTTGAATGCAAATGAGGCAGTTGAATATATCTTGACTTGGGTCAGGCACACGTTAGTCCTCAAAGTGATATCTTTTGCTTTCAACACTTTTATGAGGCATTTTGCAGCAGATTTCCTCAGCGCAATTGCTTTGATTTCTTGACTGCTGCTTCCGTGGATGTTGGTTATGGATCCAAGTAAAATGAAATTCTTGACAATTTCAATATTTTCTCCTTTTATCATGATGTTGCTTATTGGTTTGGTTATGGCTTTAGTTTTCACATTTAAATCCTTAATCCAGCTTTTTGTGTATGATGTGAAATATAGATCCTGTTTCATTCTTCTGCATTTGGAAATTCTATTTTCTAGCACTACTTATTGAAGAGATTTTTCTTCCCCCATTGAATGGGTTTAGCACCTTTGTCAAAAATCAGTCAGTTGGGAGGCAGGGTCAAGATGGTGGACTAGACACACATCTTTCAATTCCCTCTGAAAACTAAGACCTGGACTGATAATTGAACAGAGCACTCTGGACACCCAGAAAGCCCTAGGATATGGCATAGCATTGTCAGATTGGACCATGCACCACTAAACAGGAAAGTTCAACTCTCTGGAACCAGCCAGTGCACGCTGATCCATGCCCCTCCCGACACACAGCTTGGGAAGACCATAGGTACTGAAGCTTTTTGTTGTTGTTTGCTTGTTATCTGGGAGCTGGGGAATGGGCGTGAGCTGGCAAATGCACTGAACTACAGTGTTCAGTAAATTTGGGATGGCCACATTTTGACAGCCTGGCTGCTGAATGAGGGCACCACTGCCCCTCCACTCTCTTTTTTCTGAGCTCCACCATAGATCCTGTTGTTTAGTGGCAGGAAGGGCAGCTCATTTGAGACGCCGTCTTAGTCAGCTGGGAGGCCTCAGCAGGGACTAATTCCCAAGCTGAGAAGAAGTGTCAGTCTGGAAAGTGCTTTTCCAACAGGCAGGCTGTGTTTACTATAGTGTTACCTTGTGGGTGTGGCCCAGCTGAGGATAGCAGCAAGGCTATAACACTTCCCTACTTTGAACTACGTCATGGCATCTGGGGACTGCCCAAGAGGTGCTTCTGTGGTCAGCCCGAAGGCAGGGTCTGCCACACCTGATGGCCTGATGGTTTTTGGCAGCTGTCAGACAGCTCCTAGCTTTATAAAATAAGACTGCCTGGAGAAATAACTTCTGAGTGCCTGGCGGCATCTCTTCCAGCCTTTATTGATCCACATCAAAGAATTGGTTAAATAAATTATAACAAAGGTCCACTCTTTGGACAGGAATGGATTGGACTTGGCAAGGCAGAGTGACCATATATTAGAAGCACTTTGTGGTTCTATACATCTACAGGATATCATCTTGCTGACCTCTGGCTGGAGGAAGGGGAGTGGATGGAGAGGAGGGGAAAGGAGGTTGTTGGGAGGATGAGACATGTATGGAGCAGAGAGGAATCGTGTGCAGTCACCGGACAGGGAGAGCAGTGGAAGCTGCATATAGGTGGGCATGTAAATTTATATGTGAATGTACATTTTCACTCAGTTATGTTAAATAAATATTTTTAAAAAAAGAATTTGCAAATCAAAAAAAAAAAAGAATTGGTTAATGGTCCTCCAGTGACTCCATAAGTAGGGCACCATCTTTGCCATCCAGCAGACAAAGCTTGCCACCCCAGGGAGTCTACTGGGGCCAGTCACTAGAGTACACAGAGGCGACTGGTGACCAACTCCCTTCTTAGAACTACACCTCATCTCCTGTTGACGTAACACTGGAGAAACGAAATAGCCTCTAGACTGCCTGATGGCAACAAACCATCACTAACCATTTAAAGAAACAGTCCAGTTTGGAAAACTTCCAAAACCAAGAATCAGAAAGCTTTTCAGATGAAGAAGGCTTTCTGAAACTATCAGAGGTTGAGTACAAAAGGATTATATAGAGAGCCCTCCTAGTGATTAAACAAAACACAGCAGAGAAAATGAAAAATTAATCAAGCTATTCAAATTGATGGAACATCAGAGATCCAAAATTCAGCAGATTAGTAACAAAACTACAGGATTAGACAGTTCAATCCAACACCAAAAGAGCAGAATTGAGGAGATGGAAGTCTGACTTAGTGATTTTGAGGAAAGATCAACTGATGCCAGCATTTATGAGGAGAAATAAGAAAAATGAGGAAACATTAAGAAACATGTGGACCTCTGTTAATAGGAATAATCTATGAGTAACTGGGTTTCCTGAACAACAGAGTATTGTTGTTGAGTTGCTGACAGAGAACTTCCCTGAAACTATGAAAGAAGAGAACATAGGTATCCAAGTCATGTATCAAATGCCACAAAAACTAGACCCCAAAAGAAAGACACCAAGACATATTATAATCAAGCTTGATAAAATGAAACATAAACAGACTCTTAGAGGCAGTAAGGCTCAAAGCAAAGCTAACATTCAGATGGAAACCCTGAAGGTTTTCTTCTGACTTCTTGGCAGAAGCAATGTTGGCAAAGAGGCAGTGGGATGACACATTCAAAGCACTGGAGGAGAAAAACTTCCAACCAAGAATTATATATCCTGCAAAACTGTCTCTGAAATGTGAAGATGAAATTAAGACATTCACAAATAAACAGAAGCTTAGAGACTTTGTAAAAACCATACCAAAACTACAAGAAATATTGAAAGAGGCTCTTTGCTTAGAAAAACAAAACCATTGAGTGTATTTTTAAGAAGGCAGTACAGGACACAGCATCGAGAAACCTACTCCGTTATGGAAGTCACAAAACTCAATCAAAGCTACAATATTAAAAGAAGGGAACCAGTGATCATATCATGGAAACTATGACACCATAACACTAAAAAGAGGGATATACTACAGTAATTATAGTCCTTTCAGATGGAGAGGAAGTTAAAAAGACACGCAGAAGTTAAAATTGGGTTTAAACTTAGAATATTAAGGGGGCTCATAAAGGCAGCCACAAAGCACAATAACAATGCAACATATCAAAACAAGAAATGTCATACAGGAGTCTCAACAAACACAAAACCAACACTGAAAAAGATGCAAATTCAACCCATAAATAAGAATCACCCAGAACAGAATATTAACAGCAACACAGAATACACCAATACAGAAATAAATGCATCAAAATGACAGCACTAAACACATGATTATCAATAATTACAGTGAATGTAAACAGACTAAACACTAATAAAGAGACAATGAGTGATATCCTGGATCAAAAGACACAACCGATCTATATATTGCTTACAAGAAACATACCTTAGACTTAAAGATGTGAACAAATAGAGAATTCAAGGATGGAATAACATATACTGAGCTGACAATACACAAAGAAGAGCTGGTGTGGCAATACTAATCTCAGATAACACATATTTTAATGTAAAATCCACCATTGTGGACTAGGATGGTCACTATTTATTGCTGAAAGGTTCAGTACACAATCAGTACTTAACAATATTAAATATTTATACACCTAGTACCAGAACATCTAAATATGAAACACTGACTACATTGAAAAATGAGATAGATCACTCAACAGTAATAGTTGGAGACTTCAATGCTCCACTTTTGGTAATGGACACATCATCCAGAAAAAAGCTTGGTAAAGGCACAGAAGATCTTTCTGTGACAATTAACCAACTAGATTCATTGGCATATACAGAACTTTTTATCGAACAGATAAGTACACTTTCTTCTCCAACACATATGGAACATTTTCCAGAATAGACCATGTGTTAGGAAACAAAGCAAATCTCAAAAAAGTCCAAACCATTGAATTATTGCAAAGCATCTTCTTGGACCAGAAAGCCATAGAAGGCAGAATCAATAACAGAAAAAACATAGATAGAAATTTGAACTCACAGAAACTGCATGACACCTTGCTCAAAAAGCCATGGGTTATAGAAGAAATTAAGGATGAAATAAAGAAATTTACAGATTCAAATGAGAATTAAAAGACATCCTACCAGAACCTACGGGATACAGCCAAAACAGTGCTCAGAGGTCAATTTATCTCTATAAATTCACACATCCAGAAGGAAGAAAGGACCCAAAACAAAAACTCTACAGCTTGAACAAGTAGAAAGAGAGGAACAAAGGAATCCCTTAGGCAACAGAAGAAAACAGATCGTAAAGACTAGAGCAGAACTAAATGAATTAGAGAATAGAAGAACAACTGAAAAAATTAACAAAATCAAAAGCTGGTTTTTTGAAAAGACCAATAAAATTGATAAACCACTGGCTAAACTTACAAAAGAAAAACAGGAGAGGAAACAAATAACCTGAATAAAAAATGAGATGGGAGATGTCACAACAGATTCAACTGAAATCAAAAGTATCATAACAGAATACTATGAAAGACTGTACTCTAACAGATTTGAAAACCCAGGGGAAGTGGATGAATTTCTACATTCACGTTACCTACCAAAATTATCACAAGGAGAAGTAGAATAACTTAACAACCCCATCACAAAGGAAAAGATTGAAAAAGTCATCAAAAAACTACCAGCCAAAAAAAGTCCTGGACCAGATGGTTTCACTGGAGAATTCCACCAGACTTTTAGAAAAGAATTAACTCCAATGCTACTGAAGCTATTTCGCAGCATAGACAAGGATAGAATACCCCCAAAATCATTCTATGAAGCCAGCATAACTCTCATACCAAAGCCAAGGAGAGATCCCACAGAAAAAGGAAAATTACAGACCACTGTCACTCATGAACCTAGATGCAAAAATCTTCAACAAAATCCTTGCCAATAGAATTCAACAACATATCAAAAAAATAATTCATCATGACCAAGTTGGATTCATACCAGGAATGCAAGACTGCTTTAACATCAGAAAAACAACTGATGTGATCAACCACATAAAGAACACAAAAGATAAGAATGACTTGATTTTGTCAATTGATGAGGAAAAGGCATTGGACAAAGCCCAACACCCACTCATGCTAAAAACTTTCAGTAAAATAAGAATGGAAGGGAAATTCCTCAGTGCAATAAGTGACATCTACACAAAGCCAACTGCCTACATCATCCTCAATGGAGAGAGACTGAAAGAATTCCCCTCAAGAACAGGAACTAGACAAGGATGCCCACTCTCACCACTTCTATTCAACATTGTACTAGAAGTTCTGGCCAGAACAATTAGATAAGATGAAGACGTGAAGGGCATCTGCATTGGCAAAGAAGAAGTAAAAACCTCCCTATTTGCAGATGATATGATTGTACACACAGAAAATCCTAACGAATCCGTAAGTAAACTACTCAAACTAATAGAAGAGTTTGGCAAAGTATCAGGATACAAGATAAACATAAGTAAATCACTAGGATTCCTTTATACCAACAAAGAGATCATCGAAGAAGAAATCACCAGATCAATACCATTTACTATAGCCCCCAAGAAGAAAAAATACCTAGGAATAACTCTCACTAGGGTAATAAGAGAGCTATACAAAGAGAACTACAAGACCTTACTGCAAGAAACCAAGAGAGAATTATACAAATGGAGAAACCTACCCTGTTCATGGACTGGAAGACATAATATTGTGAAAATGTCTGTTTTACCCAAAGTGATCTGTATATACAAGCCAATCCCAATACAAATTCCAGTGTCATTTTTTAATGAGTTGGGGAAACAGACCACCAACTTTGTTTGGAAAGGGAAGAAACCCTGGATAAGTAAAGCAGTGCTGAAGAAGAGTAACACAGTGGGAAGCTTCACACTATCTGACCAACCTATTGTACTGCCACAGTAGTCAAAGCAGCCTGGTACTGGTACAAAGAGACATATGGACCAATGGAACAGAGTTGAGACTCCAGAAATGCCACTGTCCTCTTATGAACAGTTAATATTCAACAAAGGCCCTAAGACTGTAAACTGGGGTAAAAACAGTCTCTTTAACAAACAGTGCGATCTGCAAAAAATTGAAACAAGACCCATATCTCACACCTTACACAAAAAATAACTAGAATTGGATCAAAGACTTAAATATCAAACCTAAAACAATAAAGATCATGCAAGAACAAATGGGGTCAACAACGGAAGTTTTAATACACAGCTTAGAGTTCAAAATCTGACAAAGTGCAATCAACATAAGAGAAAATAGATAAATGGTAACCACTAAGAATCAAACACTTTGCTCATCCAAAGACCTTATCAAAATAATTACAAGACCACCTACAGAATGGGAAAAAATATTCAGCAACTACGTGTTGGACTGATGTCTGATCTCCATAATCTACAAGGTACTGCAAGATATCAACAAGAAAAAGGTAAATAACCCAATTAAGCGATGGGCAAAGGAGACAGACAGATGCTTCACCAAAGAGGAGACCCAGGCAGCCAAACAACACATGAGGAAATGCTCACAATCCTTAGCTATTAGAGAAATCCAAATGAAAACTACAATGAGATATCATCTCACCCCAACAAGGTTGGCCATGATCCAAAAAACACAAAACAACAAATGCTGGAGAAGCTGTGGAGAGACTGGAACTCTCCTACACTGCTGGAGGGATTGCAAATGGTACAACCTCTTTGGAAAGTAATCTGGAGCTTCCTTAAAAAGCTGGAAATAGATACACTAGTTGATCCAGTAATCCCACTGCTTGGAATATATCCTACAGAAGCAAGGGCAGTCATACAAACAGATACATACACATGAATGTTTATTACAAAGCAGTCCACACTAGCAAAAAGATGGAATCAACCCAGATGCCCAACAGCAGATGAATGGATAAACAAACTTTGGTGCATATACTCAATGGAACACTATGCAATGGTAAAGAACAATGATGATTTTAGAAAGCCTCTCATAACCTGGTTTCAGTTGGAAGACGTTATACTGAGTGAAATCAGTTAGCAGCACAAGGACACATATTGTATTAGACCCCTACTAAAAGGACTTAAAAATAGACTCCTGTACAGAAGAAAAGACTTTGATGGCTACAAGAGAGGGGAAGGAGGGAGCTGGTTATAGATTAGATAGTTGACTGAAATTTGGATGGGTGAAAGCAGTGATGGTGCACAGTAGAAAGAAGTTCAGTGTAACTGGACTTCGACATAAACTGAAATCTTCCAATCTTAACCCAATATTGCAAGGATAGAAGTAGCAGGAGGTAGGGTTCTGGGGACCAAGCTCTCAAGGGACATTGAGGCCAATTGGCATAACTAACCTATTGCTAAGAGAGTCTTCTGCACCCCATATTGGTGAGTGGTGTCTAGGGTCTTAAAAGCCAGCAAGCTGCCATCTGTGGTACACCAAATGGTCCCAACTCATCCAGAACAGATGATCACTGAGAACACCAAAGACACTAGGAAAAAAGAGCTCAGGAGACTACAGGATCACCATGTGACCAGAAGAACCAGAAGGTGCCCAGTCATCACCAAAGGTAGCTGTGATGGGGCACACAATGTTGAGTCCTAGTGGAAACATGAGAAAAAGAGGGGTGCACTAAAAGACCGAAATTGATGGCCCAGAGGTCTAGGGGTTCTCCTGGAAGCATGGCCCCTAGACTTGCTGCTACCCCAAACAGAAAACATTACTGAGGCCAAATCTTCAGACAGGAATGGACTGGACTCAGAGACATAAGGTGCCCATATGGTGTGTATACTTTATGGTTTTATTCATCTATAGGATGCTGTCCTACTGGCCTCTTAAAAGAAAGGAAAGGAGAGAGTGGAGAGGAAGGGACAGGAGGTTGTTAAGAGGATGTGACATACATAAAATGAAAAGGAGGAGTGTGCTGTTACTGGGCAAGTAGAGCAGAATGAGCTGCAGATAGGTGGGCATGCAAATTCAATTTGGATTGTATACTTTCACTTAATCACAATTTTAAAAAAATCAGTTGACCATAGATATTTACAGGTAATTTTTTTTAATTCAAGGGTAGGAGTCTCCATCATATAGCCATACAATCCACCAGTGTGAAGCTGCAAAAACAAGTTGAATCATAGAGAACTACAGTGGGTCACAAAGACTTAACAAAATATGATCCTAATTTCAGCCATTGTGCAGGGTGTGGTGTTTTTATCAGAGTAGATTAAGAGAACATGGGTATGTGATTTGTGATTACTGATTTTAAAAATGCATTGTTTTCCATACTTACCAAGAGAAAGCATCAGAGACAGTCTGCATTCACACAGGACCGACAACTATACATTCATGGTCTCGACCCAAGGCTGTGTTAATTCTTCTTCTTTCTGTCATAATACAATCCAAAGATAACTGAACCATCTCAGCATCCTACAGAACATCACATCACATTAGTCCACCTTGTTGATTACCTCATGATAATCATGTCTGATGAGCAAGAAATTCTAAGTACTCTGATGTCTTGATAAGACACCTGCCCTCCTAAGGGTGGATAATAAGCTATGTCAGTATTTGGAGCCCTTCACATGGGTAAATTTTTTAAGGGTTCAGGGGAATGGATTGACTTGGCACATGTTGTTGGTAGGCGCCATACACCTTGTTTTGACTCATAGCAAACCCATGTACAACAGAACAAAACACTACCAAGTTCTGCACCATCCTCACAATGAAAACAAGAATTCAAGAATTAATACGAGGACCTAAATATCAAACCTAAAACGATAAAGCTCATCCAAGAAAAGGTAGGAACAACAATGGAAGTTTTAATACACAATGAGGACAAACTCCAAAATCTGTCAAAGAAACCACAATCAACAGAAGAGAAAATAGATAAATGGGAACTATTAAGAATAAAACACTTCTGCTCATCCAAAGACTTTATAATAGAATTAAATTAAATTAAATTCCCACAGAATGGGAAAAAATATTTGGCAACTCTATGTCAGACTGACACCTGATCTCCATAATCTATAAGACTACAAAATATCAATAAAAAGAAGATAAATCATCCAATTAAGCAATGGGCAAAGAAGATGGACAGACATTTCACCAAAGAGGAGATCCAGGCAGCCAAAAAACACATGCGGACATGTTCACAATCTTTAGTTACTAAAGAAATTCAAATCAATGAGATACCATCTCACCCCAACAAGGTTGGCCATGATCCAAAAAACACAAAACAACAAATGCTGGAGAGGCTGTGGAGAAAGTGGAACCCTCCTACACTGTTGGTGGGGTTGCAAAATGGTCCAGCCTCTTTGGAAAGCAATCTGGCGTTTCCTTAAAAAAATGGATATTGATATACCATTTGACCCAGTCATTCCTCTACTTGGAATATATCCTACAGAATCAAGGCCTTTCACACCAATGGACACATGCACCAGAATGTTTATGACAGCACAGTCCACTATAGCAAAATGATGGAATCAACCCAGATGCCCAACAACAGAAGAATGGATAGGTAAGCTGTGGTATATGTACTCAATGGAGCACTACGCAATGATAAAGAATAACGATGATTCCAGGAAACATCTCCTAACCTTGTTTCAACTGGAAGATGTTATGTTGAATGAAAGTAGTCAGCAACAAAAGGACAAACATTGTATGAGACCTCCACGATAAGATCTCAAAAACAGACTTATGTATAGAAGAAAAGACTCTTTGACAGATGCAAGGGAGGGGAGGGAGGGAGGGCAAGGTGGGGAGGGCTTAGATTAGATAGTTGCTAGAAATCTGGTTGGGTGAAATCAGTGATAGCACACATTAGGAACAAGAACAATACTAAGTGGACTTCAGCATAGCTTGAATAATTCCATCTTAACCCAATATTGCAAGGATAGAGTAGCTGGGGCAGGGGGCAGGGGACCATGCTCTTAGGCGAAATCGAGGCCAATTGGCACTACTAGCGTTTTGCTAAGGGGGCTGGCTCTCTGCATCCCACATTGATGAGTGGTGTCTGGGGTCTTAAAAGCTGCCAAGCTGCCATCCGAGGGCACAGCAAATGGTCCCAACTCAGCAGGAATGGATGCTTACCGAGGACCAAAACGACATGGGGTAAAGACAACCCAGAAAATAGAGAGACCCACATGAGTGGGTGCCTACATCGACTTGGGACTGGAAGAACCAGATGGTACCCGGCCGCCACCAGTGATAGCCGCGATCGAGCTCACTAGGTTGAGTCTCACTGGCAACACAAGAATAAAAAGGTGTACATCCTGAGATCTGAACTAAAAGACCTCAAATGATGGTCCAGCAGTTTCAGGGTTCTCCTGGGAGCATGGCCCCTGGCCCTGATGCTGCTCTTGTCCATAAATCATAACGAAGGTCCACTCTTTGGACATGAGTGGATTTGACTTGGCAGTGCACAGTGGCCATATATTGGAAGCACTTTATGGTTCTGTACATCTATAAGATATCATCCTGCTGACCTGCGGCTGGAGGAAGGAGCGTGGGTGGAGAAGAGGGGAAAGAAGGCTGTTGGAAGGATGAGACATATATGGAGCAGAGAGGAATAATGTGCTGTCACCAGACAGAGAGAGCAGTGGAAGCTGCACGTAGGTGGGCATGTAAATTTATACGGGAATGTACAGTTTCACTGTTATATTAAATAAAATAAAATAAAGAATTAATATGAGGGATGGATTCAAGATGGCAGTCTAAGCACCTGTCTCCTTATATCCCTCTGGAAACCAAGACCTGAACTGATAATCAAATAGAGACTTCTGGTCACCTAGTGAGCCTCCAGGGCTGTTAATTTGGAATTCATACCACTGAGAGAAAAATCTCCTCTCTTTCGCTGACTCCCACTCCTGGTAGCCCTGGCTCTCACAGATTGAAGGTAAATGCACCATTTTGACCTTTTTTTCCCTCTGTCTTGGCCAGAGGGTAGAGCTGGGTCTTTCCTAGCAGCTAGACTCAGATGCACCGCTGGGGGGGATCGACAGGTGAAATTCCCGTGTTTTGAGAGCCAGGCTTAGGTCTCTGTTAATCTAGCCACTTTGGTCCTGTCTTTTTATCACTGCCACAGCATTGTTTGTACAGAACCGCACTTCCAGTGTGCAGGATGCCATGTTGGATATAGAGATTTTAGTGGGACGTAATTCTTAGCCTGGGAGCCAGCATCTGCAAACAGGGCAGCACTTCTCCAACAGAAAAGCAGTAATTTACACAGGGTCGCCTGCGGTGGGAGCCCAGAAACAGAGGGAGAGGAATCACTACCTCTCGGCACCTTTAGCCCCTCTATCTGCTGCCTGTGTGGAAGGTGCCATCTTGGATATGGTGGCTGCAACTGGACCTATTTCTTAGCTTGGGAGCCAGAACCTGCCCAAAGGAGAACGCTTTTCTACCAGAAAAGCAGTAGTTCACATAGTGTCACCTAAGACTGGGCCCTGTCAGCAGAGGCCAACAGGGCAGTAGCATTGCTGTATTCTGAACTATTCTGTATCATCTGGGGTTGGATATAGTGGTGCTTACTTTGCCATTTGGGAAGAGGGACCTCTACACCTGAAAACCTGACTGACTTGGGATGTGGTCAGATACATTTTGCTTTACATTTGAAGACAGCCTAGAGAAATATCTGCAGTCCATCCTTACAGTATCTCTTCCAGCCTCTATATACTCACATGGGACCCAAAAAGCAACAGAGACTTGTGGCATACAAGAAATCACCCGTGGCTTCAGAAGGCTCCCAAACAAAACAACCAAGTAGTTTTCCAGATGAAGAAACTTTTATGAAATCTTCAGAAAGTGAATACAAAATGATTGTATACAGAGCCCTTCTAGACCTTATACAAAATACAGCAGAGCAAAAGGGAAAATTAAACAAGCTGTTCGATCTGATGGAACACCAGTACTCTGAAATCCAACAGATGAAGAACAAAATCAAAGACATAGAAACTTCCATTCAAAGTCAAGAAAATAGAATGGAACACATAGAAAAAACAATTTCTGACTTGAAAGACAGAGCTGCTGACGCCAGCGTCTATGAGCACAAACCGGAAAAAAGAAACAAGAAAAATAAAGAAGCATTAAGAAGCATGTGGGACTCTATTAAGAGGAACAACCTTCAATTAATTGGAGTGCCTGAACAAGATGAGACACTTGAGAACACAGAGTATCGCTGCTGAGCTGCTGACAGAAAACTTTCCAGAAATCATGAAGGAAGAGAACATCGACATCTCAAATGTATATCGTATGCCACCCAAGATAGATCTTAAAAGAAAGACTCCAAGACATATTATAATCAAGCTTAACAAAATGCAACATAAGCAGCAACTCTTAAAGGCAGCAAGACTCAAAACAAAGCTAACATTCAGAGGGAAACCCTGCAGGCTTTCATCAGATTTCTCAGCAGAAATCATGCTGGCACGGAGATAGTGGCATGACACATTCAAAGCATTGAAGGACAAGAACTTCCAACCAAGAATTATATATCCTGCAAAACTATCTTTCAAATACGAAAATGAAATTAAGACATTCCCAGATAAACAGAAACTCAGGGACTTTGTAAAAACCAAACCTAAACTACAAGAAATACTAAAAGAAGTTCTTGGCTTTGGCTTGCAAGAACAAAACCACTAACTCTATATTTTTGAACAACACATTACTCAAAACTCTACTCAGGGAAGGCTCCAAAGTCAATCACAGCTTTAATACTGAAAGAAGCAACCCAGTGATTATCATGAAAACTATGGTGCCACCATATTAAAAAGAGGGATGTACTACAGTCGTTATAGTCCTTCCAGATGGAGAGGAAGATGACAAGACTGATAGTAACTAAAATTGGGTTTATATATACTTTATTAAGGGAGATCATAGGGGCAGCTGTAAAGCACAACAAAGATGTATCATACCATTTCAAGAAATCTAACACACGAGTCTCAACAGCTACAAAACCAGCTCTGAAAAAGGTGAAAAATCAACTCACAAAAAAAGAATGTCCCAGAACAGACTAACAAGAACAACAGAGACAACATCAACACAAACATAAACATATCACAATGGCAGCAGTGAACACATACCTATCAGTAATTATACTGAATGTGAATGGGCTGAATGCTCCAGTAAAGAGACATCAAATGGCATCTTGGATCAAAAGACATGATCCATCCATATGTTGTCTACAAGAAACTCACTTGAGACCTAAAGATAGGAACAAACTGAAAATTAAAGGATGGAAGAATACATATCAAGCTAACAATGAACAAAGAAGAGCAGGTATGGCAATTCTTATCTCAGACAAAATCAATTTTAATGTCAAATCCACCATCGTGGACAAAGACGGACACTATTTATTGCTGAAAGGTTCAGTACACAAGCAAGACTTAACTATATTAAATATTTATGCACCTAATATCAGAGCACCTAAATACATCGAAGAAACACTGACTACACTCAAAAAAGAGTTAGATCACTCCACAATAATAGTGGGAGACTTCAACACTCCACTCTCAATACTGAACAGATCATCTAGAAAAAAGCTCAGTGAAAATACAGAAGACCTCATTGCCACAATTAAGCAACTAAACCTCATCGATATATACAGAACTTTCCACCCATCAGCAGATAACTACACCTTCTTCTCCAGTCCACATGGAAAATTCTCCAGAATTGACCATGTGTTAGGACATAATGCAATTCTCAACAAAATCCATACCATTGAATTATTGCAAAGCATCTTCTCAGATGATAAAGCCATAAAAGTCTAAATCAATAGCAGAAAAAACATAGATAGAAAGTGGAACTCTTGGAAACTGAACATCTTGCTCAAAAAACCATAGGTTATAGAAGAAATCAAGGATGAACTAAAGAAATTCATGGATTCCAATGAGAACGAAAACACTTCTACCAGAACCTATGGGATACAACCAAAGCAGTGCTCAGAGGTCTGTTTATCTCCATAAATGCACACATCTGGAAGGAAGAAAGAAACCAAATCAAGGAAATAACCCTACAGCTTGAACAAGTAGAAACAGAACAACAGAGGAACCCCTCAGGCAGCAGAAGAAAACAGATCATAAGGATTAGAGCACAGCTAAATGAATTAGAGAACAGAAAAACAATTGAAAAAATTGAAAAGACCAAAAGCTGGTTTTTTGAAAAGATCAACAAAATGGACAAACCACTGGCTAAACTTACTAAGGAAAAGCAGGAAAGGAAACAAATAACCCAAATTAGAAATGAGAGGGGAGTGGTCAAAACAGATCCAACAGAAATAAAAAAATATCATAACAGAATACTATGAAAGACTGTACTCTAACAAATTTGAAAACCTAGACGAAATGACAAATTCCTTGATTCATACCACCTACTCAAATTATCATAATGTGAAGCAGAACAACTTAATAAACCCATCACAAACGAAGAGATTGAAAATGTCGTCAAAACACTGCCAACCAAAAAAGCCCAGGCCCAGATGGCTTCACTGCAGAATTCTCCTAAGCTTTTAGAGAAGAGTTATCTCCAATACTACTAAGACTATTTCACAGTATAGAAAGGGATGGAGTACTCCCAAACTCATTCTATGAAGCCAGCATAACTCATACCAAAGCCAGGGAAAGACCCAACCAAAAAGGAGAACAACAGACCGATATCACTCATGAATCTAGATGCAAAAATCCTCAACAAACTTCTTGCCAATACAATACGACAACATATCAAAAAAATAATCTATCATGATCAAGTTGGATTCATACCAGGGATGCAAGGCTGATTCAACATCAGAAAAACAACTAATGTGATTAACCACATAAATAACACAAAAGACAAGAATCACCTGATTTTGTCCACTGATACAGAAAAGACATTTGATAAAGTCCAACACCCATTCATGCTAAAAACTCTTAGCAAAATAGGCATAGAGGGAAATTTCTCCATGCAATAAGGACCGTTTATACAAAGCCAATTGCGCACATCATCCTGAATGGAAAAAGACTGAAAGACTTTCCCTTGAGAACAGGAACTAGACAAAGATGCCTACTCTCACCTCTTCTATTCAACATTGTACTAGACATTCTAGCCAGAGCAGTTAGACAAGACCAAGAAATAAAAGGCATCTGCATCGGCAAAGAAGAAGTCAAAATCTCTCTGTCTGCAGATGATATGACTGTATATGCAGAGAATCCCAAAGAATCTGTAAGTAAACTACTCAAACTGATAGACTTCAGCAAAGTCTCAGGATACAAAATAAATGTAAGTAAATCAGTAGGATTCTTTTATATCAACGATGAGATTGTTAATGAAGAAATCATCAAATCAATATCATTTACTACAGCTCCTAAGAAGATAAAGCCCCTAGGAATCAATCTAACCAGAGAAATAAAAGACCTTTACAAAGAGAACTACAAGCCCTTACTACAAGAAACTAAGAGAGACTTAGATAAATGGAAAAACCTACCTGCTCATGGATAGGAAGATTTAACACTGTGAAAATGTCTATTTTACCCAAAGCAATCTACTTATATAATGCAATCCCAATACAAGTTCCAGCGTCATTTCTTAATGAGATGTAGAAACAAATCACCAATTTTGTTTGGAAAGGGAAGAAGCCCTGGATAAGTAAGGTACTACTAAAGAAGAAGAATACACTGGGAGGCCTCTCACTGCCCAACCTTAGAACATACTACACTGCCACAGTGGTCAAAACAGCCTGGTACTGGTACAAGAACAGACAGATGGATCAATGGAACAGAATTGAGACCCCAGAGATGACACCATCTGCCTATGAACAGTTGATATTCAACAAAGGCCCTAAGACATTAAACTGGGGTAAAAACAGTATCTTCAGCAAACGGTGCTGGCAAAATCGGATATCCATCTGCAATAAATTGAAACTAGATCCATATCCTCCACCTTGTACAAAAACCAACTCCAACTGGATAAAAGACCTAAATATCAAACCTAAAACAATAAAGCTCATCCAAGAAAAGGTAGGAACAACAACAGAAGTTTTAATACACAATGTAGATAGACTTCAAAATCTGTCAAACCACAGTCAACAGAAGAGAAAACAGATAAAAGGGAACTACTAAGAATCAAGCACTTTTGCTCATCCAAAGACTTTATTAATAGAATTAAAAGGCCACCTACAGAATGGGAAAAAATATTTGGCAACTCTATGTCAGACTGACACCTGATCTCCATAATCTATAAGGTACTACAAAATATCAATAAGAGGAAGATAAATCATCTAACTAAGTGATGGGCAAAGGAGATGGACAGACATTTCCCTAAAGAGGCGATCTGGGCAGCCAAAAAACACATGCGGACATGTTCATGATCTTTAGTTACTAAAGAAATTCAAATCGAGACTACCATAAGATACCATCTCACCCCAACAAGGTTGGCCATGATTCAAAAAACACAAAACAACAAATGCTGGAGAGGCTGTGGAGAAAGTGGACCTCTTCTATACTGTTGGTGGGATTGCAAAATGGTCCAGCCTCTTTGGAAAGCAATCTGGCACTTCCTTAAAAAAATGGGTATAGATATACCATTTGACCCAGTCATTCCACTACTTGGAATATATCCCACAGAATCAAGGCCTTTCACACCAACAGACACATGCACCAGTATGTTTATTGCAGCACAGTCCACGATAGCAAAAAGATGGAATCAACCCAGATGCCCAACAACAGAGGAATGGATAGGTAAACTATGGTATATGTACTCAATGGAGCACTACGCAATGATAAAGAATAACGATGATTCCAGGAAACATAACCTGGTTTCAACTGGAAGACATTATGTTGAGTGAAAGTAGTCGGTGACAAAAGGACAAACATTGTATCAGACCCCTACAATAAGATCTCAAAAACAGACTTCTGTATAGAAGAAAAGACTCTTTGACAGATGCAAGGGAGGGGAGGGAGGGAGGGCGAGGGGGGGGAGGGTTTAGATTAGATAGTTGCTGGAAATCTGGTTGGGTGAAATCAGTGATAGCACACATTAGAAACAAGAACAATACTAAGTGGACTCCAGCATAACTTGAATACTTCCATCTTAACCCAATATTGCAAGGATAGAGTAGCTGGGGCAGGGGGCAGGGGACCATGCTCTTAGGCGAAATCGAGGCCAATTGGAACTACTAGCGTTTTGCTAAGGGGGCTCTCTGCACCCCACATTGGTGAGTGGCGTCTGGGGTCTTAAAAGCTGCCAAGCTGCCATTCGAGGGCACAGCAAATGGTCCCAACTCAGCAGGAACGGATGCTCACCAAGGACCAAAACCACATGGGGTAAAGACAACCCAGAAAATAGAGAGACTCACATGAGTGGGTGCCTACATCGACTTGGGACCAGAAGAACTGGATGGTGCCCGGCCACCACCAGTGATAGCCACAATGGAGCTCACTAGGTTGAGTCTCACTGGCAACACAAGAATAAAACGGGGTGTACCCTGAGATCTCCACTAAAAGACCTCAACTGATGGTCCAGCGGTTTCAGGGTTCCCCTGGGAGCATGACACCTGGCCCTGATGCTGCCCTTGTCCATAAATCATAACGAAGGCCCACTCTTTGGACACGAATGGATTGGACTTGGTGATGCAGTGTGACCATATATTGGATGCACTGTATGGTTCTATGCATCTATAGGATATCATCCTGCTGACCTCTGGCTGGAGGAAGGAGAGTGGGTGGAGAGGAGGAGAAAGGAGACTGTTGGGAGGATGAGACACGTATGGAGCAGAGAGGAATAGTGTGCTGTCACTGGGCAGGGAGAGCAGTGGAAGTTGCATATAAGTGGGCATGTAAATTTATACGGGAGTGTACATTTTCACTCAGTCATAATGAAAAAAAAGAATTAATATGAAAGTTCTACCTGTTAAAGTAAGGATTGTTCAGATTTTTTTAAAAAAAGATTCTAATGGGCGTAAAATTGTTACAGCATTTAGATCAATTATTGTTGGTAGGTGCCATCGTGTTGGTTCTGACTCATAGAAACCCCACATACAACAGAAGGAAGCACTGCGTGGTCCCGCACCATCCTCACAAGGGTGCTTACCCTAGGGCCTGTTGTTGTAGCCACTGTGTTGATACGTCTTATCAGGATCTTCCTTCTTTTCGATGACTCTCTACTGACACCAAGCATTATATCCTTCTCTGGAGACTGCTCTCTCCTGATAACAGATTCAAAATATGAGATGTATTCTCATCACCCTTGCTTCTAAGCAGCATTTTGGTTGTGCTTCTTCCAAGACAGATATGTTTGTTCTCATTTCAGTCCATCATAACTTCAGTAATCTTCACCAACACTATAACGCAAAGGTGTCGATTCTTCTACAGTCTTTATTCATTGTCCAGCTTTCTGATGCATCTGAGCTCTGTTCCATCACTGATATCCCTTGTGAATCATCTTCTGAATCCAGCTTGAATTTCTGGTAGTTCCCTGTCAATGTACTGCTGCAACAACTTTTAACGATCTTTAGCAAAATTTTACTTATGTGTGATGTTGATGATATTTTTAGATAATTTCCTCATTTGGTTGGGTCACTTTTATTTGGGACAGGTACAAATATGGATCTCTTCCAGTCAATTGGCCAGGTAGATGTCTTCCACATTTCTTGTCATAGATGAGTGAGCACTTCCAGGGCAGCATCTGTTTGTTGAGACATCTCAGTGCATATTCCATCATTCCTGGAGCCTTCTTTCATAACGGTACCTTCATCATTTCTCTCCACAGATGTAGTCGCTCGAGTCCAGTGTATTCCATCCAATGATGTATATAGTTCTCAGATACGTTGTTGAAAAGAAGTATCGGAAATGAAGAAGCCATTGTTGTTGTTATTGGGTGCCGTCAGGTTAGTTCTGACTCACAAGGACCCTGTCTGTGTACAACAGAACAGAACCCCGCCTGGTCCCACGCCACCCTTACAGTTGCTGCTCTGCTGAGCCCGTTGTAACAGCCAATGCATCAGTCCGTTCTGTTGAGGTTCTTCCTCTTTTGCGCTGACCCTCTGCTTTACCAAGTATAATGTCCTTCTCCAGGGACTGATCCTTTCTGATAGTGTGTCCAAATTTTGTGAGATACAGTCTCACCATCTTTGCTTCCAAGGAACATTTTTGTTGTACCTCTTGCAAGACAGATACGTTCATTTTTTCAGTAGTCCATTGTACATTTAATTTTCTTCACCAACATCGTACTTCAAAGACATAAATTCTTCTTCAGTCTTCCTTATTCATCATCCAGCTTTCACATACATGGGAGGTGACTGAAAACATCATGGCTTGGGTCAGGCCTACCTGACCCAAGATGTCTTTGCTTTTCAACACTTTAAAGAGGTCTTTTCCAGCAGTTTTCCTAATGTAATGTGTCTTTTGATTTCTTGACTGCTGCTTCCATGGGTATTGATTATGGATCCAAGTAAAATAAAATCTTTGACAACCTTGATCTTTTCTATATTTGTCATGATGTTGCTTATTGGTCCAGTTACGAGGATTTTTCATTTTCTTGATGTTGAGGTATAATCCATACTGAAGGCTGTGGTCTTTTATCTTCATCAGTAAGTACTTCAAGTCCTCTCCACTTTCAGCAAGCAAGGTTGTGTCATCAGCATAATGCAAGTTGTTAATGAGTCTTCCTCCAATCCTGATGCCTCATTTTTCTTCATATAGTCCACCTCCTTGGTCTAATAGGACCAATTTACATTTCATGTTTGATGACTTCCAATTTTCCTTGACTTATACTTTGTACATTTTGTGTTCTGATTACTAATGGACGTTTGCAGGTCTTCTCATTTTGAATCATGCACATGCTGTATCAGCAGATAAAAGTCCCGAAGGCTTTATTCCATCTACATCATTAAGGTCAACTTTAGTTTGAGGAAACAGCTCTTCCCCAGTTGTATTTTGAATGCCTTACAGCCTGTGGGGTTCACCTCCAAGTGCTAAATCAGAGAGTGTTCTTTGTTTTTGTTTTGTTATCCAGAAGGTTTTCATTGGCTGATTTTCAGAAGCAGATCACCAGGCCTTTCTTCCTAGTCTGTCTCAATGTGGAAGAGCCACTGAAGCAGATCCACCGTGAGTGACCTTGTTGGTAAAGTAGAATGCCAGCAAAAGTAAGGAAAATCCCCAGTGAGGTGGGTTGACACCCTAGCCACAACAACGGCCTCAGACATACCAGCCATCATGACAACAGCACAGAATGAGGCCACACTTTGTCCTGCTATCCATGGGGTTGCTGTGAGTCCGAGCCACCTCAACAGCAGCAACAGGAGCCAGAGCTTCGCGGGATCAGCCGGAGGGAGCAAGCGGACACAAGGTGGAGCCCGGGTGCTGCCACAGTCCTTGCTGCAGCTCCGCCTCCCCTGCCCCCCACCCCGTGCTTTCCTGGAGAATGAAGTTTCCACTTTCGTTGGAGTTGACTCCCGTTGGGCTTCTCTCAGCCTGCCTTCGATCCATTCTCACAAGCAGTATGAGCCCACCAGCAAGCTGGGTGTATGGCAGACTTCAAAGCAAGGTCCAGAGATCTCCCTAAGTGGTCAGTGAGGTGCGCTGTGATCACCCCCACTGTATGCCAGCTGTCCCTGAGATCAGCTGGAAAAAGTAGACTGTGCTGCAGCAACCGAAAGGGCTCCAAACCAGTGTCGTGGCCACCACAGTGCAGACAGGAAGCTGCCTCGCAAGGTGGTTTCTCTCCTCTTCCAACTTCTTCAGGCTTTGGCGCAGGGCTTCAGGGCTGAAAGCCCAACCCCCGCTTCCCAGTGAAGGCTTCCTGGACCAAGGGACCTTGGCTTGATGCCGGGAGCCGGTCCCAACACTTTGTAGGGTCCCGCACGGAGTGAGGGAAGACACGGTGGGAAATGAACAAAGGAGACAGGAAAGAATTTTCTGGTTTAAGGCAGCCCGACCCGGAGAGGCATATATCTGCTGTGTCGAGAGCTGTCGTCTTTATTTTTTATAGATGAGATGATGTAATATACACCTGATTTTCTTTATTACACAAACTATTGGTTAACAAGAAGCTAATTTAATATCATTGGCTAATAAAAAACTGACTCCTCGTGGTCTAACTAACTCCTTCTACTTCTTAATCAATTGTCATGGCCTTCTTGAGTAATTGTCTAAGCCAGGTGTCCAGCGGTGATAAAATGTCAGGAACACAATTAATGGCTTTATTCGTATCTCCAAATGGCAGGTACCAAAGGGTAGACTCCTCAAGGTTTCACCATTTGGCTGTCTCAGTTTGTTTTTCCAAGTTTTCATTTATATCTTTCTGTATAGATAGTAAGTGTCTGCCATCCCCCAATTATGCCAGCTGCACTAAGAAAGATGTTTCTTTAGTGTTTGTCAGTTCTCTATACCAGCTATAATAAACCTAAAAGTTTATCTATTCTTCCAGCTGCAAGGAGAAAGGGTGCTTTGTAGTTTTGATGGCTATGTGGAGAATTGTCCTTGAGAGCTTCCTAAGGGTTAGCTTGCAAACTTGTGTATGTGAAGAAAAGGGAGGGGGAATGTAATCAGTGGGGAGCCAGTGAAGCTGGGCAGGCCTCAGTGCTGTCAGGCATGCTGCATTGAAATCCATTTCTCTGATCTCTATTTCTCAGAAGTTCTTGGCCAAATTGTCCCAATATGGTCTCATAAACCGAGGGGTTGAAGCCCCTTTCAGAAGGCACCTTCTCGATTCCCAAGTCAGGAGGAGATATTTTTTCTGGAGAATATAATTAAGAAGCAAAATATTATCAGGGGTAATAGGCTAAAAAACATATTACAGGTGAGATGCTTTGGCCTGTCATTTGCAGAAGTTTGTGACTGTGCCTACAATGACTTATGCGGGATGGCGGGCCTCCGCAGCTTGACTTCATTAAAGCCATCAAAGACTTTCCCTAAACTATAGCGTAATAGCAACAACAGTGTACACAGAAAATAAAACTGAACATAGTCTTGCACAGAGGTTCTACCCAGTCGTTCTGTAGTTAACACCTTTTTCCACATGTTTAAATGCTGAAAATACCCTCAAGTGCTTCATAATGTGAATAGCACAGTTCAGCCCAGCACAGTAACTCTCCACTGTATTAATGTTTATAAGTACATTTTAAGATGGTTGCTCTTGACACACAGAACACTTGAAGTAACACTTAAACTTTCTGGATCCCTTTGGAAAACTATAGATAGATGAGAGATACAGATATAGAACATAGGTGATAGGTGAATACAGATGGAAGGTAGGGAGAGGCACAGGGGATAAACGATAGCTCCAGATAGATAGGGAAAATAGATGCAGAAGATGGAGATTACAGACAGACGGATGGATGATAGAAACATACATACATACACAGCTGCCTGAGTCAAATCTGATCCCTGACAGCCTTATGATGTACCTGGGAACAGAAGGTTGGGAGTCCTGCACAATATTTAGCTGGCCTGTCCTAGTCCATTGCAGCCGCTGAGCCAGTCCATCTCCCAGAGGCCTTCCTCACCCTGCTGGCCCCTTTCTTTCCCAAACATGACACCCTCCTCTAGCAGCTGAGCCCTCCTGATGATGCTTTCAAAGCCAGCCAGTCAGATAGTGCTCTGTTGGAATCTATAAGGTTTTCGATGGCTGAATGGCCAAGCTTTTCTTCTAATCTCTCTTAGTCTGGAAGCTCCATTGAAACCTGTCCATCACGGGCAACCCTGCAGGCATTTGAAAAAGTGATGGGGTAGCTTCCAGAATCACAGCCACACACAAGCCACACGAGTGTCACAGAATGTTCAATGAGTAGTGGTTAAAAACAATAATATGATCAAATTAGAATTTTGTCATTAAACCTAATGAAATCAGTAAACAAGACTTCAGCTAAGAGTAATTTTGTCTTCTCCATGGTGTTCCCAAGAGCAAGGAAGGGAGGGAGATGAGAAGGTACAAACAGTTTCGACTGGAGCCAGAAAGGGGTCCCAATGGTGGCTGGGAGTTTGTCCCAGGTGAAGGCCAACTCTTCTTGTTTAGCACTCTGCTGCTCTACCCACCCTGTTCTCTGCTGCCAATCACTCCCTGCCCCCCCACTCCAGCACACCCACAGCTGGCCCAGCACTCTCCCTGACCCTGCTCGCTTCCTCACCCCTTGCCCTACCAGCTCCTTCCCTGCCTCTCTCTCCTATCCTGACCCCACCCCTCTTCTCCCACCCCTTCCTGCTCACCTCATCACCCCCTACCCCGCCCCTCAGCGCTGCAGAAAACCCTTGGAGGGCCACACACACATCATCCAGGTCTTCTCAGGCTGGGACCCAGCTCCGGGACAGCAGCTTCTCAGCAGAGGAAGGGACAGGTAGGGGGTCACCTTCCATAGAAACAGCCGTGCCCACTCTGTGTCCCTGACCCTGGAGAGTGACTGAGGGGTCTGGGAAGAAGGGAATGTCTCCACAGAGGAGCTGCGTGTGCTTCAGGGGATGGCAGAATCTGCAAGGCCCAGCAGAGAGGCCTGCTGAAGGAGGCAGAAACACAGAAAGAGGCATCCGCACATTCAGGACCAATGAAGTGAGGTTCCCCACCCCTCAGGCCCGTTGGTACCTCAGAGCACTCCAGCTTCTCCCTCTCTGGGGCCCTAAACAGCTCGCCAGTACTCCTTCTGGTGGCTGGAGCAAAGGGCTGAAGCCCCAGCTCTCTGTTGTACCTTGTACCTCGAGTCCTGCGTGGCCCCTCTGGGTGAGGACTGCAGTTTCTAACTTGAAAATAAGAGACAATTAAAAAACGTTGAGCATCTGCAAGTGTGGACTGTGGAGACAGGCAGTGAGCCCCTGAGTGCCTGCCAAGCGCAGGATCCCCGGGCTAGGGGTCGGGGCAGAAGCAGCTCCCAGACTCAGCCCACTGCCTCCGGGGGCCTCACTGCCCCATTCGGTGCCTTCTCCCTGCCCTCCTGCACCCTCTTGACCTTGACTTGCTCCCTCAAACCCCTCTGCCCTCCCAGCAGTGGTCTGCCCACCCTCTCCACCATGCACTGCTGTCTCCAGGTCCCTCCCCAGGGCAGCAGCCCCTGATACAGCAAGGACCAAACCTAGAGTCCAGCCTGTGTTGCCCCCAGCTACAGTGATGTGCTGCACCGTCCCAAAACCCCTCACTCAGGGATCTGGGACTGGTTCTCTGGTGGACATCATTGTCCACCCTTTGGGCCACTGCTCCACTGCCAGCCCCTTCCGTCAGAAGCAGTGATCACCTGGGATTCACTCTGATGGCACTTTCCTGGCTGATGGCAGCTTGCACAGCCGTGTATCTGCATCCACGGTGTCTGGCTCTGTGCTTGGCTCGGAGTAGGCCTAAAAGGCAAACTTCAGGCCCCCAGCAGCTCCCCCGTCGGAGATAGCACAGGGTGAAGAGAACAAAATTGCCTAATTTGAGAAGGTTCCAAGCCTGGCATCTAACTTATACTGGAGCAGGGATTTACCCAGCTACAGGCTGGTAACCAGACCAGTGATCAGGCAGGTGGAAAGGTTTGAGCTGAAGGGACCATGAAGCAAAGAATAGGGTCAGGAGCCGCCCCGTATGCGCCAGGGAGAGAAGACACAGATGTGGGGGGCAGAGGCGCTGCAGTCTGCAGGGTCTGGATCCACTGTGGATCCGTCCAAAGGCAGGACTCCATCAGCAGTCAGGGACAGTGGCAGGGTAGGTGGCACGAATGTCCGGATCCAGTGGCAGGTACCGCGGAGGAAGGAGATGGCAGTGTTCAGGAACACCTGACTGTTGCCGCTAGAGGGGACAAGTTCCCTGAGGGGGACGGAACTCCCTGCGTGGGTGGTGTCACCCACTGAGCTGAGGAGCAGAGAGAGAAGTGGTTCTCTGGGGACTCTGGAGGAGAATGAGGAGGAGCCCGGCCCCAAGCACAGAGCTTGGGACACAGGCCTGTGGAGAGACTGGACGGCCAGTGCCAGCGCCGGCAGCGGGAGGTTCCTCTTGGGAGTGGGGACTCAGGTGACAGGGTGTCAGAGCACCACTGGTAAGAGGCTGGTGTCCCACTATCCCCGAAACAGGCAACTGAAAAGTGGTTTGATTTCTTATAAATTTATTACATAATAATGTTATAATAATTCTTATCAATAATAATATAAGAAACATAGATCTCTGTGGGGTGTATCACAACATCAGGGTCAGGAGGCCTCAGGGCTGGAGCAGGGGTGAAATCCCCCGTTGGACTCCATACAAAAGGAGGGGAAAGCCAAACTGACCCTGTAAGTTAAAAACCCAAATGGAACGGAACCAAAAACCCACAGGTGAGTGAGACTGAGTGTGCATGTGACAGTCTGTTACAGTGACTGCTGCTTGTGTGACCTGGTCTATTCGGATGGGATAACTGGGTGTGACTCTGTGTGCCAGGGATAGGGCTGGGGGCAGCGGTGAGGTGTGTTCCAGGACCAGCACAGACCGGCGTGCCAGGCCCCTGGGCCGTGAGAACTTCTGTTTTCTTTTTTTTTTTAAGTTTTTATTAAAAAAAGCTAGAAATACAAACAGAAACTTGTGAGTGACGTGGATGGAGCTGAGTCCAGACTCCAAACCCTAGGTTTAAAAACACCCCAGGGCCCCCCCCCCGCCCTACAGGTCATTGCTGAGTGTGAGGAGTCACAGTAAGAGGGGCTGGGCGCCCTCAGGGTCCTGGCCTCACCCCAGGGCTTTTGGTGGCCTGACTCTAGGGGTCCCTCTATGACCCCCCAGAAGCTCAAGGGGGGACTGCCTCCAAGGGGTCCTTGGGGGCCACCCCTAAGCAGCAAGAAGCCCAGCTCGTGCTGGGGCAGGTCCCCAGAAGGACAGGCTGGGCAGGCGCAGATTCCAGTTTGGGGAGAGCCTCTCAACTTTCTTTGGAAGAGGAGAGAAGGGGCTGCTTTCACAGACACGCACCCCCGCACACACCCCACACTCGCTCCCCGAACAAACACCTGCGTGCACACTCAGGCTGCACTCTAGCATACACACCCTTGCACGCACATCTGCACAAGCACTCCCAGCATGCACCCAGGCACACTCCAGTGAGTGCCAGCCCGATGCAAACCCCCATGCACACCCTACATACCCTACACACACACACACACACACACACACATACACACACACGCACACATACTCACGGCACACACTCCAGTGCAGGCATCCCTATGTAAACACAGCATGCAATCCTGCACGCACCCCTGTACATACTTCCACAGCCACTGCACCCAGGGATGCCCCTCAGAGTCACTTGCCAATCCAGCACACACACGGTCCCATGCACCCAAAATCGCACGCTGGCACAGCAGGAACGCGAGACTCAAGTCTGAGGCAGGGAGGCTTCTCTGCTGTAGGTGCCCAAGAGCATGGGGGCGAGGCCGGACCCCTCCTCTGGGAGAGAGACCCTGTGAGGGAGATGGCTGGGGGCAGAGGGCCCGGGCATCTGTCTGCCCTGCGGCCCTCCCCCAGGGCGACGGGTCTCCCGGCTGTCCCGACCCAGCAGGACCCGGCTGCCTGCCGCCCCTCCCCCGCACAGCACCTGAAGGGTCGGTGGGGACACTACAGCTCAGCGAGGGGAGGGGGCCGAGCCCGGACCCCAAGTCGGGGCACTAGGCCCCTGGCCAACCCCAGACCAGCTGGAGCGCCCCCCCGCGCCCTTGTGGGGTCGCAGTGGCAGTGAGGGGCCCGGCTCACGCGGGACCCAGCCGGAGATGGAAGACTTGGTGGCCGCAGCGGACGGAGGAGCTGGAGAGGGACAGGAAGGGGAGGCGATTACGGACAGAGATATTTGTTCCTTTTCTCGTTCCAAATATTGAGTGGATTAAAATATGCAAAACAGGGGGCTCCTTAGCCCCCAACCGAGAACCCCGTCTCCCCCCTCCCCCCCGAGTCACCAAGGCGTGTGTCTTGACCTCGCATGCTGGACTAGGTCCCCCCTCTGGGAGAGCAGCCACAGGAGCAGAGTGGGAGAGGTCAAGCCGGTTCGGCCCCTCCCGCGGTCCCCAGCCTCCTGGGCCTCCCCCTCCTGACCGTGTGCGGGATGGGGCTCGGTGGCCGGGGAGGGGCACTAAGCAATGTACAAGGCAAGTCTCCGAGCGACAGTAAACAGGACAGTTCATGCAACATTCCCGGCCCGGCGCCGTTGCGGGGGGCAGGCCGAGCCCGCGGCCCGAGGTGGGGGGCCCTGCCGGCAGGGCGCGGCGGGGTGTGGGCGTCAGCTGCCGTCCAGCTGTTTGAGGGCGCGCTCGATGTTCATACGGTGGCCCACGCGCGTGACGCCCAGCTCCACGAAGTCGTCCTTGGTGAGAGCCGGCAGATGCGCACCCTCGATCTCGTGATCCTCGAAACGGTCGCGGTGCTCCCCTAGGTGGATGCTCTCCAGCCAGTCGCCCACATCAAACTTGCTCCAAAGCTGCAGCGGTTTCTGCTGGAAAGGCCGGCGTGGGCCGGGGGCGCTGGAGCCGGGCGCCGGCGAGGGCAGCGGCGAGGGCGAGGGCGAGCGGCTGCGCGCGCTCACGCTACGCACCACGAAGCGCACCTCCTTGGGCTCGTGCGGGATGGAGAGGCTGGACGACTTGAGGATGGTCGGAGGCGTGAGGCCAAAGGGCCGCCCAGCGCCCCCCGCGCCCGCCCCCAGCCCCTCCACCCGCTCCAGCGACGCGGGCTTCACTGGGCTCGGGGTGCGCCGCGCCACCGGGTAGCGGCTGCCGGGCCGCACCGTGTAGGAGGCCCCGCCGCCCGGGCCCCCGGGGCTGCGCTGCGCTGAAATGGAGCTCAGCTCACCGAGGCTGCTGAAGAGCCTGCGGAGGGAGAGGGGGTCAGGGCGGGTGAGGGAAGCAGGCGAGGTGGGGGCGGGGGAGGGGCACAGGGGAGGGGCAGGACAACAGAGCTCTGGGGCAGCCTGGGAAAGGAGGGCAGGATCCTGTCATTACCCTGCCCTTTGGTTGGGCCCAGGGGATGGAATCCTGCGCCCTGCTCTGGGGGGCCTTCTGGATCCACGTGCCGGAACAAGGGAAGGGTCAAGACTAGCTGCCCCTCTCCACCTGGCTGTAGAGTAGCCCATCAGAGGACAGCCTTGGACCCTGGCAGCTGTGTGCCCTGGACAGAAGGCTCAGGCAGCAGCCGTCCCTGCTCCCCCTTGCCCAGCACTGCTCTCTGAGGAGACGTAGTGACACCTGGGGCTGACAGCAGGGCTGGCTGAGTCACTGGCAAAGGCCGGTGGCAGCAGAGACTGAGCAGGTCCACCACAGCAGCCTACCCCAAGACGGGCCAGGTGCCCACAGAAGAGCAGCTCGTGCGAGACAGGTGCAAGACAGGCGTGAGACAGGTGCATAAGTTCCAGACAGAAGCACACCCACACCAAGGTGAAGCACGGGCCGAGGGGCAGCACACAGGCTCAGCCATACACACACACACACACACACTGTGAACGTGCATCAGCAGTGGTCTGCTCGGGCCAGGGACATGGCAGCACCACCAGGGACACACGCACTCCCCCACAGAGGGCTGATGGCACTCACATCCTATGCTCTCTGAACGGGACCCCAGACCTCCAGCCCCACCCCTGCCTGGCCTCAGAGGGAGGCCTGTCTAGGGGACTCGCCAGAGACACACCCCATTTCCATCCCTATGCCCTACTGCGGCCGGGGCAGGCATCAGGGGGCTCACAGGGGCACCGAAGCCCCCTGCCGCCAAGCAGAGCAGGTCCTGGAGGCCAAGCGCAGCCACGTGGACGGTGAGAGGCATGGGATGGGTGCTCACTTACGCAGCCGGCACTCGGGGCCACCGCGCAGCTAGACAGTGCAGCCACATGCAGATGGGCAGGAAGAGAGCAATGAGAGAGAGTGTTAGCACAGGCGGCCACGTGGCACCCCTGGCCTGACGCCCCCTGAAAGTGGAACTATGGGGCTGGGGGGGGCGGGGAGAACACTGAGGAGGCATGGCTGGAAGGGTGCTGGAGGATGTTGGCTAGGTTCAGTGGGTCTCACTTCCCTAGATCTCGGTACTTACGAGTTCACACTGCCTGGGTGGGGACCCATGGAGAAGGGTCATCGGCAGCAAACTCAGCTCCTCCTCATCCTTGGACCTGCCCAAGCTGCATTACACGTGCCCCTCTGGGTTCTCTACTTTGCCTCGGTTTCCCCCCCCCTTGCAGTGTCTCCCACACCTGCCATCACCGTCTCCTTGCAGCTCCCAGCGCTGTCCCTCCAACTCGACCTGTCTTTCCATGGTCCCAACGCTCCTTGCCCACAACCCTAAAGGGCATGGAAAGGCCACTTGGCAGGCACATAGAGGCTCTCAGGGAATCAGCCAACAAACTCATGAAGGGACCCTGGCCATAGCCTTCTGCCCCACACAGTGAGACACTGCTGACAAGTGGAGCTAGTCCTGGGACAGCGGGGCAGACCTCTTCCCACTGGGATGACTGAGCGGGGGGTGGGGGGAGGGCAGTCCTCTTCTGCCATCTCTCAGTCTAGATGGTGATGAAGAGACTTTCCTGGAATGTTGTACCTATCCCTAGGCCCCAGAAGGGAGTGGTCCAGGGCCAGCACCAAGCTCCATGTCTACCCCCCTTCCCTTTATCTCAGAACAGGGCAGAAACCACAGCCACATCTGGCTCCAAGTTCCAAGTGCCGACACCACCTATGCCCTTGTCCATGTGGCCATCACTGCTGTTAAACATCTGATCCTTCCCTTGGCCAGGCTACAGTCTGCAGATGGCCAAATCTCAGCACCTGCCAGCCTCCCGAAAGGCTTCCAGGTCACTGGATGCTTCTCTAGCATCAGCACCCTTTCTGTTACACAGAGGCCTCCCCGCCAAAGGACAGTCTGGATCACTTCCTCCATGGGAACATGACACCACTTCTCTCCTGGTGGTCTGCACACCCTCCAGGACCAGGCCATCCACTCCACCCTGCAAGAGCTGCCAAGGTGCCCAGGCACAGCCCAGTCTGCTGGGGTCCAGGCCTGCTGTGTGGGCCCCCGCTGCCCTCTGAACTGCACCCGTCCTGTCTGCCATGTCCTCTTCGCTCTCACAGCCTCCTCTGGATGCAGAGGCTGAGAATGGCCAAGGTGAGCTGAGCATGTCCACGAATTGCTGAGCTCAGTCCCTGGGGGCCGCCTGACCTGCCCGAGACATCCCAGGCTACAGAGTGCATGGAGGCTCCACAATGTCAGAGCCTGGAGAGACTGGGGACTATCTAGCTGACCACCAAGGAGAGCCTCCGGGAGCCGTATTTCAAGAGGGTGGAAAGAAAAGTGATACAAGCAAAGGGCTGGACAGCGGGGACAGGGAGACACAAAAGGAGGGGCGGCCGGGGTGGCCGGGCCCAGCCACACCTGACCGGAGCTCCCAAATGGAATGTCCCTCGCACGCTGCTGTGCAGTGCGGTTCTCAGCTGTTCGTGCCTGTGGGCCCTGTGTATGCAGTCAGAGGGCAGGCGGACTCAGCAGATGCACAGCATCACTGGCTGAAGGGATCTCTCAGGAGCAACGGCCTCACTGTCCAAAAGCAGAGGTGCCTTCATTGCTCCTCTGATAGGGTGACACCTCCCAGTTCCTCACCCAGCAGTAGCACTGACCCACAGAGGACCTTGAGAGTTGCCTGGTTGTGTGACCAAGAGCCCAGAGATGATGCCAGCTCAAGTGACAGGTTAACACGTGGCATCCTTGAGCATGAATGGGGCCACCTGACCCTGTGCTGGTGTTGGAACAAACCAAGTTGCTGGAGTGGCCGAGGGCCACATCATGTAAATGCCTGCTATTTAGACTGCCACTACACCCCAGGGCTGTGTGAGTGACCTCGGCCTTGGGCCCGGCCACTAACCATACTTGGTCCCCTTGGACCCACACTAGACCAGTCAGAGGCAGGGACGTGGCAGGAATGACTGGGAAAAATAAACTGAAGACAGGATGTGAAGGCCAAGGCTCCTGGCCTGGCCATTTCCCACATAACCAAAGCCTCGCCCTGGGGGAGGCCAAGTGCTAGAAAGGGCAGCAGGAAGGAGGAGAGAAGGGGCTGTCCCAGGAAAGTGCCAGCTGTGTGACCATCTCACCGCCACCCATGGGAACAAGCTGAGTGCCAGGCTGCCTGACCCAATGTGGCCATCTGTTCACGGCCTTTCCCAGAGCCACCTTGCCAGCCTCAGGTCACAGAAGACAGCACATGCATTTAGCTTCCTCCTTTCATTCACTTCACAAGCGTTTATTGAGCACTGCCACGTGCCAGGCACTGCACCACACACATCCAACAGCTTTCCGTTTCCTCAGGGCCACAGGGCAAAGCAACATGAGGGCTGCAGGGGAGAGGAAGCGGTCAAGGCTCCCTTAAGGCCTAGGCCCAGGCAGAAGACCAGTCCTGAAGATAGCTAGCACCCCTGGGAGTCCTGCCTAAACGCCTGCCCACACCCTATAGCCACGCCCACCCTGAGTGCTTTCCACCCTATGCTACTAGAAGGTGGCTTTTGTGTTTGGCTGGGAAGTGGCTAGCAAACGAAGGGGCCCAAGTCCTGGAATGACAGGTCCTGAGAGATGTCCTGTAAGGGCAGCCTCTAATCCCTCCTGAGTCCTGAGCAATAAGATGGCAACAGGTTTCAAGATCCTGGAGCAAGAACTGTGCAAAGTCCTTGAGCTCCAAGATCCTGACCCGCTGCTCTGCCATCAGAGGTGACAGGGAGGGCCTGCGGGCTGGTCTTCAGGGCAGCAAGAACAGGGGCTGGAAGGCAGCATCCCATACATGCTCCCTAAAGCCAGGCAGGAAGCCCTCAGGAGCGTGGCCTGTGATAAGGCAGTGAGGAAGGCCAGCCAGCTCTGCCCTGAACTGGTGCCCATGGCAGGACCCCGTCCCTCCCACAGTGCACAAGCAGCCACAGGCTAGAGAGACTCCCCTAGGGAACGGGTCCTCCGAACAGCCCCCTCCCCCCATCCAGGGCACAATGTGGCCCTGTCCCACCCTGGGACAGACGATGTGGGAGGGGGAGTAACAGATGATGAGGCAGAGAAACTGGGAGTCGATGTGGCTGCTTGGCAGGTCTAGAGACAGTACGGGCCATGTCCCCAGGCGCCTGGGCAGGTCCCAGAGGAGAAGGAAGGCACCAGCATGTGGCTGTACAGCCCCGGGGAGGCTACAGAGAAGCCAAACCCTGCGGTGTACCCCGAGGGGACTTGGAAGAACCCTGAGTGGTGAGGCAGCTTGAGCTGGGGTCAGGAGGGAGTGGTTGCAGGAACCTGGCAGGTGCAGACCGGCCAGGCCTCTGATGGTGCCCAGTTCCTCTAACCAGCACCACAGAGGAGCAGACCTATCTCACAGGCCAGCCCCAAAGAACTTTCGAAGCCAGGCCAGGGAGATGGAACATGGCAGGCAGTGGAGAGGAAGGGGGGACAGAGGGTGGGCCATAGATGCAGATGGGCCTCCTCCCCAGATATCCCTGCTCACCGGGCTGCCGCGATGGGCGACTTCTTGGCGGGGTCCAGCAGGCCACCCAGGCCGCCGACCGGCTCTTCCCCCAGGGATCGCGTGTCCTTGTTCAGCTGCTGAAGGCGAGAGCTGAGCTCACTGATCACAGTTGGCTTGTCGTCTTCGGGCCCAGGGAGCCCCCGGCTCTCCACGGGGTCCCCCCACAGCTTGGACCTTCTCTGGAAGAGGTAGCGAGGGCGGGCAGGACCGGCGGCAGAGGCCAGCCCGGCGGAGGCGGCGTGGTGCTGCTGGGCCATGAGCTCGCTGTCAGAGGACTGCTTCAGCAGCGGGTCCCTGAAGGTCACCGGCCCCTTCCCCAGCGGGGACTTGAGCTTGGGCTTGGGAGGCACTGGTGGCTTCTCGAGTAGAAAAGTGTGTCCATCGGCGAAGGAGGTGTGGGTATCAGTGAGTTCCCCACTCTCTGAGCTCAGGGTGGACATACTGGACACGGTGGAGATGGTGCTTGTGGTCTCCAGGTGGGGGTCGCTGGAGCTTCTGGTGTCAGCTTCCTCCACGCCAGAGTCTGCTGCAGACTCGGGGGCAGGGGGAGGCTCACTTCCTGGCTTCCCTGAGGCCGGGCTGGGCCCCATGGTGGGTGAGGGACCAGGGCCAGGGAGTTGGGTGGTCAGCAGGACCCCATTGGCAAATTCTTCAGGAGGGGGCACCAGCCCAATGCGGGCAAGCTCCTCTCGTGTCTCCTCGTCGCTGGAGGACAGCTGGGCCGGTGGCAGGTTCACAGCGAACACCAGCTCAGGCTCTTCCTCTGAGCTGCCCTGGCCTGTCCCAGGGTCTGCTGGGGCGCTGCCGGCGGGCTGGGCCCGTGGGCTGGGCAGGGGCTCTACCACTGCGGCTGCTGACTGCATGGGAGCCGGGGCCAGCTCCGGAGAACCTGGGTGCTCCTCTTCGACCCCCAGCTCGCCAGGCTCCTGCCCGTTGCTGGTGGCATGCACAACGATGAGGCCGGCTGGGCGCTGCAGGGATGTGTCCAATACACTGAGGATCATGGACTTCTTGTCCTCAGGTGACTTCCGCTCCTCCCGGGGAACTTTCTCTGGCTCTCTGCGTGCGGGCACAGGAATCCAGGCAGGGCTCCTCGGAGAGAAGACTGGGGAAGCCAGGGTCCCTCGCTCTGAATCCCGGGACTGGACATCCACGAACAGAGGCCCAGGGCGGTCAGCGTCAGGGCTGTGCACAGGTGTGGGGGACCGGGAGGGTGCCTGGGATGCCAGAGCCCGCTCTCGTGCAGCCAGTGCCAGAGCAAGGGGAGAGCTAGGATCCAGCGGCTTGCCGGTGAGTGGGTGGATGAAGGTGGAGCCAGAAGGCCCAAGACTAGGGCCACTGACCAACGGCTTCAGCGCGGACACGGGCGAGGGCAGCAACAGGTCGCGGCCCGGGGCTGCTCCTGTGCCCAGCAGGCGCTCATCGATGGAGCGGGAGGGCTGCAAGGAAGGCAGATCGGCGCTTGGTGGGCTGCTCTCGATGGCACCCACCGACAGGAAGACGGTGGAGCGGCGGCGCTCCTCCAGCCTCCGGTCCTTGCCCGGGCCCGGCCCCGGGCCCGGGCCGCTGAACGCCAGGGTGGGGCCATCGCCGGTGCTGTAATCCAGACCGCCAGGTCGTGGACCGCGGTGAGTCGGGGAGGGATCACGGGCAAAGCTACCGGAGCCAGGGCCACCGGTGCCACTGAACGCCAGAGCAGCGCGCTCCTGGGCATCCTCCACCTGCAGCTGCTTCACCAACGGGCTCTTGCGGCGCTGCGGCTTGGACGGTGCAAAGAGGCTGGCACTGAAGGCGCCCAGATTGGCGTACGGGCTGTCGGGGCCCGGTGGCCGCGGGCGGCGCTTTAGTCGCTCAGGTGGGGTGGCGGCTGGCGGGGGCCGGGCGCTATCCGCTGCTTCGGGTGCTGAGTCCTGCAAGATGATCATGGAGCGCGCACGCTTCTGCCGCTCAGGGTAGGGCAGTGGCCCCAGGGGCGCACCGGGCTCGTACAAGCCCGTGGCGCCCGCGCCCAGGCGGGCTTCCAGGCCTGGCTTGAAGCTGGAGCGCACCGTGTCGTAGGCGCGGCCTGGTGGCGGCGGCGGCGGTGAGAAGGCGGGCGGCGGCCCCGAGTCATAGTAGTAGGGGCCGGGCGGAGGCGGCGGCGCGGTCTGCGGCGGCGGGGGGATACCGCGGCCCTCGCGACCCGAGTCCTGCATAGACGAGCTGCGCGGGAAGCGCCCCTCCAGTAGGGACGCCAGCTTCTCATCCTCTCCTGTGGACAGAGGTACCCAGGGACTCGTGAGGCTGGCAGAGTGCTCGGAACCTGGGCTAGGCCCAAGGGGCACAGGCTCCACGCCTCAGGCACTCAGGGCAGTGAGAGCTCCTGCAAGGGGGACCCACAGTGGAGGCTCCCTGCAAGGACCCAAAGTCTTTCCCCAGCAGGACAGGGACCTGAGCATGGGCAGGGAAACTTGGAAGGATAAGGCAGCTTACCCTTCCCTTACCCCCTGCCTCCCAGACACAGGGACAAGACTGCAGAATGAAGCCTGGGCCCTGAGATCAGGTTGGGCAGCCGGGTGCCGGCCACAAGCCAAGAAGGTGCACCTAGGAAGAGCCGAAGGTGGTGCCCTAGAGAGGGGAGCCCTGTGGGAGAAGCTCAGAGGTTGCAGAGATCCATATGGGCAAGACTGGGAGGCACCAGCCGCAAGTGGTCATGTTAGAGGTGCGGCCTGCAAAGAGGATGGCTAAACCTACAGGCCAAGGAGCCAGGAGCACATTCCAGAATGTCACTGGACAGGTAACGCACAGGCCCAGGAAAAAAGACAGCGGTGACCGCCAAGAACCAGCAGTGGTCACCGCTGGACACCCCTTCCTCACAGGTGCTAAGGGACCCAGCCTCAGCCACTGCTGCTGCCCAGCCACAGAGGAAGAGACAGAGGAACGGAGGTGGAACTGGAGGCCGCGCACCTGGGTGCGAGGTCAGTCTGACCTGTTACTGGCCATGCGACCCCAGGCCTAACAGAGAGCCCACTTCACCTTGCTCAGGCCTAACAGAGAGCCCACTTCACCTTGCTCAGACCTGACAGAGAGCCCACTTCACCTTGCTCAGCCCACTTCACCTCCTCACCAACCTGGTGCCAGAGCCTGTAGGACCTCAGGGAGGTCCCTAGGACATGAGACAGACATCTAATCTGTGGGCCAGATACCATATGAATCCTAGTTCTGCTGGGCCTGTACTGCCCTCTGCTTGCTGGGAGCCTCAGTCCCCTCACCTCAAAAGAGGACCACCCATCTCCCAGGGGGTCACACAGAAAACAGGTCCACTAAAGCCTCCAGCATGGGCACCCACCAGGCATCACGCGAGGGCAACTGGAGCTGTCACCATCGTGGGGTTTACAGGCACTGACTGTGCCCAACCTTCTCCCTAGCTGGGCTTCCTGCCTCCCACGGACACACATCCTGAAATACCAACAATCAGGGCTACAGAGAGTGTGCCAAGGGCCTAGAGGCAGGAAGCAACATCTGACGGCAGACACAGGGCAAGGAGCTTCCTGCCTGGGCAGGGACCGGGGGGTGGGGGGCCCAGGTGTCTGTCCTGTCCCACATGGTGCACAGTGGGGCAGGGGCGGTGTGATGTAGGACCCACGTCTGCCGGTACTGCCAGAAGCCATAGGACTGTCCTTGCATGCCAGGTCCCCAGGGGCGAAACACAACACAGATGTTTGTAGGCAGTCCCCAGGAAAGGCCTCGGGGCAGCTCTTCGAGATACTCCTTTTAGGGATTCAGACCCCAGTGTGCCAAGTGTCAAACTGTGCGTCCAATACTACAGCTGGGGTGCTAGGTGGGTGTTCAGGGAGCAGCACTGACTGGTGCCCCCAGAGGTGGCTGGAAGCCAAGGGCCACACAAAGGGAACCCCACCCTCCTGCACCCAAGTGCACAGAGGATCTGGGCATTGAAGGAAAGGCAATCTGCTCCCTGCTTGGGAGCACATGGTGGCCAGGGGGACGATGCTCAGACCTGGGACCCTCGCAGATGAGGAATGTGTACAGACGGGAGCCCCCCTATACCGGAGTGCCCCTTATACGCTAACTCTGGGTGTCGTCTGACATGCCCCAGCCCCTACACGCCTAGGTATGGTAAAATCTAATCTGTTCCCACAGCACCTGAGCGTGTCTTACATGGGACCACCAGGCTGCCTGCACCCCAAGTGAGCTACTCATGTATGGGAGCTATACCCTGGAGGGCTTCTCATCTCCCAGGCCCAGGCCAACCCTGGCCCAGAGCCCACATGCTGAGTGGCCAGGAGCTTGGATAGCAGGCCTGTCAGTGAATGAACAAAAGATGCGTAGGGCTGCTGTGAAACCCTGCCCAGGACACCTGACCTGTCTGTCTAGGTTTCTTTATCTCTAAACAGGAGCTCACAGTACTTACCCAGAGGCGTACTGTAAGCAGTCAGCAACCGGTGTGGCTAACAGCACCTAGCTGCAGTGAGTGCCAGCCCAGGCCTTCACTGCCGGGTGAAGGGCACGAGGAGGTGGGGAGGGACAGAACATGGCGATGAGCAAGCAGGCTGGGGTCAAGAAAGAAGGCTGGCCAGGGGCCTGAGTGCAACCACGCTCGCTGGACTACGACTCCACCACGGAGCCTGGGGCAGAGCCAGAAGAGGGAGGCGGAGGACAAACCTTGAGAAATGCCGGTACTCAGGGGTGAAGGTCAAAAGGGGGCCAGAGTTTCATACAGGAGGAAGCAGAAAGGGCAGACACGTGTCACACTGAGATCACCAACAGGAGGGTAGTGCATCCGCAGGGGTGACAGGCCAGTGGCCACCTGGGGCATCAGTGTGGCTGTGGACAGCATCCTTCGGCCACACGGCCGAAGGCGGCCAGCAGTGAGGGCTGCAGACAGCAAGTGTGGGGACGTTTCTGAGGAAAGTGGCAAAAGTGGGGAGGCAAGTTGGGCAACAGCTAGAGGGGGAGGCAGGTTCCAGAGAAGAGTATTTTTAGGACGTGCACTCTGCTGAGGGGGAGCAGCCAGGAAATGGAGATGCAGACCTGGGAGAAGGGTGCTGGCGTCCTTGGAAGGCAATGGCTTGAAGGGGAGGTATGTCCACCCTGGATGGAGGGAGGCCTGCACACAGGCACAGTGGATGGAAGAGGACCCAGGGGACAAGGGATGGCAGGTAGCCAGAGAACTTCAAGGAGCCTTTCAGCAACCTATCTCTGGAGTGTGGGGAGGACCGGCTGCACAAATGTCCCATAAACACATTAGGTCCCTGGGTTGGCACCAAGGGAAGGGGAGGACTTGGATGGAAACTGGAGACTCCAATCGGGTGTACGGGGTGGGAAGAGACCAAGGGCAGTCAAATGAAAGGGACCAGGGAGGACCCAAGAGGCAGACAGCCTCCAGCCCCAGATTCCACCCCACACTCTGTATCCCACCCAGAGCCCCAAATTCCACCCCAGGTCCCAAGCCCACCCTGGGCCCTGGCCCACCAGCCCCACATCCAGCCTGGCCGTACCTACAGACTTGGTCCGTGGAAGCCCCTTCCGCAGTGAGCCAGGCAGCTTCTCTGGGCCGGGGAGGCCCTGGCGTTCAAACAACGACTGTGGGGTCAGGGTGACACGCAGGCTCTAGGGCCCTGGTGCCTCAGTTCTCCTCCAGTCCCCGCCCAACCCCCTTCCTGCTAAGCCTTGGACCAGATACCCCACTCATTCCCTCCAGGGCCACTGGAGCCCCAGGCACCTGGACCCAGGAATCAGATCCCAGCTCTACCCTAGCAGTCACAGGAGTGGTTAAGCTGTGGGCGCACGTTTCTGCTAGGACATTCCCAGGGCTGGGGTCCTGTGTGTGGCACAGTGACCCAGGGGAAGAAGGCTGAACTAGCCTGAGTGTGCCCAGGTGAAGCTGTGGGCCCTTTCCCACCTGATGGTGGGGTTACAGCGACAAACCCTCAACCCAGGAGAAGGCACGAATGCCCAGCAGGAACCCAAGTTTCAGAGCACGCGGTGTGAGGGTCGCCTTGGAGCCAGTGTGCAGAACTACCAGGGAACACCCCACAGGACTGCATGTCATGTCAGGTCCCTTGTCCCTTCACCAACCACCTACAGGGTCATTTGGGAAGCATGGGGTCCAAGGAAGGGCTTGGGGGCCACAGCCACGCACAGAGAGTCACGAAGCCACTGCTGCTTGACTCAGCTCCCATCATTATCCACACACCACATGAGCCCCCAGCCAGCCCCCCCCGACTCACACTGATCTCGGCCGGTGTGATCCTTCGGCTGGTGGGCCGCTGCTTGACAGTGGCCGCTCGCGAGTCGGCATCTGCGATGTCTGGTCTCAGGGTCGGCTCTGCGGCTGCCGCCAGAATCTCATCCAGCTTCTCTGCATAGCCGAGTGGGCACTGCATCAGCAGCAGACCTCAGGGCCCTCCACCCACTGCCCTCAACTTCCCCACCTGGGGTGCTCTTCGGGCTTGTCACTCCCTCAGAGGCCTGCTGCCTAGACCATCCAGAAACCCCCAGCCCAGCCCTGCTTCTGGCTGGACCAGGGTAGGGAGGGCTGTCGGGAACCCAAGCCACCTCACCTCCCCGTGTGCCCCTCAGCACCCATCAGCATGGGGCCCCATCGTCCACTGCTCTGAAGGCAGGCCTCACAGTTTGTGCTGAGCAGACATTCTGGATGGATGGATGGACAGATGGATGGAAAGAAAACCTGCCAACCTAGGACCAAGGAGTCCCTCAGGAGGGAATGTGGAGCAACGGGGGCCGTGAAACGACCCTCTGAAGAAGGCAGGCAGAGCCATGGAGAAGGAGGACAGGACTGAGACGCCCTGTGTCTGCAGCCAAGTGACAGTTTCGTTTGCCCTTGCAGGACACCGCCAACATTATCTACCAATGTCCAGACACCCCACACTGATGGTTTAGGAGGTGGTATTCCTGGTTACCAATCAATGGGATGTGGTAATTCTACGACACTACCAGCATTATCTACCAGCACCCATACACCCCACACTGAGGGCTTAAAAGGCGATATTTCTAGTTATCAATCACAGGGACGTAGGAATTCTATGCCACTACCACGGTCTGAGAATGCTGGCAGAGGACGGCCCTGAAGGGTGGTCAGCAGCTCCTTCTGGTCAGGTGACATGAGGGGTGAGGGACCCCAGACACTTGGTTCTACCCCGGCCCCTTGGAACAGGTGCACAGGTGCTAGGTGGGTGTCGGGACAACAGCCACATGTCCACTTGCAGCTGCACTGACCCCCACTCCATGCCCGCTGCAGGCCCCAGACTCCCCTATCCCAGACTCTGTGGGGCTGTGACTGCAGCAAGGGGCCAGACGTTTGGTCATGGTGCTGGGCAAATCCTGAGCCTCCAGGCCCTCCTGCTTCTCCCAGCCCCAACCAAGGCCCACCAGTCCCTCTGCTCCAGAGAGCAAATACATGGGTGCATCCTCAGCTGCCCTCGCCCACCCACACCCAGCCGGGACCAGCCCCAGCTGCTGTGCCCTGGCTGACCCCAGTGAACCGCCTACCCCATGTCCTTGTCGATGAGCCGGCGCCAGAATAGCCTTACAGATGGGGCTGTCGAGGGTAGCACACACACTGCGAGGTGCCCACAGTGCAGGCCACACACGTCATGTGCCACACTGCAACCTTTTTGTCTACACACCTGGTCCAGCACAGCTCAAGGTTTCACACCCCTGGCACCACATGCTGGGTGGACAACAGGGTGAGTGTGGGATCGCTGGGTTTCAACCTTCTCCTTTTGTCCTCACAGCCCCATCCTGCCCATCAGGGGCTCAGACAGAAGCAATGGTCCCAGGTCACAGCCTCAGGAAGCAGCGACCTGATTTCACCATACACAGTCCTGAGCCACAGAGCTGAAGACACAAAAGAGCAGAGGACCTGCTAGGGACACACAGGGCCGTGGCTTATCGGGGGGCACCGCCACCTAAGCGTTCACTTTACACTGGCTCCACAGACCCAGTACAGTGGTGAGAGCAGCAACTGTCATGGCTGGTGGGGCTAGGTGACAACTGTCGGCACATCAGAAGGGAACAAAGGTTCTGCAAACCATTAGCTGCAAACGGTGGACACTGTCCCCAGAAAAACCAGACAATTAACTTGTAAACCAAGGGTTTCTGAGAAGAAAACGAAGCCTGTCAGGAGCCAGGTCTGGGTGCTGGGGCCTGACTCTCCACTCTGCCTCATTCCAGTCATCAGGACCATATGAACAAGGTCATCATGGGGTGCCTGCAACGTCAGTCACCACCACTGCCCTTGCAAGGGATCCTGCAGCACCCCAGGGGCCCACTGGTGAGCTGAGGACAAGAACCACAACATTCCAGAAACAACTTAAGTCTGCCCCAGAGACTGGGCAAGAGACAGGTGTCCCTAGGGGAGACCTTGGAATCTGCTTTAATACCTCAGGAGATACCTGGAGCTGGGACAGGCAGAAGACTTCAAAGGAGGGGGCGATAGGAAGCTGAGCCTGTCAGTGAGTGAGGGCAACGGAACACCAGGCCTCGGTCAGTGAGAGCAAGAGGGCTGGGTCCGTCAGTGAGGGCAATGGAAGGCTGGGTCTCAGTCCATCCGTGAGAGCGATGGAAGGCTGGGCTGCAGTCAGCCAGTGGGGGCGATGGGAGGCTGGGCCTCAGTCAGTGGGGGCAACGGAAGGCTGGGCCTCAGTTAGCAAGTGAACACACCCACTCCCAGGTGGGGAGGGGTGGAAGACAGAAATCAGCACAGAGGAATCCCAGCTGGTCCAGAGCCAAGGTCAGCAGATGCCCTTCAGGTCCATCTGGGCCCCCTAACTCCTGCACAGTAGCAAAGAGAGGTACCCCGTCCACCCTAAAGGGTCCCCAGCCCAGTCCTGGGTGAGTTGCCTGCATGGGCTCTGGGTCCTCCATAGCCAGGTTGGACACACAGAAAGGAGCACCAGAGGCGCAGAGGTGCAGTCTGTTCTCTGGACCAATGGGGTGGGGGGGTGCTCCCAGTGTTGGTCACACAGACAGGCACAGAGAGCCCCTGCTCATGGCACAAATAATGGGAGCTGAGGCCACCTGGACCCCACTCCCTGCAGCCCCAAGCACCACTGTGTCCTGAAGGCTCCGTGGCTGGTCCCTCCTTTCCCAAACAGCTCAGGTGTCCTGCACCTTTCGCCTAGTGACTATAAGGGGTCTTCTGCCACGACCCCCACCACTTGCAGAAGGCGGCCAGTAGGAGGCCTTCAGGACCCACCACGACTTGAAGCTGAACCTCCTGACACCAGCACACCCTCGGGCGGGGTCACGAAAAGCTGGGTCCTGGAACTCTGAGGCCCCACAGCAGGTGACTCACCCCCTTTCCTTCTCCGAATTGAGGCTTGGAATTAAGAAACAGAGCAAACGGGGTAAGAGGCAGCTTCATCCCTGGCACCTGGGCCCCATTCCCCACACCCACTTCCCAGTCCGCACCTCCCACCCTGGCAGCAACCAGAACCCCCATCACCAGTACCCTGGCCTCTGTTCCCATATTAGACTGCAAAAGGGTCCTCTCCTGAATGCCGGATCACTACACAGCTCGAGACTCAGAGAAACAACCTTATGCAGAAACGTGTATGCACGCATGCGCACGAACACACACACACCCACACACAAATATCTACGTGCACGCAGACACATGCAACACATACATGAGCACATACACACAATGCACATGCTTGTGCATGCACATACACACATGCATATGCACACACAGGCACACACACAGGCATACATGCACACTCACACATATGTACACACAGCCACATGTGCACATATACATCTCCATGTGTACACAGAGAATTCCCGCACAGATACATCCTTTTCAGTTTTGTTCCTACTTTTGTTCAGAAAAAAAGAAACAGCCTCCGTAAAAGCCCAGTTCAGAGGCCACTGCTTTCTAGGGTGGCCACCAGCACTTGTGTACAAAGCACATTCTACGTAAAGCGTGGCTGTATGTACTTGGCCAAGGAGCCTTTCCCAGACTGAGCTGCTCATAAGGCCACACAGCCGCAGTGCCTGCCCTGATGGGCTCTTTCCTGTTCTCATCACAAAAAGAGACCCAGGAAGTCACACGCAATGCAGTGAATTCTCCTGGGAACCCGGGTGGGCAGCAGCTTGGAACATGCCAGAACCCTTGCTGGCCTGGGTGTCCACTGAGCCCTGTGGCCTCAGCACAGCCCTGGCTCAAAACAAACCCATGTGCACACAGAGACCAGGGAAGCCGCCTTGTTCTTGCCAGCACCTGTCAGGAGGAGGGTCCCCACCCACCCTTCACCCCAACTGCCCCCTTCCCCTTCAGCTCTCCTCATAGCATCCTCCCACCAGGAATCCCTCCTCCACAGCCTCTGCCCACATCCTCTGAGACATGGCCACCCTGGAAAGCACCTGCATCTTCTCTGTAGCCTCACACTTCTTGTCTTTCTGGGTGTCCAGTCTCCTCCCTCATGAGACGGTAGGATCCACACCATGTCCTCAACTCAACACTGCGACTCAACACAGCAGACAGGGCTGTGCCGGGCACGGAAGCACCAACGACTAGGTTGTGGCCTGATCCTTCAGTACTCGGGGAATCTCTGACGCCAACCTGGCCTTCCCCATATGAGACATTTCCAGCGGGATGGGTCAGAAGGTCAGCACATGGGGCTGGGTGCCTGGGATGGCTTGCCCTCTGGGGCAGGAGAATGCCCAGTGTTCTGTCTGGACACAGCAATGGGATGAGCCAGGGCCAGCCCCGCACGAGTGGTGATTTCTCACCCAGCCACATGGACAGAATCTCAGGGGACTGGTGCTAACCCGAAGCCGCGGCCCAATCTCCTGCAAACAGGTGCACACAGCAGCCACGTTGTGAGGCCGGCGGTACAGGAGGGGGTGGGAACCCAAGTAGAGCAAAAGCCGAGAGGAGGAGGGGCTGCTCCTACACTCCCCTCAGCTCTTTAGAAACAGCTTAGAGAGAACAGCGCAGTTCTTCCACTTCCACAAGGCCGAGTCCCTGGTCTCAGGGCTACCACTCCTCAGGAGGCGCAGGGCCCTCTCTGTGTGGAACTCTAAGGGTCCCTTCCAAACACAGAAACCCTGCTGGCGCACTGGTTGAGGGCTACATCTGTGGACCTAAAGGTTGGTGGTTCAAATCCACCTGGTGCTCCTAGGAACTCTACGGGGCAGCTCTCCTCTGCCCTGTATGGTCCCTGAGTGAACCAACTCGAAAGCAGTGGCTTTAGCTGGCTTTCTAAACGTGCAGCTGAATGGGTTCACGTGACATTCTCTGGCAGGCGACTCCAGGGGCCTGCCCACCAGAGCTCTGGTCTGCTGTCCAGCCAGACCCAGCTGCCTGCTGGGTAGAATGTCTCCATTTGGGTCCCCCTTCAGTGTAATAGGTCAGTTCTCTGGGACTGGCCCTGGACCCTTGAGATGCCAAGGCCTGAGGGGTAGCTTCCCTGCCTCACTCACCACTTCAACAAGTTGGTTTAGATAGCTACAGAATTCCAGGAGGAAAGTTCTTCTGCCTGGACTTGTTCTATCTTCTTCTGGCATCTATCACTGCTAAAGAGAAGTCAGCCACCAGCCCAGCCACCACGCCTCCGTAAGTCTCCCTGCTCTGCTCTTGGGCAGCCTTATGGCTTTGCTCCTGGTACCCCGCAGTTTCCCCATCAGGGACTGAGATGCTGATTTGGTGTTAGGTCCCTGCACTTGATGTATGCTTCCTCACTCTGGACAGTGAGGTCACTTAATCAGTTTTGGGAAATTCTTAGCCACCGACTCTTCCAATATTGCCTCTTCTTTTTTCCTTCTCTCTGGAACTCCCGTTCAGTGGGTTCTGGGATTTCTTCAATGTCCCATGTCCTAACTGCTCTTTTGATGTTCTGAATCTCCTCCTTCTTCTGTGCTGCATTCTCAGTCACTTTCTCAGATTTTTCTTCCAGTTCTTCAGCTGTATTACACTGCTTATCCCATTCATGGGGTTTTTAACCTCAGTGACTGTATTTTTTGTTTCAATAAAAGCTCTTTTGGGGATCGTTCTAAAGCCTGCTAGTACTTTTTATACCAACCTGTTCTTTTTGATTATGTTATACTATTTCTTTTCGTCTCCTTAATGATTTAAACATTTCATTTTATTGCCTCACCATTTTTCTGATTTATTGCTGCTTCCCTGTTATTCCACAACTGTTGATGCTAATGCCTGTCTTCAGACTTGATTCTTGCTTTCTCATTTCCCGTGGGTCCACAGTCGTGTCTCCTGATCTCCTGGGAGCATCAGACCCTAACTTCTGCCCTTAAGGCCTCTGTCCAAAGTCCCACGGCTGTGAAATATCACTGTCCTCTCAGGACCCTGGCTCTGACCACTCTCTTCAACTCTGAAGCCCAGGGAACTCTTTTTGACTGCATGGGCTGTGTTTTTCATGTAGTTTGACTTGGAGTCCCTACAGAGACAATCCTAACCTCAGTCCCGCCTGTCTTGGTGACGTTCTCTCCATTCAACTCAACTACAGCCAAGAGGGCCTTTCTGGGGCAGAGAGTGGGCTCAGCCTGCGGCTAGGACAGGGTCAGGACTCAGTTCCCACGTGACATTAGCCATCATTTGGAGGATTAGAGTTCCTTCTATTAAGTCTGGGGCTAGGGATGGGTTTACACTACAGAAGGCAAGAATGCTATTAGCGGTCAGGTCACATCAGGACTCGATAACTCCAAGGCAGTTAGTGGTCACATATGTCAGGACATGTCCTTAACGAGGCTGCTAACAGTCTGCCTACTAGGTTTGTCCCTGATAAGGCTGTTAACAGTCACATATGTCAGGAGATGCCCACCAAACCATCAACAGTCATATCACATCAGGACACACCCATGGTAAGCTCCCATGAAAAGCCTCTTGCTCACCCCTACGGTGCATGTGGCCCCTTTTGTCACCTGTGAGATCAGCAGGCTCAGCACTGCTGCCCCACCTGAGCCAACAAACAGAGAGGGTATGGAAAGGGTCACCCAGTGAGCACTTGGCAGAGCCGGGAACAGGACCAGGTCCCCCAACTCCTGCTCCTTCATCCCTCCAGAGCTGCCTTTTCTCAACCGGATGAGATGCAGGAGTGAAGTCAGAGATGTGGAGAGCACAGAGGATGGCACATGCACACACACACACACACACACACACACACACATGCACACGCACACACACATGCACGCACACACAAGAAAACACACCCACGGGCCCTAGCCCTGCTCCCCAAACTCCTCCATCCAGGTTGTCCCCTGTCCTGCTCCAGCAGTGCCCAGTTCCTGAGCCCCACGCCACAGCAGTGTGCCATGCATTTAGCCTCTGCCCCCTCCACCTATCCATCTGCCTGCCCTGCCCGCCACCCATCCCACCACCCCGCCCGCCGCTCACCAAGCTCCTCCAGCTCGGCCGTCATGGACTTGGAGCGCAGCGTCAGAGTGGTGCTGGGGGCCCTCTTGGGAGGAGGTGGAGCTGCAAAGAACAGGGAGGCTTTGGGCCTCCTGTCCAGCAGCAGACGGCGTGGCGTGGCCAGGTGCAGGTGCCACTTGCGCTCTACTGCCTGGACCTCCTCGTACTCCCGTGAGGAGGAGTCACACTGTGCCAGGATCTTGTTGAGGCTGCGGCTGGACGCAAACTTCTTCATGGCGTGGGAGCCGAGGGGCCCCTGGGCGCGAGGCCACAGGATGGTGGTCAAGGGCCCCTGTGGGGGTCGCCACACCTGGCTCTGGCCTGGACACTGAAGGCTCCAAGGGCTGGGCCAGGGAGCACCAGGGCCATGGAGTGGGGGCTGGGAGGGGTCTCCCACAGGCCCAGCTCCTGCAGTCCCTCCGCACCTCTGGGTCCTGGCAGCCCCCACTTCCCAGGGGACACAGGTGTGGCCAGCCGGAGGCACAGGGCCCACGCTGGGCTGGGGCTGCAGCGGCTGGCCGCGGCGCAGCTAGAAGACGCTTTTCCTCTTCCCTTCAGGTGCCGCCTCCCCCCTTCCCTCCGACAATAAGGCAGCAGCACAGCGTCAACCTCACGGTTGCTATGGCAACCCCGGCCTCCAGGCAGCTGCTGCCGGTGTTGGAAGGAGGGCGGCCACCACACCAGGGGCTGGGGGAGCCAGGAAGGAGGGGGCAGGGGACCTGAGGCAGGACAAGGTAGCCCCAAAGGAGCCTGAGCGTGGGCCAGGGCCCCAAGAAGTCAGCTGGCCCAGAGGACAGGCAACACGGGTCATCAGTCAGAGACCAGGGGTCCGCACCCTAACATCAGTAATGGGGTTGGGCCCCCAACCTGAGATCTGGGGTCAGAGATGGGGAGAAGAATGAGAGGCTGGGATCACTGGCCTGAGCCTGAGCCCTCACCTCGGCGCCGGGCCCCGTCCTCTTCGGGCTTCCTGGTCACGGACACAACCTTCATGACAAGGCGGTTCCCGCCCTGTCGGATCAGGGCCACCACCTGCTTGTGGCCCACCTTCACCACGTTGACACCGTTTACCTGTGGGCACACAGGCTGCTCTGCCCCTGCCTCGGGCCAGGGGTCGGGGCTGGGGTCAGCAGGTCAGGCCGGGCCTCACCTCAATGAGGAAGTCCCCAGTGCGCAGCCCGGCCCTCCAGGCCACACCCTCCACATCCACCGACTCCAGGTACTGCAGAGCAGGGAAGGCGGGCGTGGGCGTGAACTCCTCGATGGGGGTCTCCGCTGCAAAGGGCTGGGCTCAGTGGGGCGGCACAGTCACCCCGCACAGGTAGTTAAGGGTAAGTGGGCAACTGCAGGCCCAGGAGCTGGGCAGAGCCCAGCAGCAGCGGCCACCCAGCACAGCACCCTGGGATCCGTGGCCCCTCTGAGAGCCCTCTGCTCACATGTAATGACCCCAGACTCTTGGGATAGCAAAGCTACGGGCAATGAAGAGGGGTCAGAACCCAGGCTGCAGGGGTTCCACACCCAAACCACCGTGGCCACCACCTCAGCAGAGGGCAGGACAGACAAACGGAGAACCAGCAGACACAGCCCCCTGCCCACTGCACGACAGCCTGCCCCGCACGCTGGCCCCACTCCCTCCACAGGGCCCGCCTGGCACCTTTGGCCCCGCGGAGGACAAACCCGAAGCCCTCGTGGTCCCGTTTCTGCAGCACAGCCACCTTGTCTTCAATGACATAGTCACTGGGAAGAGAACAGAGGAGGTCGGGGAGCCAGGCCAGCCCCTTCGTTCCCCAGACAGGGCCCGCAGAGCACGGTCTGTCCACCGCTCCCACCTTCTGACTTCGGCACCCAGCCAGGGCCACCCTTCTTCCCATCCCCCCAGCCCCGGCCCCCACCACATCCTGACACGGCCATGCCTCGTGCCCCCCCCACATCCTTTGGTATGTCCATGTCCCCACTCTGCCATACCTGTGGGACGTGAGGCTGTCATAGGAGCCCACCGTGTAGTGACGGAAAAGCCGCTTAGTCCGATCCTCCCGAGTTTCTGAAGGGAGTTTTAGGAGCTGATGGAGGGGTCACGTCCTGCAACTGGACTGAACTGCCCCCAACCATGCCAGCCACCAGTCCGCCCACACGCACCCCTGTACGCCCAGACAAGAAGGGCCCAAACCTGGGCCCTGGAGCCCAGAGGGGCTGGGCAGGGAAGCTGAGGTGCCTGCAAGAACCCCTGTCTGTGACGTCTGGGGAAGGCAGCTGACTGGACATCCCTCCCTGGAGTGCTGGAGACAGACAAGGACAAAACAGGGCCCCCCACCATCGCAGTGCCCCAGTCGTGTGCGAGGGTTGCGCTTGTGTGTGTCTATGAGCTGTGAGTACCCATGTCTGTGTCTGTGACCCAGTCGTGTGCAAGAGCTGTGCCATTCGTGTCTACAAGCTACAGATACCCATGCCTGTATGTCCGTGACTCAGTTGTGTGCAAGGGCTGTGCCTGTGTGTGTGTGTCTATGAGCTCTAACTACCCACACCTGTGTGTCCATGACCCGCTGTCCTGTGTAAGGACTGTGCCTGTGCCTGTTTATGAGCTATAAGTACCCATGTCTGCATATATGTGACCTGCAGCTGTAGGTGAGGGCTACAGTCATGTGGAAGCATGTGCACATGTCTGCACGTGGCCTAAAGTTCTATGTAAATGTTGTGCTTATGGATGTGCCCATCTGTGTATCCGTGATGCAGTCACACACACTGTGCCTGTGTGCATGTATCTGGTGCAAGACTGTGCATGTGTGTGCACGTGGGCATGCCAGTGCCTGTGATCCTGAGTCGTACACAAGCACTGTGCTCACGCATATGTGGTGTGCATGTGTCTGTGTCAGGGCTGTGCTAGTGTGCCTGTGGCCACGTCTGGGCAGCTGTGACCCCCAGTTACGTTAACGGATGTGCGCACGTGTGTCTGTGTCTGTGTCTCCATGACCTGTGGTTGTGCGTAAGTGCTGTGCTTATGCGTGCACATGTGTGTCTGTGTCCACAGCCTAGAGTTGTATGTAAATGCTACGTTCAGGGGCGCGTGTGTGTGTGCGCGCACGCACCTGTTTCTGAGTGTCCGTGGTCTGAAGTCACACGTAAGCACTGTGCTCGTGTGTGTCTGTGTATCCATGATGCAAACAACCAAACCCACCGCCAAGTTGGCCCCAAGGCAGAGCACCTGACAGGACTGAGAAGAGCCGCCCTAGATCGTTTCCGAGAAGCACCTGGCGGACGGGGACCGCCAGCCTTCGGTCAGCAGCCACAGCCTGTAACGACGGTGCCACCAGGGTCCTCCACATGGTGTACGACCCCATGTAAACGCTAGGCTCACATGTGCTCGTTTGTCTGCATCTGTGACCACAGCCATGGGGGAAGGGATGCGCTCACGCGTGTGCACATGCCTGTGACCTGCCGTCGTGTGTAAGAGCTGTGCTCACACACATTCCATGTGCTTCTGCCTCTGTGTGTCCGTGGGCCACAGTCATGGGGAAGGGCTGCGCTCATGTGTGTGCACGTCTCTATCTATGACTTGAGGTTGTAAGCACTGTGCTCATGCGTGTGCATGTGCCTGTGACCTGCCATTGTGTGTAAGGGCTGTGCTCACACATGTTCCACATGCTTGTGTGTCTGTGGGCCACAGTCATAGGGAAGGGCTGCGCTCGTGTGTGTGCACATCTCTGTCTACGACTTGAGGTTGTAAGGTCTGCGTTCATGCGTGTGCACATGCCTGTGACCTGCCATTGTGTGTAAGAGCTGTGCTCACACACATTCCATGTGCTTCTGCCTCTATGTGTCCGTGGGCCACAGTCATGGGGAAGGGCTGCGCTCGTGTGTGTGCACGTCTCTGTCTACGACTTGAGGTTGTAAGCGCTGTGCTCATGCGTGTGCACGTGCCTGTGACCTGCCATTGTGTGTAAGGGTTGTGCTCACACACGTTCCACATGCTTGTGTGTAAGGGCTGCACGTGTGTGCATGTGTCTGTGACCTGCCATTGTTAAAGAGATATGATCACACACATTCATGTGCACAAGTCTGTCTGCGAGGACCTGAGGCCCACAGTTACATGCAAGCACCATGCTGTGTCCCCGACAGCACTGGTACAGAGCAGCCTCAAGCTGTCACTGGACCGCTCACTACCACAGCCCCTTGCCCTCAGCCTCACAAAGTCCCTGAGTGGGGCTGTAAGTCCAAAAGTGGGGGGTGGCCCTCTTCCCTGGTGTCACTGCCCCCACAGGACTCCCTCCCGTCAGTCCTCTTGATCTGAGGGCCCGACCCGTCACAACAGAGCTGGCCACCATCACCCTCCCCACCCTGGCTTCAGCAGCTCCAGCGACTCCAGGGCTGACCCCACGCTCCAGCGCCACCTCTGCCTTGCTCCAGAGCTGCTTCCCTAGCCCCCTCAGCAGATCTTCCCAGCCCACGGAGGCCCACCAGGGCCCCGCCTCAGCCGTGCCCCTGGTCCCCGCTAGACAAGGACCCCACCTGCTCTCTCTCCCTCTCTCCCTCACTCGCATTTCTCGAGATCACTTTACTCACTCATCAGGCACTTAGTGGGACCCTACTGTGTCCCAGACACTGTTTGCTTCTGGTTCTGAGAATGGAGCAGAGAAACACCTGAAGTCTCAGTCCTCACGGGGTTTGTGAACAATTGGGGAAAGAGAAAAAACTAAGTAAAAATAAGCATAAACAGAACACATTATGTGCTGGCAAGATACGCTGGTAAGTGCTTAAAAATACACAGAAGAGGGGTATAGTGACCCTTCACAGTGTGGGGTAGCCCCAGAAGGGTCCCTCAAGAAGGCAAGGGGTGGTGTGAAGGCTGATGGACACATGGGAATCATGCAGGGAAGGACTTTGAGGGGAGAAGGGGCGGCGAGGCATGGCCCACAGGAGGGAGTCTACCTAGGGCCTACCAGGCAGCCAGGGCCTGTGGGGCTGGGGCAAGGGAGCAAGCAAAGGCAGCAGAAACAAGAGGGAGGGCCGACAGCATCTGATCCCCTACCTCTCCTACTAACGATGAGACCTCATTTAAGTCTACAAGCTTCAGACAGGGCCTGGTAAATAGCAGGCACTTAACACGCTGGGTGGGTAGATGGACAAACTGACCAGTGACTGGGTGGGCGGGTCAAGGGGCAGGTGGACATATGATGGGTGAGCCAGAAGGAAAATGGACATGCAAGTGAACAGATTTGGGGGATAGGTCAGTGTACGTGTGGACGGGTAGGTCAGATGACCAACGGACGTAGGGAAGAGTGGATGGGCGGTGAATGCAGGAAAGAGAGGACAGAGGGATGGACAGGTGGACCAGGTGGGCAGACATGTGTGTGAGCAGGTAGACAGATAGACGAAACTATTCATGGGTTGACAAGTAGATGGATGGTCAGGTCAAACCACAGATGGAGAAAAGAGTGGGTGGATGGATGAAGGGAGGGAAGCAGGGGAGGGGAAGGAAGAGACAGGAGGGAGGGAAGGAGGGTAGAGAGAGGAAGGCAGGTACAGAGGGAGGGTTGGAGGGAGGGAAGGTCAGAGGGACGCAGGACTGGCCTGGCTTTTCAGGTCCCGCCACTAACACTGTGGTCCTCGGGAAGCTGACAGTGCCCTGAACCACTCACTCCTTCGTGGAATGAGAAAACCAGCCAGGGCATTCTGATGCCTGCACTTTCTACCCTGACACCCTCCCAGCACTCCCCTCTCCCGCATGCACCATGGTGACTCTGCATGCCTGCACCCATCCTTCCTAGTCCAGCCACACTGCCCAAGTTGGCATTAGACTCTTGCCACCCCCACCCCCGCCCCTGCACAGTGACACAGGCACGGGAGTGCACACACCCCTGCCTGCAGCTGGGCTTCCAGACTTTGCAGCTCACTAGCCTCGTGGTCTTAAATTTTGTCAACCAAACAAACTGTATTTATTACATAACACAAATTCACTTCCTAGTTTTATTAACCAAGCCCAGAAATGCGAGCTAGAGCAAAACCACTAGCACGATTTCTCCAAAACCACCAACAACCAACCAACAGAAAGAGAAGAGCGGGAAGGGACATGGCAGTATCCTGTCCTCACCAACGGCAGCCACTGAATCTCCAGAGTCATCTCACCCTGCCCTCCTCAGGCAACTTTCAAGACCCCATCAGCAACCATCCCTCCAACCAAGCTGGCCTGGGCGAGTGGCAGGACCTGTCTCCAATCCCAGCACTGCCTGGCCCAAGACTCGCCAGCAGGGCCCCTCCCTGCTTCTCAGCCTGTTCCCACTCCTGTCCCCAGAGTGAATTGGCTTTGGATTCAGGCCTGTTGGAAGCAGGTTCCTGTCCCCGGGCTGCCTTCTGGCCTCTGGCAGAACTCAGCCCGGGACCCCAGGCCACAAGACGCTGGGCACAGCCTCAGCTGAGGACGGAGGCTGGCATCCTTCTCCTATCCCTCCCAGCAGTCCCACCCAGCCCCACACACTGCCTAACCGGGCACCTCTGACACTACCCTGGGTGGCACACCCACTGCTGCTCTTACTGGGCCATCACCGCCCAGGCCTCTGGCCACTGCACCCAACTCCCACTGGGTCTGTGCGCTCTGCCCCTGCTCACCCTTCCTCCCCCTCACTACTCTGCCCTGCCAGGCCTGCACTGAACACTAAACAAGCTGTCCCAAGCCTCCCTCCCTTCACACTGACTGAAGCCACGCAGCCAGACACCTGGGTGCGTGGCTCCAGTCCACCTCAGACCAGATGCCCTCTCCCTCCTCCGCACAGCCTGATGCCACGGAACTCTGCCTGCCCTCACCGCACAGACACATGCTCGCCTCAACCACGAGGACAGCGGCTCTGTGCACAGGCCCTAGAGCCACCAATGAGGTGGGCTATGGCCCTGCCCTCGGCTGGGATTTGACCCCGTGTGCCTTGACCTCCAAAAAGCAAAACAACGAGAGGACCACTTCGCAGGACCACAGGGCGGCATCAGCGACTTCCCACATGTCAGAAGACCTGGAAGGACCAGGCACCAGGAGCTGTCTCAGCGCACCACATCTAGCACCACGCCACACCTGCACATGGGACACTGCCGTCCCCACCTGCGGGCTGCCTGAGCACTCTCTGTCCTCCCCACGGCTGAGCTGAAACCCCACCTCTACCTGGAAATCCTACCCACCTCCCTCAGAGCCAGGCACACACGTGAATACACCCATGTGCACACTCACACATCCACACTCCATCACGGTGACTGCACGGCAGCAGCCACTAGAACCTGCCTCCTGGTGAAGCCTCCACGATGGGTACAACACAGCACACACATACACTCTAGACCCACACCACACCACACGCACAGGCCCCAGACACCCATCACAAGCCCAAGCACCAGACACACCATGCCACACACATACACATACCAGATACATACCACACGCAAACACATGTCCACACAGCCCATACCGGTACATATGCATGTTCCAGACACGTATGAACACTTGGCAACATACCACACACACTCCAGACCCCCCACATGCATACAGCCCACACACATACACGACCAGACACATCATACCAGATGTACACACACAACATACACCCCACACATGCACACATCCATACACCTCGCACCACACGCACTCCATGCACATTCCAGGCACTCCGTGCTCATATATACGCTCAGACACATGCACACACACACACACATCCAGACTTAAAATGCCACATGCACGTGGTCCCGTCACCCCACACCATGTGCACACGTCCAGGTACCATGTGTACCTGTTCCAGACACCCCATGCTCATTCACACACACTTCAGACACACACCACATACAGGATCCAGACACCCCACGCACACATACTTCAGACCCAAGCACCTGTTCCATACACACACCACACACATGCACACATGCCCCACAGTGGCCCTTGCCTGTAAGTGGCCGCCACTCAGGCAGAGTTCCGTTGTCTCACCAGCTTGTGGGGGAGTGACAACCTGTGAGGACTCCTGACACCCACTGCTGGGCTGGGTCCCACACGGACAGCAAGTTCCAGCCTCGGGGCTCAGCACAATCAGCCATGTCCTCCACCCACAGGAACCCCAGAGATCCGCAGACACCCTGAGGGACTGGACTCAGGCCTTCCCCAGACCAGGTGCAGCCTGCTGGGGCGTCTACTCGCATGTCCTCTGTCCCTCGCGTCCAGGCCCCAGGGCCCCCGGAACAGTCCCCCTGGATCTAACTGGCTTCGTTTTCTCTCGGTTGGCCCCGGCCTCCCTGCTCTGCCCACTCTGACAATCTGTCCACCTTGGACAGATGCCTTTTTCCTGACGGTGACCTCCTTTACTTGTCCTCCAGCCAGGCAGGAGTCACGTCTCCAAACACCTAGTTTCTGTGTGGACCACTGGGGCCGGCTCAAGGCACTGTGTGCACGACCACTCAGATGTCTTCATGCCCACGGACGTGCATCCACAGCTATGTGAGTCCTACGTGCATGTCACGCGTCTTCGCTGTGTGCAACATGGACACAGCTGGCATGTGCACCTGTCACCTGCACACATGTTCCTAAGTATGTGCAGAGGTACACACCGTGCATCTGTGTCAGATGTGCAAGTCTGTATGGACTCTGAAGTGCGTCAGAATCCACTCCCAGTCTCCTCTGTGGTGGACGCCACGTGGACTTGGCTTCCAAGAGGGACCAGAGGCCCTGGGAAGGGACGCGCCCTCGGGGAGCCGCAGGGGTGCAGAGGTCACTCACCGTGCCGAGTGTCATACTGCCTCATCTGCACCTCCTCCACGCAGTCGGCCGGGAACCAGCCTGTGCGGCCTTTCACGGTTCCCTCCCAGAAACCGCCCTCCCCGATGCTGAGTACTGCGGGGGAGAGAGCCAGGACAGGATTTCAGGGCACAGCCCACTCCCCCAGGCCCAGGCCAAGTGCCCTTCCTCCCCTCACTCTTTTTCCTCCCTTCTCAGATCTTCTTGGAGCCTCCCCAAAAGGACTTGGGGACCAACACAGAGAAGAGGGAACAGATGGGCATGGCACAGGACAGGCATGTGGGGGACAGAAAGCCACAGATGGACAGACTCAGAGAGACAAGAGGACACGGAGGGTGGAACCAAAATCTGCTCCCACAGACCCCCTGGACCGCTCTCCACCCACCTCATGAGGCAAGCCCTGTTCTAGCTGCCACCCACTCCAGGGTCAATGCCAAGAGCTCAGGTCATCCTGCTGTGTCCAGAGGATTAGGCCACACGACAGACCGAAGAGCAGCCACCCTTACAATTCTGCTGCTTCCACAGCTCCCATGGACACAGGACAACCCAGGGGACAGGACCCCAGTAAGAACAGAGTCCCCTGTGGCGAGGAGCTGTCATGGCTCAGGACCAGCAGAGTCCTCAGAAGAGGACCCCTTCCACTACAAAGATCCCCATCACTGCCACAGATGTACCCCCACAATGAGAGGAGCTTCACAGTGGCACATGGCATCCCACGTCACAGGACTTCCACTGAAAAACCCAGAAGTAACAGGAACCCCAGAATGCACGCAGAATCCTCCAAACACCGTGACCCCGGTGACACAAGCACCCCAAAGCACAGAAACACCTCGGAACGAAGGAAACTTCTACTGTGACACAAGGACCCCTCAACGACAGCGCACCAAGAACGACCACCAGACAGGCGTTCTACAGGGACAGACGCTCCTCCCTATCTGAGCCCTTCAGAGTGACACAGGCATCCCCAGGGGCAGATGCACCTCGCAACGGCCCCCTGGCGCGGTGCGCCCAGAGCCGCCTCGGCAACGGTAGGGCCCCTGGCTCGGCTGCGCGCCGGCCCCCGACGCGCGCGGCCCCGCCCCCGCCGGTCCCCCACGCCCCCGCCGGCCCTTACCCTTCACGGCCTCGCCGCGGTGCAGCGGGATCTCCCCCTCGCCCTGCGGGGTGTGCGCCTTCACCGCGATGAACTTGCGGCCGGGGACGGCGCTGTAAAGTTTCCGCTTCGGGCCCCGTGGCGGGGGCGCGGGGGGCGCGGGGGCTGCGGGGCCGGGGCCGGACGCGGGGCCCGCGCCGCCGGGGCCGCTCGGGCTGTAGACGAACACGTAGGTGACGGACGCGATGCCGGGGGGCAGCGGGCGCGCGAAGCCGGCGCCCGGGGCCTCCATGGCGCGCGGCCCGGCCCCGCCGCCGGCCTCACCGCAGCCGCAGCCGCAGCGCCCGCCGCCCGGGCCCGCCGCCGCCCGCCGCCGCCGCCGCCGCCCGCCCGCCCGCCGGGGGCCCGGCCCGGGGCCGCTCCATGGGCCGCGCTCCGCCCCGCGCCCCCCGCGCGCCCCGCTCCGCCGCGCCCGGCCCGCTCCCGCCAGCGCACGAGCCGCCGCCCGCTCAGGGCTCCGGGGCCGCGGGGCTGCGCTCCCGGGCACGCCAGGCTCGCTCCATGCCGCTCGGCTCGCGCGCCCCGCCTCCCGCGGCCGCCGGGGCTCCTCCCTCTGCGGGCGGCGGCGAGGCTCGGCCCCTCCGTCCCCTCGGCCGCTCCGCCCCTCCCTCCGCCCCTCCTCCGCCCCAAGGACCCTCCCCCCCAACAGCGGGGAGCGGCCCGGAGCAGGGGTCCTGCACGAGGCGCGGGGAGGGGCGGCGGTCAGAGAGTAGCCAGGCTGGAGCATGGGGCCCCGGCGGGCCTGAGCCTTCGGACACCCTCCCGCGGGCCCTCCTCCACACCTGTGTACTCTGCGGGACACCGGCCTCTGGCTGCCCCCAGGACCTGCACGGACGTGCCCACTGGGTGCTCACCACCTTCTCAGGCCGCTCCATGTGCCCCGCACCCAGCCTGAGGCCTCGTCCCTCCAGACCCACCCCCCACTGGCTCCCCAGTGCCGAGGCCAGGCCCACGTGCCCAGCCTGCACTGTCACATGGTTGGGTCCCTTCCCTCAGGGTCGCTGATCCATTCTCAACCCCTGAGCTGCCCTAAATCCTGCTCCTGGGACCTTGGAAGCCCTCCTCTCTCTGGGATGCCGGGCCAGCTACTTCTGGAAGGCTCTGCCAACAGGAGGTGCTGAAGAGTGCCCACTGGCACCTGGCAGCTCCAATGCCACCTGCTCCTTGACCTTCTCCTTGGACCACAGGGGACCGCCCTCTTCCCCAGGCCCTCTTCCTCTTCCTCAGTTCTCCTGAAGGCTATGGCCCCACCAGGCCGGTTCCCTTACTACCTGGACCACTGCCCCCTAAGAGAACCCATGTCGTGCTCAGTCTGGTAGCGAGCATGAGGCAGTCACACCATGAACACTAGCGGTCACTGTCGATGTTACCCGTTCATTCCACAGCACCTCCTGTGCACCCTCTATGTGCCCAGCTCGGAGGGAATGCGGAAGCCAGGAGGCAGGTTCCCCAGAAGTGAGGGTGGTCCTCAGGGCAAGTGGGGAGACTCCTTAAGGAGCAGGAGCAAGGCCAAGGCCACAGAGGTGCCCTTGGGGACAGCCCACACTTGCATGGGTGCTTCAAAAGAACTATGGGGCACCAGGCCCTGATGGGCATCAGGGCACAGAGGGCCAGGTGACTTGTCCATGGTCACAGAACCAATGGACACAGAAGCCAGGGTCTCCTGTCCAGAGCACTCTGCTCTGAGTTCTGGGGGCCCAGGGACCAGGGTGGGGTTAGGAAGAGTAGACTCCACAGTTCTGTGGGTACACAGGACTTAGAAGGCACAGACTGAGACCACCCCGTTAGGGAGCAGGGCTGATGTAGATACTATGAAAGTGGCACGCCCTCATGGAAAGGCAGTTCTGTCCCCAAGTTCCTGGCCATGCCCAGCTGTCACCTTCAGCACCTGCACAGACCCAGAGTCTTCCAGCCCAGCCTCACCCCGGCTCCTGCCCTCCTGTCTGGCACTGCAGTGACCCTCAAACCACAGACAGGAGCACCCTCACCAGAGAAGTCTCGGTTCCAACCTGAGATCACAAGGAAGTAAGGGTCCCCAACCCACAGATCCCTTCCCCATCCAGAGAAGGTCTAGAGCCCCAACCTGTCAGTTCACAGGCTTCTCCTCACCAGCCCTCCCCCTCCGCCACCCATCCCCCTCCGGGCTGGGCCCCAGTACCTGCCCATGGACCCCAGGGGCCGCCCAAACCCTACCTGATGGTGCTCTGGCTGCCCCTGGCCACCGCATGGCCTCCAACGTCCTTCTGCTCGGCACCTCGGTCCCGGTCTTTCTCCTCCTGCAGCCGCTGGAGCAGCAGTTGATGGGGCAGGCTTCTCAGCGAGGGCCCAGGGGAGGCCACTGGTTGCCCCTCTCCCTTCAGGTTGATGTCACTGGCTGAGCGCTGCAGAGGTCGTGGAGATGCCAGGCCACTAGGGCCAGCCAGCCGCCGCCGCTTCGCATAGCTGGGTGTTTCCCTGAACGGTACTGGAGGAAGGGAGACAGATGAGACCCCAGGCAGCCAGAGAGGGTGACCAATCTATCTCAGTTTTAACACTGCCAGTCTTGCGTCCCTAGAACCCAGAACAGCTAGTCACCTTCAGCCAGACAGGGCCACCAAAGGACCATGTCCCAGTCACTCTTGACCCGCCCTGCACCTGACTCTGACTCACAGGGTAGGAGCCCACCCCCTCTGAGCCTCTGTCGTTGGCCCACTGAGGCCTTTGGGACACTCAGAATATGCAGAAGAGCTGTCCAGATCAGGCCACCTGTGACAGTGCTGACCAGGCTGCTGCTGGGCAGGAGGTGACCACAGCCATCAGAAGCCAGCAACTTTCATCCGTAAAAGGCCAGACAGTAAGTATTAGGCTCTACAGCCACCTCTGCCACTGTAACATGAAAGGAGTCACAGTGCCTGGGCACTTGGGCATGGTGGAGTCCCAACAAAACTTTATTTAAAAAGCACACCATGGAAGAAGTAAAACTGTCTCTATTCACAAGCAACATGATCCTCTACTAGAAAATCCAACAAAACATTAGCTATTAGAGCCAATGAATGAATTCAGCAAGGCGCAGAGTACATGACCGAGACACAAAAATCAGCCCGGTACAGCAGCAGTGAACACTATGAAAAGCAAATTAAGAAAACAATTCCACTGACAATAGCACATAAAAGAATACAATACCGTGAAAGATCTGTACACAGAAAACTAAAAAAACATCGGTGAAAGCATTTTTAAAAGACCTGGCTAAGTGAAAGGGCATCCAGTTTTCACAGACTGCAAGACGCAATGCTGTTAGGAGGGCACTACCGCTGAAGCAGCACAGAAACCCTAAGCCCACCAAAACCTCACCAGCCTTCTCTACAGGATTGGGAAAAACGGACCCTAACCATCCACATGGGCCTGCAAGGGACCCCGGCTACCCTAAGCAACCTGGAAGAAGAACAAAGTAGCAGCACTTACATTTCCCAGTTTAAAAACTATACAGGTACAGTAATCCTAACAGTCTAGTACTAGTCTAAGACACATACATGGACCAAAAGAACAGAATTGAGAATCCAGAGATAAACCCACACATCTATGGCCGACTGAGTTTCAACAAGACTGCCAAGTCATTTCACTGAGGAAGTGATGGTCTCCTCAACAAGCAGTGCCTGGACAATCAGATCTCCACAGGCAGAAGAATGAAGCTGGACCCCTACCTCACACCATCTAAAACAGTTAACTCAGAACAGATCAACGACCTCAGCGTAAGAGCTAAGTCAGGACAGTTTTTGGAAGAAAAGGAGTAAAGCCTCGGAACCCTTGTTTTTGGTTTTTAGTTACAATACTAAAAGCATGAGCAACAAAAGAAAAAACAGATAGACTAGACTTCATTAAAAGTTGATTCTTGTGTGCATGCAAGGATTTTATCAAGAAAATGGAGAAACAAGCTGCAGAACAAGATGAACTATCTGGTACCCATAAAACTGATCAGGGCTTAGCATCCAGAGCACATAAAGAACTACAATTCAGCACTAAAAGACAATCCAGTGAAATAGTGGGCACAATACCCGAACAGACGTTTATCCAGAGATACAAACAACTGACAACCGCATGAAAAGATATGCTCAGCATCATCAGTCGTTAGGGAAATGCAAATCAAAACCACAACGAAATACCACTTCCCACCCACCAGGATGGCTTTTCCCAGACAACGGCAGGTGCTGGCAAGGACAGAGAGCCATGGGACCCCACGCTGCCGACAGGGAGGCAAAGTGGGGCAGCTACAACAGAAAGCTGGCAGTTCCTCGGGAAGTCGGACACAGAAACACTACGACCCAGCACTTCCACGCCTGGGGGCACACCCAGGGGACACACCTAAGGGACTCAGCTACCTGCTGAAAATGACCTGCCAGCGCTCACGGCAGCACTCGTCACAACAGCCAGAAGACGGGAGGCCAGAGGGTCCAGCTATCATCAGACGCAAAGGCAAAAGGCAGTGTACTGCTACTAAGGAGCATCACTGAGCCACGAAGAGAAAGGGGGTGCTGACAGATCCTACTGCATGGGCCACCCCCAAACACATCATGCTGGCGTGAAACACGTGGGCTGACAACTGAATCCGCAAACTTAATTTTCCTAAGGGCTACATACCTCATTGCTGGTTATCACTATGGCCACCTTCGAAGGACTCCCCTTACGCAGACGCCAGCACCTAGTCCACCCTTCCAAGCAGCTCTGGAACCTTCTCCAGAATGGCCGTCGTGCAGAGTGGCAAGTTTGTGAACTTAACTGTGCAGTCCTCTGGTGAGACTGTTTTCAGTCAGTAAACAAGAAACTGTTGGAATATCCTCTGTACTCCCCTGATCTGGCCCCAGTGACTTTCTTCTTGACCCAAAGATAAAGGACATATTAAAAGGAAGACATCTGGATGACCTTCAGGACATCAAGGGTACTACAACAACAGCTCTGATGGCTATTCCAGAAAAAGTTCCAAAATCGCCTGGAAGGGTGGACTAGGGGCTGGCGTTGGTGCACATCTTCCCAAGGGGGCGCCTGCAAGGTGACCACAGTGATATTCAGCAACGAAGTATCAGCACTTCTTCCAGGATGGGTCTGCAAACTCATTCAGCAGTCCTCATAAACAAGACACTAAAGGGCAGATACTACGGCACCCACATACACGAATAGCTGGAGTAGGCAAATCCCTAAAGACAGAACGTAGATCCGAGGTGGCCACGGGCTGTGAGGAGGGGGATGGCATTCTAAGTGTCTGCTTGGGGTGATGAGAAACTTTGGAAGTGGACAGTGGTGATGGTTGCCCAACCTGGAGAACATAGATACTGCCACTAAACTGTACACTTTAATCAGCTATAAAAATGGTTCAAGCGGTGAATTTTTTTTTTGTTCTACATACTTGACCACAACAAAGGTGGGGAAAGTTCCGTGCAGGGGCTGGGTGGGCTGCAGCCTGCAGTTTGCCAGCCCATTCCAGACCTGGGCTACTGGGTGAGGTCCCTGAGCCAGAGCTGGGCTCTCAGGAAGCAGGGAGACAGCCCTGCCCCACCCAGGCCTGCCAACCAAGCTGAGCAAACAACAGCCTGGTGACCAAGCTCACATGGTCAGTGATCTACACTCCCGGCTCCAGTCAGAAGTGCAGTGGGGTGGCCCCAGAGAATATGTGTGTACCTGGCATGTGAGGGAGTGGGCCCAGCTGGTGAAGTGGCTGGAGAGAGAAGGACCTAGGGGGCAGGGAGGTGGTCATATCCCTTGTCCCAGGCCACAGGAAGCAGGCAGAAGGGCAGACCCTCACTGGATACTCCTCTATGGGCAGACCCTCAGAGACTGTTCTCAGCCCACAGAGCCTTGTAACACCACCTGACCCCCAAGCCCCACTCTGTGGTTGATCCACTCTGTGCCTCGGTTTTCTCCTCTGTAAATGGGGAAACCCTGGTGGCACACTGGTTAAGAGCTACAACTGCTAACCAAGAGGCTGGCAGTTCAGATCCACCAGGTGTTCCCTGGAAACTCCAGGGGGCAGTCCTACTCTGTCCTATAGGGTCTCTATGAGTCAGAATTGACTCGATGGCAGTAGGTTTGGTTTTCCTCAGCGTTGCTGACAGAATCTAAGAGGCCTGCGGTGAATCCACACAGACACACAAGCCCAGAGCACAACGACACCTGTCTTGTCTAAGTGTACATGAGAGATTCCTCAGTGGGCGACCAGGGCACAGTGCGTGGTAGACTAGCCCCTGTGACCCCAGGACCACTGGGCTGTCCCAAAGCCAGTGTCCAGGGTGGCTGGGCAGCATGCCACGGTTAACAGTGATGACAGGGCCTCTCTCTTCACAAGACAAGAGTGGTTGGGCCCCTGGGGGCTGGACTGGATTAGCCCAGGTGCCCAGCCCCTCCTCTGACCAGAACCCAATGCCCCTGACCCCAAGAAGTCCAAGTGAGAAAGGGTTGCAAGTAAAGGAAAAAAAACACCCTATTTCACTTCAGAGAAACTGAGGCACAAGGACCCTAAGCAGCTGTCCCAGGTTGGTCCTGTCACAAGCATAGGAGGTCCCATGGCTCAACAGGAACTGCCAGGTCCCTGCAGCCTGGATCTGCACTGCAACCTCAGCCCCAACTCAAACCCCAATCCTTGCACAGTCTGACTTGGCCTGAACTTGGGCACCTGCCCCACACAGCCCAGCGAGACCTGCTGAGGGTCAGCCCTGCCCAGACATCCCTCAGTGCAGGAACCCCCCTCTGTGGTGGAGGGGACCACCCAGGGAACATGACGATCACCCCAACACCAGGTCAAAATTCAACTCTAGCCCCAACTTCACACCAGGACCAGCCAAGACTTGGACCATAACCCCATTCTACCCTCTGCTGACCACCATCACTTCTATCTTTAAAAGTGGACCCCCATCTTTCCCCCAACAACTGAGTGCTTGTGACAGAAGGGGAGTCACAGCCTGTTCCCGAAAGAGGCAGACACAGTAAGGCCAGAACCCCGTGGGGTTGGGAATGGCATCCCCTGCAGTCAGACGCAGCTGCCTCAACCTCTCCCACAGCTCCTCCACTCCCCATGTGACAGAGAGACTCAGGTACCTGGAGGATGGTCATGTCCCAGCCTGCTCCTCTTCCTCAGTCCCCATACAGCAGGGGCCCAAACTCCTGTGCCCTAGGGCAGGCTGGGCCAGTCCAGGCCAGTCCCACCCCTTGCCATGCTCCTGTCCCTTTGACACATGCCTGGACCCTGACTTGTCCCCACGGCACCTGCCTAGACCCTGACTTGTCCCCAAGGTGCATGCTTGGACTCTGTCCCCATGGTGCACACTTGGACCCTGACTTGTCCCATGGTGTTCTGGGGGTTGCTGGGGTGCACATAGCCTTGACCCTTGTTGGCCTCCAACACACTGGCCCGGACACACTGGCCCTCTGACTAGCCAGCACCTGCCCCATCCCCATGTTGTCCACAGCCTGCAGGGCAGCTGACCACTGACCTCGAGAGGGGAAGTGGTAGAGAGGCTGGGGAGGCCCAGTGGCTGCCTGAGTCCACACTCAGCGGCTGGGGAGAGACTCACCCACATCAGCGTCCTTGTGGGTCTTGATGACCTCAGCCAGCTCAAAGTTCCCGGCGATGATGGCAACCTGGGGGGCGGGCAGGGGTGGCAAACAGAGGAGTGTGAACGCACCCAGGGAGCAGGACCACTGGGGGATGGGACAGAGAGAAACGTGAACTCATGCAGGAAGCAGGACCACTGGGGACAGGCAGCAGTGGGACAGAGAGGGGCGTGAACGCACCCAGGGAGCAGGACCGGTGCGGGCGGGCGGGTGGTCTTTCCCTGTGCCTGGGACTGCACCAGTGACAGCTCCCGCACCCCAGCTTGGTCTCCACACCAGCCCACCCCTGGAGGTCTGGCCCGCCTTCACCTCCTCATCACCTCCCCCCAGGGCCTCCTGCCCTTTCTGGCCCACCTCTCTCCCTGAAGGGCATCAGGGAGCTGTCCCCAGGAGACATCTCCTTATGTGCCCCTCTGCCTCCTTCTTGCACCCCACCCAGTACAACCTGCGGCCGGGGTTCCCTAATCACTTTCCAAGTGAAAACCGATGTTCAGAAAGCAAGTCGTACGGACAAACAGATGACACATGCCAGGCACAGCCTCCCAGGGTCATGACCCCATGTACCTGGAAGGCTGTCTGGCTGTTGTAGTTCCGAACATCCTTGTTGGCACCACGGAAGAGGAGGACACGGGCACAGCTCTCCTAGAAAGTTGGCGAGAGGGAAAAGGTGGTCAGGATAGTGCATGCTGGAGAGATGCCACCCCTCAGCCCGAGCACATCCATGCGCATCCACAGAACCAGGCACTCAGTCTGCAGATGGGTGCCTACACGCTCACCACAACCCATGTCGGAGCATGAGTGCACACAGGTGACACACACAAAGACCAGGCACACACACACACACAATGTACACAGAATTCCCTCGCTGCACAGGCACACCAGCGGTGAGGGCCCTGAGCTCACACACGTATGAAGTCGACAGTGAAGTCTGCGAACCCGTCTGAAGTGCCGCCGTATGTTCTTGCCGAGTATCACTGCTCCCCTCACAGGGCTCCCCTTGGGAAGCTGTGCCCTGATGCCAGCACCCAGTTCACCCTTCAAAGCGATTTTGGAACTGTCTCTGGAATGGCCCTTGTGCATGGCAGCATGGTGGCAAGGTGGCAGACTCAATTTGTTGGCAAACAAGTTGTCTGTGAGAAAGTTTTTAGCCAGTAAACAAATAACTGTATTGGAACACTCTCCTTACTCACCTGATCTGGCCCCCGGTGACTTTTTTCACTACCTGAAGATAAAAGAAATAGTGAAAGGAAAACATTTTGATGACATTCAGGACATCAAGGGTAACATGACAACAGCTCTGATGGCCATTCCAGAAAAAGAGTTCCAAAATTGCTTTGAAGGGTGGACTAGGCCCTGGTGTTGGTGTACAGCTTCCCAAAGAGAGTCCTTCGAAGGTGACCATGGTGACATTCAGCAATGAGTTCTGCAGCACTTCCTCTAGGATTAGTTCACAAACTTAACTGGCTGTCCTTGTAAATGGAGTCATGCCTCCCTACACATGTACATGACGGATGAGGCAAGTGTGCACAAACACAGGCATGCAGACTCACCAGACATGAAAGCTAAAGCACATACATACACACCCACACATGCTGTCAGGCGTCACTGCACGTGAACGAGAAAGACGAAGCACACCTGAACACACACATACATGTATTCACACCTCACTGCACTTGTACAAGGATGAGGCACACGTGCACACAACACACACATACGTGCAAACTTTAATATGCATGTACCTGAAAAACGAGACATATATGCACACACATACATGTGCAGCTACAGCTCACTATGTGTATGAGAAGGATATGACACAGATGTACACACACACCTGTGCACTCAGACATCACCATATTCAAGGATGAGGCACAGACGCACACATACATCCGTGCAGTCATAACTCACCATCACGCATGTATGAGAAAAACGAGACATGGATGCACACACAGACCAGACGTGCAGTCAGACCTCACTGTACATTTCCTTGGAGAATGAGCCACACAGGCACACGCACACACGCACACTGTCGCACCTCACTACACACACATCATACCTCATTACACACGTACACAACAGCTACGACACACATGGAAACACAGTTACTCTTCACTGTGCACACACATAAGCAGGCATCCCACACTACAGGAGCACGTAGCTGCAGTCACAGCTCACTGAACATGTGCATCAAGAACGAGGCCCATGTGTACCTGCAGTCACGCCTCATGAAACATGCACAGAGGACACAGACACAGACACGCACGTGGCCCCACGATCACACCTCACTGGCACGTATGCAGCATGTGCAGCACACGCAGCTGTGCGGACTGCAGCAGGCACCAGGCACACTCACTCACAGGCACACCTGGTTATAAAGGGCACAGATGTGCAGGGCTGTGTTCCCTGAGGCATTCTGAGCCCCCATGTCAGCTCCATAGAACAGCAGGTGCTCCAAGTGCTGGACATGGCCAAAGCGGCACGCCTGTAGGAGAGAGGAGGGGCCAGGTAGGCTGGGGCCCCCGGCAGACAGACAGACCGGAACCCACAGCACCAGACGGTGGCCAGGTCCCCAACCCATAGCCCTGGGCCCACCTGGTGGATCTCCTGCCAGCCATTCTCATCAGTGGTCCCCAGCTGGGCATGGTCATGGAGGAGGAGCTCACAGCAAAGGGCATCCCCGCCCCCCAGGGCGCTGTGGTACAGGGGTGTCAAGCCACGGCTGTCCTTGTAGTCGGGAGACGCCCCCAGGTCCAGCAGGGTCTGGGAACAAGCAGCCTCAGCAACCACCTGGGACCCTAAGCTTCCTCCCGACCGCACACCCACCAGGCCAGGATCCCCCCTTCCACGTACACCGGGCCAGCATCCCCCTCCCCCACACGCCCACCGGGCCAACATCCTCCCCGCTCACACGCCCACAGGGCCAGCATCCCTGCCCCCCGCCCACATACCCACTGGGCCAGCATCCCCCCCGGCCCACACGCCCACCGGGCCAGGGTCCTGCTGACCGTCAGGGCTGCCGCGTTCCGCTGCCGTGCGGCACAGTGCACCGCTGTCAGCCCATCCCGGGTGCGGAAGTCCAGGTGGGCACCACCGTTCCTCAGCACCTTCAACAGGTCTGTGGCGTTGTCCAGCTGGGCAGCGAGGCTCAGGGGGCACTCTGGGGCCATGGTTGGGACACGGGATGACAGTGGTTACATCCACCCTCTCCGAGGCCTGTAGGTAAAAGGTCAGCCTACACCCCTTCCTGGTGGCCACCTTACCTCCTGAGTCGGGGTCATGGAAGTTGGGGTCCAGCCCCTTGTCCAGCAGGCGGGCCACCTTGTCTGTGCTGTGGAGTTGGACATAGTCCATGAACTTCTTCAGGTTTGCCTAAAATGCACAGCGGCCCATCAGCTCATACCCCTGCGCACCATCCGGCCACACCTGCCTGCCTCCAGCCAGTCTCAGGGACCACTGTTTGGGCCTGCCACCCAAGACCAGCTCAACACAGTCCCTCCACCACCAAGCCTTCCCTGCATTTCAGTCTGCAAACCTGCACACTGTCGGCCTGGGCCTGGCCAGCTGGCCCACACCAAGTCCAGGCTGCCCTAGCTGCGCTCCAGAGTGCATGCCCCACCATTTCACCACTGACCCAGCTCAACCCCCCAACATGTCCCTCCCAGAAGGGCCCCAAGTCACCCATGCAGGAGCCAGCTCAGTCCTGAGCCCCCTCCTACATCTGGAGCTGAAGCGAAGCACCCACAAAGAGCACAGGCACTGGGCCAGCCTCACCTAAAGGGAACACCCACAGGGTGAAAAGCACAGAGCTGAAGACCCAGGTACCAGGGCAAGGCAGGTCAGGACCAACCTGGCACCACTGGGTGCACAGCTGTAAGCAAACCCTTTACTTCTCTGTGACTCAGTTTCCTCTTCTGCAAACGGGGGCAGTGACCCTCCCAGGGAGGACTCATGGGCAGCCCAGCCCTGGGCCCCTCCCGCACTGAGCCACCATGTACGGCACAGCTCCCCAGCCAGCCTCCCATCCAGACTCCTGCCAGAGCCCCAGGACACCCCACTGCCAGCCCATGGCCATCACCTGAAGCCAAGTACCACCTGGAGGACCCACTGACACCTGCCCCTGAAGCACCCTCACCCCATCCATGGGGCCCTCTGGCCACCCCAGCCAAGCACCCTGAACCCCTAAATGCTGAGGTGAGGGACACTGGTATGAGGGGTGCCTCCAGAGAGAGCTACTACAAAGCAGTGGATGGGGGCCACTGGCCATGTGGGGACAGGGGGAGGGACCAGACGGCCTCAGGGGTCCTCGCCCTGGGACGGACCCATTACCTTGGTGTGAAGCTTTGCAAACTGCTTATCATCAATAAGGTTCTGGGCATAAACACGTCGCTTGTATCGAAACTGCTCAAATAAAGAAAAAAAGCGTCCACCGGCTGCATGAGAAGGGGGCAGTGCAGCCTTCAAGGCCAGCAGCCCTCACCCACACCCCCTAGTGTGGCTGCAGCACCCCACAAACTCGGTGCGTGCACAGAATCACCATCCCACTGCACACTCTCTACCCTCTGTGTGGAACCCCACAGCTGCCCCCCGCCACACCTTCATCACCCTGACCACACGCAGCACCCGACACACACGTTTATCTGTGGTGGTCAGAGAGCCAAGGGCCTTCAGACAGGGCTCTGATGCTCAGGCACGGCAGGGGCAGAAGACATCAGCTGCCTGTCCTGAGCCTGGGGGGTACTTCTTGTCTCATCCCCCTGCCCAAGTCTACAGAAATCCTACTCTGCCAAGATGCAGTTCCAGGCTCACCTTAGACATCCCCTCACCAGCATGACCAGACCCTACTCCCCGTGCCATGGGGACCAGGCAACTTCAAGCTCAGCAACCACAATGCCATTTCAATCCCAACCATGCTGGTCGAGCAGCATAGTGGTCAGGACCCCCCATTCAGTCTGCGTGCTCCATAAGAGGTCAGCACACCTCAGGGTGGCTGAGCATGTCGACCGGGCTGTGCCTTCAGACCTCAGGGGGTGTCCAGAAATCACCTTCACACCACATGTCCCTCCCAGCACTCACACCATTCACACCCACCCCACTCAGAACCATGCTCGCTGCTCACGCACACCATGCTCACGCACACCACGCTCACGCCACTTAAGACTGCTCACACCACCCAGTCTCATAGCACGTGCTGCCCAGCACAGTGCTCACACTGCTCACATGTACACACTGCTCACATGCACACACAGTTCATACATACACACTGCTCTCACCAGTACTCACACCAGTGCTCCCATGCACACGCTACACAGTGCTCACAGCACACAATGCTCACACTCTCCTCACATATACACATAGTTCACATGTACACACTGCTCAGACCACATGCAACTCACTGCACACACTGCTCACACATGCACACTTACACACAGCACACACTGCTCACACACACTGTTCACAGCACACGGTGCTCACACATACTGGTCACACGCATACACTGCTCACACATACTGCTTACACCACTTACACTACTGGCACTGAGCACACCGCTTTTGCACACATTGTGCACACACGGCTCACACTACACCACTTCCACAGCTCGCTCACTGCTCTCACCACGCACATGCTTAAGCACACGCTGCTCCCATCACACATCACACCCTCACCATTCACCACACACAACCCTCCACGCTCCCACTCCGACAACTCCCGTGCCAGGCGCTCCCCGCAGTGCCCTCTGAACAGTCGCCCCCCTCCGGGCCCCGGGGCTCCCAAGCCACTAGCCGCGCCCGCCGCGGCCCCGCAGCCCCCGACCCCACGCACCTCCAGGTAGGGCAAGGGCGTGTCCAGGTTGGGGGGGTACTCCCGCAGGAGCCGCTCCTCGTCCAGGAACTTGCCGGCGCGGCCCTGGGAAGGCGGCTGGAAGAGGCCGTAGTTGAGCGCGTCCTGCAGGCTGTGGTTGAGGGTGCAGAGCACGCGCTGCTTGGAGGCCCACACGGGCGCGTCCGGGTCCAGGCGCAGGCACTTCTGCGGCGGAGCGGGCGCATGAGCGCAGACCCGGCGCCCCGGGAGCCGGCCCGCCGCCGCGCGGCCGACCCGCACCCCGCGTCCAGCCGCCGAGGCCCCGCCCCGAAGGCCGGGCTCGCCGGGCCCCGCCCGGGCGGTGGGGAGGGTCCCCGCGGAGGCGGCGGGGGAGGGGTGAGCGGCCGCGGCCGGGGCCGGCGGGCGCGCGCGGGGGTCGGGGAGCGGCGGTCTCACCGTCTGCTGCAGGTCCGGGATGCCGACGCGCACGATGACCGCGCCGGGGCCGGGGCCGTCCATGTCCATCCCCGCGCCCCGGCCGGGGCCGCCCGAGGCCGGCAGCGGGGCGCGCTGGGGCTCGGCGCGGCGCCCCGGCCCCCCCTTCCCTCCCGCCGGGGCCCCGTCGGCCGCGCTGCGCGGGAGGGGGCTGGGGGGGGCCGGGGCCGGGGCCGGCGCGGGGGACGGCGGCGCCGGGGGCTCCGCGGGCGCGGCGGCGGCGGAGCGGCTCAGCGGCATGGGCTCCGGCTCGCGCGGCGCTGCCGTCCCCGGGGGCGGGGGCGGCGGGGGGAGGGGGCCGGGCCGGGAGGGAAGCGGGGGTGGCGAGGGGGCTGCACCAGAGGTGGGGGCCGGGAAGGCCCGGGCCGGCCGGCGGCGCTGCGCGGGTCCCGGGGGGCGGGGGCGGGGGCGAGTGGGGGTCGTGCTCAGCTAGGGGGACTGCGCCGCCCTTGAGCTGTGGGCCGGCCTCGGCGGGCCACTGGGCGGGGGTGCTGGAGCTGGCGGGCCACTGGGCAGGGGTGCTGGAGCTGGGGTGGGGGCCGCGTTGGGGCGCGAAGACCCGAGCCAGGGGCAGGAAGGGGAGAGAAAAAAGGAGAATTAATTTCCGGGGGTGGTGGCTTCTCCCCCCCCCCCACCGACCCCCACCCGGGCCAGACCTGGGGCGGTGGCGGCGGCGGGGACCAGCCCTGCCCCCGTCCTGGGGATCGGGCGCGGGATCCCCAGGCGGGGGCGGGGGCTTTCCCAGCCGGCCTGAAGAACCCTCCGAATTAACCCTTTCGACCACGACCAAAGGACCCTCTGAATAAAGCCTTGCCACCACCCCGAGCTCGGCGTGGGCCCCCAGCCCTAGACGAGTTCGGGGAGTTCGCTCCGGACGCCCAGGCCCGGCCTCCCCATCCCCGGCTCCCCCTCCGTCCACCCGAATCCAACGCCTGTCGCCTCCTCCTCGTCACCTTAGCGACGGCAGGATGGGGGCGCGACCTACGAGGAAGGGCTTAGAGGAGGGGGCGCTACTAGTCCCCACCTGCGAAGGGGAAGTGAATTTTAGTTTTACGCGTTGTCGTGGCAACGCGAGAGGGGGTGATGAGTGGGCGGGGGTGGGGGAGCAGTAAAGAAACTCGCTCAGGCGCCGCCCGCCGTGGAGCGAACCGGGCACCTCCAACTCTGATCAACCTCCAGAACTATCCCAGCACTGGAAATCCCTGAACCCCGACTGCACCGGGGCAAGGAGTGGCCCTTAAACGTCAGGAAACCCTTCATCCACGGAAAGCAGCTCCTGCCCCCCACCTCACCTTCGCCCTCCCCCACCCCCAGCAGCTCCCTGACCCCAAGAAAGAAATCCTGACTGCTCAAAGAACACCCTGGGCAACCTTCTCAGAGTAATGCAACCTGGGAGACCCTGTCCCGGGTCCCTATACCTCTCCAAGGCAGCGGCCCAGTCAAACAACCCCTGTTTATCAAGAGTAACCTTGAACCCACCCCACACACGCAGGAACCCCTGACCCTCTCTGGAAGCCACCTGAATGGGCCCAAGACACTTTGACCCCACACAGAACAGTCCTGGACCCTGCTCCCCACAGAATGCCCCCCTGAAGAGATTCTGACCACTAGAACAGAGCAAAGCTCCCTTTCCAGGACTGCCCTGACCCCAGGTAACCCCAGCCCTCTCCCACACCCACGACGCTTTGGACAGAGTGTTCACCATCCAGTTCTACTGACCTTCAGAGCCTGGTTCCGTGTGCTGTGCGTCCTAGGATCTAGATGTCTGGGCTGCCTTCTCCCCAGGCCTGGGTGGACTTGCCCTGACCAGGAAGTGGCCCTGAGGGTGCTGGGACCTTCTGGCCCCCTCCCAGGCTCCTCCCAAGGCCAGTGCCTAGTGGCCAGCTCAGCCAGAGTCAGGGATCTCCTGGGACCAGGGTAGAATGGCAGGCGTGGGTGAGGGGGAGCAGGATGGGGCTGGCTGGGGACCCCTTATCAGCAGGAAGCAGCTTGGGGAGCACAAGGATTGGATTTCCTGTGGCCCAGCCCTGGGTGGAGGAAATGATCGCTTCCTGCCCTTCTCTTGTCTCCACTGGCTTCCTGCCCCGTCTCTGTCCCCTCCCTAGTCACCCATGTGCTGACCCCCTATCTACACTGAAGCCCCCACTCAGTCCCATCCACAGGATACCTGTGGCCCCCCACTCCTGCTTTCTGGGTAAATTCAGAGACTCCACTCTGTTCCTAGTCACAGCTGCCAGCCTTTCTGGGGAAACCTGCATCTTTCACGGACTAGTGGTCTCTGGGCCTGGAGAGCAGGGTCCCATCCCAAACGGTGCTGCCTGTTCTAGTGCTGGAGCTGAGCCCAGTAGGGTTAGATCAGGAAGCAGGGATGGAGTGTCCACGCCTCTGCCTTTCTGGAAGAAGAGGCCTCCAGCCTCCCCACTGCCAGCCCTGGCACCTCCCTGAGCAGCGCCTGATCAGACCCTCACATGCCCCATCCAGGCAGGCCATGCTTGGCTGGGTTGTCCCCACCTCTGCTGGCCTGGCCTGATAACAGTGACCCGTCTGCACCCCACCCCCACCCCATTCTTCCCATCAAGGCCAAGATGGGGACAAGAGCTATGGTTCTAGACACCCAGCTTTCTCTCACATTCTTGAGTGTGCACACATGCGTGCGGGCACGGGCACACACACACACACACACACACAGTGGCCTCGTAAGGCCTCCTCAGCTTGGCGGGCTCAGTCAGCCAAGCACCCACAACAGGGCCTGGTGGGACAGACCACCCCTAGACCCCTGCCCTCTCCTGGCCACCACAAAGGCTTACTCACTGCCTGTGGCTCTTCCTTTCCTCTTGGCCAGCATTAAACCCCAGTGACAGCACCTTTCCTGACTTGCAGGAGTCTTTCCTTAGGCCCTCCAGTCCCCTAGTCCCCAGTCCAGCTCCCAGCCCTCCTGGCCTCACCACATCCACAGTGGCCTCTCTCCTGATGGTCACCAGCTTCAGGTGTCTCATGGGCCTCTGACCCCTCTCTTCCTCGCCCTGCCAGGCCTGCTCTTCCACACGCAGTTCCAGCCCTCGAGGCCTGGTGCTCGCCTGACCCACAGTGACCTGGCCCTAAAACAGTTGCTTCCCTAGAAACATGCCCTGAAAGGCCATCATTTATTTGTACCTTACTTGTCACCTCCGCTGACCCCTGACCTCAATGACCTGCCCTGGTCTGTGTGACAGTTGCTCGGCAGAGAGGGGAAGTCCCTGCCTGTTGCCCTTCTTCTCCTCAGGCCCTGAGTCCCTCACCTGGCATGGGCCACCCGCCCCCTCACCTGACCTACTTCTCCCTCCTGCAGAAGGCATAACTGCCTTCTCACCTGTGTCATTCTTGGTCTGTCTGTCCCCACAGCCTGGAGGCTCCCAAGGACAGGGTATCTTGTCTCTCCTCTTCACTGACATCCACTCACCTGCAGCCAAGTCCATGCAGATGGAGACGCCTCAGTGTGGGCTTGTTGTGTAGATACACAAAGCACAAATCTTTATTCAGGCTGCTCCTTCAAGTGAGCCGTCTCCCCAACTCCCGAGCAGTTTGTGCAAGGTCAGACCCCCTGGAAGGTTAGAGGGTTGTGACCCTAAACACCCTGGGTCTGGTGTGTTGTTGGTGAGCAGGTTTTTTATTGTTCCTAGTCCTTTAATATTTGTAGGTGCATTCAGGTTGTCTGTTTCATTTAGAGTCTGGTTTAAGCTTTGTTTTTCTGTTATGTGTTTTCTACTTATTGAATATTTGTTTCATTCCAGAGAACCAGCTTCTCACCGCCTTGATGCACCTCGATGCTCTGTGTGTTGTTGTTTCTGCTCTCGTCTTCACTTCTTTCCACTATGTGTAAATTTTGGTGTGGTTCTTTTTCTAATTTCTTGAATTGGAGACTTACCTCATTGAGTCTTCAGCCTTGTTTTTCCTGGTAAAAGCATTTAAGGCTTCAGATTTTTGAGTGTCGCTTTAGCTATTGTCTCGGTCATGGCTTTAACAAAGACAAGCCTAGTTCCTCACAGTCCAGCAGGCAAGAAGTCTGAATTCAGGGCGCCAGCTCCAGGGGAGGGCTTTCTCTCTGTGTCGGCTAGGAGCGTCTCTGCACAGGGACCCCAGCTCCGAAGGACGTTCTCTGCTCCTGGCACTGCTTTCTTCTCGGTGTGAAGTCCCTGACTCTTCGCTTGCTTCCCTTTCCTTTCCTCCCTTGTAAGATAAAAGGTGATGCAGTCCACACCCCAGGGGAAATTCCTTTACATTGGATCAGGGGTGTGACCTTAGTAAGGGTGTTACAGTCCCACCCTAATCCTTTTAAAAGATTACAATCACAAAATAAAGGACAAACACGCAATACTGCAAATTATGGCCCACCCAACTAGATACACACATTTTTAGGGGGCATAATTTAATCCATGACATTTCACTCGTTGCCCCCCAATCACATCCTTGCAACATATAAAGCATATTCAGCCCATCATATCAGAGCAAGTCTTAATGCCAAGTCCAAAAATACCTCTTCATCCGTGAAATCTAAAATACATGCTGTCTGATTCCAAAGGTACGGAGTCAGAATGCGTCCAAGCCAGACATTCCCATTACAAATGGGGGAAACTGGAGGAAAAGAAGGGACAGCAGGTATCGAGCAAGTCAGCAGGACACGTTACATTAGCCATTGAGGCTTTGAGAATGACCTTCATTCTCTGAGGCATTTTACACAATGGCCCTGCCCTCAGACTCTAGGTACTGGCCACACTCTCCAGATTCCAAACGGATACCCCTCGGTTCTGGACTTCAGCTCCACCTGCCAGGCCCACTGGACAGCAGCTTTGCTCCCTCCCCATTCTCCAGTCAGTCTGAGTGGTAAGTCCACGCTTAGAAACACCAGGGCCATGGCTTCTCCCTTTGAAACTCCTGAGGTCATGGCCATATCTTTCTTTTCTTTTTGATTTCTTTTGTTGTCGTTGTTGTTGAGAATGCACAGAGTAACACATCAGTTCAGCAGCTTGTGTGTGTGCAGCTCAGTGACAGCGACGACGTCCTGCAGGTTGTGCAGCCAGTTGCACCCCTCCTCTGGGTTGTTCCTCTCCCAGTGACGTCAGCTCACAACCCTTTGAGAGTCCTGATCTTTGCCATTGTTGTGCCAACTTGACCTCATACAAATAGATCTTAAAAGAGCATAATGCTCAAGGTAGGTATGTTTTTACTAAAATTTAATAAGCTAAATTACTGTTTGGTTTTAAGGCTTCAGGAGACATTTTTGGTTTCAGGTTTATAGATTATCTCAGGGCAATAGTGTCATGGGTTTATCCAGCCTCTGTGACTCCAGGCAGTCTGGAATCCTTGAAAATTTGAAATTCTGTTCTGTATTTCACCCCTTCTGCTCAGGATTCCTCTATAGAATCATTGATCAAAAGGTTTGGTAATGGTAGCCACACACCGTCTGGTCTGAGTGTCATGCAAAGAAGTCAGCTGCTCACACACACGTGCCAACGAAGCCACATGTTCCGTGTTCTCCCAGGAGAGGAGATTTCTTCTCCTCCCTGTGTTGCTCCAGGTGAAGAGAGACCACCTGTCATACCGTGGATGGCCGTTTGCAAGCTTTTAAGAGCCAGGTGCTGTGCAGTGAGCTAGGAGGTAGAGCAGAAGCACTAAACATGTTAACAGGCTAATGAATTGGAATGTCCTATGAAGCCATGACCCTAAACCCACAGACCAAGGAATCGAATCCCATAAGGTGTTTGCTTGTACATAAGGAGTCTCAGCAGACGTCTTTAGGGTAGTCTTGTTGCTGTGGAATAAACTCTGACTCACAGTGACCCTACAGGATGGGGTAGAATTGTCCCACAGGGTCTCCAAGGCTGTAATCTTTACGGAAGCAGATGGCCACCTTCCTCCTGCAGAGCGGCTGCTGTGTTTGAACTGCTGACCTTTCCGTTAGTACCTGAACCCCTAACCACAGAGCAACCAAGTCTCCTTTTAATTTTTAGTTGGTGATTCTGTTTTATTGTACTCTGGCCCGAGAAAGTCATCTGTGTAATTCTGATTTGCTGTTGTTGCTTTTGTGAAAAACCGATATAGCTTGGTTGTCAGGGGCCGTCAAGTCAGTTCTGACTCACAGTGACCCTACTCACAACAAAACAACACACCACCTGGTCCTGGGCCACACCCTCACACTCATGCTTCAGCCCCTTGCTGCAACCACTGTGTCAGTCCAACTCGTTGAGGGTCTTCTGTTTCGCGGACCCTCTACTTGACCAGGCCTGACGCCCTTCTCTAGGGACTGCTACCTCCTGATAATATACTCCAGAGTACGTGAGTCTACCATCCTTGCTTCTGAGGAGCACCCTAGCTATACTTCTTAGGTTGATTTGTTTTCTGGCAGTATGTTTCACCAACATGATAACTGCAGCCTGACACAGTCAGTTTCTGTAGAATCTACTACTTGTTTGATGGGCACTTTGGATGCAGGAGGTGTATGTGTACAGATGCACAGACACATACATTTGTCTCCCTGGATGGACAAATGGTGCTTGACTCCTAGCTGAAGGGTTGTCCGTGGGAACCCACCCAGAGGCACCCTGGAAGACAAGCCTGGCAGTCGGCTTCCGGAGGGGATGGCCTTGAAAGCCCCCGTGGTGCACAGCTGTGCTCTGGCACACCAGGGGCTGCTGTCACAGTCACCTACTGCTGCTCCAGCAGAAATGACCACAAGAGGATGATTTTAACAAAGTGAACTTTATTCCCTCACAGCCTGGCTCTAAATTCAGCTCCAGGGCAAGATTTCCTCGGTTTACGTCAGCTCTGTAGAACGGTCCTTGCCGTCAGTCTCCCCTCGGTCTGGCCCAGAAACCTCAGGTCCGAAGGGCCCATGCTGCTCCCGGCACTGCTTTCCTGGGGTGTGAGGTCGCCAGCGCTCTGACCACTTCCTCCTCCTTCCGATCTCTTGAGAGAGAAAAGGTGGCCTAGGCCACGCCTCAAGGAAGCTTCCTTTACATTTGCATCAGTGAGGTGGTCTTGGTTCCGATGCTACAGTCCCCCTGTAATCCTCTTTACTATAACTCAGTCTTAACTTATTAACCACAGACAGAGATTAGGATTTACAACACACTGGAAAATGATACCAGGTCACAAAACGGGAGACAACCATACCCTAGGGGGAATCATGGCCCAGCCAAATTGCTACAGACATTTTTGGAGGACATAATTCAGTCCATGACGGTTGTCATGAATTTAAGTCACCTCAGTGACGACTAACAACAGGAACAGATATATAAACATACATACATGTACATATGTGCGTATGTACATATGTATCTGTAGACTCACTGGGAGAGGGCATTGACTCGATGGTATCAGGTTCAGTTCTAGGTTTATGTGTATGTATAAGGTACCTGGAAAAGGTATATTCTTGCCCACCCCTTACTCTGAGGGTATCACCCTTTCCAAGCCTTAGTTTTACTTGAAGGCCCCAAATTTAGCTCCTTCACTCAGCGGAGCCCTGGTGGCACAGGTCGGCGGTTCTAACCCACTGGCTAACCCTCAGAAACCCCCGGACACGGTTCTGCTGTGGCCCATGGGGTTACTGTGTGCTGGAACTGACTCAACCACAGCAGGTTTGGCTTTTGGTCTTTTCACCCAGTCAGCGAAGGCCTTACCCATCCCGTAAAATCAAAGCCATTACAAGCTAAGGCCTGTGGTTCCCGAGGCTGGCGATGACACCCCAGCACTCTCAGGGCCGGCTCACACCCTGACTCTCTGGTATTTTTCCTTTGTGTCCCTGGGAGCTCCCTTCCTCTCTCGCAGACTCTGCCGTGTATTTCACATGTTGGTTCTACAGGGCTTTAGGTGAGCGTTTATGGCTCGAGTCAATTTCTCATGCAAGAACGTCTACATCGGTTGTGCTGTGACCCCAGCAATGGGACAGCACACCCCCCTTTCCACCTCACGTTTCCCGTGTCCATTCAACCAGCTCCTGTCCTCCTCTGCCTTCTCGTCCTGCCTCTGGACAGGAGCTGCCCAGCTAGCCTTGTGTGTTTACCGGAACTAGGAAGCACAGTCTTCCCAACTATTACTTGACATTTTATATCTGATTTAATCTTTGTCTGAAGAGCTGGCTTCGGGAATGGTTTGGTCCTGGGTTATCAGTTATGTGTTTTTAAAGGTGGTTATGTTGTGTGTCCTTCAGTGGTGCCAACAGCTTGCACCCAACAAATAACCTAAAGGTTGGGGGTTTGAAGGTGCCCAGCAGCTCTGTAGAAGACAGGCCTGGAGTCTGCATCCATGAGGGTTCCAGCCAAGAAAACCCCATGGCCCAGTCGTGCTCTGTTGACACAGGGGTCACCGTGACTCCACATCGGTGGAGGGTGGGCCTTTTAATCAGGCCACGTGGATTGGGAAAGAGCTCAGCTGCCAGCTGACCGGAGGCCTGGGAAGGTTTCTGAACACACACACCCACCACCCTGCCACCGCTGTTTCCGTGTTCACTCTAGAGCAATATGGACAACGGTAGGAACTGCTCCATCCCTCACCATTCCAGTATATTCTCTGGGAGCTGCACGTGCCAAGCTGTTTGGGGACTGGGCTGCTCTCTATTGGCTCACCATGAGGTAGGTGCAGGAAAGAAACACGTGGTGCATGCCTGGCATGTAGTAAACACGTGATTTTACTCATGCACAGCGAGTTCACATTGGGTTCTTGGGTCTGAGGATGCAGAGCACTATCTAACAGGCATTCCTCACACAGAGGTGAGACTCAGAGCCCCCTGAGCTTTGCGGTGCATTTCAGAAAGAACCTTAGATTTGAAATACAGTATTTACAGTTGTTGCTAGCTGCTGTCTAATTGGTTCTGACTCACAGCGATCCTATGTACAAAGAACGAAACGCTACCCAGTCCTGTGCCATGCCCAAAGTCACTGCTATGCTTGAGCCCGTTGTTGCAGCCGCTGTGTCAATCCATCTCACTGAGGGTCTTCCTCTTTCTCACTGACTGTCTTACTGCATGAGCATGATATCCTTCTCCAGAGACGGGTCCATCCTAAAAACATACCCAAAGTATGTAGGATGTCGTCTTGTCATCCTTGCTTCTAAGGACCACTCTGGTTGTACTTCTTCCAAGACAGATCTGTTCATTCTCTTGGCAGTCCATGGTATATTCAATATTCTTCTCCATCACCACAATTCAAAGATGTTAATCCTGCTTCTGCCTTCCTTACTCACTGTCCAGCTTCCAACTGCGTATGATGCAATTTGAAAATATCACGCCTTGGATCAGGCACACTGTCATGGTTTGAATTGTGTCCCCCCAAAAATGTGTGCAGCCATGTGGCTGTGATATGGTTCCCAGTATCTTGGAAATGTCCTCCATTGTGTGGTTTTGCTAACCTGTATGTTAAAGGATTAGGGTGGGGCTGTGAATTCCTGCTATGGGGAAGTTTCCCTGGAGTATGGCTTGCCCCACCCTTAATGCTTTTAGCTTGCAAGGAATAAAAGGAAAAAGAACCAAGGACAATTTGAGAACCTCGCTACCATCAAGCAAGCAGCACCGGGAGCAGAGCGCGTCGTTCAGACCAGAGGTTCTTGCGTTAGGACACTCCCTGAACAATGACTGATGTAATACCGGACTTTCCTCCAGAGCCGATAAGGGGAAAGTTTTTCCCTGGAGCGGACACCCTGAATATGGACTTGCAACCTACCGGACTGTGTAAGAATAAATCTTTCTTTGTTAAAGCCATCCACTCTGTGGTATTTCTGTTAGAGCAGCCCTAGCTGACTAAAACACACACCTTAATCCTCAAGATGACATATTTGATTTTTGAAACTTTAAAGAGGTCTCTTGCAGCAGATTTGACTGCTGCTTCCATAGGTGTTGATTATAGATCCAAATGAAATTAAATTCTTGACAAACTTCATCTCTTCTCCATTTATCATGATGGTTGCCTACTGGTCCACTTGTAAGGACTTGTGTTGATGTTGAGGTGCAATCCATACTGAAGACTGTGGTCTTTGGTCCTCATCAGTGTTTCAAATCCTCTTCACATTTAGTAAGCAAGATTGTATTATCTGCACAGTGCAAGTTGTTAATGAGCCTCCCTCTAACCCTGATGCCCTGTTCTCCTTCATCTAGTCCAGCTTCTCAGATTATTTACTCAGCATACAGACTGAACAGGTGTGGCAAAAGGATTAAACCCTGATGCAAACCTGTCCTGACTTTAAGCCATGCAGTGTCCCCTGGTTCTATTTGAGTGGATATCTCTTGATCTATGTACAGTTTCCTCATGAGCACAATTAAGTGTTCTGGAATTCCCATTTTCCACAATGTTATCCACAATTTGTGAAGATCTACACAGTTGAATGCCTTTACGTAGTCAATAACACACAAGTAAACAAACATCTTTCTGGCATTTTCGGCTTTCAGCCAAAACCCACCTGACATCAGCAGCGATATCCCCAGTTCCACATCTTCTTCTGAATCCAGCTTGAATTTCTGGCAGTGCCCAGTCAATACACTGCTACAGCTGCTTTTGAATGGTCCTTAGTAAAATTTTACTTGAGTATAACATTAGTGATATTGTTCGATAATTTCCACATTCTGCTGAGTCGCCTCTCTTGGGAATAAGCATAAATAGGGATCTCTTCCAGTCGACTGGCCAGGTAGCTGTCCTCTGTATTTCTTGGCATAGACGAGTGAGCATTTCCAGCACTGCTTCTGTTTGTTGAAACATCCAAATTGATATTCCACCAATTCCTGGAGCCTTGTTTCTTGCCAGCACCTTTGATGAAGCTGGGACTTCTTCCTTCCCCACTGTCAGTTCCTGATCACGTGCTGCCTCTTCAAGGAGTTGAACATCGACCTGTTCTTTTTGGTATGATGACTCTGTGTGTTCTTTCCATCTTCTTTTAATGCTTCCTGTATGGTTTAACATTTTCTCTACAGAATCCTTCACTACTGCAACTCAAGGCTTGAATTTTTTCTTCAGTTCTTCAGCTTGAGACGTAGAGAGTGTATTCTCCCCTTTTGGTTTTTTCTCTCTAGCTCTCTGCATATGTCATTATCATACTTATTTTGTTCCCTCAGGCTGCCCTTGGAAATCTTCGTTCATTTCTTTTACTTCACCCATTTCTTCCTTTTGCTTTAGTAGTTTGATTTTCAAGAACAAGCTTTGGAGTCCCTTCGGACATCCATTTTGGCCTTTTCTTTCTTTCCCGTCTTTTTAATGGCTTCTTGTCTTTCCTCATGGATGAGATCTTTGATGTCATTCCACAGCTCATCTGGTCCTCAGCCATCAGTGTTCAGTGCATCCGGTCTATTCTTGAGGTGGTCTCTAAACTCAAGGTTGTACTTTGGCTCTTGCGGATTTTTCCTCATTTTTTTCAGTTTCGGTTTGAATTTGCATATGAGCAGTTTGGGTGTGGTCTGTGCCACAATTGGCCCCCCAGCCTTGTTTTGACTAATGATACTGAGCTTTTACATTGTCTCTTTTTCACAAATGTAGTCAGTTTTATTCCTCCATATTCCATCTGGCAAGGTCCATGTGTAAAGTCACTGTCTATGTTGGTGAAAAAAGGTATTTGCAACGAGGAAGTCATTGTTCTTGCAAAATTCTAGCATGCCTCCTTTGGCATCATTTCTCTCACGAAGGCCATGTTTTCCAACTACCAACCCTTCTTCGGTCTTTCCAACTTTCGCATTCCAGTCTCCAGTAATCATCAATGCATCCTGGCTGCATACTGAATCAACTATGGACTGCAGAAGGTGGTGAAAGTCTTCAGTTTCTTCATCGTTGGCCTTAGTGGTCGGTCCCTAACTCTGGGCAATAGTTGTATTAACTGGTCTTCTTTGTAGCTGTATGGATATTATCCTGTCATGATGGTGGTGTACCTTAGGACAAGTCTTGGAATGCTCTCTCTGACAGTCAGTGCACTGCCGCTCCATGTTGTCACTCCCGGCGTAGTAGACCATATGATGCTCTGACTCAAAATTGCTAATACCAGTCCATTTCAGCTCATTAATGCCTAGGATATCCATGTTTATACATGCCATTTTTTATGATTTCCAATTTTTCTAGACTCATACTTCATATATTCCACCATCTGATTATTAATGGATGCTTGTAGCTATTCTCATTTTGAGTCAGGCCACATCCCCAAATGAAGGTCCTGAAAGCTTGACTCCATCCATCTCATTAAGGTCAATTCTGCTTTGAGGAGGCAGCTTTTCCCCAACCATATGAGTGCCTTCCCATCTGGGGGGCCTCATTTTCCAGCACCATATCTGACACTGTTCTGCTATCATTCATAAGGTCTTCCACGGCTAATTCTTTTCAGAAGTAGACTGCCAGGTCCTTCTCCCTATCTGTCTTAGTCTGGAAGCCCAGCTGACACGTGTCTACCACGGGGGACCCGCTGGTATCTATATACCAGTGGCACAGCTTCCAGCATCTCAGCAACATGCAAGCCTCCATGGTATGATGGACTGACAGAGACATGGGGAGTGTAACAGTGGAATGTGAAATTAAACCTGAGAAATACTCGCCAGGATAATTTAACATTGATTTAGCATTCCAGCTACCTTTCCATTCAAGACTGTATTTTGTCCATGTGTGGGCATCTCCCTCTTCCAAAAGTCATGGTAATTCAAAAACTGTATACTTCTAAACAAAAATTGCATTCTGTGTTGGAAGACAGGGCCATGCATTGTTAGTGGGATGGGAACTTTCAGGACCTCTGGGTGGCGTGACACAGGTTGGTACACAGAAAAGCCATCTAAGCCTGAGGGTCTCCAACACTCCAGCAGGACCTTCAGGGGCAAGGGGGACCTGTGGGAGGGGACAGAGCTGCAGAAGAGAGGGCTGGGGAAAGTCTTGGGGTCAGGGGTAAGTAGACCCCCCAGAAAAGTGCCTCCTAATCCTGGTGGCACAGTGGTTAAGACCTCCAGCTCCTCACCTCGAGGCCAGCACGCTTTGAACCCACTAGGTGCTCCTTGGAAACCCTACGGGGAGTTCTACTGTGTCCTATAAGGCTGCTGCGAATCTGAATTAAGTCCAGCAAGTAATGGAACCTCCTCCCAGGCTCCCTCAGTCTCGGGATCCCTGGCCCGTTTGCTGCCAGCACTATACCCTCCCAGGGGAAGCACCCCTCTACTCCTGGGGAGCACCTCTCCACTCTTTGGGAAGCTCCCCTCCATCCCTGGAGGGAGCACCCATCCTGGGGTAAGTCTCACCCTCTCCACAGCCAATACAAAGTCTGCAGAATAATAGAGTTCTTACAAATTGGTTGTATTGGGATTTTTTTTTTAATCCTCAGTGAAACTGTGAAGTAGCAGATTAAATGAAGCCAAAAACTAAATTAGTGGTTGGAAGTCGAGGTTCTGGAGCAAGAAGACAAAAACGGTGGAGCACTGGTAGCGGCCACACTCACCACACCTGCTCTGTGCTGGGTACTTGGCTAGGTTATATGAACTTTGTGCTGAACTAAAACACTGACAGAGGAATGTGGGCAAATCCTTAACATACTGTTGGATACATTTTCACAAACCCAACACTCAGTGCCCAGACCAAGTCCATAAGCTCCTCTCAGACCCTGCCAGCCCCCCGGAGTCACCGCTGCCCTGATCTCCGAGGGCACTGGTGTGTGCGCGTATGTGCGCATGTGTGTGTGTGTGTGAACTCTGTGTAGATGAAATCACACGGTACGCGCTGTCAGGTGTCTGGCTCGTCTGCTCGGCATGACGTCAGTGGCACTTGTGGCACTCCTCGGTGTTGCTAGGCATGTCTGTGGTTCACTCTCTTCACTTGCCAGTGGTTTTCCATTGTGTGAATAGACCAGTTTATTTATCCGTTCTGCTGCTGATGGGTATTTTGCTTGTTTCCGGCTCAGGGCTGTCTGATGAATGGGGCTGATACAAACATTCCTGCCCATGCTGTAAGGAGCCCAGGTACCAATTTTCCCAGAGACTGTGCCTAGGAGCAGTACTGATGAGCTGTAGGATAGTTTTCTCAGCGCTAATGAATTCTGCCAGTTCTCCAGTTTACACTCCTGCCAGCAGTGCCTGAACTGTCTGGATATCCTGGGGCCCTGCCAACACTTGGTATTGTCTTTTTTATCTTAGTCGTCTTAGCAGACAGATGGCAGTATCTCACTCCAGGTGTTAGTGGCATCCTCGCTGCTGTTGGGTCCACCGCCATCACTGCCATATTCAGTGTGGGGCTCTCCTGTCCAGACTCTTATCAGTGTCTTTCAATAAACAGACAATCTTTCATGTAGTCTAGTTTAGCAATATTTTCCTTTATAACTACACCTTTGGTGTCCTGTGCCTTGAGAATTCTCTTCAGCGTCTGCTTTGGCCATAATTCTGGGACAGAAGGAAAATTCCGCTTCGACATCCAGCCACACCAATATGCAGAAAACATAAAACAGCATAACAGCAATCACAGTCCAAATAAATCAGATAAATCTTCCCTTTAAAAGAAACTTCTGAATTAGGAAGAAACAAAGAAAAAAAGAAAATCTACCCTTTAAACATCATAGTCCTGAATTCACTGTGTGATTCTTAGAAACATTAGAAATACAGGGTGACCGAGAAAAACCACACCCTGACTAGCCAAGAGTAGCACGCGTACGATAGACTGTATCTGGAAGTACTGATGCTGTCAAGAATTCTGCATTACCTGGATCCGCAATCAGTGCCTAGACAAGCAGCCATCAAGAAGCCAGACCACACTGCACTGGGCAAATCTGTGAAAGACTTCTGAAGTGCTGAAAAGCAAGGATGTCATTTTGAGGGATAAAGTGCACCAGACTCGAGCCATGGTATCTTCAGTCACCTCATACGCATGTGAAAACTAAACAAGGAATAAGGAAGAACAAAGAAGAATCAATGTCTTTGAATTACACTGTCGGCAAAGAACACTGAATAGAGCCTGGACTGCCAGAAGAGCAAACAAACCGGGCTTAGAAGCACAGCCAGAGTGCTCCTTAGAACCAAGGATGGTGAGACTTCATTTTACACACTTTGGACATGTTATCAGGAGGGATCAGCCCCTGGAGAAGGACATCATGCTTGGACAAGTAGAGGGTCAGTGAAAAAGTAGAAGACCCTTGGCAGGATGGATTGACACAGAGGCTGCAACAGTGGGCTCAAGCTTACTAACGACGGAGAGGGTGGCACGGGACCCAGCAGTGTTTGGTTCTGTTGTTCTCAGGATTGCTGTGAGCTGGAGCTGGCTCAAGAGCATCTGACAACAACAATAAAATAGTCTTAGAAGTTATTTGGTTACAAGTAAAATGTTCAAACTCTGGTTAACTGAAGCAACAAAATGGGAGGCAGAGCCACCCTACTGCCATCGGCTGTCCCCCAGCTCATGTGGCCCCAGCTGTCTGTAGAGAGTCAGGTGGGGGAGGAAGTCCCCGCTGGGCAGTAGCCCTCTCAGGGATGCCAGGCCCTCAGGCCTGCCCCATGTGGGTGCTCGGGGTGGCCCTGCACAAAGATGCCCCATCTGGGAGGCCACCATTCGTGCCCTGTAAGAGCCAGAAAGTGGATCCAGAGATTCCAGATGGCTTAGCCAAGTCCTAGGACTGTAAGGAAAGGCCTTCCCACAGAAGTCCACAGCACCCTCCACAGTCTTGCATACAAGGTCTGACAGTTAAGTCCATGAACTTAATTGTTCTAAGTGCTACATACCATTGCTGAATGTCACCGCAGTCACCTTCAAAGTGCTCCTCTTGGGAAGCTATGCACTGACACCAGCACCTAGTCCACCCTTCAAAGCAATTTTGGAACTCTTTCCGGAATGGCCATTGTGCATGGTGGCACAGTGGCAAGTTTACAAACTTCATCGTATAGTTGTCTGTGAGGGAGATTTTAGCCAGTAAACAAGTAACTGTGTTGGAACACCCTCCCCTGCTGACCTGGTCTAATCCCCCCGTGACTTTTTTCTTTAGCTGAAGAAAAAGGAAATATTGAAAGGAAGACATTTGGATGACACTCAGGACATCAAGGGTGATACACTGACAGCTCTGACGGCCCTTCCAGAAAACGAGTTCCAAAATTGCTTTGAAGGCTGGACTAGATGCAAACAGAGACCATTTTACTTCTGCCCTTTGGGGTTTTTTTGTCTTCTGGTTTTTTGTTGGTCTGTTTTCTACACTGCCCCAGCAAGGACCCTCAGTGCAGGTCTGTAGAAGTGATCACAGCTGCAGTTCTCTCCTTTGTTCTCAGTCTTGGGAGGAAGCTGTTCAGTATCTCACATTATGTATGAGGTTATTGGAGGGATTTTCTAGGTCTAGAAACATCTTTTCCGTTCCTAGTGTGTGGGAAGTTGTTCTTCATGAATGGATGCCTGACCTTCTTAAAGAAAGAACTTCCTTGAAACCTCACGCAGGGAAACTGCTGACAGCCAGGCCTTGCTGCAAGGGAGGCACCTCGACACCCCTGCAGAATCAGGACTCTGTTCACAAGGAAGACGGCAGAATGGACATCAGAACAGGCACCTCGCTGCCCACCCCCCGTGTCTACAGCGCTCCATTAATCACATCCACACTTTGGGGCTATGTGTCTCTAGTCATCGGGGTTCTCTTGCTGCCGAAACGACAAATACTGCCACTGTCAGTGCTATTCTTTCTGAAGGTCATTCATTCTCTCAGCTCCTTCCAAGACACACTGTCTGTCATTAGTGTTCTTCACTTTCAACGCAATGCAGCTAGGTGTTGCTTTACTTTTAGTCATCCCATCTGAGATTTGCTGTGAATTCTAAATCAGAGGATTTGAGTCTTTCAGCAAATCTGGGAATTCTCTGCTACTATTTTCTTGAATACTGTACTTCCCCAGTATCTCTTTGGAGAGGAGACAAGTGTTAGGCATTCTCATTCTGATATCTTTAGAAGGTTTTCATCTTCCACTCTGTCTGGTCTGTGTTCCGGGTAGTTTCTTCAGCACTCTCTTCTGGCTCACCAATCCTTCAGCCGTGTCTAGTCTGCTGTTTAATCTGCCCATTCAATTTTTCATGTTTTTCCTAAAAGTTATGTGTAGTTCCTTTTCAAATTATCCTTTTTTCTTTTGTTTCTGTTTTTCAGATTTATTTTTTATAATTTCTCATTCCTTGTTCATGCTTAATTGCGACTTCCATTTCCATAAATGTTTTTGACATGTTTTTGTAATTTTTAGATTGTGACATCATGCCTAGTTACTGTAAAAAATGGTGTATTAGAGGCCCTGGACCTCTTCTACCTTCCCACAGGGGCAGGAAATCACTCTCAGTATCAACAGGCAAGACAGGTTCCCCTGACGCTGAAGTTAGGCGTGCCTACCCCTCCAACATTTTTACCAATTCTGATACCAGCCATCCTTCCCAGACCCCCCGGCACTCTCTAGTTCTCTGCTGGGTTCAATAATTCACTGTAATGGCCACAGAGAACTCACGGACAATACGATTATGGAGTTTATCAAGGAAGTAACAGCTGGCAATTCAGGATCAGAAATGGCTCAATCAGAATACAGTACAGCTCTCTGATTGGGACAGCCTCTTCTCCGCCACACTGCAGGCTGGCCACTCTGTCCAGCCCTCAGCCACTCAGGCCCTTGGCCCTGCTCCAACAAGTGTAAAAAAATCTCTCTGCCTCTGCCAGTGAATGTCCAGGGGCACCTACTCCACCAGCAAGCCTCTTGCCCAAAGGTGCCCTGTGTCCTGGCTCTGCTGTTGCTAGTTCTCACCATCTTGCACCGTCCCCCATATCACAGCTGTCTCCCGGGTCTGGGAGGTTCTCAGCACAGGGATCCCCAGTCCAAAGGACCTGCTCTGCTCTTAGAGCTCTTTTGGTGGTAGTGGGTCCCCTTGTCCACCTCTGATAGCTTATTTTAAGCCTAGCAGGATGATAAAGCTGATCAGCCCTCTCACTCGGGTTCCACACACCTTATCTGTATGCCCCGCTCCCACAGGGGGCCATGCACCTTAGTTAGGTTAGCAACAAGCTGTCCGATCTCTTTGGTGGGGGGCACAGACACCTTATTTGCATAGCCCCACCTCGTCATGGTGTGGGAGTTGCAAAGACTGTGGCTGGAAGCACCATATAAGCCATGCACAGCATCACAGTTAATCTGTGGGTGCCTTCCTCCAGAGATGATTTGCATTTGCTTCTGCCAGGTGCCCCAGTTCTGCCAACTGACAAGCCACTTGAATTTCTGTGTGGCAGTCCGCAAACCATTCAGGTAGTATCTATTTAAACCCAATATTCCTTTGAAGTCAGTCTATACTTACTCATTCTCAGGGGAGAACTTTCCCACTGGTGGTAAGGTCAAGTTCCCAATTTTTTTGTTTCTTTTTCCTGGAAAGTAGTTTTGTTTCCTGGTTGGTTGTGGGGGGTTTTGTTGTTGCTGGTTTGTTGGTTTTGTTTTCCCAGCTTTTCTGGCCTTTCACTGAGACTGGGGGTGTTTGGAAGTCCTGCCTGTCTGTGACACTCCCAGTCCCAGCTCTTCTATTGCACAAGCCCTGTCTCTTGCCTCCTGTGTGGCCATCAAGGCCTGAGGGAAACAGCCCAGATTTCGTACTTGCTTATGATGCTGGTTTCAGCTTCATCTTCGTTCTGGTCTCTGGGCATGCCCCTTGCTTTCTTTTAAGTTCAGCTCTACATTTGAAAGAACATTCATTATATTCCAGTCAGCATTTCCAGGTGTTTTGCAAAGAGGGAGGTCAGAATCTACGGTTGGAAACCTGCTTTCCTTACTCCTCCACAGCCCTCAACACACACAAGTGCTTAATGATTGCTTGCTGGACCAGTGAGAGACAAACACACCCAGGAAGGGAACCGTCTGCATTTCAGAATGTTTCTCTCACCCCCCATCCTGTCTCCCCCTCCCCCATGGATCAGGCACTGAGGGAACAGCAGGGAGCAAATGTGTCCTACCTGGTCAGCCACATCCTCACGTTCCCTGGGGGCTTGGACACTGGAAAATGGTAGTGACCAAAGCCCTTTGACTTGAGGGGAGGTGAGAGAATCCACAGCAGGAGACACACCTCCACATCCAACCTTTGTACCAACTCTGACACCATCTGCCCTCCCACAGCGATCTCCACTTCCCTGCCAGGCTTGATCATTCCTCACAATCACTGCACAGAAGTCAGAGATCACCCTCACAATTAGGTGGTTTGTTAGGGAAGTGATAGGTGACAGCTCAGGATGAAGATCAATTTGGAAGTGACGAGAACAACTCAGGATTGTTCTTCCATCAAAGCAGCTTTTCCTGGGCCATGTCAAGGGTTAGGGATCCTCACGATACTGTCTGGACAGCCCCATCTCGGCTCTGCCTGCAGGCAAGCCTCTCTGGCCCTGGATCTCTGTCCTGCTTAGACAAATGTTACACAGTTCTCTCAGCTCGGCCAGTAAGTATCCAAGGGCGCCCCGCTCCACCAGGGGTTCCCTCAGTCTGAAGAGTAAGTGCCCACAGGCACCTCATTCCACCCCAAGCTCTCTGGCTCTGCAGGCTGGGAAGGCCACCATGCTGTCTCTCACTGGTGTTTCCTGCTGCCATTTCTCAGCCACCATGTCTTGGGACTTCAGTGTTATAGGTCTCTTTGCCTGGTTCCAGGAACATCACGGCCTGGGGACCCAGGGTCCAAAGGAAACGCTCTGCCCTTGGATCTCCCTCCCCCCAACCTCGGGGATGGTGTACTGCAAGCCTAGTGGGGTGGCAGTCCCACCCAATCCCTAGGAGAGGGGTCACGAGACCACGAAGAGAAAAGCCACACAAAAGCCACCCACTGCACCGCACTCCCAGAGCTGCATTCTGACTGGTGGGTATGAGGGCATCACAGTGCCCAGAACCCCCCCATCCCAGACAGGCCCTATGTCCTGGGGCCAGGCAGCCATCAGGGGTGTTTCTGGTCAGTCGTCATGCAGGCAGACAGACTGATCTCCGTCCAGGAACTGGAGGAGAAGCTCTGACTCTTCTCATTACGACTGTCACCGTGAGGCCTGCAGCTTCCCTTCATGCCCTTTGGTCCTAGGCACCCCACAGCCAACGAGATCTCAGAGGCTCCTGGGCTCCTGGTGCCCAGCAGGGTGGCCACAAGGCCTCTGCCTCCCAGGACCCCTTCACTCCATTTCTTGGTGGCAGCCCCCCCTCAGTCACCCCACTTCGCTGGGCCCACCAAGCCAGCTCCTCTTTGGAGAGGAGAGCACTGTCCTCAGGGTGCCTCAAAAGGGGACATGAGGCCTGGGACACCGTGGGGCTGCCTGACGGTATGGGTGGAGCAGGAGGGTAGCTTCTGATGGCTGCCAGAGAGCCCTACCTCCTGGATCCCCCCACCACCAGCCCCTGGCACGTGCTCTGCCTCGGTTGGCACCCTGGGCCTGCTGCGGAATCCCTCACACTGCCAAGTGAGCCTGCCGCTTGCCCACCTCCCCCTCCACCTGCCTGGCTCAGGAGAGGGGGCTCTCCCACTCTCCCCCAAGTAACAGAAACAAAAGTCCCCCGCCGCTCACTTCAAGGTCCCTCTCCCACCATCTGTGGGCGTCAGTCCCAAATTAGCAACGCCCCAGGCGTCCGAACCGCTTCCCGCACCCAGCAGGCGGCCTCCAAGCTGGGTTCTATCCCAGGCTGACCCTCTTGCGGGAGCGGCAGCTCCAACAGCAGGCCAGCCCGGCTCCCACTCCCTCGCTCCCACAGCAACACCAAAAAAGGACTCACATCTTCCAAAGGCAGCGGCAGCCAGCAGAGGCCTGGCTTTGAACAAACGCTGCCTGGCTTTGAACAGACATTGTGGCCACACTCAGCCCACCCACACGAGGGCCAAAGGTCAGGGCGGGCAAAGCTGACTGCTTCTGGTTGCACTGCTGTGCGCCTTCCAGAGGTGCGAGGACGTGTCGCCCATCTGCACATCACCCAGCGTCACGCAGGCTCTTCCAGAGGATAACAGGCAGGTCCCCGCCACCTGGGTAGTCCCCAGCTTGCAGCTGAAAGACAAGCAGGCACTTTTGGTTTATTCCTTTTAAACTCCAGTTCACAGCGCCAACCAGCTGTGACAGCTCCAATTACAGCCTCCAACATTTGGGCCACAGAAACGCTTTCTGTCCTGGCTCCAGATCACAGCCCAGCAGCACCCGCCCCACCCCACCCCTTGGGGAACCAACTCCCACGCACAGACCCAGAAAACACCTTCTGAAGTATGACCTCTCAGAAGCGAGCCCTTCCTCTCCGAAAGGCCCAGAGGCAGCCTCAGACCCTGCCCTGCCCCCACATCTCCTCTCCAGAGGCCCCGCACTGGTCAGCAAGGGCACTGTCCTTTGAGCTTTGCACGCTGTGAGGTGGCCCCTCATCTGGGAGCACTTATGGCTCATTGGGAAACAGGCTGGCTTTTGGTGACTTGTGTCCTGGACCACCCCCTCCAGTTCCCAGATGCTTTCCTGGGGCCCTGTCCACACTCTTATTGGCTCCAGGGTTGATGACCACTGCCAGAGCTGGCTGGTCAAGGGAAGTCTTTTCAAACTGGAGTACCGCAGGTCCTGCTTTTCTTGAAGGTCCCTAGAAGTCCCCCTCCCGACAGGGGGCAGCCCCACAAGCTGTAGGGGAAATCAAGGCTGAAGAGCTGAGGGCCCACCGTGGAGAGCCTGCTTGAAGGAGACCAGCTGTGGGCGACCTGTCCTCAGGAGACCTGCCCTGGAGGGGACCTGACCTGAGGGGAACCTGTTCTGAAAGCGGAGCCTGTCCTCAGAAGTTCTTCCCTGTAGGGACCTATGTTGGGGGGGTACTAGGACCTGACCTGAGGAAGACCTGCCCTGAGAGGGACCTATCCTTGGTGGGGGGAATCTGCCCTACCAGGGAGGTCCAGCGACTGCCCTGCCTTAGGGACCCTCTCCGGGGCACTAGCTCCCACTCTGGGAAACAGTTTGCCATTCCCATTTTACCGCTAAACAATAAACTGAACGTCAAAATCTGTCATCTATCTGCAGTTCAGAGACGGAGCTAGGACCCAGTTCTTGCCTCTCCAGGTCTGTTCTTCTTCCTGGTGCCAGGAGCGGGGGCACTGACCGTCCCGACCCCCAACACATACACAGACACACAGACACACACACAGAGAGGGGAGAGGGGTTTCAGAGAATTCGTCCTTTCGAGTTTCAAACACTGCTTAGGAAAACCTAGATCCGTGCACAGGGCTCCTTTCACTTGTAATGGCTTCCTGCGATTCTCATTTGGGTTCACTCCTTCGCCAGGTAAGGATCCCATAATATTTTTGATGCTGAGTTCTGCTACAGGGTCCCCAAGTCTCCCAGCAAGTGAGGTCCTGGAGCACACAGGCCGCCATCTCCCTCGGGTGCTGGGTCCACGGACAGCACCACGAGAGGGGAGGCCAGGGCGCCCCCTGCCAGCCTCACGCCCAGCCGCACGCAGCCTACCCGGCCGGGGGAGCTAACTCCGCGGCGCGAGCGCCTCGCTCCGCCCTGGCCGGCACCAACCGCCCTGCGCGGAAGGACGACCCGAGGGCCAGCCATAAATACCTGAGCTTCCGCCCCACCGAGACCCCGACGCCGACTCCCGGCCCCGCCCCTACACGCCTCCTCGGCTTCGCCCGGGCGCGGAGCAGACCCCACCCCCGGCCCGCCTCGTTACGCCCCGGGCGGAGGAGCCGTGGGCGGGGCCTGTGGGCGGGGCCTGTGGGGCGCGGGGCGGGGCCGCGCGGAGGCGGAAGCGCCCGCCGCGGGCGCAGCTGTCCGAGCCCTGCGATCCACTCTTCACCGCCCTCGCCACGCCGGTCGCCGAGGGTCAGGGTCCTGGTACTTCTGTGTCGGGACCTCCAGGGGACCCGGAGCAGATCTCTGCCCGAGAATTTGAAGGTGTCCTGGTCTTTGAGGGCCTCCAGATTCAAATCCCAGGCCTCGACCCTCTTGTCTGGTCGGGGTCTCACGGAGCCGATCCGTGTCTGAAGCTTCACGATGGGCGTTGTCTAGAGGGGCATCGGGACCTGAGGCCTCCAGGGAGGAGTGAAGCCTAGAGTCTGGGTCTTTGGAGAGGGGTCACGCCCTGTTCTAGGGTCTCTGGAGCCAGTTGCCTTCCCTACCAGGGTCCAGGGAGGCCCTTCTGCGCCGCGCCGCGCCGCCGCGGGGATGTTGTGGCCCCTCGCTCTGGCCCTGGCCGGCCTGGCCGCCGCTGGCCCTCCTAACTTTGTGGTCATCTTTGCTGACGACTTGGGCTATGGGGACCTGGCTGCCTACGGCCACCCCAGCTCCTCCACACCCAACCTGGACCACCTGGCTGCAGGGGGGCTGCGGTTCACGGATTTCTACGTGCCAGTGGCTTTGTGCACACCATCGCGGTGAGCGGGGGAGGAGGGGCCCTCAAACCCAGCTCCAGCCCAGCTTCTGCCATGTTAGTTGTGGGGATCAGGGTGGTTGGGAGGCAGAATAGAGCCCGTAGGGATTTTCCTGTCCTTCTCTCCCGCCCCTCCTCCTCCAGTCTCTCACTATCTCTGTCTCAGGAACCTTCTGTCTCCTCCTGCAGGGCCGCCCTCCTGACTGGCCGACTCCCTGTTCGGGTGGGCATGTACCCTGGAGTTCTGGAGCCCAGCTCCAAGGGGGGGCTGCCCCTGGAGGAGGTGACCCTGGCCGAGGTGCTGGAAGCCCGAGGCTACCTCACAGGCATGGCTGGGAAGTGGCACCTTGGGGTGGGGCTTGAAGGGGCCTTTCTGCCCCCCCACCAAGGCTTCCACCGGTTCCTGGGCATTCCCTACTCCCACGACCAGGTAGGAGAGCACTCCACCCACCTTGCATCCACCTGTGCCTCTTGCACCCACCCACAGCCCCCAGGCCTCTCACAGGAGCTGCTTTCCTAGGGCCCCTGCCAGAACCTGACTTGCTTCCCGCCGGACACCCTGTGTGAGGGCAGCTGTGACCAGGGTCTGGTCCCCATCCCTCTGCTGGCCAACCTCTCTGTGGTAGCACAGCCCCCCTGGCTGCCTGGACTTGAGGCCCGCTACGTGGCTTTCGCCCGCACTCTCATGGCCGATGCCAAACGCCAGGGCCGCCCTTTCTTTCTCTACTATGCCTCTCACGTGAGTGCCTGGCCTGCCCCACCCCACACATGGCCCCCACCCCACCTAGTGCTGACTTCAGCCTCCACCCCTAGCACACCCACTACCCCCAGTTCGGTGGTAAGAGCTTCGTGGGACACTCAGGCCGTGGGCCCTTTGGGGACTCCTTGATGGAGCTGGATGCGGCCGTGGGGGCTCTGATGGCTACCATTGGGGACCTGGGGCTGCTCAAAGAGACGCTGGTCATCTTCACTGCAGACAATGGGTATGCCAGCTCCCCGCATCCTGGGGTGACTGCTGATGAAGAATAGGTAGAATGCAGTGGTCAGGGGTGGTGACCACAGCTGCCTGCCCACGTGGAGGTGCTGGCTCTGATTAAGCCAGGGGCAGGGGCAGCCTGATGCTGTCCATGGGTGGTGGGGGTTGGAGGTCAATGGCAGTGAGTTGGAGACCTTCAGCTCACATCTTACAATCCCTCTGGTACATCCCAGGCCTGAGACAATGCGGATGTCCCATGGTGGCTGCTCTGGCCTCCTGCGGTGTGGGAAAGGGACCACCTATGAAGGGGGTGTCCGAGAGCCGGCCTTGGCCTTCTGGCCAGGCCACATCACTCCTGGTTAGTCCTCAGGCCCTCTCCTCACAGACCCTAGCCACTCCCCACCCCGCTTCACTGACAAACTGAGTGACTGACAGCCTTCTGCCTGCAGGAGTGACCCATGAGCTAGCCAGCTCCCTGGACCTGCTGCCCACACTGGCCGCCCTGGCCGAGGCCCCACTGCCCAATGTCACCCTGGACGGCTTTGACCTGAGTCCTGTGCTGCTAGGCACAGGCAAAGTAGGTTATGACTAATGCCTCTGTGTTCGCATGTTGAGCACAAGTGTGGTGTGAGCATGAGCACAGTCTTTGTGAGCACAGTGCAGATGTGACCATGGTGTGAATGGGTGTGAGAATGGTGTGAGTACAGTGGAGGGTGAGCATTGCAGGAGTGTGCATATGGTGTGAACGTGGTGGGTTTGAGCAAGGTATGAGCGTATGGTGTGAATGTGGTGTGAGTATAATGTAGGTGTGAGTATGTATGGTATGAATGTGACATGAATGTAGTGTGGGCATGAGGATAGTGTGAGCATAGCACACGTATAAGCAGGGAGTGAATAGTGTGGGTATGAGTGTGGTGTGAACATATTGTAGGTATGAGCATGGTGAGAGTGGACATGGAGTAGGCAAGGGCTGAGTGGGTGTGTTGTGAATGTGGCTTGAGTTGTACGGATGTGAGCATGGTGTCATTATGGTGTGGGTGCAGGCTGAATGTGGGTATGGTGTGGGCATGGCTGTGGGTATGAGCATTGGTGTGGGGTTGCCGTGGGCAGAATCCTGTGGGCTCAGGCCTCTGCTGGTCAGGCAGCGTCCCAAGGTTGTCCAGCTGCTGGCTTCTGGGTAGGCGAGGATCAGGTGCCATTGCAGGGCCTGGTGGCGCTGGACATGGCGTGGCTGGCGCAGGGCCCTCCCCACAGCATGGCTCTCTGACTTGGCCCCCAGAGCCCCCGGCAGTCTGTCTTCTTCTACCCGGCCCACCCAGATGAGGTCCGCGGGGTGTTTGCCGTGCGGAGCGGGAAGTACAAGGCTCACTTCTTCACCCAGGGTAACTGCCCCCCCACCCTCCTGTGTGCCCTGTGCAGCGATGAGCCCCTCTCCTTAGCTCCTCATGCCACTCGCCCCCCTTGCCCCCCAGGCTCTGCCCACAGCGACACAACAGCTGACCCAGCCTGCCATGCCTCCACCCCACTGACCGTCCACGAGCCTCCGCTGCTCTTTGACCTATCCACGGATCCTGGCGAGAACTACGACCTCCTGGGAGGGGTGGCCCTGGTCACTGAGGAGGTGCTGCAGGTGCTAAAGGAGCTTCAGCTGCTGAAGGCCCAGTTTGATGCTGAGATGATCTTCAGCCCCAGCCAGATGGCCCAGGGAGAGGACCCCAACCTGCAGATCTGCTGCCAGCCAGGTTGCAAGCCCCGGCCAGGCTGCTGCTACTGCCCGGACACGGGGCCCAGCCTGAGCTCCAGGGGACGTTCCCGGGTCCAGCCTGAGCCCCAGGTCCAGCCTGAGCCCCGGGTCCACCCTGAGCCCCAGATCCACCCTGAGCCCCGGGTCCAGCCTGAAGCCCAACCCCAGGCTCCGCCCCAGCCCCAGCCACATTCTGAGGCCCAAGTCCATCCTGAGCAGCAGACCCAGACACAGGCTCAGGCCCCGCCCGAACGCCAGCCTGAGCCCCAGCCCCAGCCCCAGCCTGAGCCCCAGCCCCAGCCTGAGCCCCAACCCCAGCCTGAGCCCCAGCACCAGCCTGAGCCCCAGCCCGAGCCCCAGCGCCAGCCTGAGCCCCAGCCCCAGCCCCAGCCTCAGCTCCAGCCCCAGTCCCAGCCCCAGGCCCTGTGGGAACTGGACCATTTGTTACTGTGAGTCTGTTTATGCTGGTGGAAATGTGTGATGGCGCGCTTGTGCCCAGTAAGGAGGATAACACGAGCTGACAGTTGGCACCTGTGTGTGCAGCCCTGCTGTGGCCTCTAGGTGTAATAATTCATCTAACCCTTAGGCTGACCCTGTGAGATAGGTGCTGTTGGCTCAGACAGGGTAAGGGACTGGCCCAAAGTTGCGCAGCCTGTAGGAGGCAGAGCTCTGTCCAGGGAGGGTGGGTTTATGGCCTTCTCTGCTGAGGGGGGTGCTTGCACCTGGGGCAGGGGAGGAGCAGGAAGCAGCACTTCTTGGAGGCCCTCATCAAAAGCCCGGAGAGACTGAGATGAGTGCGCACATTCTTCAGGGTGCCAGTAGACTGCTAGGAAGGCTGCTGGTGAGGACTCCCACCTCAACCCTTTGACTCTCAGAGCCACCCCTACAGCAGACCATGTCAGCTTTTAAAATCACACATCAGACTGTTACATCAAGGCAAAACACCACAGCCTGTGTTACTGCCAGTGATCAGCTGGCCCTGCCCATGTCCGTGAAGTCTCAGCATAGCCACCTCTGCAGAGAGGACACCTGCATGCCTGCCCCCTCGCTGCTGCCCTGTGGCTGCTCATTCAGTGGCTGGTGTAGTGTGCATCCCACCTGTGTGCGTGATTGCTGTGTCTCGAGGGGATGCCAGTGCACATGCGGGCACATCACCCTCTGTGTGATTGTTGTGTCTTGTGAGGATGCCTGTGCACACATGTGGGGACATCACCCCATGTGCATGATTGCTGTGTCTTGAGGGGATGCCGGTGCACATGCAGAGACATCACCCTCTGTGTGATTGCTGTGTCTTACAAGGATGCTTTTGCACACATGTGGGGACATCACCCCATGTGCGTGATTGCTGTGTCTTGAGGGGATGCCTGTGCACATGTGGAGACATCACCTGCTGCATGATTGCTGCCTTACGAGGATGCCTGTGCACACATGTGGGGACATCACCTCATGTGTGTGATTGCTGTGTCTTGAGGGGATGCCGGTGCACATGCGGGCACATCACCCTCTGAGTGATTGCTGTGTCTTGTGAGGATGCCTGTGCCTACATGTGGGGACCCTGTGTGCATGACTGCTGTGTCTCGAGGGGATGCCTGTGCACATGCAGGGACATCACCCTCTGTGTGATTGTTGTGTCTTGCACGGATGCCTGTGCACACATGTGGGGACATCACCCCATGTGCGTGATTGCTGTGTCGCGAGGGGATGCCTGTGCACACATGTGGGGACATCACCTCATGTGTGTGATTGCTGTGTCTTGAGGGGATGCCGGTGCACACATGTGGGGACATGGTCCTGTGCTCCAGTCTGCCATTGCCCAGGCTCCTGTCAGTGTTGGCTGAGCAAGGGGAGGAGTGGCTGGGGCTAGGTGACTCCCCCAAGTGTGAGGCCTCCAGGTGTAAGCAGTCATGTGGGCAGGCAGTACTGCACTGCTGACCAAGTGGTCACTCCTTTCCTTAATAACATGCCCCACTTTTTCCAGTGTTGGGCAGAGGTCCCTTGATGTGGGTGGAGGGGTGCAGCCTCCTCTTCTCTGATTGTGAATGATCCTTTACCACTGGCCAGTCCAGGAGTGGCCTATGGCTTGGAGTTGTGGCCAGTCGGTGAGGGCTGACCCATCCTGCCTGCCCCCCTCGGAGAGGGGTGTGCAAATGGTGCTGTGGCTGTGCAGCTGCCTTGTGACGAACAGTGACAGAAGGCAGAGAGGCCGACACTCCTGATGTCCTGCAAGCTGCCTCCCCCGCCGAGTGCATGATGTGAGGAAATAAACTCATCGTGTCTGAGCCACTGCCGCTGGGTCCTGGGTCCCTTGTTGGATGCATATATGGAGCCGAGGTAGCAGGTGTGTGGATATGTGTCCTCATCAGCTGAGGAGAGAGCAGCAGACCCTCCCAGCCTCTCTGTCGGCTTTGCTATGATGCGTTTACATGCAGACGTGTGCGTTCCTCACAGTTTCAGCTGCTTTAGCCCAGTGGGCTGTCCTCACACAAGCTCTTGTACATACATACCTGTCTCTGTAAGACATGTGAGTGTACATTCACACATGCAGTGTATGTACATGCAGACACGCTTAGTGTGTACATGCTGGTGTGTGCACATGCTCATATATGTGCATCCTCACATGGTTATACACAAATATGCACTGGTGTCCATGTGTGCGTGCATTTACATGCTTCTGTGTACACACTGGTGTCTCACATGCATGAGCACACATGCAAACTTACACATGCACCCGTGTGTGCATGCACCCGTGCACCCATACCTCCATACCCACACACACATGCTCACACAGGCAGTTTTCCTGGTCCCAGACACTGGCCCTAATGTTCCCAGCACTTCCCTTTTTGCTACTGCTTTTACAGCAACAGCTCCTTTCTCATAAATGGGGTCGTGGTTACAACCTGTGGCTGCCAACCAAAAAGCCAGCAGTTGGAATCCCCTGGTGCTCCTCGGAAACCCAGTGGGGCAGTTCTGCTATGACCTGCAGGGTCCAGGGTTAGGGCACCACACTTCCACGGAAGACTGTTGTAAGAAGTCTCTTCTCTGAATATTTTTACTTAAACGATGTATATTCAGGGACCCCTGAGGACACCGCTCTCAGGCCAGGTAGCAGCACTCTTAGCTGGAGGTGCACACCTCACGTTGCTACCCGCGTTTTGACGAGTCGCTGTGTCTCCAGCACAGGACCTCAGTCACTGCTTCTTTGCAACCCAGGCCTGGTGCAGGGAACCCCCAGCCCATCTCTGCCAACCCTCTGGGTAAGGAAAGAGATACTTCCTGTGCTGGTGCAGACACAGGTGCAACCCCCAACCCAGCTGGGGGCCTGACCGTACAGAAGTCACCCCTAGGCCCCACTACCAGGAACAGCTGGAGAAGGCATCCCAGGGGCAGAGGATGGCTGGCAGGCAGGCCTGACGCAGGGCTTCTTGTGGGCTTACGGCACTTGTGACCCTGAGGATAGTCCCCAGAAGTGGACAGCAGGTGGTAAGGAGTGGGGACCTGGGGGGACACTCTGCCATAGCAGGACACTCAGGGCAGGTCTGGTGGCAGCAGTGCTGCCCACTGCTCCGAGAGGGCTGGGCCTTATCTTCAGTGCCCTTTGTCCTGCCTTCCTCTTGGTCCTGGGGGTCATGAAGACCCTCCAGCAAACTCCCCTTTGTTGGAGTCACCCAGAGTTGCAACCCCCAAGCGGTACAGAACCCAAAAAACCCAGAGCTGTTGAGTCAATTCCAACTTACAGTGACCCTGCAGGGCACAGTAGAACTGCCCCATAGTTTCCAAGGAGTGCCTGGCGGATTTGAACTGCCCACCTTTGGGTTAGCGGACGTAGCACTTAACCACTGCACTGCCAGGGTTCCCAAGTGGCACAGAAGGGCATGTAAGTGCTGACACATCACACTGCTTGATCCTAGCACACTGGAGCAGTGGTCCTGCCTTCAGAGCCCAGCCTGGGGACAGCAGACACAGATGGGCTCCTAACACAGGCTGAGGGCTCAGCCCCAGGGGCCCCTATCACATCCCTGAGAGGTATATACCTATGCCACTGCAACCCAGTGAGAGCTAGACAAGTCAGTTCTGACTGAAGACTCCCGAGGCAGGTGGGATGGCGAACCCTGGCTCTGCTATCCGCCCTGCCCCCTGCCCCCGACCGATCCACTGACCACAGGTTGGACCCTGTGCAAGGGTCAGCCTGGTAAATTCCCCATGGCCAGGGCTGCTGCTGGGTAAGGTCACACAGCCCCGGGGGGGCAGATGGTGACAAACAGGCAGCTTCCTGTGGCTCTTATGCCAGGTAGGCACAAGCTGCCTTCCCCTTCTCCAAAAAAGCACAAAGCAAAAGAGAAAAACAACCTTTTTGTCATCAAAAGAGGTAAGCCTGCTTTGGGGGCAAAATTGTTTTGTCATCCCTTCTGCGAAGCTGTGTGTGAGTTTCTCTTTCCCCCTGACTGACAGAAGGAACCATCACACTAGGTGTGCTGACGGAAGCAGAGATGGACCAGACACTGTATGGTGACTTCTCTGCCCGTTCCCTGTGACTCTGGAGGCACAGGGCAAATGCTTGACAAGGCCCTGGGCAGAGACCCCATCAGCCCCAGCACACCTGTGTCCATACCTGCAGACCAGGTAGGGCCAGCTCAGCAGTGGACTCAGGAACAGGGTGCCTGGTCTCCTGCTGCACTCAGCACTTCCCTCCAAGCCCCCTCTTGGAGGTGCTCCTCGCTTCCCCATCCTCCTCTCCAGGGGTGCTCTCTCTGAATGCCTATCCAGTGGGCAGAGGGTCTCACCAGGACCCCTGGGCTGGGTCTGCCCTCTGCCTCTTGAACTGCCTGAGACAGCATCAGACCACTGCTCAAGTCAGATCGGTCAGTAGAGCCTGGTGGGTCTCGGACCCCTCTGACCTGCACGGTGACGCAGAGGTCTCACTTCTTCACCCCTCCCCACCCCAATGGGGAGTCCATACCTGTGGGGACAGCCCTGAACTGTGAGGTCAGAAGCCTGGACAAATGCACCCACTTCCTGTTCTTCAGGCTGGTTCCAGGTCCAGCCTTGCGTGTGCGCGCCTGGCCCCTCCTTCCCTGCCCGGGACCCGTCTCAGCTGGCCTTCTGCAGAGGGCAGTCTACGCGAAGGCCCTTTCATCTTTCACCCTTTGCCCCTCCCTTCTGTCTGACAGTTGTCGTGACAGTCTATGGCTGGCACCCAGCAGCCCTACTGCAGTCAGGAGGACAGAGGTCACTCACTCAGGTAGCAGGACAAGGAACTGTCCTTCACCTCCCTTTTCAGCTCACCCCTGAGATCTGTTTCCTCGGCTTTGCATGAAGAGCTATGTGGTTGGCAGCAGCATTTAACTCTCCTGAGCTCACCATTTCAACTCACACATGTTCACTGGGATCAGGTGTCCCCTAGTGCTGTGCTGGCCATGGCCTAGGGGACAGGCCCCACCTCAGCGCTCTTCTGAGGGTGGCATCTAGTCTTCTAGGGTGTAAATGGAGCACTGGCCACTAGTCTCCCTGGCCCACCACGGGGAGCTTTACAAAGGCCCGTTTCCAGATCCCAGTAACTGGATGTCCATGGAGCTCATGCCATGCGCCCCCCACCCCACGATCTGGGCCTGGTGAACAAAGCTGGTACCAGCAGCCCTCCCCCTCTTCCTCACACCCCTTGTTTCTGCACCATGTCCTGGTGGGGCCTCTTCCTCTTCCTCTCGGTTGCCCTGCCAGTACACCAAGCAGCTTGGAAGGTCCCTGAGGACGCTCTCCATGCCCTGGAGGAGAGCCTTCCTCAGTGACCCCACAACCCATCATCCTGGGGTCTCAGCCCTTGTGTGGACACCCATGAGGAACAGCCAGGGTCACACCAAGCAGGGTTTATTGAGGCCAGTGGGCAGAGCCCACATACAGCACGGGGCAGACAGAGGCGCACTGGACCGGGCTGCTAGCAGCACAAAGCGGGCGGGCTGGGCCTGGGGCACCCTCCTCTAGCAGGTCTGTGGGCCTGGCATAGGCATCAAGACCCCCAGGGGTCTTCTGGGGAAACTTCCCCACTTCCCCCTGAGCTCCTAGTGGGACAAATGGGAGCCTCTCCTTGTTTCTGTGGTCAAGGACGGGGTGATCCCTAGGGAGTCTCTATAAAAATTAAAACACCTTTATAAATTATGGAGGACAGGGGCCATTTGGGGGCTGAAGTCAGCAGCCACCAAACCATCACCTTCCCTCAGAGCCCTGCTTTTGCCTGTGAGCCAATCCCTGAGGGCAGAGGGCAGGTACACAGGCCTAGAGGGCCTAGGTGAACACACAACAGAGGGTCAGAGGTCACTGGGCAGATAGGGACAAGGAGACAAGAAAGGCTGAGCCAGAGAAAGAGTGAGGAGACAGGGCAGACCCAGGGTTTCCCCTCCAGTGGCGCCTGGAGGCCACGTCTGGGGGACAAGGATGAGGAAGGAGTTCCCAGCGTAGTCCAGAAACCCCATGAACATGAGGTCTCGCACACACCCAGTGCAGTTCTTGCCAAGGGCACTGAGGCCACGAGACATCCCAGCCCAGCTGCGCCTGGAGCGAGTCAGGCAGGGTGCAGGAGGGCGTCAGCAGTGGCTACTCCAGGTAAATGTCCTCTGTGGGGCAGGCATACTCCAGGTGCTCTTGGTAGTACTCCAGGAAGGCGCGGCTGGCGGAGGACGGGGGCACTAGCAAAGCCCCCTCCCCACTCCCGAAGTCCCGGCCCAGAGCTGCAGCCCCGCCCCCCTACCGCCCTCAACTGAACCCCCACGAGCGCCCGTGCACCAACCCTCTCCTGGTGCCACCTACGCCTCCGCACCCCTATCCCGCCTCACTGCGCCCTCATCTCCCCCGCCCCAAGACCCCTTGAGCCCCACCCCACTCACCCCACACTCTGCGCCACGGGCCGCATGGACTCCTGGGAGACGAACACGTGGCAGGCGAAACGACTCAGCAGGGGGTGCTTAGTGATGAAGCCGAAGTAGCTGAGGGCGGGGAGACATGTGGGAGGTCAGGTTCCGCCCCTCAGGCCGCCCCCCCCACATCCCCCCCCCCCCCCGTGGCCAAGAGAAACAGAAGGCTGGAGGAGAGGGCAGGGGGAGGAGGGCCACAGCACTCTGGGGTGCTGGCTGGCCCAGAGGTATTTCCACAATTCCTGCAGGTCTCTGGCGGGGGCTAGGACCCAACGCCCAGCACACGGACCACGGGCTCACCTGCCGACCTCCTGTCCTGTGCCAGCACCTCCTTCCTCACCCCACCATCTCAATTTAGGCCCACTGCGGAGCAAGCCCACGCTGCCCCTTCTGGAAATGCCCTGCCTACCTCCAGGCCTGAAGCTCCTTCTGTGTCCGCTCCTAAAACCCTCTCGACATGCTTGCTTGTGCATTTCTAGAAACTGCCCTCCCGTTCTGTTCTGGGAGACACAGTGACAAATTCCTGTTCAGGAAGATCAGAGCCCTACCGCCTTAGACCCCATGGCCCTGGGGCCTCTCATCCCACCAGATGGAGACCTCGTGACTGTCACTACCACAGGGCTGCTCAGTTATCCATGGAACGACCACAACGCCTCACCTGACTTGTGTGACTCCACTGAAAACCACACCTCAGCAAAGCTACCTAGGCAAACAGGTCCCATCTCAAACGCCTTCCAGAAGAAGCCACAAGAACGGGCATCTGCAGGCTGCCTGCTCCATGCCAGGCACCATCCTACACACTTTGTCTTTCATGTCTGAACTCAACAAGCCCTGTGAGGGCGATGGGCCTGGAAGAGCAGGCCTAAGCTAGGAGCAGCTCGGTGACTGGCTTCAGGACACACCCAGCAGTAGCACTGGGGTCTGACCTCACCTGAACATCACACCCAGCACATACCCCTCTTCGCCACCTGTTTAAAAGCAAAAACAGTTAGCTCCTCGCTTAGCACAATCTGCTTCCCCTCACTGTGTGGAGCCTGCCAGGCGCTGGACCTCAAGGCACCCACACACTCTCTCACCAGGCCCCACATCTGGTTATCTCCACCTGCAGGGGCAGACAGTCCATGTTAGGTCCCGGCCCATGCTGGGGGCATGCAGGTCTCTTCGGCTGGAAAAGAAGACTGCTCTTCCTTCCTGCAGTGGCTCTGCCACCCACAGCCCACGGGCCTCCTGGGCCAGGCCAGCCCCGCTGCCTGGTCTGTGCCCGAGTTCTGTCCTGCCTTCTCAGCACCATCTCATGGGCTTGCTCCCCATGGGCTGCCCAGCCAGCAGGGCCCCAGAGGCTCTGCCACAGAAGTGTCCAAGTGACACACGCTGCCCTTGCCATCTGTCATGGCCTCCACTTGTCCTTGGGAACACCGTCTCTCACTCTCCATCAGGCCCATTCATGGCTCCAGTCACTTCCCTGCTCGACTGAGTTCTTCTCGCCAGACCTCCTTCTGACACTCTAAGTCAAGAACCAACTGCCAGACCTGGGCACTCTGTTCCTTCTCTCAGCATGGCACCACCCGCTGCCCACCCCCCAGGTCACCCTCCACTTCCAGTCCACCGCAGGTCCTGTCGGTCCCTTTTCCTGTCTCTGGCATCTGCATGACCCTCCCCTCTGCAATGCCCCGGTCTGACCTGGTGACCTTGCAACACCTGTCCCACTGCAGTGGCTCTGCTCCAGCTGCAAATGGGGGCTGGAACTGGCTACTGGCTGGGCCCTAGGCTGCAGCACACCCTTGGATGGAGGGCCTCAGGGCCCACCGCTGATGGGGTTGGTACAGGCTCCTTGGCACAAACAGCCCAGGTCTTGCCTACCGATACGTCCCTTCTCATCACAGCTGCCTCCCTGACGCCCCAAAGGCCTCTGATCAGCTGTCCCCCACAATGCAGCATTGAAGAGTTAGCTGGGGGTCTCCAGGAAAGGAGGCCATGTCTCCCCACCGGTCTGCTCAGCAGTGCCCTGCATACGAGACATCTCCTCCAAGTACTCTGTCTGACTCCCAGACAGACTGGACTCAAGCCTCATCTGACTGTGTTTTCCCAGAGCCCAGCACAGAGCAGGGGTCCAGCACTTAGCTGAATGGGCACAGGGGGCTGCGCAGGGTGGGCACAGGAGGTCCTCAGGTTGGGGTGCTCAGAAGGTGGGCTCTCACCAGCTGTTGCGGGGGTGGCAGCCACAGAAGGAGATGTTCTTCATCTGGAAGAAGTGGCTGCAGCGTTCAGACTGAAACGCAGGGGAGCACACACGCTGCAGTGAGACTTGGGGGCCAGGCCCTCCCACGTCCTCCAAGCTGGCCCCTGACGTCCCCTACCGTGACCCAGTCCCCCTACCCTCACCTCAGGTCCACCTCCACTCAGACTCAGCTTGACCCCACGAAGAGATATCTCAAGGTCACAGGAGGCAGGAGGGCGCAGGTGGACCGTCAGTTTCCGGGCTGTGGCGATCTGGGGAGGAAGAGGTGGTCTCAAAGGGTCACAGGGCCTCAGCCCCTCCCTGGTGGACACGTGCCTGCCCCTTTGAAGTGAGGTGAGGGGACATGGCACTGAGGCCCGTAATGCTGTTTCGAAGAAGGTGGCTCTGGTGGGGGCTGGAACACCCCCTGTCCCCCACCTACTCACTGCCTGGTCCCTGGGGGCTCAAGGAGCCCTGGAAGCAGGGCTCATCAGTCTGACCTCCTCCCTCTGACCACACTCCCATGGCCTGCAGGTGGTTACACATGCCCAGAGGGAATGAATGAAGGATCCCAGGACTGGGAGATTTGTTTTAGACAGGTGGCATGGGGTGCTGGCAGAGGACGGTGGGGATGGTTGCAAGCTCTGCCAGGCCTGTCTGCTTGGCCACTGAACAGGATGGCAGCCTCGGCACCAGCAACCCCCACCCCCACCCCCCAACTAGAGCCACCAGGGGTGGCAGCCAGCCTGCGGCAGCCCTAACTACATGACTACCTGCCACTCAACCTTGCCTGCCCCTACCCCCACTGACCTTCTGCATGGCTGCACACAGGACACCATTGCCCTGGTGACAGGGAACCTCCACGGAGCCTAAGAACTGGACGTCGAATCGGTCTACCCAGCAGGGACTCCGCTTGCTCCCTGCAGTCAGACAAGGCCCAGGTCAGGGGGCAGTGGGCTGGGGGTGACAGCTGCCACCCTAGACAGGACCTCACCCAGCAGGTCCTTGGCAGGGCCTGGGACGGCGTGGGCATAGAAGGCAGGGAAGATCCCCCGTTCCCCCGTCCTCATGTTGAATCCCCGGAACCAGAAGTCATCTTCCTCGGCCTCCACCAGCACTGGGTCGTCCACGTCCAGCTCCAGCTCATCGGGATGGCGAGGGATGAACCTGAGGTCAGCCGGGGAGGTGAGTGGCCACCCGGCAGAGGGCAGGGTGGGGTAAGTGGCCTCTGCCAGCTCCCACAATGTCTGTGGGAAGTAGGCAAGGGTCTAGCCAGGACTGTGCTCCCTGGAGGCTGTGGTGAGGAAGCGGCCATACCTGAAGACAGCCCGGTGAGTCTGTTCACGCTCTTCACCATTCACCAGGCAGGAAAAGAGGCCGAAGGACTCAGTGCCTGAGACAGAGATGGGGAGCCCAGCACCTAAGGGCCAGAGCTGGGCTGGAGCCTGGCTCCCCTCTGCCCTACAGGTCCTGGTGTCCGCCTCCTGAGACAGAGGTCCACACACAGCCGGCCTCCCAACCCGACCCCCACTCAGCTGGGATCTGCAGAGGCCAGAGGGGAGCACCCACCCAACCAGGGGAGACCCATGGGCTGCCCTCTGTGCTCCGGGGGACCAGCAGAGCCCAGAGAGCCTCCCCACCTCCCACTCACTGGAGGATCGAGAGGTGCTGTTGACAAAGACGTTCAGGAACTTCTTAGAGAAGGTGAGGTCTGGGCTGTCCGGGGAGGCGTCCTCCAGGTCCCCACCTCCGCTGCTGCCCAGCAGCCCAGCCCCGGCCTCCTCCTCGCTGGCCTCAGCTCCGCTGTCCTCGCTGTCACTGTCGCCAAGGCCGGCGCAGCGCCGGAGGCTCACCAGCTCCAGCTGCGTGTGCTCGTCCACCACCAGTGTGTACTTGACGGCATCGTAGACCAGTGAGGCATCCCGCGGCACTTCTGGGCCCGGCCCCCGGCCACCCTGCGGCCCTGCCCTGTCCTCAGCCTCTTCCTCTTCCTCCTCCTCTTCCTCCTCCGAGCAGGCAGTGGAGCAGGCCCGGCCCGGGCGGGGGGCACGGCCTACGGCAGCCCACAGCGGCGTGATGGTGTCTCGCGTGGGGTTGCTAAGGAAGAGGCAGGGCCCAGGCTGCGCCGGGCTGGGACGGGTGGGCACGGGGGGCGTGGGCGGCGGTGGCCCGCACAGCGTCTCCATGTCCACCAGCTCCACACCGACCTGCTCGGCAGCCTCGGCGGCCTCGGCGGCCTCGGCGTCCCCACCAGCCGGCGACGCAGGCTCCCCGGGTGGGCGCGGCGACAGACACTGGCCGGGACAGCGGATGGGCGAGGAGCCCTCGGAGATCATGCGGCTGACCAAGTTGCTGAGCAGCCAGGGCGAGTCGGCATCCTCGCTGAGGTCCGGTTCCGACTCGGACCCGGACTCGTACTCGCTGTTGGTGTCGTCTGGGCCCACCGGCAGGAAGGCGGGGCGGCGCGGGGGTTCGTCCGGGGGTTCTGCTTCCGGCTCGGGCTCCGAGGCCGGCGACGAGGCCTCCTCGATGGAGTTGGTGAGGTGCGAGGAGCGGCCGCTGCTGCTGCTGCTGCCCCCATCGCTGCTCAGCTCCAGCTCGGTCTCGGAGATGGACGAGATCATGCGGCCCAGGCGCGAGCCGCCCGCGTCCTCCGAGTCGGAACCCGGCGTGGACAGCTCCTGGCTGCTGCGCCGGCCCCCGCGGCCCCCGCTCGAGTGGCTCCCCAGGTCGGCCTCGATGCCCGGGTCGGAGGAGGGCGAGGCCCCGCCTGGCGCCACGGGGTTCTCGGGCTGGTACCCTTCGCAGTCGCAGCCGCGGTGCCCTGGGGACTGGGGTCCACAGGGACCCGTGTCTGTGGACGGGAGGGCGCCCGGAGGGTCTGCAAGTTCATGGGACAGGGTGAGACGGGTGGAAAGGCAGGCGGCATTGTGGTGGCCCGTCATCAGGCCCAGGCTCTCCCTGGCAGCCAGCCTCCCCTCCCCCTCCTCCTCTCCCCTGCCCGCTCACCTGGGAGGGGCTCCTGGGGAGGTGAACACAGCAGCGTCTCCTGCCACCGGGCTGGAGCGTCAGGTTCGTAGCTGCCATTGTTGTTCAGAGAGTCCTGGAGACAGAAGAGCTGGGCTGAGGAGGGGCTGCTTGGGCCCAGACTCCCAGGCTGGCCTGCTGGGGTCCTGCCACTCACCTGGGCTCCCAGGGCAGCCAGGTGGAGTGTGGTGGGCCTGTGCTTGTGGGGCTCACCAGTGGAGGGGGAGGGGATCAGGGCCTCCAGAGCAGGAGCATCAGAGCCAGGGAGGCTTCCCTCCTCTCCCTCCCCGTCTCCCTCTTCGTCCTCCTCTTCTTCCTCCTCGTCCTCCTCCTCCTCCTCTTCTTCATTGTCATCAATCATCTCAAACTCCTGGAAGTCGTCCTGGAAGGAGCAGATGGGGTGTGGCTGCTCCGAGCGTCCCAGGTTGAGACTGTCCTGAAGGAAAAAGGGGGATGGCAAGGCTGGGCCACAGTGGGTGATGGTGACTCAGTCACAGCTCCCAGAAGAGGGACAAGCAGGGAGCAAGTCAGGGTGAATGGCCTGGGGTCCCACTGCCCATCACCACCCGTGTGATGGCCTATAGTGCTTCAGGTCTTGGGAAAGGCCCACTCCTATGCAAGGAAGGCAGAAGACCTGGGGAGGGGTCCCAGCCCACCTCCTGAGCCTTCACCCCACCTCCGCCTGCCCCATTCCACAATGACACTGCCTCTTTCTTAGCAGTGAACAGAGTGCACAGTGCTCCTTGCATGGCTGTGGGTCTGACCCCCACTAGACTGCAAGTTCCATGAGGGCAGGGCTGTGTCCACATTTTTGCACGGGTGCCCACAGCCCCAGGAATAGAACCTGGCGCACAGCAGCAGTTCATTAAACACTGAGAGTGACTGAAAAGGTGGAGAGCACAGCCCACGTCAACCTTGGGGCCACCCCGCAGTGGAATCCAGCCCCCTGATGTGTGGGCAGTCACTGTCCACTACATGTCTGCTTCCTGAGGGCCAGAACCACACCTGTCCTATGCAGCTCCTAGCACCCAAAGTCACCGGTGCCTGCCCCACGGCTCTGCTTCTGAAGGACTGAAAGTGACCAGGCAAGGAGATGGGAAGGCAGAGGGGACAGGGAGTTACAAAGGTGACAGAGACGAGGACACAAGGTGGACAGGTGCAGAGACTGGAGCAGACATGATGAGATGGCAGCCGGAAGGTGCTAGATGTTTTTGCGAACGGACCTGAGCACTCAGCGTTCAGTCTGCAAAGGTGACACCGACAGGACCGGGCAAGAACTTCCCTGCCGAGTGGGGCCCTCAGCGGAGGACCTGCTTACTCTGTCAGGGAAGAGGCTCGACCCCAGGCCACGTAGCTAAGAAACCTGGGGGCAGCAAGAGGCCCTCCTGCTTCAAGGCAGAGATCAGGCCCACCGAAAACTGCAACACAGTGCTAAGCAGAGCCTAGCTAAGTGAGACCCTCCCTCCTTCCATCGGGCTCTAGGGGCCCAGCCCCTTCCCCACCTTTTCACAGTGGTCCGAGTCATAGCTGAGACCAAGGCCACAGTCATCGGTGATCTCAGACAGATCTTCGTCGTCAAATTCTTCCAGGCTTATGTCCTGAGGAGCCCTGGACAGGAGCCCAGGGTCAGAGAGCAAGGACACGGCTCCTGAAAGAGCCACCAACCCTGGACTCTGGCCCAGAGGCTGGTCCTGAGAGGAAGCCATGGGGGTCTTCAGGGCTCCCAGGCCCCAGCCCTGCAGCTTCAAGTCAAGCTCTGTTCTCTGGGCATCCCCTCCCCCACGGCACTACACCGGACTCAAGGGAAGCCACCTTCCGCCCCCTCCAAGAGCCAGCAGCTGCCCTTCCCTTCCCGGCTCGTGAAGGCCCTCTGGGTCTCGCTGCCTCGACCTCAGGGGAGCACCCCTGCGCAGGGAGCAGGGGGGAAGGGAGCTGCCGCCGCAGCAGCATGAAGGAGGGGTCAGCTGCTCTCAGGATGAAGCCTGGCCCATTTGCCTCCCTCCTGCCCACAACCGGCCTACACCCGGAGGTCCAGCCCCCTCCCCATCTCGTCCCCTCCCGCAAGACTCCAGGCTTGACTTCAGTCCCTCCCTGGGCCCCACCACGGGGCTCCACCAAGCAAGGCCTCGCAGGGCCACAAGGACATTGGGTGCGGAGGGTGTGCCCAGCATCCTTCCCCAATGACTGCCCGCGGGGGCTCAGGACAGAGCCTCGGCCCTTGACAGGTCGGCGACCCAGGCTGGGTGCGGCACTGGGTCCGGGGGAAATGGGGGAGGGGAGGTGCGACAGTTGCTGGGGTCACTGGCACTGAGAACGGGACAAAAATGGAGACACCCAGAAGCGGGGAGGGGCGGGGGGAGCAGGAGCCACAGGCCTCCCGAGGAGGTGGAGGGGGCTGGCGTTGGGTCCTCCAGGGCCAGGGGTGTGTGGGTGTAGGCGGGTGGCGGAGGCGTCTGAGCCCCAGGACGAGAAGGGGGCTGCAGCAAGGGGCCCGCCAAGGCCCGGGGCACCCCGGTGCGTACCTGCAGCCCGGCGGCGACAGCGAGTGAAAGGTGGAGAGAGAAAACATCTCCGCCCGATCCGCCATCTTCTCCGGGGAAGGGCCTCCCGGCCGCGCGGGGGAGGGGCGGGCGCAGCGACAGCCCCGCGCGCCCTGGGTCGCGCCCGCCCGCGGCCCGCGGCCCCCCCCAGTCACCTCGTGACACGCCCTGCGACACCAGCCCGCCGGCACACTCCGCGACACCGGGTCGGGACACCGCGGCAGCGCAGGCGGCGGCGCCGCAGGGGGAGGGGAAGGCGGATCCGGGCCGGGGGGGTGGGGGAGGGAGCGAGGGGGGCGGGGAGGGGGCGACGGGGAAGCTGGTTGGCCGAGAGGCTGTGGTTTGATGGAGGCGCTCGTTGGGGAAGGATCGGACGTGCTGCGTTTCTTCTGCGGGTGGGGGTGCGGGGGGGTGGGGGGGAGGGGGGACGGGACCAGGTGAGAAGCCGATCGGTGGGGGGGAGCCCAGGTTCCGGGGAAGGAGGACCTGCAGATGGGAAGGGGTGAGGTGAGCTTCTGATGACGAGCCCGCGGTGGGTTCCCCAGACCTCTGGTAAATGGCTTATCTTTGAAGGGGAGTCTGGAGGAAGCGTGGGTGCGGCCCTACGTGCTGCACGGACCGCTCCAGGAATCCAGAAGGAAGAGTGGGGTCCGCAGCCTGGATCTGGGGTGATTCGGTCCTTGGCCGAGCGGGACTTGGCGGGGAAGAGCCGTCCCTCCCTGCGCCCCCGCCCCCGGAGCTGTCCGCCTCCGGGTGCTGATCAGGGGAGGAGCTGTTCCTCCTCCGGGTGCTGATCAGGTTTGAACCAAATAGGATGAACTTGCAATCCACAGCGTACCGTGAGCAGGCTGGAGAGGTACTGATGGCAGCAGGTGAAGTGATAACCCTGAAACTGTGTTTACTCACATACAAAAAAGTGTTGCTTAGGCACCAGCTGCAGCCCTAGTGGGGTAGTGGTTAAGCGTTCAGCTGTTAACCAAAAGGTCGGCAGTTTGAATTCACCAGCTGTTCTTGGAAACCTTGCCCTATAGGGTTGCTGTGAGTTGGAATCGACTTGACAGCAGTGGGTTTGGTTTTGCAGCACCAGCTATGTGTTCAGGGCCCCACCTTGCTGTGGCCGCACATGGAGCTATGTGAGAGAGTGGAGGTTGCTCAGGGCTTTAGACAAGGTCAGGATTGTGAGCAGGCGAGGTAAGGACACATGGACACGGAGCTAAGGAAACGGTGTCGGGAAGAACTTCAGAGAAGATCTGGCTAAAGAGGCTGGAGTTTCAAGAGCAGGAGTGCAATGAAGTTATCCTTCTTTTAACACTCGATGGAAATTATGTGCACTATTTCTTATGGCTAAATTACTTCTGTGGCAAATTATCACCGAGGACAGGACGATGCACTTGATGCTAATACCTGAAAACCACCTGGGAAGGACCATCTCATTCTTTGGGTGCAGAGGATGGCAGTTATTCAAGTCCAGAGAGAAGATTTATGACCACGAAATGATTGATCATGACTCTTTCACGCCCCAAGTGCAATCTGTGCATCTTCTCTCCTACAGCGTTTTCCTAAGATTGACCTTTATTATTTTACACTGATGACTGACAGCTGCTGGAGAGCAGAGATGCTGTCTTCTCTCTCTTCGAATTCCCAAGTTCCAAGCACTGTTCCTGGAATATAGTAGGTGCTAAGGAAATGAGTGAATGAATGGACGACTAAATGAATCACAGCCACTGTGAATTCAAACCAGGTCAGGAGCAGCAACTTATCACACTATCTTTTCAATTTTACGAGCACTGTTCATAAGAATACTCCCCATTTCTGAGGTTCAAGAAGTCTGGACATATTAACCTCTCCATTTCCACCCATATGTCCCAATTTGCCTAGAATTCTCAAAGGGTTTTGGCCCTAACTTTCCATATTTCCCTTGATCATGATTTGTGTCATCAAACAGGTCCCCTTGGGCATCCACATAAATGGCCTCTCTAACACCTTTGTTAGTTCTTTAACTCTTGATCAGCCAGAACTGTTGATTCTCTCAATTCTAGTGATCTCTTCCATAAAGACCCTCCAGGATTTACCCTCCCCTGGAATTGCATCAGCCTTGAAATATTATCTACTTCAGTCTTATCTCAGATTACAACCCTGACCACCCTCCTCAAGCCACTCCTCTTCCTTCCTTCCTTGTTATCAGACGATCCACCCCAGTTTCTCAAGGGGCTTCTGCCTCCAGTTTTATCTACTCAGTCTTCTGTTTATCCCAGAACACTTACGGAAGGTCACTGGCTGTCATGGTTTGAATTGTGTCCCCCCAAAAATGTGTGCAGCCACGTGGCTGGGATATGGTTCCCAGTATCTTGGGACTGTCCTCCATTGTGTGGTTTTGCTAACCTGTAAAAGGATTAGGGTGGGGCTGTGAATTCCTGCTATGGGGGAAGTTTCCCTAGAGTATGGCTTGCCCCACCCTTAATGCTTTTAGCTTGCAAGGAATAAAAGGAAAAAGAACCAAGGACAATTTGAGAACCTCGCTACCATCAAGCAAGCAGCACCGGGAGCAGAGCGCGTCGTTCAGACCAGAGGTTCTTGGGTTAGGACACTCCCTGGACAATGACTGATGCAATACTGGACTTTCCTCCAGAGCCGTCAAGGGGAAAGTCTTTTCCTGGAGCGGACACCCTGAATATGGACTTGCAACCTACCGGACTGTGTAAGAATAAATCTTTCCTTGTTAAAGCCATCCACTCTGTGGTATTTCTGTTAGAGCAGCCCTAGCTGACTAAAACAGAATTGGTACCGTAGGAGTGGGGTGCTGCTCTAGCAAATACCTAAAATGTGGAAGCCACTTTGAAACTGCGAATGGATAGAAGATTCAGAAGGAACGAAGAAGGCGCAGATGGTGAGAAACAACAGAGGATTGGCAGCAGCGGCAGCGGCAGCAGCAGAACCAGAGGCAGCGCTGGAGCCGACCCTTGGAGTGAGAGAGGTCAGTGCCTGCGCAGAGTTTTCCTCGTGGAACGGGGTGCCTCTGGGCACTTGAATCGGTGGAGCTGGCCTTGCTGACCCACGGAGTGAGAGAGTTTAGTGCCTTTGGGCAGGACGCTTTCCAGCAAGAGTGGGGTGCCTCCGGGCACTTAAACCAGTGGAGCTACAGAGCTTTGGAACACTTGCCCGGCAGGGCAGATGTGGGCCTGAGGCCCAGGCCATGCGGCCATAGGAAGCTGAAGCTGAAGAGGCAGATAGCATGAGAAGCTGAGCTGCCTCAGTCTCAAGAGGTATGGCCATGACCTCAGGGGTTCGAAAGGGTGGAACCATGGCGTGCTGTGTTCATAAGGGTGGAATTGCCACTCAGTTGGGCTTAGGGTGCTCCTAAAGCCGATGGGACAGAGTTTCTGTCCAAGTGGGCCTTGAAGGCAAAGTTGTAGCACGGGGCTGGAGGTCTCCACTCAGAAACCTGAGAGTATGGCCGATACGTAGAGTCTGGAGAGCATTGCTGTTGTGTAGAATGTCTCAGAAAATGTAAGAGTATTTCCAAAGCTTTGAGGGCTAATGTAATGTGTTCTGTTGACTTGCCTGTTGCCTGTTAATGCCTTCTAAGTTTCACAGATGTAGAAGAGTTTTTGTATTTTGGACTTGGAGCTGATTTAAGACTTCTGTTATATGGATGGACATAATTTTGCTATGGTGAGATGAATGTGTTAAATGTTTTGTGATGTGATTTTTGGGTTGTCAAAGGGTGGGATGTCATGGTTTGAATTGTGTCCCCCCAAAAATGTGTGCAGCCACGTGGCTGGGATATGGTTCCCAGTATCTTGGGACTGTCCTCCATTGTGTGGTTTTGCTAACCTGTATGTTAAAGGATTAGGGTGGGGCTGTGAATTCCTGCTATGGGGGAAGTTTCCCTGGAGTATGGCTTGCCCCACCCTTAATGCTTTTAGCTTGCAAGGAATAAAAGGAAAAAGAACCAAGGACAATTTGAGAACCTCACTACCATCAAGCAAGCAGCACCGGGAGCAGAGCGCGTCGTTCAGACCAGAGGTTCTTGCGTTAGGACACTCCCTGGACAATGACTGATGCAATACCGGACTTTCCTCCAGAGCCGTCAAGGGGAAAGTCTTTTCCTGGAGTGGACACCCTGAATATGGACTTGCAACCTACCGGACTGTGTAAGAATAAATCTTTCTTTGTTAAAGCCATCCACTCTGTGGTATTTCTGTTAGAGCAGCCCTAGCTGACTAAAACACCGGCCTTACAGCCTGAGGGGTTGTTGCACCAACTTTTATCTTGCCCCCAACTTTGAGCATGAGAGCATTATTTGGTCCGGTGTACCTCAGTTTCCTCTTCAGTACAGTGACGTTATAAGGATCACAGAGGTAATTTGTGAAGCTCCAGGCAGGGTCCTGGAGCACTTCTTTATGCTTGTTCAATGTTCATGCCTTCTGTGGCCTTCAAACCTAACTGTGGTTGATTAAATGGTGCCCCCCTCAAAAGTTCACTTCCTAGTGTCCAGAGCTTATGAATATTTCTCTAAGGAGTGCAAAATGTAATTCAGTTAAAGATCTTGACTGGAGGATGCCGGGAGCCAGCCCCGACAACTTTTCAGGGTCACGCACGGAGGGAGGGAAGGCGTCGGCAGGAAAATGAACAAGGGAGACAGGAAAGAATTTTCTGGTTTGAGGCAGCCTGACCAAGAGAGAGAGCTGTCTGTCTTTATTGTTTTTATAGTCAAAGTGACGTGAGTTTTACCCTGCCCACTGACCACACAATCTATTGGCTAATTTGAAACCAAAACCTCGTGATTGGCTAATTTGAAACCGAAACCTCGTGATCTTGAGGTGATGTGATTTTTACCCTGCCCCCCGACCATACGAGCTATTAGCTAACTTGAAACTGAAACCTCGTGATCTTGTTAATTGTCAAGGCTTTCTAGATAATGGCCCGAGGCAGGTGTGTAATTGACAGTGAAAACAAAGTTATGCCTTGAGCTCAATCAGCCCTACTTAAAACTCAAGGTTAAAAGGTATAGGAGGAAGGGCCTGAAGATTATAATCTCTATTTGTTCCTACTTTGCTCTTTATTTTATCTCCTCCTGTGGGGACAGTAAACACCTACTGTCCCCCACCTTATAACTGTTCTAAAAAGGATAATTCTTTTCACATGGGTGGGGATGTGCAGTTGGGGAAGTCAGCAGGGCTGGGCATTCCCGGGCTCAGCATTTGTCCTTGTGCAGGGAGATGAGGGGGTATTTGGGGGTAGAGTTTAATTGGGGTGAAAATATATACAGCCAGAAATATGTCAGGGGTGAGATGCATCCATCTGCCATCACAAAGGCCTGTAGCTCTGCTCACAGAGGTCTTTGTGGGTGATGGGCTTCAGCAGGAGGAGTTTACCCCATATTAACTGGGTAGACCCTAAATGCAATCACATGTGTCCCTATTAAGAAAGAAGAAGATGGCATTTAAGCAGGGAAGAAAAATGATCACAGCAGATATTGAGTGATGCAGTCACAAGTCACAGACTGCCTGTACCACCAAAGCTAGAAAAGGAATGGCCTCATCTCTAGAGCCTCGGAAGGAAACACAGCCTTCCTGATACCTTGGTTTCAGACTTCTGGCCTCTAGAACTTTAAAGTAATAAATTTCTGTTGTTGTAGATCATCCAATTGGTGATAATTTGTTAAAGCATAAGGTAATAAATTTCTGTTGTAGATCATCCAATTGGTGAAAATTTGTTAAAGCAATCCCAGGAAACTAATACACTAGCCCACTCTACCCTGAAGTCCATCTCCTCCCAATCTCTTGAGACTCGGCTATTTCTGGTTCAAGGATACAATGGTGAGTGCAACAGAGTCACTTTTGTATGGCCTTCTAGTCACAGTCCTGTCACCCCACCCAAGTGATTAGGTGGGACTGTATGATAGAGGGTAATTGTGGCCTGCCAGAGAGATTGGTTAGTTTTGCCATTCCACTGCACTTGAAATGAGCCACCACAGTAGTGGGAAAGAGAAGATGCCATTACCTACCACCAAGGAAGAACAGTTCAGCAGCCAGCGCATCCTTCAGACCCCAGGTCCCTGCACTGTAACATTGAAGGCAGCAAGAGCAGCATAAGACAGTGTGCTAGGCTTCCCAGCATAGGGGGAAAGAAAGCTGAGTGCTTCTGGGCAGAGGCTGAGGGCCAGACAGGCTGAGGGGCATTCCTTCCTGCAAGCAGTGGTGCAAAGAGGCTGTCTTGATGAAAGAACCGTACCCCGGATGTTCCTGAGCCTGAACTGTAACTCTTACTTCCCTAATAAATCCTGTAATTTTTCAGTATTGTCTGTGAGTTCTGTGTGGACACTGCAGTGAATCATTGAACCCAGCAGAGTAGACAGCTCCATGGAAGGTATGGTTCTTGCCAGAACTGGTAAATATGGCAGAAAGATGAGGCATGTCTGACCTCCACCTCATAGGGTTCAGACATGGGCTGCTGATTTTGATGCTCCCTCCCCCTTGTGAAAACAGAAGAGGTCAGACTCTGCCCCTTAGCAATTTTCTACAATTAGCAGAGAGGCAGAATCTCTTTCCTGGGCTTGTTTATTCTCTGTATCTCCTTGCACATTTGGACGGAGCTGGCCTGTCCCTCCTCAAAGTTCTTTCCTGGCTCAGCTTCAAGGTCCCAGGCACTACTGGTTTTCCTCCTACCTTCCTGACTACCGACTATCAGGTTCCTTCCAGTCTTCTTCTTCATCCTTCAGTGACAAATCAAAATGTTCTATTTAAGTACTTTTGCTTGCTCTTCAACCCACCAGTGGTACAGTTAATACAAAGCACCAAGTTGACTGAACTTAGAATGAAAAATTGGAATAGCAAACCAGTTTCAATAATCCTGACCACAGAGCAATATTAATAGTCAGAAGGTATTTCCTGACAATTTTATCATAGATTTGAAAGTGATAAATACAATATCAGTTTTCATTATATCTATGATGTACAGAAATCACAAATACAAGGTGAAAACAGCCGAGCCAAGTGCCGTTGAACAGTAAGGACTAAAACTACTGACAGAAAAGTGTAACAAGATGAAAAGCCTCAGAATCATAACTTGCTGAGAATGTCACCATAACCAATCATTTTGCCACTTTCTGAGTCTTGATTTTAAGCATCCAATTCTCTGACATTACCTATATTTCTTCCTCTCTTACTGTGTTACCATGACATTCACAATTCCTTAACTCTGTAAGAAGCTTCTGTTTGCTGTTGCTGTGTAATGAATTATCTCCAAATTCAGTGGATTAAGGCAACCATTCTATTCAGCTCAGCCTCTGGGTCAGAAATTCAGTAAGGAACCCCACAGGAAGTTTTTGCCTGGGGTTTTGTTTTATTCAGAGGCCACCTGGGCTGCACATCAAAGATGGCTCACCCACAGGTTGGCAGTTGAAATTGCCATTAACTGGGAGCTCAGCTGGAGCTACCAACTAGCACCTACATGTGGACCCCCCAGCAGGGTAGTCTCAGGGTTAGCTGGACTTCTTCCATGATTGCTGGCTTCCCCCAGAGTGTGTCCTAAGAGGGCATAATGGAAGCTGCATGGTACTCTCTGATCTAGCCTTGGAAGTCACATGACATCACTTCTGCCATACTCAACTTGTCAAAGCAGTCATAAGTCTACCCAGCTTCAAGAAAGTAATCACAGATCACACACATCAGTGGGAGGCAAGCTAAAGAGCTTCAGGACCAGAACAGATCTCTAGTCCCTTTGATTTTACCACTTACCTCATGGCCTGCTTGTCTTAGTTACCTATTCCTGCTATAGCTTTAATGAACAGATGTATTCTCTCAGGTCTAGGAGGCTAGAAGTCCAAATTCAGGGCATTTGCTCCAGGGGCAGATGTCTTAGTTATCCAGTGCTGCTTAACAGAAATAAGACAAGTGGATGGCTTTAAAAAGACAAATTTTATTTGTCACAGTCCAGTAAGCTAGAAGTCCAAATTCAGGGTGTTAGCTCCAGGGGAAGGCTTTCTTTGCTGGCTCTGGAGGAAGGTCCTTGTCATGAATTTGCCCCTGTCATGAATTTGCCCCTGGACTGGAAGCCTCTCAGGCACTGGGACACCAGTCCCTTCCAAAGGATGCATTCAGCTCCCAGCACTGCTTTTTGGTGGTTTGAGGTCCCCAATCTCTCTGCTAGATTTTTTCATATCTCAAGAGATTGCTTCAAGGCGCAAAACAATCCCAAACATTAAATCTTGTCCCGCCAACATAACTGCTGCCCATCCACTCTCAACGACATCATAGAAGCAAGAATTCCAACATGAAGGAATATCACAGAGTATTGGGAACCATGGCCCAGCCAAATTGCCACACAGACATTTGGGGGAATGCAGTTCAACCCACAGCAGACGGCTTTCTCTCTGTCAGATCTGGGGGCAGGTCTTCGTCATCAATATTCTGAAGGTGTAGGAGATTCTCAGCACAGGGACCCTGGCTCCAAAGGACACGCTACACTCCTGACGCTATTTTCTAGGTTGTATAAGGGCACTCTACAATACTCCAGATTGTGTTTGGTGTTGTTGTTACGTGGCATTGAGCCGGTTCCAACTCACAACAACTGTATGTGTAACAGAGTGAAACACTGCCTGGCATAGCACTGTCCTCACAATAGTTGTGACACTCATGCTTGTGGTTGTATCCACTGTGTCAGTCCTTCTCACTAAGGGTGTCGCCCTTTTCATTGACCCCCTGCTTTATCCAGTCCTTCTCCAGGGACTGATCCCTCCTGACAACATGTCCAAGGTATGTGAGACGTAGTCTCTCCATCCTTGCTTCTAAAGAACACTCTGGTTGTACTTCTTCCACGAGAGATTTGTTCTTTAGAAAGTCCATGATATATTCAGTAATCTTCCTTGACATCACAGTTTAAAGGCATCAATTCTTCTGCAATCTTCCTTATCCATCCTCTCATTTTTGCATGCATATGAAGCAGTTACCCCCCACATGTCTATCAGTCTGTCCTACGGTGGGGGCTTGCATGTTCCTGTTGCTGTGATGCTGGAAGCTATGCCACCAGTATTCAGATACCACTGGGATCACCCATGGTGGGCAAGTTTCAGTTGAGCTTTCAGATTAAGACAGGCTAGGAAGAAGGACCTAGCAATCTACTTCTGAAAATAGTTAGAATTGCAATTTAGAAAATTAGATTGAGTCTCACTGGCAACACAAGAATAAAAAGGGGTGCATCCTGAGATCTCCACTAAAAGACCTCAATTGATGGTCCAGCAGATTCAGGGTTCCCCTGGGAGCATGGCCCCCGGCCCTGATGCTACCCTTACCCATGAATTATAACAAAGGTCCACTCTTTGGACAGGAATGGATTGGACTTGGCAATGCAAAGTGACCATATATTGGTTGCACTTTATGGTTCTGTACATCTATAGGATATCATCCTGCTGACCTCTGGCTGGAGGAAGGAGACTGGGTGGACAGGAGCGGAAAGAAGGCTGTTGGGAGGATGAGACATGTATGGAGCAGAGAGGAATAGTGTGCTGTCGCCGGACAGGGAGAACAGTGGAAGGTGCATATAGGTGGGCATGTAAATTTATACGGGAATGTACATTTTCACTCAGTTATGTTAAATAAAAAAGAAAATTAGAATTTGCCAACGAAAACCTTAGGAATAGCAGGAGAACATGGTCTGAAATACTACTGGAAGTTGAGTCCCCCAAGTTGGAAGGCACTCAAAAGAGAACTACAGAAGAGCTACCTTCTCAGAATAGAGTTGACCCTAATGACGTGGATGGAATCAGCATCTAGGACCTTCATTTGCTCATGTGGCATGACTTAAAATGAAAAGAAACAGCTGCAAACACTCACAAATAATAGGAATGTGGAATGTACAAATATGAATCTAGGTAAACTGGAAGCAGTCAAAAATGAAATGGAACCTATAAACATTGATACCTTAGGCATTAGTGAGCTGAAATGAATTGATACTGGCCATTTTGCATTGGACAATCATATGGTCTACTATGCCAGGAATGACAACTTGAAGAGGAATGGCACGGCATTCATCATTAAAAAGAACATTTCAAGATGTATCTTGAAGTGTTAACTCTGTCAGTGATGTTATCCATACACCGACAAGAAAAGCCAGTTAATATGCCTATTATTCGAATTCATGCACCAACCACTAAGGCCAGAGAGAAATAAACCGAAGATTTTTATCAACTTCTGTAGTCTGAAACTGAATGAACATAAAACCCAGATGCACTGATAACTACTGAAGATTGAAATGTGGAAGTTGGAAACCAAATGGTTCGGTAATTGGAAAACAGGGCTTTGGTGACAGATAAAATGTTGGAATTTGAATGACAGAACTTTGCAAGACCAACAACTTCTTCACTGCACATATCTTTTTGTCACAACATAAATTGGCAACTATAAACATAGGCCTCTCGAGATGGAAACCACATCTGTGGAAAGATGATGGAAAAGCTCAATACCATCAGTCAGAACAAGGCCAGGAGCCAATTGCAGAATACACAATCAATTGCTCACATGCAAGTTCAAATTAAAGCTGAACAAATTAGGACACGTCCACAAGAGTCAAAGTATGTCCTTGAGTGTATCCCACGTAAGTTTAGAGACCATCTCAAGAACAGATTTGATACACTGAACACTAATGACCAAAGACCACACAGGTTGTGAAGTGACATCAAGGACATTATATGTAAAGAAAGCAAGAGGCCATTAAAAAGAAAGAAAAAATTAAAATGGATGTCAGAAGAGACTCTGAACCTTGCGACTGCAACAGTATATTGACAAGGAACTGTCAGAAATTAAGATGGATTCAGAAGAGGATGTGGAACCAGGGATACCACTGCTGATGTCAGATACGTCTTGGCTGAAAGCAAATAGCAGAAAGATGTTTACTTGAGTTTTACTGACTATGCAAAGGTATTCGACTGTGTGAATCATACTAAATTATGGCCAACGTTGCAGAGAATGAGAATTCCAGAACACCTAATTGTATGCCTAAGAAATCTGTATATGGATTAATAGGCAGTTGTGCAAACAGAAAAAGGGGACACTGTGGTTTAAAGTCAGGAAAGGCGTGTGTCACAGTCGTATCCTTTCACCATACCTTTTTAATCTGTATGCTGAGCACATAATCCGAGAAACTGTATTACACAAAGAATGAGGCATCAGGATCGGAAGACAACTCATTAAACACCTGCATTATGCAGACACCACTTTACTTGCTGGAAATGAAGAAGATTTGAGACACTTACTGATGAAGATCAAGGACCACGGCCTTTGGTATGGATTGCACCTCAACATTAGGAAAATGAAAGTCCTCACAACTGGACCAGTAAGCAACATTGTCAAATGGAGAAAAGATTGAGGTTGTCAAGGATTTCATTTTACTTGGGTCCACAATCAATGCCCACAGAAGCAGCTGTCAAGAAATCAAAACATGCATTGCATTGGGAACATCTGCTGCAAAGGACCTCTTTAAAGTATTCAAAAGTAAGGATGTCATCTCGAGGACTAAAATGCTTCTGACCCAAGCCATGGTATTTTCTATTGCATCCCATGCATGTGAAAGTTGGGCCATGAACAAAGAAGATGGAAGAATTGATGCCTTTGAATTGTAGTGTTGGAGAATGTTGAACGTACCATGGACCCTCAAAAGAACAAACAGATCTGTTCTGGGAGAAGAACAGAAACAAAGATGGCAAGACCATGTCTTACATACCTTGGACATGTTGTCAGGAGAAGAGCATCATGCTTGGTAGAGTGGAGGGTCGGCAAAAAAGAGGAAGATCCCCTACAAGATGGACAGACACAGTGGCCACATCAATAGGCTTAAGCATAAAAATGATTGTGGACACAGTGCAAGACCAGGCAGTGTTTTGTTCTATGGCACCTGAAACAACATCATTGATATCACATGCAGGTAAATGTTAGCTAAAGATCTTTCAAAACTGGCTTCAGCAGTGTATGGACAAGGAACTGCCAGAAATTCAGGCATGATTCAGAATAGGACATAGAACCAGAGATATCATTGCTGATGTCAGATGGATCTCAGCTGAAAGCAGAGGCCACCACAAATATGTTTATTTGTGTTTTACTGACTACACAAAGGCATTCGACTGTGTGGATCATAGCAAATTATGGATAACAGTGAGGGGAATGGAATTCCAGAACACTTAATTGTACTCATGAGGAACCTGTAAGTGGATCAAGAAGCTGTCATTCAAACAGATCAAGGGAACACCAGATGGTTTAAAGTCAGGAAAGGTGTGCACCAAGATTGTATCCTTTTACTGCACCTATTCAACTTGTATGCTGAACAAATATTCTGAGAAGCTAGACTATATGAAGAACAGGACATCAGGATTGGAGGAAGACCCATCAACAACCTGCATTATGCAGGGGACACAACATGGCTGCTGAAAGTAAAGAGGACTTGAAATGCTTACTCACTGAAGATTAAGACAAAGCCTTCAGGATGGATTACACTTCATCATCAAGAAAACAAAAATCCTCACTACTGGACCCCCAAGCAACATCGTGATAAGCAGAAAAAACACTGAGTTTGTAAAGGACTTCATTTCACTTGGATCTACAATCAATGCCAATGAAAGCAGCAGTCAAGAAGTCAAAACATACTGCATGGGGAAAATCTGCTGCAAAAGAGCTCTTTGAAGTGTTGAAAAGAAGTCACCTTGATGACTAAGGTGTGCCTGACCCAAGCCACGATATTTTCAATCCCAACGTATGCATGGGAAATCTGGATAATGAATAATGAAAACAAAAAAAGAATTGACATCTTTGAATTTTGGTGCTGGAGAATATTGGATATCCACAGAAAACCAAAAGAATGAACAGATCTGTTTTAGAAGAAGCAGAACCAGAGTGCTCCTTAGAAGTAAGGATGGTGAAATTACATCTTACATATTTTGGACATGTCATTAGGAGGACCCAGTTCCTGGAGAAGGACATCATTCTTGGTAAACTAGAGAATCAGTGAAAAAGAGGAAGACTTCAAAGAGATAGAATGACACAGTGGCTGCAACAAGGGCTCAAGCTTAACAATCATTGTGGGCACGGTGCATCACTGGGCAGTGTTTTACTCTGTTACACATAAGATCACTATGAGTCAAAATGGACTCAATGGCACTTAACATCAACAACGACAAGGCAATTGAAAACACTATGGCTTGGGACAGGCTCACCTTAGTTTTCAAGGTGACATCTTTGCTTTTCAATACTTTAAAGAGGTGTTTTGTAGGAGATTTCCCCAATGCAATACATTTTTTGATTTCTTGGCTGCTGCTTCCATGGGTGCTGAATGTGGAGTCAAGTAAAATGAAATTCTTGAAAACTTCAGTTTTTTCCCCGTTTATCAGGATGCTGCTTGTTTGTCCACTTGTGAGGAAATTTGTTTTCTTTATGCTGCTATGAGTTGGTGTGAACTCGACAGCAGTGGGTTTTTTATGTTGAGATATAATCCATACTGAAGACTGTGGTTTTTTATATTCATCAGTGAGTGCTTCAAGTCCCCTTCACTTTCACCAAGTAAAGTAGTGTCATCTGCACGTTGTTAGTTGTTGTTAGGTGCCGTTAAGTTGGCTCCAACTCATAGTGACCCCTTGAACCACAGAACGAAACACTGCCAGGTCTTGCACCATGTCCACAATCGTTCTTATGCTTAAACCCATTGTTGCAGCCACTGTGTCAATCCATCTTGTCAAGGGTCCTCCTTTTTTTTAGTGACCCTCCAATGTACCAAGCATGATGTCTTTCTCCAGGAACTGATATTTCTTCACAACATGTCCCAAGTATGTAAGACACAGTCTTACCATCGTGGCCTTCAAGGACCACTCTAGTTATACTTCTTCCAGGACAGAACTGTTTGTTCTTTTGGCAGTCCATGGTACATTCAACATTCTCCTGCAATACCACAATTCAAAGGCATAAATTCTTCTTCTGTCTTCTTTGTTTGGTGTCCACCTTTGACATACATACGATGCGATCAAAAATACCATGGCTTGGGTCAGGTGCATTTTGGTCTTCATGGTGACATCTTTACTTCTGAATACTTTAAAGAGGTCCTTTGCAGCAGATTTTCCCAATGCACTGTGTGTTTTGATTTCTTGACTGCAGCTTTGATGGGTGTTGATTATGGACCCAAGTAAAATGAAATCCTTGACAACCTCAGTCCTTTCTGCATTTATGAAGATGTTGCTTACTGAGGATTTTTGTTTTCCTGATGTTGAGGTGCAATCCATACTGAAGGCTGTGGTCCTTGATCTTCATCAGTAAGTGTCCCAAATCTTCTTCATTTCCAACAAGTAAGGTGGTATCGCCTGCATGATGCAGGTTAAGTCTTCCTGTATCCTGAAACCACATTCTTCTTCATATAACCCAGCTTGTCAGATTGCTTACAGACAGAATAAGTATGGTATAAGGATACAACCCTGACAAACACATTTCCTAACTTTAAATCATGCAGTGCCCTCTTATTCTTTTTGAATGACTGCCTCTTCATGTATTACAGGCTCCTCATCAGCACAGTTACATGTTCTGTAATTCTCATTCTTCACAATGTTATCCACAATTCTTTAGGATCTGTTTTAGTCAGCTAGGGCTGCTCTAACAGAAATACCACAGAGTGGATGGCTTTAATAAAGGAAAGTTTATTCTTACATAGTCCGGTAGGCTGCAAGTCCACATTCAGGGTGTCCACTCCAGGGGAAGGCTTTCCCCTTGCTGGCTTAGGAGGAAAGTCTGGTATTGCATCAGTCTTTGTCCAGGGAGCATCTTGGTGCAGGAACCTCAGGTCTGAGGGATGTACTCTTCTCCCGGTGCTGCTCTCTTGATGGTAACGAGGTTCCCGATTCTCCTTGTTTCTCTTTCCTTTTATCTCTTGCAGGCTGAAAAGATTAAGGGTGGAGCAAGCCATACTCCAAGGAAACTCCCTTTACAGTGGAGCAGGGAGGTGATCCTATGAAGGGATTTACAATCCCACCCTAATCCTTTAACATACAGCACCGGAAAATCACAAAATGGAGGACAGTCACAAGATACTGGGAATCATGTTCCAGCCACATGACTACACATAGTTTTGGGGGGGTCACAATTCGATCCATGACAGGATCCATGGTCAAATGTCCTTGTATAGTCAATAAAACACAGGTAAATATTTTTCTGGTATTCTTTGCTTTCAGCCAGGATCCATCTGACATTAACAATGATATCTCTGGTTTCATGTCCTATCCTTCTTGGCAGTTCTCTGTCAATATACTGCAGGATCCAGTTTTGAAAAGTCTTCAACAAAACATTACTTGCATGTGATATTAATGATATTGTTCAATAATTTCCACATTTGGTGAGATCACCTTTCTTGAGAATAGGCATAAATACAGATCTCTCTGACCAGGTAGCGCTCTTCAAATTTCTTCGCTTCCAGTGCTGCACCCATTTGTTCAAACGTCTCAGTTGATAGTCTGTCAATTCCTGGAGCTTGTTTTTTGACAATGTCTTCAGTGCAGGTTGGACTTCTTCCTTTGCTAACATTGCTTCCTGATCAAATGAAGCCTCCTGAAGTGGCTGAACAGTGACCAGCTTTTTTTTTTTTTTTGTAGTGACTGTGTGTTCCTTCCATCTCTTGATGCCTCCTGACACTTTTAATATTTTCCTCATAGAATTCTTCACTATTGCAACTCAAAGTTTGAATTTTTTCTTAATTTCTTTCAGCTTGAGAAATGCAGCACATGCTCTTCTCTTTTGGTTTTCTATCTCCAGTTTTTTGCACACATCGTTACAATACTTTGGCTTCTCAAGAGTCCCTTTGAACTCTTCTGTTCAGTTCTCTTACTTCATCATTTCTTCTTTTTGTAATAGCTACCTGACATCCAAGAGCAAGCCTCAAAGCCTCCCGTGACATCCACTTTGATATTTTCTTTCTTTTCTGTCTCTTTAATGACCTCCTGCTTTCTTCATGGCTGACGTCCTTGATGTCGTTCCACAAGCATCTGGACTTCAGTCACTAGTGTTCAATGCATCAAATCTATTCTTGAGATGGTCTCTAAATTCAGGTGGGATATACTCAAGGTTGCCGGGAGCCGGTCCCAACACTTTGTAGGGTCCCGCACGGAGGGAGGGAAGACGTCGGCGGGAAATGAACAAAGGAGACAGGAAAGAATTTTCTGGTTTAAGGCAGCCCGACCAGCAAATGATCTGTGTATCTGTTTGTCTGTGTTGAGAGCTGTCGCCTTTATTTTTTATAGGTGAGGTGACGTAGTTGGTCACCCTATTTTCTTTATAATATAAACTATTGGCTAACAAGAAACTAATCTAATATCATTGGCTAACAAGAAACTGACCCCTCGTGGTCTTCTACTTCTAATTAATTGTCAAGGCCTTTTTGAATAATTGTCTAAGCCAAGTGTTCAGTGGTGATAAAATGTCAGGAACACAATTAATAGTCTTATTCGTACCTCAAAGTGTAAGGTACCACAAGGCAGACTCCTCAAGGTCTCACCATTTGGCTGTCTCAGTTTGTTTCTCCAAGTTTTTATTTATATCTTTCTGTGTAGATAGTAAGTGCCTGCCATTCTCTAATTAAGCCAGCTGCACTAAAAAAGATGTTTCTTTAGTGTGTATCAGTTTTCTATACCAGCTATAATGAACCTAAAAGTTTATCTATTCTTCCAGCTGCAAGGAGAAAGGATGCTTTGTAGTTTTGATGGCTGTGTGGAGAATTGTCCTTGAGAGCTTCTTAAGGGTTAGCTTGCAAACTTGTGTATGTGAAGAAAAGGGAGGGGGGAATGCAATTAGGGGGAAGCCAGTGAAGCTGGGCAGGCCTCAGTGTTATTAGGCATGCTGCATTGAAATCCATTTCTCTGATCTCTATTCCTCAGAAGTTCCTGGTCAGATTGTCCCAATATAGTCTCATAAACCGAGGGGTTGAAGCTCCTCTTAGAAGGCACCTCCTTGATCCTCGTGTCAGGAGGGGATATCTTTTTAGGAGAATTTAATTAAGAAGCAAAACACCATCGGGGTAATAGGCCAAAAAACATATTACAGGTGAGATGCCTCGGCCTGTCACCTACAGAAGCCTGTGACTTTGTCTACAATGACCTATGTGGAATGGTGGGCCTCCGCACAAGGTTGTATTTGGCTCTCGTGGACTTGTTCTAATTTTCTTCAGGTTCTACCTAAACTTGCATATGAGCAATTGATTGTCTGTTCCACAGTTGGTCCCTGGCCTTGTTCTGACTGATGATATTGAGCTTTTTCATCAGTTGTTTCCACAGATCTATTCAGTTTGATTCCTGTGTATTTCATCTGGCAATGCCCACATGTATAGTCATATAGTTTATATTGGTGACAAAAATATTTGCAATGAAGTCACTGGTCTTCCAAAATTATATTACACAATCTCCAGCATCATTTCTTTCACCAAGGCCATATTTTCCAGCTACTGATCCTTCCTTGTTTCCAACTTTTGCAATCCAATCTCCAGTAATTTTCACTGCAGCCTGACTGCATGTTCTACCAACTTCAGACTGAAGAAGTTGGTGCAAATCTTCAGTTTCTTCATATTTGGCCTTAGTGGTTGATGCATAAATTTGAATAATAGTTGCATTAACTGTTCTTTCTTATAGGCTCTGATGGGTAAGACTCTGTGTCAACTTGGCTGGGCAATGATTCTGTATTAGCAGTTCTATAACATTGTGATCACTTCCCTACTGAGATGTGATATGTGCTAACTCCCATGATGGAATCTTCTGAATGGCACCAATGGAGGTGGTGCCTGTGAGGGCTCACCACCTCCTCATCCTTCATCCTTCTGCCCTTTGCCTCCCACTTCCATCCTTCTCAATTTGCCAAGGCTTTGGACTGGTTCTGGATCCTGCAGGTACATCTTGTTTGTCTGATCTCTGTTTCTTGGAACTTGAGCTAGCATCTTACCTGCTGATCTTGGGATTCATCAATCTTCACAGCCTGTGAGCCAGAGTCCTGCCCTCCTACCAGCTAATCCTGGGTTTGCCAGGTCCTGTAGCCAAGTGAATCAGGAGATGTCTTATGGTCTTACCTTCCAGTCTGGGGATTCATCAACCTTCATAGTCTATGAGCAAGAGTCTCGCTTTCACCCCACATTGGTGAGTGGGGTCTGGGGTCTTAAAAGCTGCCAAGCTGCCATCCGAGGGCACAGCAAATGGTCCCAACACAGCAGGAATGGATACTCACCGAGGACCAAAATGACATGGGGTAAAGACAACCCAGAAGATAGAGAGACCTGCATGAGTGGGTGCCTACATCAACTTAGGACCAGAAGAACCGGATGGTGCCCGGCCACCACCAATGATAGCTGCAATGGAGCTCACTAAGTTGAGTCTCAGTGGCAACACAAGAATAAAAAGGGGTGCACCCTGAGATCTCCACTAAAAGACCTCAATTGACGGTCCAGTGGTTTCAGGGTTCCCCTGGGAGCATGGCCCCTAGTACTGATGCTGCCCTTGCCCGTAAGTCATAATGAAGGTCCACTCTTCAGACATGAATGGATTGGACTTGGTGATGCAGAGTGACCATATACTGGATACACTTTATGGTTCTATGCATCTATAGGATATCATCCTGCTGACCTCTGGCTGGAGAAAGGAGAGTGTGTGGAGAGGAGGGGAATGGAGACTGTTGGGAGGATAAGACATGTATGGAGCAGAGAGAAATAGTGTGCAGTCACCGGGCAGGAAGAGCAGTGGAAATTGCATATAGGTGGGCATGTAAATTTACACGGGAATGTACATTTTCACTCAGTCATAAAAAAAGAGAGAGAGAGAGAGAGAAAAAAGAGTCCTGCTTTCTAAAGAGTCTGTTTCAGCTTACTAATGCCTAGGATACTGATACTTATTCATTCCATTTCATTTATGGCAATTTCCAATTTTCCTAGATTCATATATCAGTCTACTTCTTATTATTAATGGATGTTTTACAGATATATCTTCTCATTTTAAGTCATGGCACATGAGCAAATGAGGTCCCAAAAGTTTGATTCCATCCACATCATGATGGTTGATGCTACTCTGAGGTGGCAGCTCTTTTCCAGTCATCTTTTGAGTGCTGATCTTCTGGCACCATATCAAACAGTTTTACACTACTATTCATAAGGTTTTTGACTGGCTAAATCTTTTCAGAAACAGGCTGCTGGGTTCTTCTTCCTAGTCTGTCTTAATCTGGAAGCTCAAACCAGTTTCAGCTCAGCTGAAACCAGTCTGCCATGGGTGACCCTGCTGGTATTTGAATAACTGTTGGTATAGCTTCCAGCATCACAGCAACATGCAAGCCCTCACAATATAACAAACTGACAGACTCAATAGGGGTGTCTGATTATAGTCAAAGAATTATAAGATAGATTAAGAGGTGGTCGTTTAAACAGAACAAGGGGATACTGCACAGTTTAGCCAGCTAAGGTGTGGATCACGGTTACATCCTTTCACCACACTTTCTCTTTCCATATGTTGAGCAAATACTCAGAGGGGCTAAATTATAGGAAAAAGAATGTGGCACCAGGACTGGAGGAAGACTCATTGGCAACCTTGTTTGCTGAAAGTGAAGAGCACTTGAAGCACTTAATGATGAAGATCAAGGACCACAACTCAACATAAAGAAAACAAGAAACACTGGTGGCATGGTGGTTAAGTGCTATGGCTGCTAACAGGTCGGCAATTCCAGCTAGAAATCTATGAGGCAGTTCTGCTCTTTCCTAGAGGGTCACTGAGTCAGAATCAACTCGATTTCAGAGAGTATAAAGAAAACAAAAGTCCTCACAACTGGACCAATAAGCAACATCTGTGACAAAATGGAGAAAAGACTGAAGTTGTCTGGAATTTCATTTTACTTTGATCCACAATCAACACTCATGGAAGCAGCAGTCAAGAAATCAAATGATGCATTGCATCCAGCAAATATGTTGCAAAAGACCTCTTCAAAGAGTTGAAAAGGAAAGATACCACTTTAAGCACCAATGTGCTTCAGACTCAATCCAAAGTGTTTTCAATCGCCTCATGTGGAGGTAAATTCTAGGTAATGAATAAGAAAGACTGAAGGAGAAGTGACCCCTCTGAACTGTGGTGCTGGTAAAGAATGTTGAATATACGATTTGCTGCCCAAGGGGTGAACGGGTCTGTCTTCAAAGCACAGCCAGAATGCGCCTTAGAAATGAGAGTAATGAGAGCTTGTCTCACTTTGGACATTGTTTTTCAGGAGGATCCACTCCCTAGAGAAGTATGCCTTGCTTGGTAGAACGTCAGTGCAAAAGAGGAAGCCCCTCAATTAGATGTACTGACACAGTGGCTGCAACAGTGGGATCAATCATTGTAGTGATCATGAGGATGGAACAGGGCCAGGGTGTGCTTCCATCTGTTTTATTAGGGTCACAATGAGCTGAAACCAAATTGATGGCAAATAATAACAAGAGAGTTACATAGTTGAAGAAAGGAAGGCCCAGAGGGTTTAAAGAAGTTCCTCAAGCAAATTACAGGGGATAGAAAGGTCAGAAGTTGAACCCCAGTCTTTTAAGGCTTAAGTTGGTAGAGATGAATGGGATGTGTTGGCATCTGTAAAGTGGATAACAGTCACATAGTCTAAGGCTAGGCTCTCTGGAGAAGCAGCGTAACTATACATGTGTGTGTGTTTACAGTCATCGTTAGGTGTCATAGAACTGTTTCCAACTCATGCCAACCCTGTGTACAATAGAACAAAACATTGTCTGGTCCTGCACCACCCTCACAGTCATTGCTATGCTTGAGCCCACTGTTGCAGCCATGGTCTTGGTCCAATCTCCTTGAGGGTTTTCCTCTTTTCCACTGAGCCTCTAGTTTACCAAGCATGATGTCCTTCTCCTGGGACTGATCCCTCCTAATAACATATCCAAACTATGTAAGACCAGGTCTCATCATTAATTCTGTAGTATGTTTTTTGTTTATCCCTAGTTGATTTTAAAATTCTACTCCTATCATTCGTTTCAGCACCTGTGATTATGTCTTTGTGTCTTTCTTCAGGGATCTACCTTGTGCAGAGTTCAACGCACACCTTGGAGAGATAGACATCTTTTCATCTTCTATGATATCAGGAAAGTTTTCAAAAAATCTTCAACAATTTTCTCTGTATTTTCTGTTGTCACCCTTTTCTGGTACTCCAGTCATTCATAGATTATTCCTCTTGTTAGAGTCCCACAAAATTCTTGTTTCTTTATTTAAAAAAAAATTATTTTATCTGATTTTACTGTGAATATTTTGTGTCAACTGCTTTATCTTCAGTCTCAGTAATTCTGCTTTTCATTACCTCAGTTCTGCTCCTTTCACTTCCTACTGAGTTGTCTAATTCCATAATTTTATCATTAATCTTACAAATTTCTGATTTCTATTTCTGTATGCTTTCTTGTGGCCTGTTCAGTTTGTCAGTATGCATTGCTGCATTTTGCTTGATCTCCTTCCTGATCTCTTGAAGAGCTCTAAACATTAATCTTTTGTATTCTACCTCCAACACTTCCAGGAAGTCCTCTTTATCTGGAAAATTTCTTGAAATTTCAGAAGCCATCATGGTCTGCCTCTTTAAGTGATCTGCTACTGTTGTCTCTGAGTCATCAGTAAATTGCTGTATTTACTTGTTTTCTTACTGTGTTCTAGTTCCTTGTTTTGCTCCAAAAGAGGCTTGTCATGTGAGATAGTTTGATTACTGGTGCCTGTGAAGTTCTAATATCCTGTCACCACGTGGTCAGAGCTATCACTAGGCATATGAACTCAGGCATCTATTTACTTTTCTTGCAGGATTCAGCTCAGGTGCCAAGGTAGTCAGTCACCAAGTGTGTGGTACAGGCTTTCCCCATGGGTGACTGGCGTAGGCACAGCTATCTGGCTACAATGCACTGAGAAAGGCAGGGGTCTGACAGCCATTTCTGAATGTCTGTGAGGAAGATGTGTCCCTTTATGCCTGCAACTAGCTCCCATGTCCTGAGTTCCCAGCTTAGGGAAGCCAACAGATTATTAATTTCCTCCTTTGTTTACTAAATCTTCCTAGGAGAATCAAGTCTAGAATAGGTCAGGGTATGCATAAGGGGTCCTACTTCCAGCCTAGTGTAATGCATCAGTCTCTGGAACCTGGCACACTGTAGAGAAGGGAGAGGAGAGTGCAGTTAAAACGGAGAAAGATTTATCCCAAAGGAAAACTTGAGATCTGTGTGTGGATGATTAGCTGCAAGCTACTTGGCTTTTGATGACTGAATGCTGTTTTTCACTGAGGGGGGGGTGTCTGCCACTCGGTCCCTCCTGCTGAAGAAGACACTTTCTGAAAGCCACTGCTCTGCTCACCATGCTCATGGCTGCCAATCCTCCTGCAGGGTGTGAATTCCCATCAGGTGAGGTCTGACCAGTCCTAGGTACTTCTGTACCTACACTCGCTTCCCTGTGGCTTGGTGTTTTAGTCAGCTAGTGGTGCTCTAACAGAATCACCCCAGAGTGGACGGCTTTAACAAAGGAAGGTTTATTCTTACACAGTCCGGTAGACTACAAGTCCGAATTCTGGGTGAAAGCTCCAGGGGAAGGCTTTCTCCCTTGTCAGCTCTGGAGGAGAGTCGGGTATTGCCTCAGTCTTTGTCTAGGGAGCATCCTGGCACAGGAACCTCAGGTCTGAAGGATGTGCTTTTCTCCCGGTGCTGTTTACTTGGTGGTGTGAGGTTCCCAATTCTCTGCTTGCTTCCCTTTCCTTTTATCTCTTGTAGGATGAAAGGACTCAGAGTGGGGCAAGCCATATTCCAGGGAAACTCCCTTTACAGTGGAGCAGGGAAGTGATCCTATGAAGGGATTTACAGTCCCACCCTAATCCTTTAACATACAGCACAGGAAAATAACAAAATGGAGGACAATCACAAAATATTGGGAATCATGGCTCAGTCACATGGCTACACATATTTTTGGGGGACACAATTCAATCCACGACATACCACCCTTTGTCACTCCAAAAATCACATCTTTGAAACATGTAACACATTCATCCCATATGATAGAATTCTTAAATCAGTTCCAAGTCCAAAATTCAAAAACTTCTTTACATCTATGAAACCCAGAATGCAAGCTATCTGTTTCCAAAGACACAATGGCAGAACAGGCACAAGTTTGACATTTCCATCACAAATGGGAGAAATTGCAAAGAAAGAAGGCATTAACAGGCAATGGGCAACAGACAAGCCAGAAGAACTCACTACATTAGCCCTCAAAGCTTTGAAAATACTCTTACATTTTCTGAGACATTTTACACAATGTCCCTGCCCTCCGGACTCTAGGTACTGGCCACACTCTCTGGATTCTGAGTGGAGACCCCCAGCCTTGTGCTACAACTCTGCCTTCAAGGCCCACTTGGACAGAAGAAACTCTGCCCCATCAGCTTTAGGTGCACCCTAAGCCCAACTGAGTGGCAATTCCAACTTTATAAACACAGGATGCCATGGTACCACCCTTTCAAACCCCTGAGGTCATGGCTATACCTTTTGAGACTGAGGAGCGCTGTGTGACTGTAGGATGCAGTTTGTCTCCTAAGCTTCTACTTCCTGTGGCCACATGGCCCAGGCCTGAGGCCTACATCTGCTCTGCAGGGGCAAGTGTTCCAAAGCTCTGTAGCTCCATTGATTCAAGTGTCCGGAAGCACCCCACTCTGGCTGGAAAGCATCCTGCCCAAAGGCACTCAGCTCTCTTGCTCTGTGGGTAAGCAAGTCTAGCTCCGTCAACTCAAGTGCCTAAAGGCACCGTGATTTGCAAGGAAAACTCTGTGCACTGGCATTAAGCTCCCTTGCTCCATGGGTCGGCTCCAGCGCTGCTTCTTGTTCTGTTGCTGCCACCAGTCCTCTTGTTGTTTCTCACCATCTGTGCCTCCTTCATTCCTTCTAATCTTCTATCCATTCAGTTTCAAAATGGCTCCCACATTTTAAGTAGGTGCTAGAGCAGCACCCCACTCTCATGGTACTAAATTCTGTTTTAATCAGCTACAGCTGCTCTAACAGAAATACCACGGAGTGGATGCCTTTAACAAAGGAAAGTTTATTCTTACATGGTCCAGTAGGCCACAAGTCCAAATTCAGGATGTCTACTCCAGGGAAGGCTTTCCCCCTTGTTGGCTCTTGCGGAAAGTCCAGTACTGGATCAGTCTTTGTCCAGGAAGCATCTTGGCACAGGAACCTCAGGTGTGAAGGATGCACTCTTCTCCCAGTGCTGCTTTTTTGATTGTGTGAGGTTGCCAATTCTCTGCTTGCTTCTCTTCCCTTTTACCTCTTGTAGGATGAAAGGGTTAAGGGTGGGGCAAGCCATACTCCAGGGAAACTCCCTTTACAGTGGAGCAGGGAGCTAATCCTATGAAAGGATTTACAGTCCCACCCTAATCCTTTAACATACAGCACAGGAAAATAACAAAATGGGGGACAATCAGAAAATATTGGGAATCATGGCCCAGCCACATGGCTACAAATATCTGGGGGGGGGGCATAATTCAATGCATGACACTTGGTCTGATTTCTGAGCTTTTCCTTTGATGTTCAGGGCTCCCAGAATGTTGTATATAATCAATTCTTTTTTCTGTTTTTTTGGGGGGGGTGGTCTTTGTTGTTAAAGGGATCACAGGAAGCATCTGACTACTCTGCCATCTTCTCCATTCATTCTGGTTGTACTTCGACTAAGACAGATTTAATTCATTCTTTTGGCTGTCCATGGTGTTTTCAACATTTTTTCATCAATACCTCAATTCAAAGGCATCAATTCTTCTTCATTCTTCCTTGTTCATTTCCCAGCTTTCATATGCATACAAGGTGATGGAAAACAACATGGCTCACTTAGGCCAAAACCACCTGACACACACACACATACCCCCCGCCACGTCTATCAGTTTGTCATACTGTGAGGGACTGCATGTAGCTATGATGCTGGAAGCTATCCCACCAATATTTCAACACCAGCAGGACCACCAATGGTAGAAGTTTTTGGTGCAGCTTCCAGAATAACACAGACTAGGAAGAAAGACTTGGCAGTCTACTTCCAAAAAGAATTAGCTGGTGAAAAACTTAACAATAGCAGCAGAACATTGTCTGATACAGCGCAAGAAGATGAGACCCCTCAGGTTGGAAGGGACTCAACATATTACTGGAGAAGAACTGCCTCCTCAAAGCAGAGTCAACAATAGTGATGTGGATGGAGTAGGGCTTTCAGGACCTTCATTTGCTGATGCAACATGACTCGAAATGAGAAGAAACACCTCAAATATCCACTAATAATCAGAACATGAAATGTATGGAGCATGAACCAAAGAAAACTGAAAATTGTCAAAAATAAAATGGAACACATAAAAATCAATACAGTAGGCACAAGTGAGCTGAAACAGATGGGTATTGGCCATTTTGAATCTTAAATCATCTGGTCTACAATGCCAGAAATGACAGCTTGAAGAGGAATGGTGTTGTATTTAACATCACGAAGAATACTTCTAGATCTGTCCTGATGTACAGTGCCATCAGTGGTGGGCTAATATCTACACAGCTACAAGCAAATCCAGTTAATGTGATCTTTATTCAAAATTACACACCAGCCACTGATGCCAAAGATGAGGAAATTGAAGATTTTCACCAACTTTTGCATCTGAAATTAATCAAACATACAATCAAGATGCACTGATAATTACTGGTGATTGTAAAAGGAAAGTTGGAAATAAAGAAGGAAGAGTAGTTGGAAAATATAGCCTTGCTGATAGAAATGACACCAAAGATCACACGATGGGCTTTTTCAATAACAATGACTTCTGCATTGGAAATATCTTTTTTTACCAATGTAAATGGCAACTATACACATGGACTTCACCAGATGGAATAAATGGGATCAAATCAACTCCATCTGCAGAGACAGGATGGAAAAGCTCAGTATCATCAGTCAGAAGAAGGCCAGGGGCCAACTGTGGAACAGACCATCAATTTCTCACATGCAAGTTCAAGTTGAAACTGAAGAAAATTAGAACAAGTTCAGGAAAGCCAAAGTACGACCTTGAGTATATCCCATCTGAATTCAGAGACCATCTCAAGAAAAGAAGAAGGGATTTGATGCACTGAACACTGATGAGCAAAGACCAGATGAGCAGTGGAAGGACATGAAGGGCATCATACATGAAGAAAGCAAGAGGTGATTACACACACGGAAAAGACAAAAATGGATACCAGAAGAGACTCTGAAACTTACTCTTGAATATACAGTAGGTAAAGCAAACAAAAGGATGAAGTAAAACAGCTAAACAGAAGATTTCAAAGGATGGCTCAAGAAGACAAAGTAAAATATTATAATGATGTACTCAAAGGCATGGAGATAGGATATCAACAGGGAAGAAGACCCTTGGCATACCTCAAGCTGAGACAACTGAAGAAACAAGTCAAGTCTCAAGCTGCAATACTGAAGGATTCTACTGGGAATGCAGTAAATAAATGACACAGGAAGCATCAAAAGAAGATGGAAGGAAAACAGAGTCATGTACCAAGAAGAATTGGTCAATGTACGGCCATTTCATAAGGTAGCATGTAATCAGGAATTGACAGTACTGAAGGAAGACGTCCAAGCTACACTGAAGGCACTAGTGAAAAACAAGCCTCCATGAATTGACAGAATACCAACTGCAGTGTTTTAAAACACAGAGGCAGCACTGGAGGCGCTCAGTAATCCATGCCAAGGAATTTGGAAGACAGCTACCTGGCCAACCAACTTGAAGAGATCCACATTTATGCCTATTCCCAAGAAAGAGGATCCAACTGAATGTGGAAATTATTGAATAAAATTGTTAATATCACATGCAAGTAATTTTTTGCTGAAGATCATTCAAAAGCAATACAGCAGCACAACCATAGAGAACTGTCAAAAATTCAAGCCAGATTCAGAAAAGGACATGGAACCAGGGATATCATTGCTGATGTCAGATGTACCCTGGCTGAAGGCAGAGAACACCAGAAAGATGTGTTTTACTGACTATGCAAAGGCATTCTACTGTGTGAGTTATAACAAATTATGGATAACATTGTGAGGAAGTGGAATTCTGTAACACTTAGTTGTGCTTGTGAGGAACCTGTCCACAGATCAAGAGATAGTTGTTCATACAGAACAAGGAGACACTGTGTGGTTTAAAGTCAGGGACAGTGTGCTTCAGGGTTGTATCCTTTCACCATACTTATTCAATCTGTGTGCTGAACAAATAATCCAGATAGCTGGACTTTATGAAGAGCTTGGCATCAGGACTGCAGAAAGGCTGATAGACAATCTGTGTTACGCAGATGACACAATCTTGCTTGTTCATAGTGAAGAGGACTTGAAGCACTTACAGCGCAGATCAGAGACCACAGCCTTCAGTGTGGATTACACCTCAAAATAAACAAAAATCCTCACAATTGAACCAATAAGTAACATCATGATAGACGGAGAAAATATTGAATCGTCAAGGGTTTTGTTTTATTTGAATCCACAATAAACACCCATGAAAGCAGCAGGCAAGAAATCAAAAAATGCATTGCATAGGGCAAATTTGCAAAAGCCTCTTCAAAGTGTTAAAAAAGAAGTCACCTTGAAGACTGATGTGGGGCTGACACAAGCCATGATGCCTTCAGTTGCCCCATATGCATGCAAAAGCTGGACGATGAATAAGGAAGACTGAAGAACTGATGCCTTTGAATTATGGTGATGGTGAAGAATTTTAAATATATCATGGACTACCAAAAGAACAAACAAATACGTCTTGATAGAAGTACTGCCAGCACGCTCCTTAGAAGCAATCTTCTCATCAATCTCGCACACTGTGGACATGTCGTCCCTGGATGAGGACATCATGCTTGGTAAAGTAGAGGGTCAGTGAACGAGAGGACAGCCCTCAATGGGATGGCCTGATGAAGTGGTTGTGACCAAAGGCTTAAGCGTAACGACTGTGAGGATGGTGTTGGACCAGGCAGCGCCTTCTTCTGTTGGACGTTAGGGTTGTCATGAGTTGGCAGTAACCAGTGGTGCTAACAACAACAAAACCTCCTGGATTGTGAGAGAACAAATTTCTGTTTACAAAGGCCATCAATTTGTGTTATTTCTGTTACAGCATCACTAGACAACTAAGACACTTGTTGCTGCTGTTGTTGTTGTTAGGTTCTGTGGTGTCGACAGTCATTAACAGAGCATGTCCTGTAAATATTCAGGCAGAAAAATCAAGTTAGCTCAAAGGGAAAAAAATCGCGCTGGACTCAAACTTTGTCAATTCCAACACTGAAACCCTAGACACAATGAAGCAAGGGGCTCCGAGCCATGAGGGAAGGAATTAGTGATGAGAGGTGGATGAAGACTGGACCCATGTCCAAATCCCTGGAATCTGCAGGTGTTACCTCACTTGGGAATGGATCATTGCAGATGTTATTAAGTTAAGGATCTGGAAATGAGGTGATTACCTGGGACTGTCTTATCTGGTGGGCCCTAAAACCACCTTAAGTGTCTCTGTAAGAGATTACACAGACCAGAGAGGAGGAGGCAGTGTAACCCCCAGGCAGAGGCTGGAACACCAGCAGCCACCAGCAGCTGAGACAGGCAGGGACTCTGGGGGGAGCACAGTTCTGCCAATACTTTGATTTGGGCCCAGTGATGCTGACTGGATGGTGGAGGCACATCTGACCTCCAACTCAGGACTCAGCCTTGGGCTGCTGATCGTGATTCTCCTACCTCCTCGTGAAGACAGGAAACACTGTGTTTCTGAGGTGAGAGGTCTGGACAAGAGCACTGAGAGACTCCTACAGGAGCAGAATGAAAACAGACCTCCCGTAAGATGATGAACATGTATGTTGTCTGTCTCAGTCACCTAGTGCTGCTAAAACAGGTTTTACATAAAACAGTATTTCCTGTCTCACTGTACCCACTCCCACACTTTCACTTTGTAAAAGTGGTGTGGTGGGGGCACCTGACCTCCTCTGACTTCATGAGAAGGAAAGAGAATCACAATCAGCAGCCCAAGGCGGAGTCCTGAGTTGGAGGTCAGGTGTGCCTCCACCATCCAACCTTTTACAAATTCTGAAACCAGCCACCCTGCCTACTACACTTTCTACTTCTCTGTCTTTCTCAGTCATCCAGTGGTGCTGTAACAGAAATAGCACAAACAGATGCTTTAACAAAGAGAAACTTGTTCTCTCACAGTCTACTAGGCTCCAAGTTCAAGTTCAGGGCATGAGCTCCAGGGGAACTCTTTCTCGTCAGCTCTGGAGGAAGGTCCTTCTCATCAATCTTCCCCTGGACAATGAGTTCCTCCAGGAAGAACCCTCAGTCCAAAGGACACACTGCTTTCTTGGTGGTGTGAGGTCCCCTGTCTCTCTGCTCACTTTTCTCTGTCACATCCTGAAAGAAGTCAGCTCAAGACAAAATCCAGTCTTGTGGGTTGAGTCCTGCCCCGTCAACATAACTGCCACCTACACCCCCATTAACATCATAAAAGCAGCACACAGGAAAGTCACATCAGATGACAAAAGGGTGGACAACCACCGCCTAACCAAACTGATTCATGTATTTTCAGGGGACACAAGTCAGTCCAAGACACTGTCCTTTTCATAAAATGTGAACTGCTTTGATCCTCTTTACCACTGAGAATTGAAAAGAATGTTCTCATCAGTGACCACACTACTAAGGTGAAAGTAGCAGACTTGATCCGAGGACGGTGATCACAGTCTTGTGTGGCTGTCAGCCTCCTTGTGATCCCAGATGCGGCATCTTTCTTGCCTCCTCCTGAATGAATACGAATATACCCCTCCAGTGTTTAGAATGATGCCAAAACATGGTTTTTAGACCAGCAAACAGGTGCTTTGCATTCTTCCTTGTTACCCACAGCCCCTTCTTGTCAACTGTGTCTTGCAGGTGGTTTTACAACGAAACCATCATAATCAGAGAGGGACATGGTATCTGCCTTAGTTACCAGGCGCTGCAATAACACAAGTACTATAAACGGGTGGCTTCAGCAACCGGAAATTAATTTTCTCACAGTTTAGGAGGCGAAAATTCCAAATTAAGAGCACGAATTCTAGGGAAAGGTATCCCTGTCAGCTCTGGAGGAAGGTCCTTGTCTTTCTTGAGCTTCTGTTCCTAAGGTATCTGTGATTGGGCATCACTCTTCCCCATCTTTGCTCACTAACCAAAACCAAACCCACAGCTGTCACGCCGATTCCAACTCTTAGCAACCTTACAGGACACAGTAGAACTGCCCTTCTGGTTTCCACGGAGCACCTGGCAGATTTGAACTGCTGACTTTTTTGGTTAGCAGACATAGTGCTAACCACTACGCCACCAGGTTTCTGTCTGCTCACTAACTTGCATTTAATCTCTTTTATATCTGAAAAGAGATTGACTCAAGATACGCCCTACAGTAATCCAGTCTTACTAACACAAGAAAGACAGTCCATTCCCAAATGGGATTATAACTGCAGAATTACAGGTATTTCGGGAGACACAATTCAATCCATAACAGCATCCAAGTGTTAGTGATTTTCACAAACCCTGACTTAGAAGTCGTACTAAAATCTCAAAGCTTGCTCTGTACTGATCAAATTCTGTCTCAAAAAAAAGTTTTCTTCACAGTTAAGAAACATAATTGCACTATCAAATCACAGAACTGCATTAATTGGCTCCAGAAAAGATACCAGTCCGACACAGCTGCTACAACTGGGGCTCCTACTCGGCTAAGCCTGCGGGTGTCAACCATCATTTCCTTCCCTCCATCCCTGTTTTGCAAAGGCCGGTTGGCTGAACTAAGGATATAATGGGGGTCATCACTGCCAGTCTTTGAGGTTGGCGCAATCTGCAACTTCAACTGAAATGCATTATTGTTTCTGATAAGCATTCTGTCTCCCGGTGGGGGAGACAAGGCACTGGGAAGTTTCAGGGATTTCCAGTTTGCCTACCGTTAGGAATCAAAGAGTAGGCTCCACCAGCTGCTAGGTACAACCATTCAGTGTGTGCATTAGGGCTTAGAGAGGTCATCCCAGGACTTGGGCTAGCATTGTTCACAAAGGACTTCCAAAACTGCCCAGTCTAACAAAGAGCCATGATATTTTGGGCACCCTGGTAGGAATGCCAGCTCAGATTGTGTATCTAACAGCCCTAGAGAGCTGTGGATATTCTCCTCCCACCCCCAATTTATACCTACTCTGTTAAATTGCTCTATTCCCTTTAGGGATGATTAGTGGAATATTTTCTGTATATATTGTGGTAGCATTATGAGATCCTTCCCCTAAAAGACCAGGCCTCCTTTCCCATTGGTGGACTTCCAGACTGAGAACCAGCTCAGATTTAAATACAGAGGGAAGGATCATGATTTTCTATGGCAACAACTGCCATCACCCCTCTGCTCATCATTCTAGACTTTTCCTGGTTCTACAAGTCAAACAACACCTGAGTCAGCTGCCCATCCATTTCACCCCGTACTTGCTAAGGCTGTGTGTTAACTTGGCCAGGCTATGACTTTCGGAGGTTAGGCAATTACGATACAGTTTTGCAGTCATACAATGATGTGATCACTTCCACAATGAGAACTGATATAACGTGGACATATCCACAATTGATCTGCTGAGTAGCCAACCAGTTGAAAGGGGGTTTCCTTGGGGTAGGGCCTGCATCAAATATAAGCGGATTTTTTGGCAAGACTTCCAGGCTCTTGCTTGCTTTGGTCCTGCAGCTGGCTCCTGTTCATCTGACTGCTGGTTCTTGGGACTGGAGCCAGCAGTTTACCTACCCTCTGGCCTGCCAATGTTGGGATCCATTGATCTTCACAGCCTGTGAGCAAAAGCCCTGCTCTCTTCATTCAATGTTTTAGCTCAAGAGGTTAGGAAAGGATCTAATAGTTTATTTGGTTGGGCCTCTGAAGCAAGGACTACTTGCATCATGGATTCGCTTTGTCCCTCCTAAAATGTATGTATTGATTTGACTTGGCTGTGAGTCCCAACATGGTGCAATTCCTCTCATGTGTTGTGAGTCCTGCCTCTGTGATGCTGATGAGGGAAAACAGACAGCAGTTGTGCTGGTGAGGCGGCACTCAAAGTCACCAGCTTGTGGGGTACAAGGGAGAGACGTGGGCAGAGGAGGGTGGGAAACTCACACCATCAAGAAGGCAGCACTGAGAGCAGAGCACGTCCTTTGGACCCGAGGTTCCTGTGCCGAGATGCTCGCCTTGAATTTGGACCATGATAATTTCTCTTACTGAATAGACTTGTAACTTGTAAATGGATTTGTGGTTTGCCACACTGTGACAATAAAGTTTCTCTTTGTGAAACCATCTACTTGTAGTATTTTCTGTTGGAGCAGTACCAGGTGACTAAGACAAATTGGTAGCCTACACTAAATCAGACTGAAGTACCAGACCTGCCTTTGTTTACTGTAGAAGACACTGAAAGGCTTAGGGAAATAGCATGCTAGAGTGGATTTACCAGGTTAGACTCCCAGGCCCCCAGACAAAGTGCCCAGAGGACACACCTATCACCATAACAGTGAAGAACAAACCTGAGAAGGAAGCCCCAGCATCTTGGAAGACTGCTGTGACTGCTATGTCATGTTAAGTCAGATTTGATAGTGGGGGCCACTCTAACTCTACTAAAATGGCAAGCCCGTGTTGCTGAGACTGTCCATAACCTTATTCCTGGCCTGGGCAGGAGTCACAAGTCAGCTGCATAAGCAAGTGGCCCAAACACCCGCAGTCTCCACTCCTGTCCCGTTACCTTCTATCTCAGAGTACACCTACGGCTTCATGGGAAGTACCTTATGATGAGTTGACTGAGGAAAAAAAAAAAATGCTTGGTTTAGAGATACTTTTGCAAGATACACAGGTACAACTCCAAAGTGGACAGCAGCAGCACCACAGCCCGTTTCTGGGGCCTCCCTGAAGGGCATGGTGAAGGGACGGCCTCCCAACAGCACAACTTTCTGAGTAGTGCTCCCGGTTGTTCACTTTGTTTGGAAGGAGAAATGGCCGGATGTGCAACTGTACACTGATTCATGGACTGTAGCCAACAGCTTGGCTGGATGGTCAGGGATTTGGAAGGCACATGATTGGAAAACTGGAGACTGGGAGTTACTGGGAAGAGGTATATGGACAGACCTCTCTGAAGGGGCCAAAGAAGTAAAGATATTGGTGTCTGGTGTGAGTGCTCACCAAAGGGTTACCTTGGCAAAGTAGAATTCTAACAATCAAGTGGATTGGATGATACATTCTGTGGAGATCAGCCATCCTCTTCTCCCAGCCATTCCTATCATTGCCCAACACCCTCATGAATAAAGTGGCCATGGTGGCAGAGAAGGCTACACATGGACTCAGCAACACGGACTTCCACTCATCAAGGCTAACAAGGCTGTAACCACTGCTGAGTATCAGAAGCAGAGGCCGACACTGAGTCCTCCGTGTAACACCATTCCCCAAGGTGATCAGCCAGCAGCCTGGAGGTAGGTTGATTGTGCTGGACCACGCCATTTTGTTCTTCCTGGAATATACACTTACTCTGGATATGGCTCTGCCTTTGCTGCAAGCAATGCTTCTGCCAAAACTACCTTCTATGGAGTTACAGAATGCCTTACCCACAATCACTAAAATCATTCAGGTTGTATGTCAACTTGGTTAGACCATAATTCCTCAGTGGTTTGGCAGTTATGATGTAGTTTGGCAGTTACATAATTATGTGGTCACTTCTACGATGAGATTTGATATAATGTGATCACTTCCCTGATGGGATCTGTGAGTAGCCCATCAGTTGAGAGTTTCCTTAAGGTGTGGCCTGCATCCAAAATAGGTGGACTTTTCTTCTCTCTGGATCCTACAGCTGGCTCCTGTTTATCTGACCTCATCATTTCCCTGATGATCTTGGAATGGGTTGATCATGGACTGTGAGCAAGAGCCCTGCTCTCTGACTTGCCAGTCTTGGGTTTGCCAAGTCATGCAGTTATGACTCATGGACTTGGGACATTCTGGCTGCTACAACTGCATAAGCCATTTTCTTGATATCAATCTGTCTACATATATTTGTATATTTTATGAGTTTTGCTTCTTTAGAGAGCCCAGTGAAAAACAAAGCCCTAAGAACGCCATGGTCCAACAGGCACTGCTGCAGATTCCTCCAGGTCAAATCACCCGGCTGCCACTCCAGCACAGGGCAGAAAGCACAAATGCAAAAGGCACATACTTATAGTGGGATGCTGTCAGTGTAAGGTGACTCTGAGCACACATGAAACTGTAGAAACGGGCCAAGGAGACACAGGCAACCCCAGGAGGTGTCTCCTGTAGTGTCTGAGTCTTCTCTTCTGGGTTTGATCGTGAAATGCCTTCAGTATGCTAGATCTTACTCTGAGTCTAGGTCTGGAAGCAATGAGGACAGGGGAGGTGGTATGAAGACAACCTCTTCCAGCTTCAGGGAAGGTCATGGCAACCTGCAGAGGTGGCTTCTACTGAAAAGGGAAGCTCCGTGTTGATTAGGGATTTAGGACATCAGCGTCATCTGAATTGTTGCCAGGTACCCATCCCATCTACAGTCCTAAACTGTCATTCGCTCATTCAACAAACGCGTACTGAGCACCTCCTAGCTCCCACACTGTGCCCCTCAGATGGGAGACACACACACACACACACAGTTCTCCAAGTGGCACACACACCCAGGCCTCAGCCACATCCACTGAGTGGCCTGCTTCCCTGTCGACTCACCTTGGGACCAAATTCTTGGCGTGAGGACGGGAAGGGGGCACCTACGTCAGCAAGCTCCCTTGTCCCCAGACCTCACCCTCAGTGAACAACCGCCCGCTACACTCTGCTCAGGGCGAAGGCGCTGACTCTCCACCCCCACCCCCCGACCGGTCCACGTGACCCGCCTCGGTGAGACGCAGCCAATCGTTCGCGACGCTTCTGATTGGCCTACGTCGTTTTCTCATTTCCGGGCTGCGGCCCAAGCAGATGCCGGCCTTTGGCGAAGCCACGCCCAGAAGGCGGGCCCGGGACGCGCCCCACCCAGAAAGTGAGGCCATTGGCCTTCGCTCTGAGCAGGGCGGGGCAGGCCGTTGCGGGAGCACTCCCATCACGGTCACGGAGAGAGTCGAGCGTCCCCGGAAAGAGCCGAATACTGCCGGAGAGATCGGAGGAGGGGACCGCAAGCCCAGGCTGGCCGGAAGCAGAGCCGAGCGTGGCCGGAAGGAACCGAGGCCGCCCGAACGGGGCGGGGCGGAGCCGTCTGTTGGGCCGGGCCGAGCCCCAGCCATGGCGGCGGAGGGGACCGCTGTGGTCAGAGGCGGGGCCGTCGGGGGCTGCCCGGCCAGCGACAGCTTGAAGCCGTCCAAGTGCCCGGAGGCAGCCCCGATCCGGCGGCGCACCTCTTCTCTGTCACGGGATGCAGAGCGCCGAGCCCACCAATGGTGCCGCGAGTACTTGGGCGGGGCCTGGCGCCGGGTGCGGCCCGAGGAGCTGAGAGTTAATCCTGTGAGGTGGGAGATCAGGAGTCAGCTCTCTGCCGCGGGCTAGCCGGGCCGAGGTCAGGTTCAGGTCCCCCGACACCCGGTGTGTCCGAGCCTGGCGGGGCGGCGGCGGCGGCAGGGCCGCGACCGGCCGAGCCGGAAGGGACAGTGATAATGACCGGAGGAAGGGACCCGCGAAGGGATGGGGGGAGCACCGAGGTCCGGGGAGGCCGGCGGGGCGAGAAGAGACCGAGAGGGCCGGGGGAGACGAGGGGCTGGGGTGGCAGGGCCAGCACGGCCACCCCAGACTGAGCGCGCCCTGTGGCTCCGCAGTGGGGGTCTCAGTAACCTGCTCTTCCGCTGCTCGCTCCCGGACCACCTGCCCAGCCACGGCCAGGAGCCCAGGGAGGTGCTGCTGCGGCTGTACGGGGCCATCCTGCAGGTGAGCAGGCTGTAGAAGTGGCAGGTAGGATCGCCCCACTGTACAGATAGGCAAACTGAGGTTTCACCACTGAATGCCTCGTTCGCGATTGCCTGCTGGCAAGCAGCAGATCCCAGTCTTGTAGATACCGCCCCTCCGGACAGTGGGACCCAGAACCCCGCTGTGGGACACAGGAGCCAGACTCACCCGTACCCTGCGCCCCCTGACGCCGCCCTCTACTCTCCACCAACTGCCAGGGTGTGGACTCTTTAGTCCTGGAAAGCGTGATGTTCGCCATCCTGGCCGAGCGGTCGCTGGGGCCCCAGCTCTACGGCGTCTTCCCCGAGGGCCGACTGGAGCAGTTCCTCCCAGTACGAGCGCCCCCGGCTCCCCGAGGCTCCTCCTGCCCCCAGACCTCTCCCCCTACCCCAAGTCTGCTCTCACCTCCCCAAGCCCCAGGTAGGGAATTCCCTAAGACCCTGGCCTGCTTGCGCCCCCTGGCCCCCTACCACCCCAGACCCTCAGACCCTGACAGGCTCCTGGGTGCAGAGCCGGCCGCTGAAAACTCAAGAGCTTCGAGAGCCAGGGCTGTCGGCAGCCATCGCCACCAAGATGGCCCAGTTCCACGGCATGGAGATGCCTTTCAACAAAGAGCCCCACTGGCTCTTCGGGACCATGGAGCGGTGAGTCACCGGTCCACAGCCTGGCCGCCACCTGCTCCCCGGACCAGTCAGGTGGGGATCAGAGAACAGGGCAGGGAGGAGCACCCAGGAGGCCACAAAGTGACCGCGTTCCGGGGCCTCAGGTACTTGAAGCAGATCCAGGACCTGCCTCCGCCGCCGGGCCGCCCCCAGGTGAACCTGCTGGAGCTGTACAGCCTGAAGGAGGAGATGGGCACCCTCAGGTGAGGCCAGGAGCAGGGGGTGCCTGCCACCTCACAGGGCCCTGGCGTGTGTTGAGGGCTGTGTTCTGGGCCTCTGTTCACTGCTGATCAGGACCCTGGCCTCCATTCCGCTTCAGGAAGTTGCTGGATTCTGCCCCGTCACCTGTGGTCTTCTGCCACAATGACATCCAGGAAGGTAGGAAAAGGCGTCCGAATCTGCCTGACCCTGAGGTGGGTGGCCAGAGGGACCTGGGATGAGTGGGGCCTGATGGTCTCCACAGGGAACATCCTGCTGCTCTCAGAGCCCGAGGGTGCCGACAGCCTCATGCTCGTGGACTTCGAGTACAGCAGTTACAACTACAGGTCAGGGGGCGTCTGTTGCCACGGTCAAGCCCCCACCTGTGCACACCAGCTGCAGGCTGAGTGTCCATCCTCCTCCCCAGGGGCTTTGACATTGGGAACCATTTCTGCGAGTGGGTCTATGATTACACGCATGAGGAGTGGCCTTTCTACAAGGCGAGGCCAGCAGACTACCCCACCCGGTCACAGCAGGTGTGGGCCAGTGGCCAGCCGCAGAGGTGGGGAGGGGCTGGGGGCACATCTGGGGGAACGTTGACGGGAAGTGCCGACTGTGTTGGTTTCAGCTCCATTTTATTCGCCATTACCTGGCCGAAGTAAACAAAGAAGAGACTCTCCCCCAGGAGGAGCAGAGGAAGCTGGAAGAAGGCTTGCTGGTAGAGGTCAATCGGTGAGAGGGGAGGGCGGGGGCTGAGGACAAGGAGTGGTCAGACTCACCAGGTGGTGTCAGGTGGAGGCAGGGAGCAAGGAGGAGGGCTGGGCAGGGGAGAGAGGTGGGCGGAGCATTTCAGGGTGACACATGCACCTTGGCTCACCCAGGTATGCCTTGGCTTCTCACTTCTTCTGGGGACTCTGGTCCATTCTGCAGGCGTCCATGTCCACTATTGAATTTGGTTACTTGGTAAGTAAACCAGAAGACAGGTGAACTAGGGTGGCTGGGGGGCAGCAGGGCTGTGTGTCCTCCAGGAAATGGTGAATGGTGTAGTCAGACTCCCAGGGGGCTGTGGTGTTGGCCTGGGCCATGTCACCGCTGAGAGGATGGATTTCTTCCCAGGAGTACGCCAAGTCCAGATTCCAGTTCTACTTCCAGCAGAAGAGGCAGCTGACCACCCTCTACCCGGACTCCTGATCCCTGACCTGCGGGTTCCCCGCAGCCTCCAAGGCAGGACCTTGGGGGAGGCCCTGGGGCTGAGCCCCTCACCTGAGATAAGCGGAGGAGGCTGAGGTCCCCCTGTGCTCACAGGGGAAGCCCTGAGCTGTGTACCGTCCGACAATAAACTCCTTCAGACAGCAAACAGTTTCTTCCTTCTTGAGCCTTGGCCTGACTGTTGTGACGCAGAGTGACAAGGCCTCTCTGCTCTGGCCTCCGTTCCTAGCTTGTAGTACTGCCCTTTGTAGAGCAAGCACATAGGGGTGCTAGACAGTACACAGTCCTGCTGCCTGTGTCCCTGTGCTGCCCTCAGGACTGACAAACACTAGCAGGACTTTGGGGAAGGTGGGGTGGCAGAGCGCCCCATGGGGCTGCCTCCAGGCAGCTCAGCCGGTCGTCCGTGACCTTTTCCCTACATTTGTCTATTTTTAGCTCAAATGTACCACACTCACTTGAGACTCCGGAGCTACCCTGCTCAGACCTTTCAGCAACCTTCAGCTTGCAGAAACCCGCCCCCCACTCCCAGTGACACCTTGCTGGGGGAGGGGGCTTCTGTTCCCGCCCTGCGTCGCATGTTTTCCAGCCCCAATTTGGGAGTGAGTGTCAGGTTCCCCTGTAAGGGCGGGGCACGGGTGGCCCGGACTGAAGGACGTAGGGAGACAGGCCAGAGCCACTGGCCCTCCAGACCGCAGCAAGCCTGAGCCGTGAGTGGGGGCAGGATCCGTCCGCTGGCGGTACGCGGAGGGGGGGAAGGGAAGCAAGGGAGTCCCACGTGATTGGGGTTGGGGACCCCCCAGACCCCACCTCGTGCTGCACCGGCCCCACTCGGCGGCATCTCAGGGCTTGTCCCGTGTCTGTCCTCGACGCTGCCGGCTCAAGGTCCCCTCCGCTATCCAAGGGGCTCCTGGAGCTTTTGCGGCCCGACCCTTTCAAGACTCGCTACCCACTGGGGTGCAGCCCTCCCAGAACGCCGGCGCGAGGGTTCGGCAGCCGTTGGCCCGGGCGAGGACAGGCGGGGAGCGGGGCACGTGGAGGGGTGGGGGCAGACTCGGGGGGCTGGGCCTCAAGTAGCAGGGCGGGGCGGGGGCGGAGCCGGCCTGAGCTCAGGCACCCCTGCCCCACGCCCAGGTGCCAGCCAACCCCCAGGATGGCGGAAGCGCACCAGGCTGTGGCCTTCCAGTTCACAGTGACCCCGGATGGGGTCGACTTCCGGCTCAGTCGGGAAGCCCTGAAACACATCTACCTATCTGGCATCAACTCCTGGAAGAAACGCCTGATCCGGATCAAGGTGGGCACGGTGGTTCTCCGGGCCCAGCCCCGTCCAACAGATGCAGAACAGCTTTCGGGAAGAGGCAGCTCAGAGCCTAGCTGGCAGCCAAGCCCTCCTCTCCCCCTCTGACTTCCGCAGGATGTCTGGCCCTGCGGTGCAGAAACCAGAGGGTGACAGGGCAGGTGAGGGACCCAGCAGGTGACTGGTGCTGATGATGTGAGAGTAGTCAGGCAGCACCAGAGAGGGATGAGGAGAACATCAGCTGCCCCTGGAGGGTTACACTGCAGGAAGCCCAGAGCCCCCCTCACCTGCTGGGTATCTGCTCAGCTTGACTCCCCATTCTGCAAGAGTCCCAGGAGAGCTGTGCCCTATTTCCATCCACAGAATGGCATCCTCAGGGGTGTATACCCTGGCAGCCCCACCAGCTGGCTGGTCGTTGTCATGGCAACGGTGGGATCCTCCTACTGCAACCTGGACATCTCCATGGGGCTGGTCAGCCGTATCCAGAAATGCATCCCTCAAGCGTAAGAGGCAGGGCTTGGAGGTACAGGTATCCCCAGAGGGGCTGGGGCCCTGCTTCTGGGCAGGACACTGGCCACGCCCTAGGGCCACCATCATGTCTTGTCTGCCTCCGGTAGTTTGTGTCTGATGCACTCAGAGGTGCAAGTACCGGGGAGGTTCTGCTCCCTCAGGGCCTTCCTTGAAATAGGCCATAGCCACCAATGACAGGCAACTCACGAGGCATCTGAGGCAGTCAGAATAGCCCCACTGTCCCCCACATACACGCAGGTGCAGCCCCTACCAGACCCCACAGACCAAGGAACTACTCAGCATGGCCATCTTCTCCACGGGTGTCTGGGCCACTGGTATCTTCCTCTTCCGCCAAACCCTGAAGCTGCTGCTTTCCTACCATGGATGGTTGTTTGAGATGCATGGCCAGACCAGCCATGTCACCAGGATCTGGGCTGTAAGTGGGGCTGGGCGAGGGTCCCGGGCCCACTGAGGCTCCTGAGCTGAGGAAGAAACAGGCAGGGTGCCGGTCCCTGGCATGTGGGTGCACCCTAGGGGGCTGGGTGGGACTGGGTACCTGGGCCCCAGCTCTTCGGGCATCCCTGGCTTGTGTTCCCTGTCCTGGCTCCCACCCCACACGCTGCCACCTGTATTCCAGGTCTGTGTCCGACTTCTGTCCAGCCGACGGCCCATGCTCTACAGCTACCAGACATCTCTGCCTAAGCTCCCTGTGCCCAGCGTGTCTGCCACAATCAAGAGGGTAAGGGGTCTGGGCATGGGGCAGGGACCAGGACCTGGACTCAGAGGACTTCCCAGGGTGGAGAGTGACAGTAGGCTGAAGGGGGGGAAAGCAAGGGAGCCAGCAGGGCTGAAGACAGCCTTTGCTAGGGGGCCCTGTTGTGACTCTGTGCCTGGACAGTACCTAGAGTCTGTGCGGCCCTTGCTGAGTGATGAGGAATATCACCGCATGGAGACATTGGCCAAGGAGTTCCAGGACAGGACTGCCCCCAGGCTACAGAAGTACCTGGTGCTCAAGTCTTGGTGGGCAACCAACTATGTAAGTCCCCCATCCCACATGCTTTCACCACACCCACCTGTGTGCCCCAGCTACCCTAGACCCACACACCTGGCCCCCCTAACCCCTAACTCATCTGCAGGTGAGCGACTGGTGGGAAGAGTATGTCTACCTGCGAGGCAGGAACCCCCTCATAGTGAACAGCAACTATTATGTCACGGTAAGGCCTGGAGCTCCAGGGCTTCTGTCCCCAGCTTTGAGTCTTGGGGCATGGGGCCCCAAGAAGCAGCCCAGTGCCCTGGTGACAGGTGAGGGCTTATGGAGACTCGGAGGCAAGGGCAGTATTGGGGAGGCCCTGTCACTGTCTCTCAGGCACACCATCGCCAGGTGAGTCTTACATCTCAGTCTTAGAACTGGGCCAGAGCCCAGGCTGTCCTTTCAGAATTCGGGGTGCCACTGTTGGGTTGGACCCTGTTGTGTGGGCCTCCTTCATGCTGTCTGCGCCTGCCAGCCTGTCTCCCCCCGTCCTGGAGCCTGTCTCTTGTCCTCTGCTACAGTTCCCCCTTTGGCACAGGCATACCAATTCCTGTTCCCCAAACTCAAACACATCTATGCCATAAGCTGTAAGCTGCCCTTTTAGCAGTGAGACCTTATTCTCCAAAGCAGGATAAAAACTAAGCCAGTAAAAATAAAGGGCCTCAGGTCACTGGCTGTCACCAAGCACCCCGCCACCTTGCAGGCTCCGCTCTCTCTCCTAGGACTTCGTGCTTGTCAGGCCCACGGAGGTGCAGGCCGCACGTGTGGGGAACATCATCCATGCCATGATCCTGTACCGCCGTAAGCTGGACCGGGAAGAGATCAAGCCCGTAAGTGGGATGGGCTGAGGGCACTGAGGAGGGCCGAGTCCGAACATGGGCCTTGCTCCCAGTGGTGGTGCTGGGGTGGAGGGCAGTGGTGTCCAAGCCATGGGCCTTCCTCACAGGTGATGGCGCTGGGCATTGTGCCCATGTGCTCCTACCAGATGGAGAGGATGTTCAATACCACCCGGATCCCGGGCCAGGAGACAGGTGCCACCCCGCCGCCTGCCATTCCCATATGTTGCTGGGTGCTGGGGTCCCCAGGGTGCGCCATGTGCCCGGGCCAGGAGACAAGTGCCACCTCACTGCCTGCTGTTCCCATATGCTGCTGGGTGCTGGGGTCCCCAGGGTGTTCAGTGTTCCTGTGTCAGGAGACAGATGCCAGCCCACCGCCTGCCGTTACTGATGTGCTGCTGGGTGCTGGGTTCCCCGGGGTGCTCCGTGCGCCTGGGCCAGGAGACAAGTACTACCTCATTGCCTGCTGTTACTGACATGCTACTTGGGACTGGGGTCCCCAGGGTGCTTCCTGTGCCTGGGCCAGGGAACAAAGGGGCACCGCACTACCTGCTGTTACTGATAAATTGCTGGGTGCTGAGGTCCCCAGGGCACTCTGTGTACCTGGGCCAGAGGATGCCAGGGATGCCCCACCGTCTGCTGTTACTGACATGCTGCTGGGGGCTGCGGTCCCCAGGGCGCTCCCTGTGCCTGGCCCAGAGGATGAGGGGGTAAAGGGAGGAGGCTGTGGTGGGCTGGCAGGAGGTCAGTGCTGCTGCTGGCATTGGTCCCCTTGGGCAATTGGCTTCATGTCTCAGGGCTCCAGTTTCCTCTCTGAAACACCTGGCAGAAGGAGGGCTGTGACTGGCAGCACTGCTGTTACAGTGGGTGAAGGGAGGTGAGCAGAGGTGGCCTGGGGGCCACATGGGAGCGCCCGGCCTCAGCAGCCCCCCGCCTCTACCCCAGACCTGCTGCGACACCTCGGAGATAGCCGGCACGTGGCTGTCTACCACCAGGGCCGCTTCTTCAAGGTGGGGCTCTACGAGGGCTCACAGCTGCTCAGGCCCTGTGACCTGCAGATGCAGTTCCAGCGGATCCTGGACGACCCCTCCCCACCACAGCCTGGCGAGAAGAAGCTGGCAGCCCTCACAGCCGGCGGGAGGTACGGGTTAGAGAGGGTGCCTGACCTAGTCATTCATCACCCACACTGGGCCCTCGGCAGTGAGAGGGCATCCCCTGGGCACCTCTGACAGGCAGTGGTTAGCCCAGCGCCCTCCAGGCCGGCTCTCGAAGGTACCCTCCCGTGGCCCCCTCGCAGTGCTGCCCTGTACCCCCAGGGTGGAGTGGGCTGAGGCACGCCAGGCCTTCTTTAGCTGTGGCAAGAACAAGGCCGCCTTGGAGACCATTGAGCGGGCTGCCTTCTTTGTGGCTCTGGACGAAGAGTCCCACTGCTATGATCCAGAGGACGAGGCCAGCCTCAGTCTCTATGGCAAGGCACTGCTACACGGCAGCTGCTATGACAGGTAACGCCCGTCCCCTAGTCCTGGTATGCCTCCACCCTTTGCCTGCCCCTGGCCCTGTGGTCCCTTCCCCCCAGCTCTGTCCCCGAGACCTGCCACCAACCCCACCTTTGTCACACGCCCTCCTCAGCCTCCTTTCAGGCCGTGTGTCTTCCTGCAGGTGGTTCGACAAGTCTTTCACTCTCATCGCCTTCAAGAACGGCCACGTGGGCCTCAATGCAGAACACGCGTGGGCAGATGCCCCCATCATAGGCCACCTCTGGGAGGTAGCAGCAGGGCAGGTCCTGGGGGGGCAAGCTAGGAGTGGACACGGCCAGCCCCTCAGCCTGGTCTTTCTGCTCTCAGTTTGTGTTGGCTACCGATGCCTTCTATTTGGGCTACACGGAGACTGGGCACTGCCTGGGCAAAGCAAACCCTGCACTGGCACCCCCTCAGCGGCTGCAGTGGGACATTCCCAAGCAGGTGGGCCAGGGCCCCAAGCAGGTGCACAGGCTGAGGCGGGCAGGAAGCAGGAGGACCTCTGCTGTCTCCCTGCTGCCAGCTCTTGCTCAGGGGAGGGCAGGACTCCCAGCGTGTGAGGCCCACCTGCCTGCCCACAGCCACACTGGCCCAGACCACCCTTCAGTTGACTTGAGTCCCTCCTGCTCTGTGCCTGTGTTGGGCTGCACTGGGTACATGTCAGCCCTCACCTCCCTCACCAACGCCCTTGGTTTCTTGGCAGTGCCAGGTGGCTATCGAGCACTCCTACCAGGTGGCCAAGACCCTGGCAGACGACGTGGAGCTGTGCTGCTTCCAGTTCCTGCCCTTTGGCAAAGGCCTCATTAAGAAGTGCCGCACCAGCCCTGACGCCTTCGTGCAGATCGCCCTGCAGCTGGCACACTTTCGGGTGAGTGCACGGCCCTAGCAGGTGGGTGGCCAAGGGGCAGGCCAGGCACCTGCCTGAACCCTTCCATGTCTTCCTCAGGACAGGGGCAAGTTTTGCCTGACCTATGAGGCCTCCATGACCAGGATGTTCCGGGAGGGACGGACCGAGACTGTGCGGTCCTGTACCAGCGAGTCCTCAGCCTTTGTGCAGGCCATGGTGGAGGGCCACCACATGGTGAGGACCCCACACCCCCAGCCCGCTCACCTGGGGTCAGGGCCACCACCGTGAGGGCCACACTCCTACTCACCCTCCTGGGGTCAGGGCCACGTGGTGAGACATTCTTCCTATCTCAGAGTGGGACCCACATGGTGAAGACCCCCACCTCTACATGTCCCCCACAAGGGTCAGGGCCATACAGTGAGATCACCTCACCCCTATGTGCCTTGGGGTCAGAGCATGCAGTGACAACACCGGCCGCCACCCACTCTGGGAATTAGGCGTACATAATGAGATACCCCATTTACTGCAGAGGTCAGGCCAATGTGGCGAGACACACACCTCCAGCCCCACCCTCCTCAGTGGCCAGGTCCCTTGGGCAGGGGTCACATTCACCTTCTGCTCTGCCCCTCAGAAAGCAGACCTCCAAGATCTCTTCCAGAAGGCATCCAAGAAACACCAGAACATGTACCGCATGGCCATGACAGGGGCTGGGATTGACAGGCACCTCTTCTGCCTGTACTTGGTCTCCAAGTATCTGGGGGTCACATCCCCTTTCCTGGCTGAGGTCAGTGTCCTCTGTCCCCTACCCTCCCAGGCTAGGGGCCGCCCTGGCTCCATCCCACAGTAGCTGTTCCATCCTGGTCTGCACAAGAACCAAGCAGACAGTCTGGGCAGGGAGACGAAGACAAGGTCTCTCAGTGGGGATCATGTCAGAGAGACATCAGGAAAGGCCTCTTCCCAAGGTGGCCAGAAGGGAGAAGAAGAGCGAGTATTCTGGGCAAAGAACAGCCATTATCCAGACCATGAGACTGGGCAGGCTGGTGCCCACGAGGGAGAGGAAACCTAGAGCGCAGTGTAGTGGGGTGGGTGGGAGAAGAGGCATGGGGAGGGCAGAGCAGGGGCCACAGGAGAGAGGGCCAGTCCCCAGAGCAGGTGCCTGTGTGGGCAGGGAGCTGGGGGCAGAAGAGGAAGGTGGGCAGAGCAGGCTGGTGGAGGGATAGAGGGCAGCACCAGAAAGCCTCTGCTCTCACGTTCACTCAGGTGTGTGCAGAATGCGCGAGGGTTGACTGCTGCGGCCTCCCTGCTCAGGCACCACCTGTCACACAGCTGCTTCAGCGGAAACGTGTCTGAGGGCTGGCTGCCATGGCTTCTGTTGCAGGTGCTAGAAGAACCCTGGCGCCTGTCCACCAGCCAGACCGCGCAGTTCCAGATCCGCATGTTTGACCCAGAGCAGTACCCTAATCACCTTGTTGCTGGAGGTGGCTTTGGCCCGGTAAACACCCCTGAGTGGGTAGGAGAGCAGGAGGGGGTGAGGGACAGTGGAGAGCATGAGGACACGAGCTGAGGTCACAGGGCAGAGAGCCCCAATGCCTGCGCGAAGACAGGCAGAGGTGCCAGGGACCCCCACCTGTCCTTACCCCTGCCCTCTGAGCTGTGGTTATCTGGGAGTCAGCTCCCCTCTGAGACACCACTGTGACGTGGCAAAGATTCCCTTGGAGGGAGAAGGTGAGACTGTCCCTGGGGGAGTTGTGGGTTCTAGGAGTCAGGGGGTCAGGAGAGCAAGCTTTCAGCTTGCTCCTGGGGGTGGTCCTGAGCTTGTCTCAGGGTGGAGCCCCCCACTTCCTCTGGACGAGGCATCTTGACCGTCACTGTGGCTCTTGGATGGTCTAGCTTGGATCATCGTCTCATGCCTCGTGTTGCCCACAGGTAGCAGATGATGGCTACGGGGTTTCTTACATGATTGCGGGTGAGAATACCATCTTCTTCCATGTCTCCAGCAAGTTCTCAAGCTCAGAAACGGTGAGTCTCCCCTCTACTCAGGGCTGGGTGCGGTGCTGTTGGGGAAGCCAGCACACCTGCCCGGGGCTTGGGAGGAGCCCTTGCCCCAGGGACAAAGCAGCTCGGGGCCAGCCAGCCGGCATTGGGCTCTCTGCCCCACAGAATGCCCAGCGCTTCGGGAACCACATTCGCCAAGCCCTGATGGACATTGCAGAGCTTTTCCAAGTCTCCAAGGCTACCCGCTGAGGGTTAAAGACATGGCCAGCTGACATTTCATCCCCATGCCACGGGAAGAAGGGGCCCGTGGCCAGCTCCCAGCATGTGCGGATGGCCAAGCAGCAGTCCCAGGCTGGGAAGAACAGCTGTAGCTGCAGAGTCCTCCTGGCCAGGCACTGTCCCCAAGGACCAAGGTGCTAGAGGTGGGATTTGAGCTGGGATTTGAGCTGGGATTTGAGATGGGATGGAATTTGACTTTTTCTCAGTAGATATTAATAAAAATAAGGCTGTGTAATTCTCTTTTAACCCTTGGGTACCTGTGTTTTCTTTGGGAAATTGGGACCCTTCCCCCTGCCCAGCTCAGCCCTAGGAGGGGCAGGGAACAGGCAGGGGCTTGGAGGTGGCTGGGAGAGTCTGTGATGACGCTGAGATCTGGTTCTGCTGGTGACGGGGGCTCCTGAGACGGCTGTCCACACCCACAGTAGCTGCAAAAAATTCCTGCTGTGTAACCGTCACCCTCCCGGAGAGCAATTCTGTTGCTTTGCCAGCCCGCATGGTTCACCTGCCTGGTCCATGTGGGGGCCCGTACCTGGCCTGGCCTTCATTTGCTGGACACAACACACAACCCAGGTGCCTGCACAGACAGCCCTTCTCCCCCTCAGTACATGAGACAGGCATGGGCTGAGGCTGAGGGGAGACTTGTGGAAGAATTAGTTCACATGTTGGGTTTCTGCGGGGGCACTGTGGGCACTGATGAAGGAGACCCTCCTGTGGAGCTGTCCAGCCACGGACTCTGCAGTGACAAGGTGAATGACTGAGGTCCCAGTGTGCTGGGTGGCAGTACATGCTGAGAAGGAAGGGCGGGTGGTGATTTCAAAGGGGGTGGCTAAGGGGACAAGGAAGCAGGCCATAGAGAATCTGAAGGAAGAGGACCCCCTCAAAGGGGACAGCGAGGGCTACACCCTGAGGAGGAGGGTCCTGCTGTAATGGAGGGATGCAAGGGGCCCCCGGGGACAGGCCGAGCCAGGAGCGCGGAGGCATGGGGTTGGGGAACAGGCAGGGATCTTGAGGCTCTGCTTCAGTTAAAAAGACATGCCAGCACCCGGGACAGATGAAGTCTCAACGGTTTTCCCAGACAGAAGCTCAGTTCTCCCTCAACTCAAATGCAGAGCACAGTGGTGGGGTACTCTCGCTGTTTCCAGGGCGCGGGGGGGGGGGGGGGTCGGCGACAGCGAAGGCTGCTCCTGGAGGCTTTCATGGCCTGGCAGCAAAGTGATACATCATGCTTACATCACATCCCACTGGGCAGGATTCACGTCCTGTGTAAATACTTGGTGTGCAGTTAGCAGGTCTTGGGTGTACAAGGGCACCCATGGGCAACCTACTGACATCTCCAGACTTCCCAGGGAGCCAGGCTATGTGGTTTGTCTTAGTCTCCTAGTACTACCATCACAGAAATTTATCTTCTCCCAGTTCAGAAAGCTAGAAGTCGATTCAGCAAGCCTTAGCGACTCTTCACTTATCGATAGGTTCTCACGTGGTGCCCTTCTTCCCTCCCCCCCCCCCCCCCCGTGTGTGCCTGTGTCTATTCTGGCCTTCTTGTAACTCAAAAGCGATTCCGGTTAGGACCTACCCCAACTGGTAAAACCATTAACAGAGTAAAAGAAAATCCTATTTACAAACAAGATCACATTCACAGATGCAAGGACTAGAGTTTCAGTATGTGTTTTGGGATGACAGAGTTCCTAACATTCCAGCCTCTTATTCTCCCACAACTACGCCTTTCCCTCATGTGAATCACACTGCCCGTATCACAGTGGTTACTGGCCTGCTGCTGCCGGTCAAGGCTGTCACACTGATTTGTCCCTCCCCAGCAGCCCTCTGCCCCAGCCACTCCTCTTCCTCTCATGAGGCAGGATCGCCCCCACCAGCCTTTGCACTTCCCGGACCTTCTGCCTGGAATGTTTTGCTTTTTCTCAACCCAGAGTGCTCCATCACCCCAGCAAAGTTAGTTGTTTGTGCGTTCAAAACAAAACAAAAGCCACCCACACTGGCTGCGCCTTTCCTCTCAGCCAGCGTCCCCACGCTCCACGTGCCACCTCACCCCTTCCTTCTTCCTCACCTTCCACATCACCTGCCAAGTCAACCTTCCAAGCACTTCCAACCTCCAAGCACTTACCCGCGTGGTGGCCACCGTCTCCACCGTTCGAGCGTCCTTTGTCTCTCAGGCCACTTCCATCCTCTGGCCTCAGACCTGACCACACCAGCTGCTGCTCACCACCCTTCTAAAGGGCCCCACTGCCTGCTGAGTAAAGACCCAGCTCCCTGGACTGACCTGTAAAGGCCCTGTGACCAGAGTCCTGCAGCTCTTCCCTCCAGTCGTGTCTCCACCAGCGCTCCGTGTGACAACCTCTGTCGGTGGTTTCTAAACCCTTGTCTCGAGGCCAGGAGGGCTGGGCAGAGCCTCACCTCCCTGAGCCTCAGTTTTGTCTTTTGTAGGAACACAGTTATTTTGATCATGCATGGTGGTTGTGAAGACCCAAAATTTGGGCATTCACCCCTCACCCCTTCACAGTCCGTCTGCCCTGTGTCAGCTATGTCCTGGGCACTGGGACACTGGTTCAGCAAGATGGACAATGCCCTGGAACCACGGCCTCTCAAGAAGGAACTCAGAGGGACAACCGTGTGAGGCCTGGAGGTGCCAAGCCAGAGGAGTCTGATACTTCCCGTCTCCAAGCCGCTTTCCCCAGCTCTCTGCCTGGCCCTCGGTTCTCGCGCTTGCCTACTTGAAACCACAAGGCTAGCACGTGACACCAACGCAGGGGGGTCACATGACTGAAGCCACGCCCCATCTGCTGGGAGACCTACCAATCAGGGCCTGAGGCCAGCTCCGGAGGTGGAGCAAGTAACGGAAACAGGTGCGACCCCCCAGCGTCGTTTCCGGGAGCCGCCTCCCGCGTCGCCCGAGGAGCGCGGTCGGAGGGGAGGTGAGTGTGGGTGGAGGGGTGAGGGAGGCCGGGCCTGTCCGCCGGGCCTCCTTCCGGGCTCCAGTCCTGGACTCAAACCCCACACACCCTGGCCGCTCCCACGCCAGCCCTTCACCCCGCACCCCTCAGACCCTCACCGTCTGGGCCCTCAGCGCCCTTCTCGCCTTCAGTCCGCACCCCCAGGTCCCTCGCCGCGTAGTGACACCCCCAGGCCCTTCACAGCGTGGACTCGTCCTTGCCCCACGCGCTCCCGGAGTCTCCTCAGCTCCTCACGGCCCGACCCCTCTCCGGCTCGCCCCTGTCCGCCGGTTCTGCACGCCCCCCGCAGCACCTGCAGACCCCTGACGCCTCCTCACCCTGAGAGCGGGCGTGGTCCCGGACTCTTCACACCCTCGGCTCTCGGCTCCCGACTCGCTCGCACTTCCAGACCCCTAGCCCGCAAAGCACACTCTTGTCCCCACTCATTTCTCTTTCCAAGAGGGACCCCGGAACAGAGCACCAGACGCAGTGCCACAAGTCGCTTCTGACTCACCGCGACCCTCCAGGACAGAGGAGGACCGTCCCCCAGGGCTCCAGGAGCCGCCGGCTCTCACCCGCTGCTGGTTCCAGTGGTGTTTGCCTCTCGGCTGCGCGATCCCAGTGTTCTGACTGGTCCTGTTTTCGAGCTGGTCGCTGATTCTTGCATAAATCAGATTCCAGGTTCCCTGGGACTAGAGAAAAAAGCCCAAGTCTCTCTAGTGGCCTAACCCTAAACCCCATTTTCCTGGAGTCAATTCCTATTCCTAGAAGCCCGTTGTCCTCCGTGGTCCCCCTACTGCTCCCGCTTTACGCCCGTGACAGCACCTCCGCCGTCCTCGGGGCTTGTCGTCCGGCTCTTCTGCGAAGTCCTTGTTATCACGGTGACACAGCTCGTCGTCACCCTCCTTCCTCTGGATCCTTACTGAAAATAAGGGGCTTCCCTGCCTGTTTATTCAAATTGTAGCCGCCAGCAAACACACACTTTCCTCACCCCATCCCGTCTCTGGTTGACTTTTTCCTTAGCACTTATCCCCTACTAATGTTTATTTCAGTGAGTTATCTGGTGTTTGTCTCGTTTACTGTCCCCGCTCTCCAGCTGGAAGATAAACTCCATGAGGTGGTTTGTAATCTGTGGTTACCCTAGAATCTAGCATAGTGCTAAATAATAAGTGTGGAATGGATGGATAAGAAAAGACAACTAAAAGTTTATAACTTAAGCAAGTAGGTAACTCACACGGCTTTAATTCCAATTGCGTTATTTCCTAACTGTTCTGCCTTTACACGGATTTTTTAACCACTCCCCTCCCCCCAAAAACCTCAATGCCATCAAGTCAATTCTGACTCATGGCAACCCTATAGACAGAGTAGATCTGCCCATAGAGTTTCCAAGGAGCCCCTGGTGGATTTGAACAGCCAACCTACTGGTTAGCAGATGTAGTTCTTAACCACTACACCACCAGGGTCTGCAGCCACTTCCCAGATGGCAGACTTATTTTACTGTGTCTTGTGTTTCTCAGCTGTTATTTAAGAAAACTGTAAAGATTTAAAGATAAAGCATTGAGTTCTATTCTTGGATCTCTCTTCATACTCTCAGAAATACACAACTCCTGGAAATTTTAGATAATATCTAAATTCTGGATCCCTCAAGTCAGCACTCAATTATTTGCTAACAGTTCAGAACTGGGTGAGATTGGGGGTTTCTGGGAGCTAAATTATGAAGGGCTTCGTATCTGTAATAAAGAGACTGCATTTCACCCTGAAAGCAGTAGGGTAATACTGAAGAGTTTTTAAATAGAGTAAGATGGTCATATTTGTACATCAGAAAAGATCTCTCTGGGGTTTGCCTGGAAAATGAAGCAGATGGGATCAAACTATAAGCAGGAAAATAGGACAATAGTCCAGGTGAAAGAGAATCTGCACTGCTAATTCCGAACTTTTGCCTAAATTCCAGGTCTGTATATTCAACTGTCTACTGGAATCTCCATCCGGAGGCCTGTTGTTGAATCAGTTCAGACTCAGAGCGACCCCATGTACAACAGAGTGAAACACTGCCCGGTCCCAGGGCAGCCTCACAATTGTGTTTGAGCCCATTTGTCTTGCCAGTGTGTCGTCCTCCTTCTCGCTGACTGTCGACTCTGCCAAACAGGATGTCTTTTCTTCAGAGATTAGCCAGTCTTGATGACAAATCCAAAGCATGTAAGATGAAGTGTCACCATCTTCTAATGAGCCTTCTGACTATGCTCCTTCCAAGACAGAGTCATTCCTTCTTCTGGCAGCCTGTGATAGGCGCACCCAATCGTTGCCGGCACCGTAGTCAAAGGCTCAGTTCTTCCGTCTCCCTTGTTCGTTGTCTACATGTGACGACTTTAGTCAGGCACACCTGAGTCTTTGAAGTCAGACGTTTGCTTTTTAACACATTAAAGAGGTCTTTTTCAGCAGATTTGCCCAATGCACTGTGTCCTTTGATTTCTTAACTGCTGCTTCCATGGGTGTTGATTGTGGATTCGAGTAAAATGCCGTCCTTGGCAGCCTCAGTATTTTCTCTTTTTATTGGGATGTTGCTTATTGATCTAGTTGTGAGGATTTCAGCTTTGCTTCTGTTGAGGTGTAATTGATAACTGCCTGCAGTCTTTTGCCTTCATCAAGCGTTTGGCCTTGTTCTGATGGATGGTATTGAACTTCTCCATCATCTCTTTTCCCAGGTGTAATAGTTTGATTCCTGTGTATTTCATAAGGTGAGGTCCACAGTTTGCAGTGAAGTTGTTGGTTTTGCAAAATGTGTTCATGGAATCCCCAGCATCGTTTCTGTCAGGCAGACCATATTTTTCAACTGCTGATCCTTCTTGGTTTCCAGCTTTCACACTCCAATCGCCAGTAATTATCAATGCATCTTTTTGCGTGTTTGTTCAACTTTAGAGTGCAGAAGTTGTAAAAATTTTGAGCTTCCTCATCTTTGGCCTTAGTGGTGAGTACATAAATTTAAATAATAGTCGTGTTAACTGGTCTTCCTTGTGGGCTTCCTTACATTTTCCTTTTGCTAACAGCATTAGACTCTAGATCTTGAAATATTCCCTTTGATAATAAATGCAACCCCATGGTTGTTTCATTTGTCACTCCCAGCATAGGAGATCGCGTGGTTGTACAGCTCAGAAGGGCCAGTACTCATCCATGTCAGCTCACTGATGCCTAGGGTCTCAGTGTTTATGCATTCCAGTTCATTTGTGACAACTTCCAGTTTTCTAGAATCAGTCTTCATACAGTCCACGTTTTTATTTTTAATGGGTGTTTGCAGCTCTTTCTTCTCCCTTTGAGTCGTGCTATGTCAGCAGATGACAGTCTGACAAGCTGGGCTCCGTCTCAGTCACTATGGTCAGCTCTACCTTGAGGAGGCAGCTCGTCCTCCTCAGTCATCTTCTGAGTGCCTTCATCGGGAGGCTCACTTTCTAGCAATGTGTCAGATGATGTTCTGCTGGTTTTCATAAGATTTTCATTAGCTAATTTTTTTTGGAAATATATCTCCACATCCTTCTTCCTGGTCTGTCTTAGGCTGTAAGCTCAGCTGAGACCTGCCCACGGTGGGGGACCCTGCTGGCATTTGAAATACCAGTGGCACAGCTTCCAGCATCACCGCAGCCTACAAGTCACCACAGTGTGACGCACTGACAGACATGTGCGCTGGAGACCTATTAGTCATCTCATATTAACATGTTCAGAGCAGACCTCTTGGTTCTCCTTCTAGTTTTGCCCCTTTCCCAGTCTCCCGCATTTCAGTTAATAGTACTAGCACCCAAGAGGTTGCTCTCACCAAAATTGTTTTGTGCCATCAAGTCAGTTCTGACTCGTAGCAGCCCTATGGGATGGAGAAGGACTGCTTCCTAGGATTCCTAGGCTGGAAACTTTACAGGAGCAGATGGCCAGGTCTTTTCTCCTGTGGAGCATCTGGTGGGTTGAAGCAGTGACCTTTGTACAGCAGCTGAGCACTTTAATCAGCATGCCACCAGGACTCTTTCCCCAAATCAGGGGTCATCTTTAATCTTCTTTGCATTACTTGCCCAGAGAGCCTAACATCAAGCCCTCTGCCGGGTTCTCTTGGCCCCTCTTCCAGCACAGATCCAGAACCCTCTCACATCTCACTGTTTCTGGCATTCACACCAGCCTAAGCGACTGTCAGCTCTTGCCACTGTACTTGTTTCTCAACTGACTGGCCTTCCCGCTCTTGCCTGCCCTCAGCCTTCTGTAGCAGTCCGAGTCCCACACAGCAGTTAAATCATGCAATTTCCCACTGTCAGCCCCCAGCATCTGTCCCTCACAGTCCAGAGAAAAGCCGAGCCGGGCACAGGTAGCTGATCTCGCCTGTTGTCTCTCTTCTCAGTCCCACTTGGCGCTTTCTTTCTGTTCCTCAAAACACACCAGGGCTTCCCACCATGGTTCCCAATGAAAGTTTCTTTACCAACCTGTTCTGTTTTCTTCATAGAAAAACGACCACAAACTGAAAGCTGCTTCTTCATGTTATGTGTTGACTTGTACATGGAAACCCTCATGGTGTAGAGGCTGAGTGCTATGTCTGCTTACCAAAAGGCTGGCAGTTAAGCTCTTCCAGGTGCTCCTTGGAAACTCCGTTGGGCAGTTCTGCTGTGACCTCTAGGGTCGCTATGAGTCAGAATTGACTTGACAGGAGTGGGTTTGGTTTGATTTGGGGTTTTAATTCTACATTATCTGTCTCCTCCCATTAAAAGAGAACCTCAGGCTCTGATGGGCTAGTTGGCAGCAGCCCTCTTGGATCTGTGGCTCACAGCAGGTGCTCGGTTGACAAGCCCGTGCTGAGTGGTGGGTGGAGGAGTGGACCTCGGTTAAAGCAGGGGCACTGACGGGGACTTTGAGGACCCAGGACAGACTGTGAGCTCTGTGAGGAGAGGTTCGGTTCACAATGTCTGGGTGAGCCCTTCCTGACCCACAGGTGATTAGACATTTATTCCATCATCAAATAAAAGTGACATGTCTTAGTGGCCCACTGGGTCCGGAGGAAAAGGAAGATGGAAGAGTTAAAGATGACTCCGGGTTCCTGCCTCAAATTGTGGTGCCAAGCATCCTTTTATAATGCTGCTGAAGTTGACAATTTAAAAAGAAGAAGAACGAGAATCCTGCACGGGCTCTCTTAATGATTTTTTTCAGTGAGTGTATTTGTGAATCATTAGCTGTGTTAACATTAACTTTCCCCTCCTCCAGGCTTCCATAGCCTCGCATAGCTGTTGTTGGTGTCTGCTGCAGCACTTTTCATCATTTGGCTTATCAAATGGGGGTGTGTGGCTTGTTCTCATTGTACACTACAGATCCCTTAAATACAGAGATGGGTCTTTTCATAAATTGTCAGCACAGCAGCTGTATTTCATGGGCGCATGATAGATCTGGGCTGTAGGCCACCGTGTGCAGCAAGGCCTTTTCCTTTATGACTGTCCCACCCTTCAGCAGTGTTTGAGGACATCTGTACTCAAGGGCAGAGGAGACAGAAGGGGCTGCTACCATAGGTCAGACTCTGCGCTGGGTCCCTCACACCCATGCATATACAGTATACACACATATGCATAGAGACACACATACACAAACACACATACATGTGCATGCACATGTGTACAAGAACACATGTAGGTAAGCATATACACAAACGTATGTGTATATACACGTGCAGGTATACCTACATACACACGTGCACACTCATGGTCATATGAGCGCCACAGCACCCCTAAAGTGGTCCAAACTTTGAGAGACAGGGGAAGGATGCATTAGAGTAACCACAGTTGTGCATGGTGGCACAAGAATTAAAGCCCGGGTCTATGTCATTGAAGCTTCTTTGTGTGTACTACCAGATGGCTGATTCTGATCCTGGGGACAGAAACTATGACATGTCAAAAATGCTGACAGACCTGAATAAGGACTTGGAAAAGCTGCTGGAAGACATGGAGAAAATCTCAGGTGAGATGTTCACCAGACAGGTACCTTCTACCTTCTTTCTAGTAGCGTAAGCCCATGTCACCTTTGTAAGCTCAACTTAATCACCCTCTGACTTCTCTGTGACATGCAACTGCTCTCCCAGTAAATTTGATGCTGATAACTGAATCTTGCCTTGAATTGCTTTCTAATCATTTTATGTGTGTTTGCACCTTCTCTATGCAACCTACTGCTGTCTTCTGCAGGGCATAAATAGTGGCTTTCAGTAACTGGCAAAGTACCTGATTACCTACTGTGTGCCATCCTCGGAGGATGGAGTAGAATAGAGAGATCCCTTCACTAGGAGAGGTGTAGGGTCGCTGTCAGTTGGGGTCAACCCAACAGCAGTGGGTTAGGAAAGGTGAGCGGGGCCAGGAACAGACGTCGACTCCACTAAGTATGATTTCAATATGTAAATTAGAATTAATATACATTTTAAATTTATATATGAGAATTCTACAGTGGCAACTAATGACAGCGACACATGCTGGGTACCACAGAGGGGCTGGGTACCACCAGTGGGCTTGAGCGTAAGGAGGGAGACGTGGGGCGGAGGGCTGGTGTGGTCCCAAGGCCAGGTCAGCCTGTGGGCTCCCCAGGAGGTGGCCTGCGTGGGGAGAGAAAGGGCCACAGCAGTGAGAAGCAGGGTCTTCAGAGGCAAGCCGAGGGGTGTCTCCTCTCTCGTCTCGGTGGTTAGGAGGTGTGTGAGAGAGATCTTCTGGTGACGGGTGAAGGGATGATTTAGAGAGGAGACTGGAGGCCGGAAGGCCGATTGGGAAGCGGTGCAGAGCCAAAAGCCAGGGAGTGGCAGGTGTTGACGCTGAGAACAAGGCAGGAAGGTCAGGTGGCCGTGACAGCCTGCTGGTCTGTGAGAGGTCCCTCCAGGCTGAACCTGCGATGGCTGTTCACATTTGTTGTTTTCCTTTCAGTTTTGTACGTGAAGGCATGGTGATGAGACATCATCATGTCATAAAAATCTCTCCGAGTTGTCCTTTCTGATCTACTTCCTTTTCTTTGGAGCCTGGGAAGTCTTTCCGTAACCTGGGATCAGTGAAATACCGACTTACATTCCCTCCTACCTTTTTTGTGCTCCTTTGGAATGTTTGACTCCAACCCGTCGGAGGCGCCCGAGGAGGCTGCGCGCGGCGTTCTTACCTAGCGCCGCTGTAGGTTCTCTCTTTGGCAGATAAATATTCCCACAAAAGTTGGGGAGTCAGCGCTATAAAAAGTGCTCTCTCAGCTTGGACGGTTTTTAAAATTAGTGTCTAAGTCTCCAAAATACACAGGAAGTAGTCTTCCCCAGGCCACAGTGTCATTCCTTAAGCAGCTGTGCTTCTCTGAGGCTTCTGCACTCCTTCCTGTCAGGAGCAGAGCTGGGCGAGCTTCGGTCAGCATGACAGGGCCAGCGGGTCCGTCTCTTCCCTGGTGCGCACCTGCGCCATGCCGCCTGAGCTCTTTAAGTTCCGTCAGTCTCCTTTAAGCGGATTCTTTCGTAACTTTTTAGTTTCATATATTTTCCTCCTTTTGTAATACTATTCTTATGTAAATATTCTGCACAAGTTGTATGATTTGGGAGTTAATCTAAGTCTTTTTCTATTTTTTTAGCTATTTATCAGTTACTAAAAAGGTATGTTCTAGTAACATGTAAACAATCACAGGTTAAATACCATTAAGAGATTTTGTCTAGTTTATGCTTTGTCATTTATTAAGTACAGTAAATCTTGAACCAGAGGTTCAAATTCAGTGGACTGGGACACAAAAATATTTTTCTAGCTGTATAAGCAGTAGAATCATTTCCTCATCGTGTTCCTAAGACAAATATTGTCAACAGAAGCAGGGTGATCTGACACTAGAATGGCATGATCTCTCACTCTCATCCTGGAGATTAACTTTAAAGCAGGGCACAGCATAGGGCTCCTTGGCTTCTCTTGCCCTTGGGAACGGCTTTGTCTGGTTCTGTTCGTGACCACAGGAAAGGGCAGTGACAGGGAAGCAGTTGCCAACAACTACTGAAACCATCAGCCAGCAAATAGATGTTGTTTTTTTAAAAGTACAAACATTGTTGTTTGATGCTGTGAAGTCAACCCCAGCCCACGGCGACCCCCATCTGACAGAACAAGACCACCCTCCCAATGCCACACCGCTTTCACGGTCACTGCGCCCCCAGTGCCACACCACTTTAACAGCTGTGGTTTTGTCATACTCCCTGCCGACAGCCACTTTATGTCAGTCCATCTCACTGAGGGTCCTGCTCTTTCTCCTGATCCTCTGTTTTGCTTTCCTTGTGATGTGTCCAAAGTCAGTGAGACAAACTCACATCCTCCTCACTTCCAAGGAGCATTTTGGTTATATTTCTTCTAAGACTGCTTTGTTTCTTTAGAAGTCCGTGGTGTATTCAGTATATTTGGCCAACGCCACACTTCCAATGCAGAGATGATTCTTCTGTCCACCGTTTTTATTGCCTAGCTTTTGTGCGCATGTGAGACCATTGAAAGACCATGACTTGGGTCAGGCATGTCTTACTCATCAAAGTGACTTATTTTTAAAATTTCAAAGAGTTCTTTTGTAGCATATCTACCTAATGCAATATGTAGTTTAATTTCTTGACAGCTGCTTTCATGGACGTTGATTGTTTATCCAAATACAGTGAAATCATTGACATCTTGAGTTCCTTGACCATTTGTCATGGTTACTGTGTGTCAGCCCAGCTGTGAGACTTTCTGTTTTACTCATGTTGAGATGTAATTCGTAATGAAGGCCGTAGTCTTTTGTCTTCATCAATAAGAGTTTCAAGTTGTCTTTAAGCAAGTAAGGTTGTGTCATCTGCACGTTGCAGGTAGTTAATGGGTCTTCCTCCAGTCCGGATGCCACGTTCTTCTTCACATAGTCCAGCTTCTCTGGTGATTTCTTCAGCACACAGCGTGAAGAAGTAAAGTGAAAGGGTGCATCCCTGTGGCACACCGTGTCTGACTTTGAACTACCCAGTGTCTTCTGGTTCTGCTGGAGCAGCTATTTCCTGATCTGTGTGCAGGTTCTACACGGGCACAGTCAAGTGTCCTGGATTTTCCATTCTTCATAACGTTGATCTGCAGTCTGTGACATTGCTGTGATCCACATAGTTGACTGCTTCTGCGTAGTCGGTGAAGCGTAGGTGAATAACTGCCTTTCAGATGTTCCGTGCTTTCAGCCAAAATCCATTGGACTTCAGCAGTGATACGCCCTGCTCAGCATCATCTTCTGTATCGGGCTTGAATTTCGGGCAGTTCCCTACTGCAGTCTTTTTTTAATCACCGTCAACAAAACTTTGCTTGCATTTGATATTAACTGTATTCAGTAATTTCCACATTCCATTTGCCTTTGGAAATTGGCATGAGTATGGATCTCCTCCAGTTGGTTGCCCAGGTGATTGTCTTCTGAATTTCGTGACCTAGATGAGTGAGCACTTCCAGCACTGCGTCTAATTTGTTGAAACATCTCAGTATTACATCGGTTCTGGGAAGCTTGTTTTTCTGCTAAGGCCTTCAGTGCAGTGTCAGCTTCTTCTGTTAGTGCCAGTTCTTGGTTATATGCTACCTCGTGAAAGAGTTGACCATCAGCCAATTATTCGTGGTGCCGTAACTCTGTGTATTCCTTCCGTCTTCTCTGGATACTTCCTGCATCGGTCAGTGTGTTTTCCATAGAACCCTTCAGTGTTGTGACTTGAAGCTTGAATTTTCTCATTTGTTCTTTCAGTTTCACAGATGCCAAGTGCCCTCTTCCCTTTTAGTTTTCTAGTGCAACATCTTTGCATATTTCATTCTAATACTTCACTCTGTCTTTTCCAGCTACCCTTTAAAATCTTCTTTCCAGTTCTTTTACTTTACCATTTATTTTATTTACTTTAGCTGCTCTGCATTTAAACTTCAGAAAACAGAACTTCCATGTCAGGGTTCACACTTAACAGGTGGAGAGCTGAGAGACACACTGCTCCAACTTCCCTGTCCAGCCCAGGTATGGGCAGACAGCTCCAGGCCTTGATGCAGGTGACCTGGGTAGACACAGGTGCCAGCACCGTCCCAGCCTGTTGAACGAGAGGCTCTAGGGTAAGGACTAGCCTGCATTTGAATGAGTGTCGGTCGCTCTGCTGCCCCCTGAAGCTGAAGGGTCCGTGTGCCAGCTGCCTAGTCCATGACTGCAGCCCCAGTGAGACGTATACACTGTTTCTAACAGCTGTTTCCCTGACCAATCGGATGTTATTCTCCATAGAACTTCAGGTCTTCTGGCCTGGCTGTATTAGATACTTGGTGTTCATTATGGACCATCCAGCTTTTCTGTGAGTGCCTTGAAGACCGAGCTCTCCAGAGAATGCAGTGTTTCCAGACGGCACAGAGGAGAGCGTTAAGGAGATGGGTGACCGTGGTCAGACTCTGAGAGGCCAACTGTGAGAGGGGGGTTATCCTGTTCTGTGTCACTCTGGAGGGCCGGGCCAGGCCAACCGTGCGGGTGCTACAGAACTGGGGTAGAGGTGGGGTTCCACGCGTGTCCGTGTTCCTGCCACAACAAGTGCACACTTGCTCTCAGGCTCTTTGCTGGCCCAGAGACACTGCCCTCAGAAAGTTTGTGGACGGACAGGCAGATGTGTAAACAAGCCAACATGGTTGTGAGGGCCAGCATGCAGTCTCGGTGGGGACAGCCAAAGGACATCTGACAGCCACAGCAAAAACTGGCCACAAGGAGGACCTCTGGACTGGGCCTTATTGAAAACACAGAAGTGAACAGGTAGAGGCAGGCAGGCATCCAGTCATCGAAGACGCAGTCTCATGAAACTCGGGGCTTTGCAGGACTGTGAATAGTAACACATCTGAGCACGAGGAGACCTGCCTGAGCAGGGCCAGACCTGCCTGAGCAGGGCCAGACCTGCCTGAGCAGGGCCAGACCTGCCTGAGCAGGGCCAGACCTGCCTGAGCAGGGCCAGACCTGCCTGAGGAGGGCCAGACCTGCCTGAGGAGGGCCTGACCTGCCTGAGCAGGGCCAAATCTATTGCAGTACAGTCAGACCTGTCTGAGCAGGTTCAGCCCTGTCTGTGTGGCTGAGACAGGATCTTTGCTAATTGCGTGGTTGGATAGCTGAATGGTTTACTAGGAACGGTGCAACTGCTTGTTGTGAACGGAGTGTTAATCAGGATCTGGTTTTCTCTACTTTGCCTCTGTCTCCTGTTGGACTGGCCTCTAGTCCCTTGGTGTTATGGGCAGACACTCGCAGAGGTGAAGGCGTACAGCCTAGGGAGTTTCCCCACTACGTGGGGAGCCATGTTTTAGGAAGGTTTCATGAGCCCTTTGACATGCAGTCTACCAACTCCCTCTCCCTCTCCCTGTTCCCCCCATTAAAGAGGAACGTGGCATCTCTGCAGGCCCACTGGCTGCCCCGTGCCCTGCGTCCCTAACCAGGCCTCTTGGTGTCACAGTGCAGGCAACCTGGATGGCCTATGACATGGTGGTGATGCGTACCAACCCCATGCTGGCCGAGTCCATGCGGAGGCTGGAGGACGCCTTCCTCAACTGCAAGGAGGAGATGGAGAAGAACTGGCAGGAGCTGCTCAGGGAGACCAAGCAGAAGCCGTAGGACCCAGCTACCCAGCTACCCCATCACCCGGCTGCGGAGGCAGAGACTGCACACAGCTGTGCACCCAGTACCTGTCTCAATAAAGTTATTTTCCAGCACAAGCTATAGATACCCTTCCTCCCTGCACCCTGTCTGTCTGCCACCCAGCTGACTTAGTGAGCACAGCAGGAGAGCTCGGAGAGGCAGAAGCTGTCCATGAGCGACACAGGTTTCAGTGCCCATGGTGCTCAGCAGAGAGCAGAAGCTGCAGGAGGCCAGGATGGCAGCAAGCCCTGCAGGGGCCGGGGTGGCACAGCACTGGCCAGAGACGTGTCCACCTTGCCGAGAGTGTGCTCAGGGCAGGTCACGCTCGGGGGCTGGGGTGGCGCAGCACTGGCCGGAGATGTGTCCGCCTTGCCGAGAGTGTGCTCAGGGCAGGTCACGCTCATATTCTCCACAGCTGCCCCAGTGACAGGCCAGGACCCCTTAACAGGACAGGAAGCAGTCAGATGTCCAAGTCCACTCAAACTGCAAGTACAGAGCTAGGATTAAATTGGCCTTGGTGACTCGGACATGCGTTTGTCACAGTCTCACATAGTGGGCGTGGGTAGTGCGGGTGTGGGTAGGGTGTGGACAGGGCTGGGAGAGTAAGCAGAGGTGGAGAGGATGAAGGTCCATGGTGCCCCTCAGACCAGAGAGCTGCAGGGTGAACCCTGGCCAGTCTCTGCCAGGGCTCAGATGTCAGTAGGCTGGAGGAGGGCACCCCCCAGGATGCTTTGGCCCAAGGCTCTCGCTTCCTCTGTCCCCTCATGGCTCTTGGCTACCTGGAGCCTCAGAGACAAGATAGTCCAGCCATTGCCCTCCCTTGGCTCAACACCAGCCTTTGGGACCTCACTGGTCACAGGCTGCTGCTCTCCAGGGCCCTGTTGACAGGCCGCTCCTGTGCAGTGCTATGGGTATGGCAGAGGTGGGACCTGGCCTGGAGCCCAGAGGAGACTCCTCTGGAGGGGAAGGGACATGGGAGCTGAGTGGGAATTTTAACTATGTAGGGGCTCAGGGCAGGCTACATTCCCGGCATGAAAAAGGAGCAGCGTCAGAGGGCAGGAACAGCCAGGGTACAGCAAGGGGACTGGGTGCCTGAGTAGCTCGCAGGGGACAGGGCCTGTGCTTCCTAAAGAGCTGTGCTGTTCTGGGTACTAGGAACCTCCAGAAATGACAGAGTCTCTGAAGCACAAGGTTTATTAGAGCTGGACAAGAGCAGAAGGTTCTAGATCCCAGCCCTGCCCCCAGCCGAGTCCTGGCAGACCCACTCAAGCAGGGTTTCCTTGCAGCCGTCAGGGTGTGGCTGCTGCAGCGCTGTCCTCCAGAGGACTCAGAGTGCTGTCTGCAGTGGGCGCACTGGTGGCAGGGTCAGGATGAAGGGACAGAGGGTGCCCTTACTCCCCACGGGACAGGGCTGCAGCTCCTTGGCCTCAAACTGAGCCGTGGCGTCAGCGACAGTGAAGGTGGCGGTCACCTGGTGGTTGAGGCAGTAGATGGTGTTGCCCAGCACCGCGCAGCGCAGGGGCGCGGGGTCCGGCAGGGGCAGGGAGGCAGCGCGGCTCCAGGAGCCGGTCACCGTGTTGTAGCGCATGACTGCAGCGCCCACACCCCGCAGGAGGTCAAAGCGGTAGAGAAAACCACCCAGCGCCACTATGTCGCTGGAGCGCCGGTGGCTGGCGCTGTAGGGACACTCGTTCCATGCGTCCGTGGCCGGGCTGTACCTGAGCAAGCGGTAGAAGAGGTGGCCTCCTGTGACATAGATGTCCCCTCGGCAGGCCACAGCCTCGTGTGCCACAGGGAAGGTGCCTGCCGGGAGGGACGCCCGCGAGGCCCAGGAGTCCGTGCGCGGGTCGTAGCGCTCCATGCTGTAGAGGCACTCCCCCCCGATGGCGTAGAGCAGCCCGTCCAGGGCCACCAGCCGGAGCTGAGCCCGGGCCTGCTGCATGGGCCGCATCCGGCTCCAGACGCTGGTCAGGGGGTTGTAGCAGAAGACCTCGTTGGAGCAGACGGCGGTGGGGCCCGAGCCGCGCACGCCTCCAGCCAGAAACAGGTAGTTGTGCATGGTGCAGAGGCCGCAGCCCCGGAGGGGGACCTCGGCGGGGACCTGCGTCAGGCGCCGCCAGGCGTTCTCTCGAGGGCTGAACACATGCAGGTGCGCGGGAGACGGGGGCGCTGACCCGGCCGGAGGAGCCTCCTGGTCTCTCTGGGCACCAGGGAACCCCAGGCGGCCCACCTGGTAGAGGCTGGGCAGCACGAGGACCCCGAGCACGGCCTGGCCGCGGCCAGTGCGGAGGCTGAGAATGCGCTCGCGCTCCGCGCCGCTCAGCTGCCGGTACAGGCGCGAGTCCGCGAGCACGTGCAGCAGGTTGTCGCTCAGCACGGCGTAGGTGTCCTGGGCCAGGCCGCGCGCGCCGTGCTGCTGGGCGAAGGCGAGCACCTCCAGGCAGCTGCCCAGGTCCAGCCGCCGCCTCAGCGCTGCCACCGTGGCGGGCAGTTCCGCGGGCTGCGGGCCGGGCTGCCGCGGCACCTCGGCCACGCCCCAGCCCCCGCGCCTCTGAAGAAAGACCATGAGCTTACGGGCCTCCTTCTGCTTCTCCGTGAGGGGGGCCTCGCGGCCCGCGGCCCTGGCCTCCTGTCCCTGAGTCCCTTCCCGGCGCTGCTCAGAGGCTGCCGGCCCAATGTCCCTGCCCGATCTCTGCGCCCCCTCACATGGGCTGCGCTTCCTGGGCCGGGGGGTTGGCCGGATCTCTGTGGCCTGGGGCAGAGGTGAACCCCCGCTTTTCTCTTCAACTCTGGTTCCACCTGGGCTGGGCCCTTGGCCTGGGGCGGGGTCCCTGTCTGTCTGGTAGCCTCCTGGCTGCGGCTGGCTTGGGGCTTCAGCTAGACCCTCAGGGCCTGCCCCTGCAGCCTGCCCCACTGGAGACCCGCGCCTCTCCTCCAGTCTGGGGACCACCGTTTCAGAAGGACGACCTGACACCCTCTTCCCAGGGTCTGCAAGGTCCTTGGAAGCTACCCTCAGGACTGTCCCTTGGGGCCTCTCTTGCCTGGGGAAGGGGTGACTTTTAAGAACCATGGCAATGAGATTTCCCCAGCTGCCTGAGACCCGGTCCTCCTGACAACCCCTGGAGAGAGTCATGCTGGACTCCCAAGAAGCTGGATAAGGCACAGGACTTTGGGGGTCTGGGGCTGGAATTGCAGTTGGGACTGGAGTTATTGTTCGGTCTAGGGCTGGGATTGGGGCTAGACTTGGGGTTGGGGTTGGGGTTGGGGTTGGGGTTTTGGCTCGAGCTGGGGTTGGAGTTAGGGCTGGGGCTGGGACTGGAGTTGTGGATGGGGCTGAAGCTAGGGTTATAACTGGGGCTGGGGTTGTGGATGACACTGGGACTGCTGTTGGGGTTGGGACTGGAGTTGGAGGTGAGGTTGAAGTTGGGGCTGGGATTGTGGTTGGGGTAGGGGTTGGGGCAGGGGCTTCTCTGAAATGTTCCTCCTGAGAAGGACCCTGGCTGACTTCGTGGGGAACCTTGTCTGAGGGAAGAGAGGCAGCTGGAAGCTCAGAGGCTTCATGTGGGTGATCCCCACAGTGGTGAGCTGTGGGCGAGGGGCCGGAGAGGGGCGGCTCAGAAGGGGTACCTGCAGGGAGGGTGGTCAGGGGGCTTGGGGAGGAGGTGCGGCTCGGCACACTGCTTGAGAGGCCTGGGGTCGGCCTCTCTCTGTCCAGGGGCTGCCCAGGCTCCAGATCAGCAGCCTGGCTGCCAGCTACCTGCTGGGACTCTCTTCTTTCCCCAAGGCAATGGCCCACTTGCTTTTCTGTCCTGCCGAGAGCTGGGCTCAGGAGTGAGTGGGCGTGTCTAGAGCCACCCTCCCTAGCCTTGGCCACTTGGGAAGCCTCTAGGGTCTCCTGCCCTGGGGACGAGTGTGGGATTCCCCGACATGGCCCATCTGATGATGATGGCTCCATGGAGCCTGGATGCATGCTGAAGCTTCTGGTGAAGAGGACTTCATTCCTTTCTTCCTCAAAGGCACTGCCTAGGTCCCCCAGAGTGTCCCCACTCCCACCCGCTGTAGCCCCTGAGCCCAGAGCCGGAACTGGGACTGGTTGGGACCTGCTCTTCCCACGGCCCTGCTCTGAGACGTCGGCCAGGGGCTCAGCCTGCATGGCATGTAATGCAGGCAGCTCCTGGGGGACAGACCCCTGAGAGGGAGTGGGCAGCTGGGAGCCTGCCAGCAGCCTGCAGGCAGGAGTGGCTGTCGCAGCAGTGCCCGCAAGGGCGTCTACAGTGTCCCACACACTCACCACATCACCCAGCCACAGCAGGTCCCGCCTAGGTGAGCGGCAGGGTCTGTCTCCTGGGTGGGTATCTGCTTGCCGCTTGCTGCCCCAGCCTCTGCCCTGGCGACGAGGCAGCCCCACCCCTGGCTTCCAGGGACTGGTGTCCTGTTCAGCTGCGTGGCCGGGTTCCTGGTGTGCTAGTTGTCGGGGTCCGACTGCCCTTGCCCCACCTCTAGCATCTCTGCCAGGGTCACGTGGGGTGAAGTGGATCAGCATGGGGCTAGACGTTCTCCCTGCTTTGCTTCTTCCCGGGAGGGCAGTGCCTGGCAGGGGAGGCTGCCTTCCTGTGTCTTGAGGGGCTTCAGAGGTGCCACTGCTGTGCTGCTGCCCACGGGCTGTCCTGCTGACCATCTCTCCGGGCATCTGGGGTGCAGGCCCCACTGTGCCAGCCGGGCCTTCCCTGCTGGGAGGCTCCCAGCCCTGGGCTCCTGAGGCAACAGGACCTCCCTGGCTGCATCCTGGAGGCCCCGGCGTTCCCCGCCCTGGTCCCTCAACGCCAACACTGACCTTGGTCTCTGGATACGGGGCTGACTCCAACGCTCTTGCCTGAGGAGGCTGGGAGTAGGGGGCTGCAGGTTCTGATCCTGTCATCTCTTGGTCCTGCCCAGAGCCAAACCAGTGCAAGGCTAGGGCTGTGGCAGCCACCACAGCCAGCGCCAGCAGAGTCAGCACCACATTGTCCCAGCCCTCGTCCCCATCCATGTCCCAGTCCCAGTGAGAGTCATATGGCTCAGAGGCATGGTTGGTCATGATGCCGGGTGCAGACTCCACGGGAAGACCTGAGTGGACTGGGCAGCCGCCAGGGCCGCTGTTTCGCAGATGGTCCCACGGAGCTCTGCTGCTGTGGGCTAGGGCGGGCTCTGCTGGCCTTGGGGTGGCTCCCCCACCTGCGTGTATGGGGGTTCGTCGGCAGGGTCAGTGGGCAGTGTCTGGAGGCCAGCCCGAGCGGGCAGCTCTGCTGGGTCCTCACCCAGCTCTCACTCCCTCTTCTTTTCCGTCAGCCCCAGGTGGCAGGTGGTGTGCTGCTGTTCCCTCTGCCAGCGTTTCAGGCAGCTGCCTTGCTCCTGGGACCCTCACCACCCAAGCTCACCCCTTTCCAGCATCCCTCCTCTGAGCTGGGCTGCAGGGGGCTCTGCAGGGAAGGGTTACCACGGGAAATGCTATCTTGGTTCCAGCAATGTGATGCAGCCCCGATGAAGTTACCAGAAACCGGAGCAGCTGGTTCCACTGCAGGGCGGGGGCCTCGGGGTGGGTGGACAAGCAGGCACGGTGTCCCTCCTAGGACAGTTGGTCGCGGCCAGCAGAGGCAGTGATAGCCTCGCCTTCCAAGCCCGAGCCTGGATGCCCGCCGGGCCCTTGCCGCCTGGGACTCCTGCCGGAAGCTCCTCCCGGAAGCTCAGCAGAGGTGGGAGGGGTCTTCAAAAGGACTTTCTGAGCTTCCCAGAGAAAGGACAACAAGATGATGAAACACCCTGCAGTTTTCTTGGGGAGGGGGTCTTGTCACCACCCACCTGGCCCCCAGAGCCTCCTGGACCCTCTGCTCCAATCCCTCCAGGACTATTTGATCAAGGTGCTGCTTTGACAGTGGTCCAAGCCCAGCCTCCTTCTGCTCCCCCTGGAGCCAGCAGGCCTGAGCCCCTGTGGTCCCCATGCCCCCCACACCCTAGACCTTGCCAGGCTCAGTCCTGGGCCACATCACCAGCCCCCCTCCCCTCGGACAGCCTGGTTCCGTCCCCACTGCTCGCCTGGGCTCAGGCCCTCTCAGATGCACCCCTGGGGGTGGCCCTGCTTTCCCACAGTATTTGGTTTCTTGGGGGACCAGAGTAGGGGCACCCACATCACTGCCATCTGCTTCTCACCTGAGCCAGCCTCAGTCTTGGGCAGACACCATGTAGGCCAAGATAAAAAAGATTCTGAGGTCCCTGGGACAGAGGTAGGGCCCCCACAGCGTGTAAAGGTGTTTTTCCCACTCTGAGACACAGAGCCCAGGGCTTCTCCCTGACTTGGGCACAAGAGGATGGCTAGGAGTGTCCCTGGCACCCAGCCTGGGCTCTGGTGAGCCTCAGGCATGTTACCCTATCTGGTCCCTTCCCAGGGCCCAGCCTGGGGCCTATTGGAAGACAAGAAGAAGGTAGGAGGCTGGGCCCCCAGACCTTAGGGTGGACCCTGAATTGGGAGATGGATTTCTAGACACACCCCTTATTCTGTGTCTGGTCCCAGGCTCTGCCTCTGTTGGTTAAGTTTGAGGCCTAAAGGCCTTAGGAGGAAGCAGAGACTTTCCCCAACCCGCCCCTCCTTTGTTACCGTAAAGTAGCGCATTTACCATGTCCGCTTCTGAAGGCCTGTCTGTCCCAGCCCCCACCTGTAAGGGACAGCAGGAGGACAGCAGGAGGACAGCAGGAGGACAGCCCGCCCAGCGATGCCCTCAGGACAGTGCTGTAGAGCACTGACCACAGTGGATCATTCACGGCAGCGTCCCCAGGCACCAAGGACCATGACAGGTACTTGAGACACACAGGGGAGCACACGAGTGTCCAGTCCATCTTCTGTGGGAGGAACTCCCTCCCTTTGTCAAAATTCAGACTCAAGGGCCAGGGTGCAGCTTTACTCTGTGGGGAGAAGCCCTGCTGGGAAGGTGGCTAAGCAGGCTGCCACCCCAGGGTGTGGCTGCTTTGCTCTCCTAAGGTCCCAGAGAGTCAAAAGGCAGCACTGGCTTCCAAAGCCACATGGTCACCTGCACATGTCATGACATGTCAAATCACAAATTATCTTCGAGGAGAAAATTAAAATCAAGAAAATGTGTCCTGGGAGGAAGTCACGTGAGCATTCTGCTTTGAAACCTGTTTTCGCAATTGCCTGCTGAGGCCACTCCACCATCGAAAGGAAATCCTGTCCCAGTCCACAGAGGAAGAGGGAAGAAGCTGTGCCTAGCCGCCTGGACCTTGTGCTTCCCCAGAAGCAACACAAGCCAAACAGGGACGGGACAGTCCTGCCTGCCACTGACCATTGCCACCCAGATAAGGGGAAGAGTCAGTGGCTGGCTGCTCCCCTTTGGGATCCAAAAAGGAAAACCCACCCCATCAGGTAACTGAGCCAAGCAGCACCCAGGCACTACTGTGGTTCTCTGAAACACTCAGTGGGGCACAAGCACAGCAGAATGAAGACATAGTTCCAGCAGAACCAAAGAAAGGAGACCAGCTAGTATGCGTGGCGCGATGGAGAAGAGTAGACCCAGGCAAATGTTCCATTTCTCTATTGTTGGAATTTTTTAAAGTAAGAAATATTATACAACAAAAAACTATCAGGAAACCAAAACTGTAATATTATTATGATATAATTTTATTTATGTTCAAAAGTATGTATTCTATATATGACTAGATAAGCCTAGAAAATATTAATAATTCCATAGTCAGTAATGGTAACCCAGATAGTACCTATTAAGGAATTTATGTGATGCAGGAAAAGCTTTATGCAAAAACAAAAATCATAAGAGAAGCAACACAGTGTTTGTTGTTAGGTGCCGTTGAGTCGGCACTTGTGCACAACATACCAAAACACTGGCTGGTCCCGTGCCAGAGACAACCCTGGTGCACACCCACCTTTCCTGAATTTAGACCGTGCAGTGTCTTCTTGTTTCGTTCCAACAACCACCTCTTGATCTGTGTACCACCTCTTGATTCCTCAGGAGCACAGTTATGTGTTCCGGAATTCACATTCTTCACAATGGCACCCATAATTTGTTATGATCCACAGCCAATTGCCTTTTCATAGTCAAGGAAATAAGTAAACATACTTCTAGCATTCTCTGCTTTCAGCCGAGATCCATCTGACATCAGCAATGACGTCTCTAGTTCCACGTCCTCTTCTGAATCCAGCTGGAATTTCTGGCAGTTCCCTGTCAATACCACGCTGCAGTCACTTTTGAAAGATCTTCAGCAAAATTTTCCTTGGGTGTGGTATTAATGACACTGTTTGATAATTTCTACATTCGGTTGAATTACCTTTCTTGGGAATAGCCATAAAAACGGATCTCTTCTAGTTGGTTGGCCAGGTAGCTGTCCTCCAAATTTCTTGGCATAGACAAGCGAGCACTTCCAGCACTGCATCTGTTTGTTGAAACATCTCAACTGATGTTCCACCCGTTCTTGGAGACTTGTTTTTTGTCCGTGCCTTCAACACATCTTTGACTTCTTCCTTCAGGACCGTTGACTCCAGATCATAGACTGCCTCTTCAGATGGCTGAACGTTGACGAGGTCTTTCTGGTAGGATGACTCTGTAGGTTCCTTCCATCTTCTTTTGATGCTTCCTGAGTCTTTCAATATTTTCCCTGTAGAATCCTTCACTATTGCAACTCAAGCTTTGAATTTTTTCTTCAGTTCTTCCAGCTTGAGGAAAGCAGAGCATGTTCTTCTCTTCTGCTTTCTGAATTTATCTCCAGCTCTTTGCACATGTGGTATTAATATCTTACTTTGTCTTCTCAAGCTGCCTTTTGAAATCTGTTCAGTTCACTTACTTCATCATGTCTTCCTTTTGCTCTAGCTACTCACCATCAAGAACAAGTTTCAGAGTCTCTTCTGATGTCCATTTTGATCTTTCTTTCTTTCCTCTCTCTTTAATGACCTCTTAGTTTCTTCACAGATGATGTCATTGATGTCATTCCACAGTTTGGTCTTCTGTCATTAGTGTTCATGCATCAGACCTGTTTTTGAGATGGTCTTTAAACTCAGGTAGGACATACTCAAGGTCCTACTTTGGCTCTCATGGACTTGTTCTAATTTTCTTCAGTTTCAATTTGACTTTGTTCTTTACCCAAAGATAAAGGAAATATTGGAAGAAAGACATTCTGATGACATTCAGGACATCGAGGGTAATATGACAACAGCCCTGATGGCCAGAAAAAGAGTTCCAAAATAGCTTTGAAGGGTGGACTAGGCGCTGGCCTTGCTGTATGGCTTCCCAGGGGGAAGTACTTCGAAGGTGACCCTAGGGATAGTCAGCAATGAGATACGGAGCACTTTTTCTGGATGCGTATGCCAACTTGTCAGACCTCATATTTGTTTAATTGTTTAAATCAGTTGCTAAATTTAGTTCAAATGTAGTTTAAAAATTAAAAATAATTCCAAGTTGATGTAACCATTAGTCACATTCATGAGCTGCAAAGCTTGATGAAGATGTCATTTGTCCCTAAATTGTTCTACACTGAGTCAATGCGATCTCAATCAAAATCCCAGCAGCAGAGGGGGTGGGTGTGCGTGGGGGGGGGGGTATTAGCATCAGTATTCCTGCTGGAGAAGACTAAAAAAGCTGAGCTAGAATGTGAATTACAAAATTTCATCAAGCCACCAAAGAGTTTCAGAAAGCTAGAAATTGCTAAGCCTACACCTACAACATGGTTTGAGTGCTCAGAGAAGGCCCACCCTCAGAGCTGCATTTGTCTGGAGGCATTTGCAAATCCAGAAAAATACAGTTTCAAAACTGTGCCGTAGTTTGGTGGCCTTACAGGGCAAGGGGACAAAGGTCAGGGCACACATAGGTGGGGCCTGACAAGCCATTCTGATTGTGTTCTCTCAAAAAGGTGTTGGAACTCTGTTTGGAAAAAGTGTTTCCTTTGTTATGTTAATAAGGCCGTTTCCTAGTAGGGTGTGTCCTAAACCTAATGGCCTCTGAGTTCAAAGACACACACAAAGGACAAGCCTGACAGGAAGATAGATGTCACACGAGGGTCATCAAAACCAAAGAATGCAGCAGCAACAGGAGCTGAAAGAGACAGTGATGTCCTCCACAGCTGTAATGAAGAGCCTTCTTGGATACCTGGTAACATGAATTCAGACTTCTAACTCCAAAACTTGATAAAATAAATGCCTGTTCTTTCAAACCACCTCCTTGTGGTATTTGTGTTACCATAGCACTAGGAAACAAAGGTACACACTTCTCTTTGAGCTGTGATCACAAAGGGCTGAGCTCTCAGACTAAGAGTCAAGGATGATTCAGTCAGTGCCCACATAGCTTTAAGGCCTGCGTTTGTGTGACTTGCGTAATCCAGGAACCTCAGGCTTAGAACTTGAATTGCAGTGGGCCAGACTAGTCCTGACCCCATGTGCCTTGTCATGGGTTGAATTATGATCACCCAAAAATATATGTAGCAATTTGGTAAGGCCATGATTCCCAGTATTGTGATTGTCCTCTGTTTTATGACTGTAAATTTCGTATGTGTTATAAAGCTTAATCTCTGCCGGTGGTTAATGGGGTAAGATCAGATCATGCTAAAGCAAATTAGGATGGATAGAACTGTAACACCTTTGCTAATGTCACATCCCTTATTCAGTGTGGAGGGAGTTTCCCTTGAGTGTATCTTGTACCACCTTCTGTCTTCAAGAGGTAAAACCAAAGGAATCAAGCAGAAACCTGGGCACCTTGTACCACCAAGAAAACAGTGCCAGGAACAGAGTATATACTTTGGACCTGAGGTTCCTGGGCTGAGATGCTCTGAGACCAAGAGAAGACTGATGCATCACAAAGACCTTTCTCCAGAGCCAACCCAGAGAACAAGCTTTCCCCTGGAGCCAGACCTCTGAGTGCAGACTTGTAGCCTGCTAGACAGTGAGAGAGGACCTGCTGTTTGTTAAAGGCATCTACTTGTGGTATTTCTGTTACAGCAGCACTTAGATGAAAAAAGACATTCCTGTAAGAAGCAAACTAAAATCTTCTTAAGGAATCACTAAGTGGTAATTTTGGTGAAAGGTAAGACAGTACACAACACCGGGGAAATGAACCCAACTTGACCAATGCAGGGCCATGGAAGCTTTGTGTTGTTGTTAGGTGCTGTCAGGTTGGTTCTGACTCGTAGCAATCCTATGAACAATGGAATGAAATACAGCCCAGTCTCGTGCCATGTCCACAATCGTTTTTATGCCTAAGCCCATTGTTGTGGCCACTGTGTCAATCCCTCTTGTAGAGGATCTTCCTCTTTTTGACTGACCCTCCACTCTACCAAGCATGATGTCCTTCTCCAAGGACTGATGACTCCTGACAACCTGTCCAAAGTTTGTAAAATGCAGTCTTGCCATTTTTGCTTCCAAGCACTCTCATTGTACTCCTTCCAGAACAGATCTATTAGTTCTTTTGGTGGTCCATGGTCCAGTCAACGTTCTTCTCCAGCACCACAGTTCAAAGGCGTCAATTCTCCTGTATTCTTCATTCATTGCTCAGTTTTTGCATGCATATGATGCAATAGAAAATAGCGTCGCTTGGATCAGGCTCATTTTAGTCTCCAAAGTGACATCTTGACTTTTCAATACTTTAAAGAGATCCTTTGCAGCAGATTTTCCCAGTGGAGTGCATCTTTTGATTTCTTGACTGCTGCTTCCATGGGTGTCGATTGTGGACCCAAGTAAAATAAAATGCTTGACAACCTCAATCCTTTCTCCATTTATGACAATGTTGCTTACTGGTCCAGTTGTGAGGATTTTTGTTTTTCTGATGTTGAGGTGCAATCCATACTGAAGGCTGTGCTCTTTGATCTTCATCAGTAAATGTCTCAAATCTTCTTCATTTCCAGCGAGTAAGGTGGTGTTGTCCGTGCAACGCAGTTTGTTATCCTCTAATGCTGATGCTTTGTTCTTCATATAATCCAGTTTCACAGATTATTTGCTCGGCATACAGATTAAAAAGGCTTGGTGAAAGGATGCAACCCTGATGCACACCTTTCCTGACTTTTTTTTTCCTTTTTTTTTTTTATTATGACTGAGTGAAAATGTACATTCCTGTATAAATTTACATGCCCACCTATATGCAGCTTCCACTGCTCTGCATGTCCGGTGACAGTGCACTATTCCTCTCTGCTCCATACATGTCTCATCCTCCCAACAGTCTCCTTTACCCTCCTCTCCTTCCTCCAGCCAGAGGTCAGCAGAATGATATCCTATAGATGCATAGAACCATAAAGTGCATCCAATATATGGTCACTCTGCATCACCAAGTCCAATCCATTCATGTCCGAAGAGTGGACCTTCGTTATGATTTATGGGCAAGGGCAGCATCAGGGCCAGGGGCCGTGCTCCCAGGGGAACACCAAAACTGCTGGACCATCAATTGAGGTCTTTCAGTGGAGATCTCAGGGTGCACCCCTTTTTATTCTTGTGTCGCCAGTGAAACTCAACTTAGTGAACTCCTTCGTGGCTATCGCTGGTGGTGGCCAGGGACCATCCAGTTCTTACGGTCCCAAGTCTATGTAGGCACCCACTCATGTGGGTCTGTCTGTCTTCTGGATTGTCTTTACCCTATGTCATTTTGGTCCTTGGTGAGCATCTGTTCCTGCTGAGTTGGGACCATATGCTGTGCCCTCGGATGGCAACTTGGCAGCTTTTAAGACCCCAGATGCCACTCACCAATGTGGGGAGCAGGGAGCCCTCTTATCAAAATGCTAATTGTGCCAATTGGCCTCAATTTCACCCAACAGGACGGTCTCCTGCCCCCTGCCCCAGCTACTCTGTCCTTGACATATTGAGTTAAGATGGAAGGAGTATTCAAGTTATGCTGAAGTCCACTTAGTATTGTTCTTGTTTCTAATGTGTGCTATCACCGATTTCCCCCAACCAAATTTCTACCAACTATCTAATCTAAACCCTCCCCCCTCGCCCTCCTTCCCTCCCCTCCCTTGCAGCCATCAAAGAGACTTCTATACATAAGTCTGTTTTTGAGATCTTATCGTAGGGGTCTCATACAATATTTGTCCTTTTGTTGCTGACTACTTTCACTCAACAGAATATCTTCCAGTGGAAACCAGGTTATGAGATGTTTCCTGGAATCATCATAATTGTGTAGTGCTCCACTGAGTATATGTGCCATGGTTTACCTATCCATTCCTCTGTTGTTAGGCATATGGGTTGATTCCATCTTTTTGCTATCGTGGACTATGCTGTGATAAACATTCTTGTGCATGTGTCTGTTGGTGTGAAAGGCCTTGATTCTGTAGGATATATTCCAAGTAGTGGAATTACTGAGTCAAATGGTATACCAATATCCATTTTTTTAAGGAAGTGCCCGATTGCTTTCCAAAGAGGCTGGACCATTTTGCAACCCCACCAACAGTGTAGGAGGGTTCCACTTTCTCCACAGCCTCTCCAGCATTTGTTGTTTTGTGTTTTTTGGATCATGGTCAACCTTGTTGGGGTGAGATGGTATCTCATTGTAGACTTGATTTGAATTGTTTAATAACTAAAGATCATGAACATGTCCGCATGTGTTTCTTGGCTGCCTGGATCTCCTCTTTAGAGAAATGTCTGTCCATCTCCTTTGCCCATCGCTTAACTGGATGATTTATCTTCTTATTGATGTTTTGTAGTGTCTTATAAATTATGGAGATCAGGCGTTGGTCTGATATAGAGTTGTCAAATATTTTTTCCCATTCTATAGGTGGCCTTTTAATTTTACTAATAAAGTCTTCAGATGAGCAAAAGTGTTTGATTCTTAATAGTTCCGATTTATCTGTTTTCTCTTCTGTTGATTGTGGTTTGTTTGACAGATTTTGAAGTCTGTCTGCATTGTGTATTAAAACTTCCATTGTTAAGAAGTCCTGGATAAGTAAGGTACTGCTAAAGAAGAAGAACACACTGGGAGGCCTCTCATTACCTGACCTTAGAACATACTACACTGCCACAGTGGTCAAAACAGCCTGGTACTGGTACAAGAACAGACAGACTGATCAATGGAACAGAATTGAGACCCCAGAGATGACACCATCTGCCTATGAACAGTTGATATTCGACAAAGGCCCTAAGACATTAAACTGGGGTAAAAACAGTCTCTTCAACAAATGGTGCTGGCAAAATTGGTTATCCATCTGCAATAAACTGAGTCAAGATCCATATCTTACACCTTATACAAAAACCAACTCCAACTGGATAAAAGACCTAAATATCAAACCTAAAACGCTAAAGCTCATCCAAGAAAAGGTAGGAACAACAATGAAAGTTTTAATACACAATGAGGACAGACTCCAAAATCTGTCAAAGAAACCTCAATCAACAGAAGAGAAAGTAGATAAATGGGAACTATTAAGAATCAAACACTTTTGCTCATCCAAAGACTTTATTAATAGAATTAAAAGAACACCCACAGAATGGGAAAAAATATTTGGAAACTCTATGTCAGACTGACGCCTGATCTCCATAATCTATAAGATACTACAAAATAGCAATAAGAAGAAGATAAACCATCTAATTAAGCGATGGGCAAAGGAGATGGACAGACATTTCACTAAAGAGGAGATCCAGGCAGCCAAAAAACACATGTGGACATGTTCACGATCTTTAGTTATTAAAGAAATTCAAATCAAGACAACAATGAGATACTATCTCACCCCAACAAGATTGGCCATGATCCAGAAAACACAAAACAACAAATGCTGGAGAGGCTGTGGAGAAAGTGGAACCCTCCTACACTGTTGGTGGGGTTGCAAAATGGTCCAGCCTCTTTGGAAGGCAATCTGACGCTTCCTTAAAAAAATGGATATTGATATACCATTTGACCCAGTAATTCCACTACTTGGAATATATCCTACAGAATCAAGGCCTTTCACACCAACAGACACATGCACTAGAATGTTTATCGCAGCACAGTCCATGATAGCAAAAAGATGGAATCAACCCAGATGCCCAAAAATACAAGAATGGATAGGTAAACTATGGTACATATACTCAATGGAGCACTACGCAATGATAAAGAATAACGATGATTCCAGGAAACATCTCCTAACCTGGTTTCAACTGGAAGACATTATGTTGAGTGAAAGTAGTCAGCGACAAAAGGACAAATACTGTATGAGACCTCTACGATAAGATCTCAAAAACAGACTTATGTATAGGAAGAAAAGACTGTTTGACAGCTGCAAGGGAGGGGAGGGAGGGAGGGTGAGGGGGGAGGGTTTAGTTTAGATAGTTACTAGAAATCTAGTTGGGAGAAAGCAGTGATAGCACACATTAGAAACAAGAACAACATTAAGTGGACTTCAGCATAACTTGAGTACTCCTTCCATCTTAACTCAATACTACAAGGATAGAGTAGCTGGGGCGGGGGGCAGGGGACCATGCTCTTAGGCGAATTCCAGGCCAGTTGACACAACTAGCATTTTGCTAAGAGAGCTCTCTGCACCCCACATTGGTGAGTGGTGTCTGGGGTCTTAAAAGCTGCCAAGCTGCCATCCGAGGACACAGCAAATGGTCCCAACTCAGCAGGAATGGATGCTCACCGAGGACCAAAATGACATGCGGTAAAGACAACCGAGAAGACAGACAGACCCACAAGAGTGGGTGCCTACATCGACTTGGGACCAGAAGAACCAGATGGTCCCCGGCCACCACCAGCGATAGCCACAATGGAGCTCACAGAGAGGAGTCTCACTGGCACCACAAGAATAAAAAGAGGTGCATCATGAGATCTCCACTAAAAGACCTCAATTGATGGTCCAGCGGTTTGGGGGTTCCTCTGAAAGCATGGCCCCTGGCCCTGATGCTGCCCTTTCCCATAAATTATAACAAAGGTCCACTCTTTGGACAGGAATGGATTGGACTTGGCAATGCAGAGTGACCATATATTGGAAGCACTTTATGGTTCTATACATCTATAGGATATCATCTTGCTGACCTCTGGCTGGGGGAAGGGGAGTGGACGGAGAGGAGGGGAAAGGAGGCTGTTGGGAGGATGAGACATGTATGGAGCAGAGAAGAATAGTGTGCAGTCACCGGACAGGAAGAGCAGTGGAAGCTGCATATAGGTGGGCATGTAAATTTATATGTCAATGTACATTTTCACTCAGTTATGTTAAATAAAAATAAACATTAAAAAAAAAATTTCCATTGTTGTTCCTATCTTTTCTTGGATGAGCTTTATCATTTTAGGTTTGATATTTAGGTCTTTTATCCAGTTGGAGTTGGTTTTTGTATAAGGTGTAAGATATGGATCTTGATTCAGTTTATTGCAGATGGATATCCAATTTTGCCAGCACCATTTGTTGAAGAGACTGTTTTTACCCCAGTTTAATGTCTTAGGGCCTTTGTTGAATATCAACTCTTCATAGGCAGATGGTGTCATCTCTGAGGTCTCAGTTCTGTTCTATTGATCCATCTGTCTGTTCTTGTACCAATACCAGGCTGTTTTGACCACTGTAGCAGTGTAGTGTGTTCTAAGGTCGGGTAATGAGAGGCCTCCCAGTGTGTTCTTCTTCTATAGTAGCACCTTACTTATCCAGGGCTTCTTCCCTTTCCAAACAAAATTGGTGATTTGTTTCTCCATCTCATTAAAAAATGACGCTGGAACTTGTATTGGGATTGCATTATATAAGTACATTGCTTTGGGTAAAATAGACATTTTCACAATGTTAAGTCTTCCTATCCATGAGCAGGGTAGGTTTTTCCATTTATCTAAGTCTCTCTTGGTTTCTTGTAGTAAGGGCTTGTAGTTCTCTTTGTAAAGATCTGTTATTTCTCTGGTTAGATTAATTCCTACGTACTTTATCTTCTTAGGGGCACAAGTAAACATCTTTCTGATATTCTTTGGTTTTAGTCAAGATCCATCTGACATCAGCCATGATATCCCTGGTTCCACATCCTCTTTTGAATCCAGCTTGAATTTTTGGCAGTTCCTTGTCTATATACTATTGCAGTCGCTTTTGAATGATCTTGAGCAAAATTTTACTTGCATGCGATATCAGCGATGTTGTTCGGTAATTTCCACATTTGGTTGAATCACCGTTCTTTGGAATGGACATAAATATGGATCTCTTGCAGTCAGTTGGCCAGGTAGCTGTCCTTCAAATTTCTTGGCATAGACAAGTGAGCACTTCCAGTGCTGCATCTGCTTGTTGAAATTTCTCAACTGATATTCCATCAATTCTTGGAGCCTTGTTTTATGCCAATGCCTTCAATACAGCTTTGACTTTTTACTTCAGAACAATTGGCTCCTGATCATATGCTGTCTCTTCAAATGGCTGAACATCAATCAGTTCTTTCTGGTAGAATGACTCCGTGTATTCTTTCCACCTTTTTTTTGATGCTCCCTGAGTCATTTAATAGTTTCCCTGTAGAATCCTTCACTACTGCAGCTCGAGCTTTAAGTTTTTCCTTCAGTTCTTTCACCTTGAGAAATGCAGAATGTGTTCTTTCTTTCTGGTTTTCCATTTCCAGCTCTTTGCACATGACATTATAATACTTTCTTTTATCTTCTCGAGCTGCTCTTTGAAATCTTCTGTTTAGGTATTTCTCTTCACCACTCCTTGCTTTTGCTTTAGCTGCTCAGCATTCAAGAGTAAGTTTCAGAGTCTCTTCTGACATCCGATTTGGTCTTTTCTTTCTTCCCTGTCTTTTTGATGACCTCTTGCTCTCTTCAAGGAGGATGTCTTTGATGCCATTCCATACTTTGTCTGGTCTTCGGTCATTACCAACACTTCAAATCTGTTCTTGAGATGGTCTTTAAACTCAGAAGGAAGATACTCATAGTCATACTTTGGCTCTTATGGACTTTTTATAATTTTATTCAGTTTCAACTTGAATTTGCGAATGAGGAATTAATGATTTATGCCACAGTCAGCACCTGTTCTTGTTATGACTGCTGATATGGAGCTTTGTCATTCTTTTTCCACAGTTGTAGTCAGTTTGGTTCCTGTGCATTTCATCTGGTGAGGTCTATATGTACATTTGCCATTTGTGTTGGTTAAAAAAGGTATTTGCAATGAAAAAGTTATTAGTCTTGAAAAATTTTATCATGTGATCTCCAGCATTATTTCTGTCACCAAAGCCGTATTTTCCAACTACTGATTCTTCTTCTCCATTTCCAGCTTTTGCACTCCAGTCACCCATAATTATCAATGCATCCTGATTGCACATTCAATCAATTTCAGATTGCAGAAGCTGGTAGAAATCTTCAGCCTCTTCATCTTTGGCCTTAGTAGTTGGTGTGTAAAATTGAGTAGTAGTTGTATTAACTGACCTTCCTCATAGGCATATGGATATTATCCTATCACTGACAGCATTGTACTTCAGGACAAATCTTGAAATGTTCTTTTACATGATTAATGCAACACCATTCCTGTTCGAGTTTTAATAAAGAGGGTAATAGCATTAGGTAAGGAGGTTAACAACTTCAGGAAAGAAGGGTAACAGCATCAGATAAGGAAGGTGACACCATCAGGTAAGCAGGGTAACACCATTAGGTAATCAGGGTAACACCATCAGTAAGGAGGGAGTGAGCAGACCCCACTTGTCAGTCAGTGGAGGCTTGCTTGTTGCTGTGATGCAGGAAGCTAAGCCACTGGTACCAGCAGGGTCAACCATGGTAGATAAGTTTCAGCTGAGCTTCCAGACTAAGACAGACTAGGAGGAAGGACCCAGCAGTCCACTTCTGAAAGGAATTAGCTGGGGAAAACCTTATGAATAGCAGCCAAACATCGTCAGATATGGTGCTGGAAAGTGAGCCACCCAGGTTGAAGGCACTCAGAAGATGACTAGGGAAGACCTACCTCCTCAAAGTAGAGTTGATCTTAATGACATAGGTGGAGTACGGCTTCCAGGATCTTGGTTCACTGATGTGGCACAACTCAAAATGAGAAGAAACAGCTGTAAATATTCATTAATAATCAGGACATGGGGTGTACAAAGTATGAATCTAGGAAAATTGGAAATTGTCAAAAATGAAACGGAACACATAAACATTGCCATCCTAGGCACTAGTGAGCTGAAGTGGAACACATAAACGTTGACATCGTAGTTATTAGTCAGCTGAGATGGACCGGTTTGGGCCATTTTGAATCCAACAATCGTAGAGTCTACACTTGAGTCAGCTAGTGCTGCTCTAACAGAAATACCACAGAGTGGATGGCTTTAGCAAAGGAAGCTTTCTTCTTACACAGTCAGATAGGCTGCGAGTCCAAATTCAGGATGTCCGCTCTAGGGGAAGGCTTTCCCCCTTGTCAGCTCTGGAGGAAAATCCAGTATTGCATCAGTCTTTGTCCAGGGAGCGTCTTGGCACAGGAACCTCAGGTATGAAGGACACTCTCTTCTCCCACTGCTACTTGTTTGATGGTGTGAGGTTCCCAGTTCTCTGTTTACTTCTCTTTCCTTTTATCTTGTGGGACAAAAGGAGTAAGGGTGGGGCAAGCCCCACTCCAGGGAAACTCCCTTTACAGTGGAGCAGTGAGGTCATCATCTGAAGGGATTTACAGTCCCATGATCCGACTCGACGCACTTGCCTTGGCTTGGCATAATGCTTTAACATCCAGCACAGCAAAATCACAAAATGGAGGACAGTGGTAGAATACAGGGAATCATGGTCCCATGGCTACACCTATATTCTATATTTGGGGGGACACAAGTCAATCCATGACAGTCTACTATGCTGGAAGTTTCATAGACCCAGCCAAACTCCCTGAGGGACTGAATCTCTGGGCTGAGGGCAGTGGGGACCATGGTCTCAGGGAGTATCTAACTCAATTGTCGAAGTATAGGTCATAAAGAAAATGTTCTACATCCTACTACGGTGAGTAGCACCTGGGGTCTTAAAAGCTTATGAGCGCCCATCTAAGATGCTCCTCTGGTCCCACCTTGTCCGGAATAAGGGAGAATGAAGAAAACCAAGGACACAAGGGAAAGATGAGTCCAAAGGATAACGGGTGGCAACAACCAGAGCCTTCACCGGACCAGGTCTGGCACACCTAGACGGTGCCCAGCTACCAATACCGACTACTGTGACAGGGTCAATAGAGGGTCCCAGACAGAGCTGGAGAAAAACGCAAACATGTTTTAGTTTTAGTTATCTGGTATGGCTCTAACAGAAATACCACAAGTAAATAACTTTAACAAAGAAAAGTGAATTCATACACAGTCCAGCAGGCTACAAGTCCAAATTCGTGGTGTCTACCCAGGGGAAGGCTTGCCCTGTTTGTTGGCTCTGGAGGAAAGTCCTTGTGTCACGTCAGTCTTTGGTCAAGGAGCATCCTGGCACGGGAACCTCATGTCTGAAGGATGGGCTCTAGTCTTGGGTGCTGCTTTGTTGGTGGTGTGAGGTTCCCAACTCTCTGCTTGCTTCCCTGTTGTTTTATCTCTTGTAGGATGAAAGGATAAAGGGTGGTGCAAGCCACACTCCAGAAGAACTGTCTACACTGGAGCATGGAGGTGATCTTAGGAAGGTGTTATGGCCCCAACCTAATCCTCTTTAACACAAATCCAGTCTATTAACCACAGGCAGAGATTAGAATTTACAGCACCAGAAAATCATGAAATGGAGGGCAATCACACAGTACAGGCCCAGCCAAATTACTACACATATTTTTGGGAGGATACAATTCAATCTGTGACATGCCACCCTTTGGCCCCCAAAGAATCACATCTTTGAAACATGCAACACATTCAGCCCATCATAGCAAGTCATAGCAAAAACACATTTATCCCTTACTATAGTAAGTCTTAAATCAGTTCCAAGTCCAAAATTCAAAGATTCCTCTACATCTGTGTGTCCTAGAATACAACTTATATGCCTCCAAAGTACAATATCAGAGTAGACAGACACGATCTAGGCATTTCCATTACAAATGGGAGAAATCACAGGGTAAGAAGGCGTTAACAGGTAACAAGCAAGTTAGCAGAACACATTATAGTAGTCCCCAAAGCTCTGAAAATAATCTTCCACTCTCAGACATTGTACGCAACAGCCCTGCCCTGCAAACTCTAGGTATTGGTTCACTCTCTGGATTCTGTGTGGAGACCCCTGGCCCTATGCTACAACTTGCCTTCCAGGCCCACTGAGACAGCAACTCTGCCCCCTTGGCTTTAGGTATACCATAAGACTGACTGAGTGGGAGATCCACTCATAGAAATACAGGAAGCTATGGCTCCACCCTTTGAAACCCCTGAGGCCATAGCCATACTTTTGAGACTGAGGCACCTCAGCTTCTTGTGTTCCTGGTCTCTTCAGCTTCTGCATCCTGTGGCCTCATGGCCTGGGCCTCAGACCTGCATCTGCCCTGCAGGGGCAAGTGTTCCAAAACTCGGTAGCTCAACTGATTTATGTGCCCAGAGGCACCTGTTTCCGTCAGTTAGGGCTGTTCTAGCAGAAATACCACAAAGTGGATGGCTTTAACAAAGGAAAGTTTATTCTTACACAGTCAGGTAGGCTACAAGTCCAAATTCAGGATGTCCACTCCAGGGAAAGGCTTTCCCTCTTGTCAGCTCTGGAGGAAAGTCTGGTATTGCATCTCTTCTCCTGGTGCTGCTTGCTTGGTGGCATGAGGTTCCCAATTCTCTGCCTGCTTCCCTTTCCTTTTATCTCTTGATGGATGCAAGGATCAAGGGTGGGGCAAGCCAAACTCCATGGAATCTCCCTTCACAGTGGAGTAGGGAGGTGATCTTCTGAAAGGATTTAAATTCCCACCATAATCTTTTAACATACAGTACAACAAAATCACAAAATGGAGAACAATCGTAGAATACAGAGAATCATGGTCACATGGCTACACCTATTTTGGGGGGGGACACAATTCAATCCATGATAGCACCCCACTCCACCAGGAAACCTAGTGCACACAGGCACTCAGCTCTCTCTGTGGGTCAGCCAGCATGGCTTCACCAATTCATGTGCATGAAGGCAACCCACTCTGCCAGGAGACCCCTGTTCACAGGCACTCAGCACTCTTGCTCTGAGGATCAGTTCCAGAGCTGTCTAGTGCTGGGCTGGTTCTGCTGCTGCCTGTCTGTTGCTGCTGTCACTGGTCCTCTACTGTTCATTTCTTACCATCTGTGCCTTCATTGGTGTTAACAGTTCTTCTGAGTCTTCCATCTGTTTGCAGTATCAAAACCACCTCCACATTGTAGGCGTTTGTTAGAGCAGCACCCCACCTTCTCAGTACCAAGTTGTTTTAGGCTGGGTTCTCTAGGGAAGCAAAACCAGTAACACATATAGTATGTATAGAGAAATAATTATAATAAAGAAACAGTTCACATGATTGTAGAAGCTGAAACGTTCCAAGTCCTGGATTGGAGTCAGCCATGGAAGCTGGTGAACTCAAGGTCAGTAGGTCAAAGATTAAAGTTCCAGCTCACAAGCTGTGTAGGTTGGTGAATGCCAAGATATGAGGGAGACTGAGACTGCAAAGTTTCTGCTAACTCACGGAGCCACAGGGTCTGGTAACCCCAAGATCAGCAGGTCAGGGAACAGGACTCTTGACTCTCAGGCTATGAGGGTTGATGAATCCAACAACTGCTAGCTCAAGTCCCAGGAACCAGACATAAAAAGAGAAGAGAGAAGAGGCTGCTGGCAATGCGAGCAGATGGAAGTAGGAGGCAGGAGGTGGGGAGACGAGGGCTGAGAGGGCAGTGAGCCACCACAGGCCCTGCCCCTGCCACTTTATATAGCTGCCAAAACATTGGTCCAGCCAAGTTGACACACAGTCCTAACCATCACAGGTATTTTTTGCCAGTGTGAAGGAAACAACTCAGGTAATATTTTATCAGTTCCCTGGATCCTTGGTTTTCACCAATATCTTCATTTCAGCTTGAACTTCTCCCTTCAGTACCACTGATTCTTGATCCTACAAGGATTGCCAATGAAGTTCATGAACTCCTCCTAAAAGAAGTGCTACACCCCTCATTGCTGAATAGCACTACTGTCACCTTTGAAGTTCTCCCCTTGAGAAGCTATGCACTGACACCAGCACCTAGTCCACCCTTCAAGGCAATTTTGGAACTCTTTTTATGGAGTGGCTGTCAGAGCTGTCATCGTATTACCCTTCGTGTCCTGAATGTCATTAGAATGTCTTCCTTTCAATATTTCCTTTATCTTTGGGTAAAGAAAAAAGTCATTGGGTGTCAGATCAAGTAAGTAGGGAGGGTATTCCAATACAGTTACTTGTTTACTTGCTAAAAACTCACTCATAGATGCCTATACAATTAAGTTTACAAACTTTCCGTCCTGCCACTGTCCACAATGGCCATTCCAGAAAGAGTTCCAAAATTTCTTTGAAGGATGGACTAGGTGCTGGCATAGGTGTGTAGCTTCCCAAGGGGAGTACTTTGAAGGTGAGCATAGTGGCATTCAGCAAGGAGGTGTGCGTCACTTAGAACAATTAAGTTCTTGGACTTAATTGTAGGACCTCATACATTACCTCCTGAATGACACATGGTCGGCCAGTTCTTTCACTTTCTCATTTCTTCCTTTTGTTTTAGCTACCCTACATTCAAGAACAACTTTCAGAATCTTCTCTGTCACCCATTTTGGTCTTTTCTTTCCTGTCCTTTTAATGACCTCTTGTGTTCTTTGGTATGATGTCCTTAATTTCATTCCACAGTCGTCTGGTCTTCAGTCACTGGTGCTCAACATAGCAAATCTGTTTTTTCTTTTGGGGTGAGCCTGAGATTTGAATTTCTCTTCTTCTTCATTTTTACAGTTTATGAAGTGTTTTCACGTGTATTCTTTTTTTTTTTTGGTCCTTTTCCATCCCACCTCTTCCCTCCCTGGTAAACCATCTAAGATTGTTTCTGTCTGTAAACCTTTGTGAGTTTTCATAGCAGTGGTCTCACCTAACACCTGTCCCTCTGTCACTGATTCATGTCATTCAGCATGAGGCCCTCCACTTTGCTCCATGTCTCTTCGTTTTCCCTTGTTTCACGTGACATCCAATTTCGCCAGCACTGTGGCTGAAAGGACTGCCCTTTTCCCATCTGATGGATTCTGGGCCGTCAATGAAGATCAGATGACCAAAGGTGGGTGGATTTACACCTGGGTTCTCAGTTCTGTTCCATTGGTCAGTGTATCTGTCATCATGCCAGTGCCAGGTATCTTTCTTTTTAAGGTGAGTCTCTTGTAAACAACATCCTGATGAATCCCGGTTTTTGTTTGTTTGCCACTCGTTGTCACTCTGTCTTCACACATGTATTTACGTCATTTATGTTCAGTGCAATCGTTGGCAGGGGTGAGTTCATTGCTGTCATTTTGTGCGCTTCTTCTAGAGGGCCAACGTTTTCTTTGTTCCTCTTACTGTCCTGTGCTGAATTCCTGTGGTTCATTACTGAAATGTTATTGAAACATCTCAGTTGGTATTTTGTCAATTCTGCAACTTTGCAGATTTTGTTTTTATTGAAATTTTACTTTTTTCTTTGTCACTTTGATGAGTAGGTTTGTTAACTTTCTTTGTGTTTACCTTGAAATTTTCTTTTGTCTTCCTAGGTTTGAAACAGATGATTGTTACTGATGATGAGCTTGCCTTCCAGATCACTGAGTTTGGAGCCTTTGCTTAGGAGGGCCTCTGTGGCGCTTCTGTCTGCGGTGCCATACTGACCAGAGCTCTCAAGTGTATTCTTGAGGTGGTCTCTAATTTCAAGTGAGACATAGTCAAGAATACTTTGGCTCTCATGGACTTGCTGTAATTTTCTTCAGCTTCTACTTGAACCTGAACTTGCAGAGCAACTGGTGGTCTGTTTCATGGTAACCCCAGGCCTTGTTTTGACTGATTGAGACTGACCTTTTCCAACAGTTCTTTCCACAGACACAGCCAGTTGGATTCTTGTGTATTCCACCTAGCAAGATCTAGCAAGACGCAGACAAAAACCACAATGAAATGTCACCTCACCCCCACTAGAGTGACACTGATCAGAAAAGTGGAAAACAAACGCCGATGAAGTTACTGATGAGAATGTAAAACTAGAAGCCAGTTGGGTCGTTCCTCAGAAAGCTGAGTATAGAATTACCATGTGATCTGGCAGTTCCAGTCCCAGGTGTGTGCCCAGAAATAGAGAAGGTGGGGAAGCCAACAGAAGTCTGCACACCGGTGCCCACTGAAGTATGGTTCTCAATAGCGGAATGGTGTCTGTCACCAGGCGCCTGGATAAAAAGTGTAGCAAATACGTACGGTAGAACATCATCGAGCCATAAAAAGAAATGAGGTCTTGAAGGCACCACCACATGGGTGAGCCCGAAACCAGCACCTGAAGGCACCACCACATGGGTGAGCCCCGAAACGACTGTGCTGAGAAGTCAGTCTCAGACGGCCAGATACTGTATCACTGCGCTTGCATGAAACAAGCAAATATATAAAAACCAAAAACCAGGTTTCTTTAGGAGGGAGGGGGAGGGGGAGGGAAGTTTCTGTCCGGGAGGCTCTGAGTTTCTGTTCTTCGTGGTGGAAGGGTTTGAAAGAAGTGGGAACGATTTCACAGGAGGAAAAACGTATCAATGTCATTTGGAAATTGCGCTGGTGGATGTCTTGGTGTATATTTTCACCACACTTAATAAAACGTACTCATTCAATAAAGAAGCAAAAGCTGACGGAACAAACTCAGCTGTAACTATTCGTTCAGCGACACTTGCACCAAACCGGAGCAGAAGGTGACGCTGCAGTTAAAAGTCATGCACACCACATGTGTCTACGATTTGTGAAAGATAAAGTAAATAGAACAACGACATCTACTCCCGGCGACCGCACGCCGAAGCTCGCGGAGGCGGAGCCGACGCCCCCCGAGAGCCGAGCTCGCCGGGCGCCGCCGCGGGCGGGCGCCCCCTGGCGGCAGGTGCTGCGCAGGGCCAGCGGCCCGCGGTCGCCACGAGCCCCCCGCAGGCCGGGGCGGACGCCGCCGCTCGCCGAGACCCCGCCGGACGGGGCGCCTGGTGGCCTCGACGGCTGACCGGGTCTCCAAAGGAAAGCGTCTCGGTTCAGGAAGTTCACAGAGGGGGCCGCAGAAATTGCTCAAACGTCCCCTCAACTGCGGTGCATTTTCAAGGGGTAATTTAGTTGGCTACCCAGATGCTTTGTGGATAATCCATCAGTCTGATTTTTTTTTTTTTTTCCAAATAGACCGTGATGACACGGTAGCTCTGACTAAGCAGGGAGCCCTGGGGGCACGGCGCTTAGCTGCCAGCCGAGAGATTTCTGCTGGGACCAGCCCTGCACCGAAGCGCGCAGCAGTCAGCTTCCGTCAACATCACGACCTTGAGAACCCGTGGGCTGTTCGGCGCTGTCCCACAGCGTCACCGGGAGTTGAAAGCGACTCGACAGCACACAGTGTTGCTGTTATCATTTTATGATGAGAATGAAAACTCCGACGATAATACCATTTCAAGACTGTTAAGGCGCCCAGCCTGGTATGTCATCTCTCAGAGGGAATCTGGAAATAGACCGACAGAAGAAATCTGTGTCTATCTGTGTCCTTTAGGATAAAACGTGTGTCAAAGAAATGCAGAGCTGATACAGTATTATGGATGATTTGTAACGTCTACAAATCAGAAGATGTCTGAAACGGGTTATTTTAAACCTGGTTAGGATGAATGTCTGTGAAAAACACATCCCTGAACATTTCAAGGCGCACCCGTGGTTCACCTGGGACCCTGGCTGGTAATTCCTGCCACAAACAGTGAAGATGAATTAAGTACAGCTGTGTCAATGGAAGACCCGTCTCAGGAGCATAATCCTGATTTCAGAAAACAAGTTACACAAGGAAATGCAAAATGGTGTCTCCACTCAGGAAGTTAGTTTCTGCAAATCAATAAAGAAATGTCTCTTGCCTTGCAACTCAGCACCTGCAATCCTGGACGTTTGTCCCGGAGACACAAAAGCTTACTTCTACACCAAAACCCATCAGCAGCTTTAGGCTTAATAGCCAAGCTATTTTTAGATTAACTATAGTAATGTTATGTATCAAAAATCAGATGGGCTAAAACTATATTTGGAGAAAAATTACTCCCATAGCTTTCGATGTTTTATAATTAAACAAGGGGTCTCTGGGTGGGGTGAGTGCAGGACTATTAACAGGAGGATCAGTGGGTCAAGCCCACCTAGAGGTGCCTCACAGGATAGCCTTGGAAGCCGTGGAGTGCAGTCCCCCTGTGTACACCCACATCACTGTGGCAGGAATCAGCTCCATGGCAGCTGGTGTAATGAAATGAAGAAGACTGGAAAATAAGTTAACTGAATTTTAAATTCAACAACTATGTGTTTCAGCCTAAGTGCCTAAGGCAGCAAGCTCCACCGTGAATGCTCCTTACAGAAGGGGTGATGGGGCGGGGAGACGGGAGTCTGAGGGGTGGTACCCAATACATCTTCAGTGTGCTGTCTCACAGGATGCCCCTCCTGTCCCAGGAAGAAGAGAGAAGGCCTCCAGTGGAAGCCTGTTCTGCACAGCCTGAATCCCTGGCTCCCAGAGGGCCAGTGGGCTGCAAAGGTGGCCACAGTCCCAGAGGGCGGACGGGCCCACATCCCGAGAGGTGAGTCAGGCCAGGGAGATCTAAGATGACCCAAATTCTGAAAGATGTAAAACAGCACTTAAGAGGTGTCAGATACAACAGCAAAAGACTGCTTTTTGTTTTGTTTTGTTTTTTTTTTTAAGTAGCAAAAAGAAAGCAAATAAAAGGTAATTAAAAGCTAGAATTAAATGGAAAGCAAAAAATGAATGTTCTTGTATTCCCAAACCTCCAGGTTCTGAAAGACACTCTTTCCCAAGATTCTGTGGTTACGGTGAGATCTGTTCAAACACATTACCTGGAAAACATTTTTCACAGTGGAAAACAAAAATGTTTTCCCATATATTTTCAGTAACTTGAAAAATGATGCCTCTTCCCACAGATGGGTAAAATGCTTCATGAGCACCTAAAGGCCCCCGCCGCTGGGTAGTCTTCGAGTCCTCTCTCTTGTTCCTTTTTACTGGCTTCGCCCCAGCCCCAGCCCCTGGGTTTACTGGAAGGATCATTTGCTGGACTCTATCCCTTCAATCAGAAACCATTTACTTTGTTTCTGACTTTACCGTGTGCTCCTTCTTCCCCACCTCCAGTTTTTTTTTTGGTGACTTGGTTGGTTGTTTTTGTTTATTTGTTTGATTTTGGTTTGCTTGTTTGTTTTTTGCTATTGCCTGGTTTTTTGCTCTTTAAGGAGCATCTTTTCTGTCCTTTCCCGTGTTATTGCTGCTTGTCCTCCTTGTCCCTGCTTTCCTAAATCAGACACTTACAGCTCTGCCATGGCTCATCAAAAAGCACTGTATTTTCATCTGCCGATTTGGAGGAAGACTGACTGCGTCAGCACTGGCTATCTGGATTGGAGGCTCGGATCTGGGACTTCTCAACCCATTAGTCCCATGTGCTTCAGTTTCTCTGTCTATAAAGATGGACAGAATAATAGTTAATTCAGAGGTCTGTCGTGAGGGTTAAACACGACAGCTTAGGTATTTCAGCACTCACAACAGTGTCTGTGGGTCGCACAGTTTCTGCAAATTCTGTTTGGCTGTTACCACTTAAAAGATTGACCCTGACTCACCGGCAAGGGTGTGCAGGAATGGGGACACTCATAGCCTACTGATGACGGTAGAACTTCATTTCTGTACTCCATACACGGCCTTAGAGGGACCAGAGGAGGCTTGGTGGCACAGTGGTTCCAGAACTCAGCTGCTAACTGGCACGTCAGCAGCACTTTGCACCCACCTGTCCTCCCTGGAGACTACGGGGAATTCCCCGTCCCACAAGGTCACTGTCAGAATCAGTTCCACTGGACAGACTTCGGCTTTTGCTTTAACTGGATCAGGAGCTGCACGTGGCATAACAGGTGAGCACTCAGCCACTCAGCAGGAGGTGATGGTTCCCATCGGCCAGCTGCTCCAAGCAAGAAAAGCCCCGGAGATCTGCTCCCTGAAGACCACAGCCCCACGGAGCTTCTCTACTGTGCCAGAAAGGGTTGTTGGCGGTTCACTCCATCGCTCACCACGGAAACCCAGCAGCGAGTTAAGGAGGCCGGTTCCTGCCCTGGCAGGCAGTGTTCCAGACAGGAGCCTGCCCTTTACGGAGCCAATCTAGCACCACACACTAAGTTTCAGGATGTGTGTCTCCTCTGACCGTGTAGTCCCACGTTTGGAAACCTATCCTACACAAATTTGGGGGTAAATGCATGAAGATATATTTAGTTTTATTCACAGTATCTGGGGCTGTGTTGTGGTTGTGAGATGCCAAGAAGTCGGTTCTGATGGGCAGTGACCCCATGGACAACAGAGTGGAACCCCCTGGGCCCACCCAACCCCCACAATCGTGGCTAGGCCTGAGCCTGCTGTTGCGGCTGCTGTGTCAGTCCGTCTTGCTGAGAATCTTCCTCTTCTTCACTGACCTTCTACTCTACCGAGCATGATGTCCTTCTCCAGGGACCAATCCCTCTTGACGACACGTCCAAAGTATGTAAAACGGAATGTCACCATCCTGGCTTCTAAAGAGCACTCCGACCATACTTCTTCCAAGACAGATTGGTTCATTCTTCTGGCAGTCCACGGCACGTTCAGTACTCTTCCCCAAGACCATGATTCAAGGATGTCAGTTCTTCCCTCTTCCCTGTTCACAGTCCATCTTTCACGCCTATATGAGGCCATTGGCTTGGGTCAGGTGCACCTTAGTCTTCGGAGTGATGTCTTTTTTTGTTTTTTGAGACTTTAAAGAGGTCTTTTGCAGCCGATTTGCCCAGTGCAGTGTGTCTTTTGATTTCTTGACAACTGCTTCCATAGGCATTGATTGTGGAATCAAATAAAATAAAATCCTTGACAACTTCTGGCTGGCTTGGCTTGACGATCTCAGTCCTTTCTCCATTCATCACGATGTTACTTACTGGTCCAGTTGTGAGGATTTTTGTTTTCTTGATGTTGAGGTGTAATCCATAATGCAGACTGCAGTCTTTGATCTTCATCAGTAAGTGTTTCAAGTCCTCTTCACTTTCAGCAAGAAGGGCTGGGTTATCTGCACAGCACAGGTTGTTCATGAGTCTTCCTCCAATTCTGATGCCTCACTCTTCTTCATGTAGTCCAACTTCTCGGATTATTTGTTTGGCATGTAGCAGGAAAAAGATAAATTCGGCCCATGGAGCAGAAAACACCTCAAACACCATCTTGTTTGTAGAGGAAGAGGCTATTTATTAGCTAGCAGTGTGGCAGACAGACTCAAGTCTGAAAAATAGCCACACACCCTGTTCTGTTATCAGACATACCCATTTATGTTTTTCCAAGAAAGCAGACAAAGAAATTTCCATGTATTTTCTTGTTAGGGTCCGTGATTTTCAAGATGTGACACTGTTACTTTAAAGGTTAAATTTTATTTAAAAATATGCCCAATAGGAAAAATACTGGTGCACCAGGGACGCACCCCAAGCTACACAGAGCAGGGGGCGACCACAAGTTTCCTCAGTGCCCAGTATTTAAGTCGTGAGATTGCAAAGCAGGGAGGGTGAACTGACCTTTACATTGATTGGTTAACTCCTATTAGTTGTAAAATGTGGTCAAGGTCTAGGGGTCACTTGCAGGCTGTCACTTGCAAGGTTGCCCCCAGGCTTGTCTTGTGACAGTGTTTTGTAAGATAAAGGTAAGATTATTCTATGGTATTTTCTGCTATTAAGTTGTTTCCTGGGGCTTTCTTCAATACCTCCAATTTTTACCGGGCCCTTCCTCATTTCAACATTCCCCCCTTGAGTTCTTATTCCAGAGTCAAATCTTAGACTCTGAGTGGGTGCCAGGCTGATCAAGGTCCTGGCTGGTCAGGGGGTGGTAGGTCTGGTGTTGGGGCTGATGTTTTAGGACCAGGAGCTGGCTAGTTTTTCTCTTAAGTAATTTAGAATGTAGGGACCCACAGTTTTAAAGTTAAGGTGAAGAGGACAAGTGGTCCTGTTAACACAGTGACAAGGGTGGTCAGCCACGGAGACCAGGAGAACAGAGACTCAACTGATCCTAATGAGGTCCCCTATTTTCCCTGATCCCGGGTGCATTGGTTTCACAGCCCCATGTATAACAGAAATAATCATTTGTTCCTCCATATGATCCATAGACACTAGCCCCGGGACAGACGTAAAATTGTTTCTTAGCCAGTTGTTGCATGAGGCAGTTAGTAGCACACCCCCACCCATCAGCATGTATGCATCCCCCAGTATTTATGAGTGTTCGTGTGGACAAACCGGGTATGGGTCTTTCTTAAGCTGTGAGCCTATAGAACCCCCCACAAGGTCACATGAATCAAGGTGAAAAACTGGTGAAGTCACCTCGGGAGGGCCAGTTAGGGTCGGTTCTTGAACTTGCCGGCCAAGGTTTCTTGGAGTCGCCTCAGGGCCAGCATGTTGTCGCACCTTCCATTGAAGGTAGATGGGAGTGACAGACCCAGGGCCGGATCCTGTCAACCTTGACGGCAGTGGGGGTTGTCAGGATTACTGTGTGGGGTCCTTTCCAACGGGGCTCCAAAGTCTCCTTTTGGTGTCTCAGGACCCAGACTAGACCCCCGGCTGAAACTGATGTGGCTTTACAGGAGGGAGATCGTGGAGGCATCTCGACAAGGGGAAAAGCAGATCTTGAGTTTTCTGCAGGGCCTGGAGGGACTTAAGCAGGTCATGATTAGAAATTTCAGCAAGTATGTCATGCCTTGGTTTAGGGCAGAGGGGTGTGGCCACCCGAAAACAATTTCACAGGGCATAAGGCCTTGGGGGTAGGGAGAATTACACAGACGCATTAAGGCAAAGGGAAGCAGGGCCGTCCAGTCACCGCCAGTTTCTAGGGTCAATTTGGTTAAGGTCTCCTCAAGGGTCTGGTTCATCCTCTCTACCTGTCCTGAACTCTGGGGGTGATAGGCACAATGTAGTTTCCAATTAATCCCCAGAACAGATGTTACTCACTGAGAGACTATGGCCATAAAGGCAGGGCCATTGTCTGATCCTAGTATCAACAGAACCCCCGAAACCTAGGTAAGACTTCTTCCAGGAGTTTTTTTTTTTTTTGAAACTACTTGTGCTGTCTCTCTCCCAGAGAATGTGTCTATGAAAACTAAAAGGTACTTATATCTGTATCTGCTGGGCTTAATTTCAGTGAAGTCCAGTTCTCAATGTACTGCAGGCATAGTGCCTCTTTCTCTCTCACCTTGGTGGGCCTTACCGGAGCTGCTTGCATTAGTGGCCTGGCAGACTTGGCAGGTGTGCGTTATTCCTTTAGCCAACCAGGGTAGCTAGGGTATATAGTACCTTGGAGATAGAAGTTCTTGGATTCTGTTGCTCCCAGATGGGTGGTCTGGTGGATCTGGTGGATGAGCTTCTCTTCCAATTTTTGAGGGAGAATGGGGAGCCCTCCCGAAGTATAGTGTCATCCTTTCTTCTCTTCTAGGTGGGCTCCTTGGGAAGGGTTGGCTTGGGGAGCTGGATAGAACTGATCTCCAGGAGGCTGAGGGCAGCTTCCTTAGCTGCTCGGTTGGCTAGGTTATTGCCTCGGGCTTCCATTGTTTCAGCCCCATGATGTGGTAGGCATCTCGTAGCCACTGGTCACGGGCATTGTGCGTCTGGGGCACAGTGAGGGGTGGCAAGTCAGGGGACAGGCTGGCGTCAGGAGGCTCCTCGTCATCTGAGAGGCCGGATCTGGTGGGTAGGAGCTGTCAGAGTGCAGGGACAAGGGCAGATCCTGGCACAGGCTCAGGTCTTGGCACAGGTGCTTATAGTCCTGGATTGACTCATACAGACCTCACAGCTGACACAGCAGCGATATGTCCAGTTCTCATAGTCCCACCTGTAGGCAACATCTCCTTGTACAGCACCGTTAATGTAGTGTCAAGATTGACCGGGCAGCGTGGAGCGGCGGGGCCGGCGACAGGGCCCGCATTGGCAATGCCAGCGCTGTGGCGGGGTCTGTCCAGAACTCGGGCTGGGGGGCGGAGTCAAGATGGCGGACTAAGGACACGTCTCTTTCTATCCCTCTGGAAACCAAGACCTGAATTGACAATCAAACAGAGCCTTCTGATCACCTAATCAGCCTCAGGACATGGCACAGAGCTGTTAATTGGGACTTCATACCATTCAGTGAAAAATCTCCTCTCTTTCGCTGACTCCCGCTCCTGGCTAGCCCCGGCTCTCACGGACGGAAGGTAAACGCACCATTTTGACTTTTTTTTCCTCTGTCTCGGCTGGCGGGCGGAGCTGGGCCTTGCCCGGCGGCTGGACTCAGACACGCTGCTAGGGGGATAGGCAGGCGAAATTCCCATGTTCTGAGAGCCAGGCTCGGGACTCTGTTAATCTAGACACTTTGAGCCTTTCGTTTTGTAGCTGCCTCAGTGGGGTTTGTGCGGAACTCCATGGTCAGGGTGCGGGACGCCATGTTGGTACCGAGATTTTAGCGGGACCTCGTTCTTAGCCTGGGAGCCAGCGCCTGCAAACGGGACAGCGCTTCTCCATCAGAAAAGTAGTGAGTTTGCATAGTGCTGCCTACATTGGGGGCCCTGCAACAGAAGCAGAGGAATCGCTGCCTCTGGGCACCTTTAGCCCCTCTGTCTGCTGCCTGTGTGGAGGACGCTATCTTGGGTACGGTGGCCGCAGCTGGACCTAGTTCTTAGCTTGGGAGCCAGAACCTGCCCACAAGAGAGCGCTTTTCTATCACAAAACCAGTACTTGACACAGTGTTGGATAAGGCTAGGTCCGGTCAGCAGAGGCCACCAGGGCAGTAGCAGGGCTGTATTCTGAACTAGTTTGTTATCATCTGGGGTCGGATACAGTGGCGCTTACTTTGTCAGATGGGAAGAGGGACCTCTACACCTGAAAACCTAACTGACTTGTGAACTGGTCAGATACCTTTTGCTTTACATTTGAAGACAACCTAGAGAAACATTTGCAATCCATCCTCCAGTACCTCTTCCAGCCTCTATATACTCACATGGGACCCAAAAAGCAACAGACAATTGTGGCATACAAGCAATCACTCATGGCTTCAGAAGGCTCCCAAACAAAGCAACCAAGGAGTTTTCCAGATGAAGAAACTTTTATGAAAGCATCAGGAAGTGAATACAAATTGATTATATACAGGGCCCTTCTAGACCTTATACAAAATGCAGCAGAACAAAATGAAAAATTAAGCAAGTTGTTCGATCTGATGGAACACCAGTACTCTGACATCCAACAGATCAAGAAGAAAATCAAAGACATAGAAGCTTCCATGCAAACCCAAGAAAACAGAATGGAACAAATGGAAAAAAGAATTTCTGACTTGGAAGACAGAGCTACTGATGCATCCAGCATCTATGAGCAGAAATCAGAAAAAAGAAACAAGAAAAATGAAGAAACATTAAGAAGCATGTGGGACTCTATTAAGAGGAACAACCTTCGATTAATTGGAGTCCCTGAACAGGGTGAGACATCTGAGAACACAGAGAATATTGTTGCTGAGCTGCTGAAAGAAAACTTCCCAGAAATCATGAAGGAACAGAATATAGACATCTCAGATGCATATTGTACGCCACCCAATATAGATCTCAAAAGAAAGACCCCAAGACATATTATAATCAAGCTTAACAAAATGAAACATAAGCAGCAACTCTTAAAGGCAGCAAGACTCAAGGCAAAGCTAACATTCAGAGGGAAACCCTGTAGGCTCTCATCAGATTTCTCAGCAGAAACCATGCTGGCACGGAGACAGTAGCACGGCACATTCAAAGTCTTGAAGGAGAAGAACTTCCAACCAAGAATTATATATCCTGCAAAACTGTCTTTCAAACATGAAAATGAAATTAAGACATTTCCAGATAAACAGAAACTCAGAGACTTTGTAAAAACCAAACCCAAATTACAAGAAATACTGAAAGAAGTTCTTGGCTTTGGCTTAGAAGAACGAAACCACTAACTTTATATTTTAGAACGACACACTACTCAATACTCATTTAGGGAAGGCTCCAAAGTAAATCACAGCTTTGATTTGGAAAGAAGCAATCCAGTGATCATCATGAAAACTATGGTGTCATCATAATAAAAGAGGGATGTACTACTGTCGTTATAGTCCTTCCAGATGGAGAGGAAGATGACCAGACTGGTAGTAATTAAAATTAGGTTTATAAATAGTTTATTAAGGGGGTTCATAGGGGCAGCTATAAAGCACAACAAAGATGTATCATACCATTTCAAGAAATCTAACACACAAGTCTCAACAACTAGAAAACCAGCTCTGAAAAAGGTGAAAAATCAACTCACAAAAAAGAGTGTCTCAGAACAGACTAATAAGAACAACAGAGAAAACATTAACATAAAAATAAACATATCACAATGGCAGCAGTGAACACATACCTATCAATAATTACATTGAATGTGAATGGACTGAATGCTCCAGTAAAGAGACACCGAGTGTCATCTGGGATCAAAAGACACGACCCATCCATATGTTGTCTACAAGAAACTCACTTGAGACCTAAAAACAGGAACAAACTGAAAATTAAAGGTTGGAAGAATATATATCAAGCTAACAATGAACAAAGAAGAGCAGGGGTGGCAATTCTAATCTCAGACAAAATCAACTTTAATGTCAAATCCACCATCGTGGACAGAACTCTGGGCTGTGTGGCTCAGCTCATCATGGGTGCGGCTGTGCTGGCTGTAGACACGCTCCAGCTCCCGCCACGAGCCCCCGCTGGCGTTGAGAAGGCCGCTGAGGCCGTGCAGCAGGGGCAGGCGCCCGGCCAGCGCAGCCTCCGCTGAGGGCAGCCTGTTGCACTGATGTTCCCGATCATCGGCTACCACCGCTGCCCCTGTGTACCTGGTGCCATCCCTGATAAAACTGCTCCCGTCAGTGAACAGAGTGAGATCAGGGTCCCGCAAGGGAACGTCCGTAAGATCTCGGCGAAGTCCATGCTGTTGGCTAAGCACCTCAGTGCAGTCATGCGGTTCAGCCTCCAGGTCCAGATCAGGCAGCAGTGTGTCTGGGTTTAAGGCTGAGCTAGAAGCAAACACAGCTGGGGGCTGATCTAGTAATAAAGACTGGTAGTGGGTTAGCCGGGCATTGGAAATCCATTTATGAGGCGGGCTACGCAGGACTCCCTCGATGGCATGGGAGGTAGTGATGGTCAGGGGCTGTCCCATAGTCAGTTTTATCAGAGTCTTTTGCTAGTTGAGTGGTGGCTGCAACAATTCTAAGGCACCTTGGCCATCCTGAGGCCACTGGGTCTAGCTGTTTAGACAGACAGGCCACTGGCCTTTTCCATGGGCCGAGTGTCTGAGTAAGGACTCCCTGGGCTATTCTTTTATTTTAATGCCAATGCTGGTGCCTCCAGGAGCGACTTCTTTATAGTCTGGAAAACCTGTTGTTTCTTTAGTCCATATAAAATTATTTTCCTTTCCTCGGGTCAGCTCGTATAGGGGGCGCATTATCTCTGCAAATCCTGGGATCCAGAGTTGGCAGAACCCAGCGGATCCCAGGAACTCCCTCACCTGCCGCGGCGTACACGGGGTGGGAATCCCAAGGATAATCTGTTTTCTTGCTTTGGATAGGGAGTATTGTCCCCCCTTGAATTGGAAACTCAAGTAAGTCGCCTCCTGTTCATAGACCTGTGTCTTTTTAGCAGAGACTCGATATCCCAATTTCTCCAAGAGAGTTAACAGGGACTTGGTGTCCTTTAAACAAGTGTCTTCATCGGGTGCCCCGAGTAGTAAGTCATCTACATATTGTAGAAGGGAAATGTCAGGCCACTGATACCTGTACTCACGTAAGTCCTGATGAAGGGCCTCAAAGATGGTGGGAGAGTTCTTGAACCCTTGTGGCAGGCAGTCCAGGTCAGCTGCCTGCTGGAGCCATCTTCTGGGTCCTGCCATTCGAAGGTGAAGAGGGGCTGACTCTGCGGGCTCAGGGGTTTACTGAAGAATGCATCCTTTAAATCCAGCACTGAATACACCCGGTGTTCTGGTAACAGAGAGCTCAGGAGAGTGTACGGGTTAGGACTGGTCTGGAGTCCAGCCCTCCTGCCTTCCTCACCCGCAGGAGAGGAGTATTCCAGGGCGACTGGCAGGGCACCAGTATTCCATGTTTTCTGAGTCTTTGAATGTGGGCCCTGATCCCTCTCTTCACTTCTGGCACAATGGGGTACTGTGGCACCTGAATCGGGCTGGCAGATGGTTTTAAAGTCACTATAACCAGTGGTTGGTGTTTGGCCAGCCCTGGGGAGTTGTTTTCAGCCCAAACCTGAGGAATCTCTTTGATCAATTGATTCACTGATATCACGAGGATAGAGCAGGGGCCCCTGTCAGAACCATCATAAAATCTGTATTCTTCCTCTAAAGGGGCTATCACATTGACTTGGGGTGTCAGGTAAGCATGATCCCCAGCGAAGCAGATAGTCACCTGCATTTTTGATAACAAGTCTCTTCCAAGTAAAAGAGTACGGGCATTCAGACATTACTATAAAGGAGAGGGAAACAGTCTTAGCTCCCAGATCGTTCGTCAGTTCATGAGTAGGCATTAACCCCAGTAGCTCCTCGTGCTAGGGTTTTGGTTTCAGTTACAGGTCCTAGGGGTTCAATTAGAACTGAGTCGCTAGCCCTGGTGTTGACCATGAATTCTACTGGCTGTCTCCCTATTTTTAAGGTTACCCTGGGCTCGGGGGCAGGCCTGGTGAGCCCTGACGCCCTCAGGCCTCTAGGTTAAGAACCTTTGGAGGGGGCTTTCTTTAGGGGCACTCACCCTTCCAATGTCCAATTTCCTTGTAGTAGCACACTGGTTTCTCTGCAGGGGAGGCTTTCCTGGCTTCCTCGTCTGATCCGGTTTCTTCTCCCAAGGGCGCAGCGGCATGTGGCCCTGGGCTTCTGCCAGGAGGATTCTGCTTACCTTTTTGGCTTGTTTGTCTTCTGGTAGTTCGTGGTTCAGCTCGGATAGATTCTTTCCCTCGAATCCTTCTATTTTTTGTATTTTTTTCTTTTGATGTCAGGGCTGACTGTCCCACGAAGGCTATGTTAATGGCCCGTTGATTTTTGGGAGACTCAGGGTCAATGGGAGTATCTGTGCGGTATGTCTCCATCAGTCATTCCAGAAAGGCTGCTGGGGATTCTGAGGGTTCCTGAATTACCTGTGTTACTTTAGACAAATTTGTGGGGTGCCTAGCAGCGGCCCGGAGACCCCCCATAAGAATCTGGCGGTAGACAGTTAGGCGCTGCTTACCTGCAGTGGTGTTTGGGTCCCAATTCGGGCGAGTCAGGGGAAAAGCATGGTTAATTTCATCTAAATCACTTGTAAAGTTTCCATCATCTCCCAGCACCCGTTTTCTGGCTAGGGAAACAATCTTAGTCCTCTCCTCAGTAGTAAAGAGGGCTTGGAGAAGTTGCTGTATGTCTTCCCAGGTGGGGCTGGTGTGTTACAAAGATGGTTTCTAAGAGATATATCAAGGTTTGAGGTTTTTCAGAAAAAGGGGGATTCAGCATTTTCCAATTGTAAAGATCAGAGGTTGTAGAAGGAGTATAGACCAAGAAGGGGGTCCCAGCCTCAGTCATGTGCCCTATAGCTCGCAAGAGGAAAATATGAGGGAGGCTTCTATAAGTGGTTTAAAAGATTGACCTGATCGGGTATGGGCTGGGCTCTGGAGATCAGAGGAAGGTGGTGCTGCAGAAGTGGCGGGGGTCCGGGGAGCAGTCGGGACTGGAGGGTCTGCAGGGACCCTATACAGGCCACGGAGACTGGCTTTGGCTCCCTCAGCCCCGGTGGCGGCAGGAGGAGAAACGGGAACAGGGGGGTAGGGAAGTGGGAGACTCAGTCAGAGGAATCAGACGGAGGAAGGGAAGCTGGCGGGGGTTTTTGAGGAGCCCTGAGCCGCCAGGGTTGTAGGAGGTTGTTTAGGGGGAACATAGGGTTACAGCCACACAGGTGGCCGCCTGAGGAGGTCATGCCAAGCAACAATGTATGGCATTTGGTCAGGGTGACCCGGATCGCCAAAGATGACCTGAAAAACAGAGTGGGTTTGTTTTAATGTCTAGGGATCCCGTGGGTGGCCATCCAGTACCAAAAGCCGGCCATTCCAGATTACAAAGTGTGCAGAGTTTTCCTGATCGCACCTTGCCGAAGTCTCGGGCTCGTTTCTGGAAATCTGAAAGTGGTTAAGGAATAGGTCTAGGGGTGTTACAGAGTGAGAAGAAGATTGCCCCATGGTGGCAAAAGTAACAATCAGGACAAACAACACAATCAAACAGACAACGGAACAGACACAGACCGGTCATGGAAGAAACAAAACAAAAACCAGATGCGGGATTTACAGGCCGCAGAACCAAAAAGGAACCAGCGGTGCCCACCCAGATGGAGAGCTGAGGCGTCCCCCAGCCTCCGACTCAAGAGAGCAGTTCTGCGTCCAGATTCTCTCTTAGTGAGTCCCAGAACCAGAGCTCGAGCACAGACAGACAATATCCAGACTCACCGGTGAGGTCCAAACTAGATCGGCCGGCCGCGGAGGTCGCTCTTGAAATCCCGGGAGAGCCCCCAAATGTTAGGGTCCGTGATTTTCAAGATGTGACACTGTTACTTTAAAGGTTAAATTTTATTAAAAAAATATGCCCAATAGGAAAAATACTGGTGCACCAGGGACGCACCCCAAGCTACACAGAGCAGGGGGCGACCACAAGTTTCCTCAGTGCCCAGTATTTAAGTCGTGAGATTGCAAAGCAGGGAGGGTGAACTGACCTTTACATTGATTGGTTAACTCCTATTAGTTGTAAAATGTGGTCAAGGTCTAGGGGTCACTTGCAGGCTGTCACTTGCAAGGTTGCCCCCAGGCTTGTCTTGTGACAGTGTTTTGTAAGATAAAGGTAAGATTATTCTATGGTATTTTCTGCTATTAAGTTGTTTCCTGGGGCTTTCTTCAATACCTCCAATTTTTACCGGGCCCTTCCTCATTTCAACACTCTTAATTGGCAGTTACAGGTATACAGATTTTCATATTGCATTTCTGCTGACCCAGCAAACTTAAAGAGACACTAGATAAACAGTTAGCATTAAGTTACATGGGAAGAAGCTACCCTCTCCTTACAAACTAGGCTTATCCAGGATTTCTATGGGGAGGGAGGAGCATCTTGGGCTGGCTCCAGAGAGAGGCATCTGAACTTTTACCTTCTCCTTAGAAACTGAGCTTATCTCAGAATTTCTACAGGGGGCTGAGGGGCACTGGTGCCCCAACCCTAATTTAGGCATCAGGCAGAAAGCAGGCATTGATTTGAATAGGGTTTGGGAGGTTCCTCCCAAAGCAAACTGGTGCCTTGTTATCTAAATAGGGTAACAAAGGCTACTTCCTCAGGTGAATTCACCTTTCAAGGAGGAAAGCATGTAGGCCTGGGTGTGGATGCAGAGGTCACATTCAGCAGGCCAGACCCGTTGTTTTTGAGGATCTGATGTCATGCATTCCAGCCTTCTTGTCTGTTTACAATCACTCGTTTATAGGCTCACAAGCCCTCTACCCAGGCCTTCTGGAATTTAAGTGGTATTTTCTTAAAAGCTTTTTCTTCCTCTCTCAGGCATACAGACTGAAAAGGTATGGTGAAAGGATAAAAGCCTGTCACACATCTTTCCTGACTTTAACCTACACAGTGTCCCCTTGTTCTGTTCACACGATGCCTCTGTAACTGGAACACCTAGTCACAGGTTCACACTGCCTTGTCACCACAAAGTCAGACGTAGAGACAGGAAGGGTTGTGCTTTATTCAGATGGCCAGCAACCTGAGAAGATGGTGAGTTAGCATCCTAAAACCATCTTAATATCTCATCTCAAGCCCGAGGGTTTTATAGGAGGAAGGAAGAAGGGTTAGAGGAAAAAAAGGGGGTATTATTCAGCTGCCCAGGGGGTTGGGAGGGTGCCTGTTAGATGCCGGTTGTCCAGGAACTGTGACGTTATGTGGGTCCCTGGGCAAGGCCTGGAGTCACAAGGTGGGTGATGTCACCTGGGCAGTATCTCAAAGTCTCATCTCAAGCCAGAGGGTTGGGGGGGGTTGTTGGTCACAAGGTGAGCCAGAGTCGTGGGGTAAGGGTACGGGAGAGGTCAGAGGAAACGTGACGTCATCTGGACTTTGCGGCTTCCTCAGGGCCCTGGGTAAGGTGGGGGGTGTTACCTGGCTCAGTCCCCTGGGCAGGATCTGAAAAAAAAAAAAAAAAACCAATCTCTGGGTTAGTCATTGTAATTTTTCTAGTCAAGCTGAGAGATTAAGCAATGATTTTTCATCAATATTTTACAATTATTAGCCTTTTACCTCTTGATCCATGTAGACATCCCTCAGGATCACAATAGAGTGTTGTGGAATTCCCGTTCTCCTCAGCATCAGCTGCACTTTATTATGACCCACAGTCAGGTGCCTTGGCATAGTCAGTGAACCACAGGTCAACATCTTTCTTTACTCTCTGCTTTCAGCCAGGATCCATCGGACGTCAGCAGTGATGTCCCTGGTTCCATGTCCTCTTCTGAACACAGCTTGAATTTCTGGCAGTTTCCCGTCAATGTGCTGCTGCAGCCACTTTTGAACAATCTTCAGCAAAATTTTACTTGTGTGTGACATACATGATGTTTGAAAATTTGCCCATTTTGACGGATCACTTTTCTTGGGAATAGGTATAAATACAGATCTCTTCTAGTCAGTTGGCCAGGTAGCTGTCTTCCGAATGTCTTGGCATAGATGAGTGAATGCTTCCAGCACTGCACCTGTTTGCTGAAACATCTCAATTTATATTCCATCAACTTCTGGAGACTTATTTTATGCCAGTAACTTCAGTGCAGCTTGGACCTCTTATCTCAGTATCATTGGTTCCTGATTATATGCTACCTTCTGAAATGGTATAGACTTTGTGTGTTTACCCCATCTTCAATACTCCCTGTATTGTTTGATATTTTCCCCGTAGAATCCTTTATTATTAACTCAAGGCTTGAATTTTTTCTTCAGTTCTTTCAGCTATAGAAATGCACAACAATTTCTTCCTTTTGGATTTTTAGCTCCGTATCTTTTCATATGTTCATTATAATACTTGGTTTTCTTGATCTGCCCTTTGAAGTTTGCTATTTAGTTACTCTACTTCATCATTTATTCGTTTCACTTTAGCTACTTGTTTCAGTCAGCTAGGGCTGCTCTAACAGAAATATCACAGAGTGGATGGCTTTAACAAAGGAAAGTTTATTCTTACACAGTCTGTTAGGCTACAAGTCCATATTCAGGGTGTCCGCTCCAGGAAAAGGCTTTCCCCCCGAGTCAGCTCTGGAGGAAAGTCTGGTATTGCATCAGTCTTTGTCCAGGGAGCATCTTGGCGCAGGAACCTCAGGTCTGAAGGATGTGCTCTACTCCTGGTGCTGCTTTCTTGATGGTATAATGTTCCCAGTTCTCAGCCTGCTTCCCTTTCCTTTTATCTCTTGCAGGATGAAAGGATTAAGGGTGGGCAAGCTATACTCCAGAGAAACTCCCTTTACAGCTGAGCAGAGAGGTGATCTTATAAAGGGATTTACAGTCCCACCCCAATCCTTTAACATACAGAGTAGGAAAACCACAAAATAGAGGACAATCATAAGATACTAGAAGTCATAGCCCAGCCATGCGGCTACACCTATTTGGGAGGGGGGCACACAATTCAATCCATGACACTACTCAATATTTAAGAGCAATTTCCAATGTCTCTTCTGACATCCAGTTGTTTTCGGTTTTGTTTTTTTTTTCTTTTTTTCCTGTCTTTTTAATGACCTCTTGCTTTCTTCATGTGTGATGTCCTTGATGGTACTCCACAACTTGTCTGGTCTTTGGTCATTAGTGTTCAACATGTCAAATCTGTTCATGAGATGGTCCCTAAATTGAAGTGGGCTATGCTCAAGGTCGGACTTTGGCTCTCTTGGACTTATTCTAATTTTCTTCCATTTCATCTTGAACTTGCCTGTGATCAGTTGATGGTCTGTTTCACAGTTAGCCCCTGGCCTTGTCCTGGCTGATGATGTTGAACTTTTCCATCCTCTCTTTCCACAGGTGTGTCCGATCTGATTCCCGTCTGTTCTGCCAGGTGAGGCCCATATGTGTGGTCACCATTCATGTTGATGAAGAAAGGTTTTGCCCTTCTCCGGGTTATCAATAAATACTGGCAGACTGAGTTCCACGAGTGTTCTTTCTCTCTGTAGCTACTCTAGCCCTGGGGGCCATCACTCGTGAATCCTCCTCCATTTGATGGATGAGAAGCGACACCTGACTGTCACCCCAACAGAAACAGCAATGACCTCCCAATTTCCTGCTTTTCTTTTAGTAAATAATGAAACCCACTGCCATGGAGTCAATTCCAACTCACAGCAACCCTATAGGATGAAACAGAACTGTCCTATGGGGTTTCTAAGGAATACATGATAGATTCCAGCTGCTGATCTTCTGGTTAGTAGCCACAGCTCTTAACCACTACACCATCAGGATTTAACAGAAACTCCAGATTTTGGCATGGCCCCTAGAGTCCCACTGGAAAGAATACGTCCCCGGCTGCTCCCGTAGCTGCAAGGCCAGTGACGAAGTTCTGCTAAAGGGAGCAGAGCGGGTCCTCCTGTGCAGTGGGTGGGCTGCCCCCCTCGCCCACCCCATGCCCCCCCTCGCCCACCCCCTGCCCTGACTGAAAAGTGGCCAACACAAGGAGAGTGGGCAGAGCACAGGAGGGCAGGAGAGGGGCCCTGGGAACAATGGCAGCAACCGCCACCAGCTCTGGGCAGTCGGCCAGATTGCTATGTGAAAGATTAAAGACAACTTTTGTTTAAGCCAGTACTTCTCTGGTTTCTCTATTTCAGTAGCCAGGCTTGTATCCTAACTAGCACATCTGACCACAGCGGAGGCTACTTTTTCAAGCGTGTGTGCTCTCTGGCCTCTCTTCTGTAAAACTGCTGCTCTTACTCTGTGCTCATTTTTATTTGTTTGTTTTCTCTTATCAGTATGTCTGTCGGTTTATATGATACAGATATGAACAGTTATGTGGGTTACAGATACTTTTTTCAAATTACAGTTACTTTATTTAATCTTCTGGTACATCAAAATTTTAAAATTTTATGTAGTCAAACATTTCTGTGTTTTCCTGAGTAGTTTCAGAGTCCCTGTTTTATTTAAAAGTCTCTCTTTATACAGAGGGATAGATAGCTAGATAAACAGGCAGCTAAACAGGTAGGCAAGCAGACAGCTGTAGATGATAGATAGACATTGAAGTCATATTTTTCCCTTTTTTATTGTGATTAAGTGAAAGTATATAACCCAAATAAATTTTGCATGCCTGCCTATCTGCAGCTCCTTCTGCTCTCCTTGCCCAGTGACGGCACACTCCTCCTTTTCATTCTGTACTTGTTGTAGCCTCTTAACAAGCTCACGTGCTTCTCATCGCCACCCTCTCCTCTCCCATCTAGAAAGAGACCAGTAGAACAGCCTCCTATAAATGCACAGAAACAGAGTACACACACCACACAGCCACATTGTGTCCCCAAGTCTAATCCATTTTTGTCCAAAGAGTTGACCTCAGTAGTGTTTTCTAGACAGGGGAAGCAGCAGGTCTAGGGGCCATGCTCCTAACCCCCCGGGCCATCAGACCATCAGTTACGGTCTTTTAGTAGAGTTCTTGAGCTGCATCCTTCTTTTTCTCATGTTGCCAGAGGGGCTCAACATTGTCTGCCCCATCATGGCTGTCTTTGGTGGTGGCCAGGCACCATCTGGTTCTTCTGGTCACATGTTGATACAGGCTCCCATTCTGATGGGTCCTTCTGCCTCCTGGGCTCTTTTTCCCTTGTGTCTTTGTTGTTCTCAGTGACCAGCTGTTCCTGATGAATTGGGACCATTTGGTGTACCTCACATGGCAGCTTGCCAGCTTTTAAGACCTCAGACCCCAGTTACCAACATGGGGTGCAAACAACTCTTTTAGCAATAGGCTAGTTATGCCAATTGACCTCTATGTCTCCCAAGAGCATGGTCCCCAGACCCACGCCTGCTACTCTATCCTTGCAACCTTGGGTTGAGGTTAGAAGAGCTTTCAATTTATGGTGAAGTCCCGGTAAGTTGACTTTCTTTCTACTGCGTGCTGTCACCCTTCACCTAATTGAATTCCTATCAACTAACCTATGACCAGCCCTCTCCCTCCCTCTCTACCCTTGCAGCCATCAAAGAGCCTTTTCTTCTGTACATAAGTCTCTGTTTAAGTCCTTATAGTAGGGGCCTCATACAACATTTGTCCTTGTGCCACTGACTCATTGAAGTCATATTTTATCTAAAAGTTCTTGTTATTTTCTACATTTAAACCGTTAAATGATGAATTCATCCGGATTGTGTTTTTGTGAACACACAGTGACTCAGCTACAGCATCCCTTTTGTCAAACTGAGTGACACCCTCCCCTGGTCACGTGTCATTAGTTAGCCCCGACCAGGCTCTCGGTGAGCATCTGCTCTACCAGAGCCAAACAATTCTAATCTGAATGACTTTATGTGATTTGCTGTTGTAGGGCTGCCGTCTAGTCGACTCCCATTCCTAGTGACCCTAGGTGTGCGAGAGAACTTGCTCCACGGGGTTTTCAAGGTTGTGACGTTTCAGAACTACTAGATCACCAGGTCCTTCTTTAAAGGCACCTCAGTGGGTTCAAAGCACCAACATTTCAACTGGTAGTTGAGAGCTTAACAGTTTGTACCCCCTAGGGACTACCTTTATGTGATTTCAGAAGAAAAAACCTCATTGCCATTCAGTGAGTTCTGAATCAGTGACCCTAAAGGACAGAGAAGAACTGTCAGATGGGATTTCTAAGGAGCAGCTGGTGGAGTCAAACAGCCAGCCCTTTGGTTAGCATCTGTAACTGTTAACCCTGCTCCATCAAGCCTCCTTAGGTCACTTAGTATCTGTTAAATAAGTCCCCTTTTATAATTTTTGTTTTGCAAAGTACAAAATATTGTTAAAAGTATTTAAAGAAAAGCTAAACAAACAGAAAAACATCTCATACTCACAGATCAGAAGACTCAACATTGTTAAAATGTCAATATTCCTCAAATTCATCTACAAATTCACTATCAGAATTCCTGCTGATTTCTTTGCAGAAATCAACAAACTGATTCTAAAATCCATGCAGAATCCTTAGGGACCCAGAATAGCTATAACAATCTTGAGAAAAGAGTTACAAAGTAGAAGCACTCAAACTTCCTGATTTCGAAACTTACTAAACAGCTACAGAAATCAAGACAGTGTGGTACTGGCATAAGGACAGACATGTAGATGAATGGAATAGAACTGAGAGTCTAGAAATTAACTCCTGCATTGATGGCCAATTAACTTCCAACAAGAGTGCTGAGACCATAAAATGCTAACCCAACAGCCTTTTCAGCCAACGGTGCTGGGAAGAGAGGACAGCTTTTTTTTTTATTTTTTATTTTTTATTTTTATTTAACATAACTGAGTGAAAATGTACATTCACATGTAAATTTACATGCCCCCCTATATGCAGCTTCTGCTGCTCTCCCTGTCCGGTGACTGCACACTATTCCTCTCTGCTCCATACATGTCTCATCCTCCCAACAGTCTCCTTTCCCTTGAGAGGACAGCTTTTGTTGTCTGCTAGATGCCATCGAGTCCATTTCGACTCACAGTACCCCACAGGCCCCAGAACACACTGCCTGGTCCTGACCACCCTCACAGCCATTGCTGTGATGCCTGAGCCCATTGTCGCAGCCCCTGTGCTATTCTGTCTTGTTGACGGTCTTCCTCTTTGTTGCTGACTCTTTGCCGAGCATGATGTCCTTCTCCAGGGACAGGTCCCTCCTGATAACACGTCCAAAGTCTGTGAGATAAAATCTCACCATCCTTTCTTCTAAGGAGCGTTCTGGCTGCACTTCTTCCAGGACAGATCTGTTTGTCCTTTTGGCGGTCCTTGGTAGATTCAATATTCTTCTTCAGCACCGCAGTTCAAAAGTGTCAATTTGTCACTGGTGTTCCTGATTCATCATTCAGGTTTCACATACATTTGAGGCAACTGAAAACACCATGACTTGGATCAGGGGCACCTTAGTCTTCAAGGTTTCATCTTTTCTTTTCAACACTTTTTTTGCAGCAGATTTGCCCAGTGCAATGCCTTTTGATTTCTCGACTACTGCCTCCATGGACGTTAACTGCTGATCCAAATAAAAGGAAATCCTTGACAATCTCAATCTTTTCTCCATTTATCATGATGTTACTTACAGATCCAGTTGTGAGGGTTTTTGTTTTCTTTATGTTGAGGTGCAATCCATACTGAAGGTTGTGGTCTGTCATCTTGGTCAGCAAGCACTTCAAGTCTTTACTTTCGGCAAGCAAAACTGTGTCATCTGCATAACGCAGGTTGTTAATGAGTCTTCTTCCAGTCCTGAAGTCATGTTCTTCTTCATGGAGTCCAGCTTCTCAAATTATTTGCTCAGCAAACAGATTGAATAGGTATAGTAAAAGGATACAACCCTAGTGCACACCTTTCCTGACTGTAATCCACAGAGTATACTCTTGTTCTGTTCAAACAACTACCTCTTGATCTATGGACAGGTTACTCATCAGCACAACTGTTTTGGAATTCCCATTCTTGGCAATGTTATCTGCAATTTGTTATGATCCACACAGTTGAATGCTTTTACATAGTTACTAAAACACCCTGATAGCATTCTGGTTAAGAGCAATGGCTGCTAACCAAAAGGTTGGCAGTTAGAATCCACCAGACACTCCTTGGAAACCCTATGGGGCAGTTTGCTCTGTCCTATAGGGTCACTATGAGTCAGAATCTACTCAACTGCAGTGGGTAAAGGACATAGAGAGATGCTGGCAAAGAGTGTGCTTCTTGGTTTTAATATATACATGAGGCTGTCTGAGTAGCTCCTGTCCAAAAGTGAGATGAGAGGGTGGAGGGGACAGAAGCTGGGTGAATGGATGTGGGAAGGTCAGGGTGGAAAAGAAGAGTGAGCTGTCATGGGGTGGGAGAGCAGCTAGAGCTGCACAGTGGTGTGGGTACGGGGTTTTACGTGGCAAATTGATTTCAATTGTACATTTTCACTAAAAGCACAATGTTTGTTTTTTTTTTAAATTATCTGTCCTTTACAAAGTATCTACAAATCACTTATAAAGCTGGCCTAGTGACATTTTTAAAATATATATTTAAAAATCATGCTGCAGCTGCTTTTGAATGATCTTCATCAAAATTTGACTTGCATGTAATATTAACGATATTGTTTAACACTTTCTGCATTATGTGGGTTCACCTTTCTTTGGAATGGGTGTAAATACAGATCTCTTCCAGTCAGGTGGCCAGATAGCTGTCTTGCAAATTTCTCGGCATAGATGAGTGAGCATTTCTAGGGTTGCATCTGTTTTCTGAGACCTTCGATTGCTGCCCTGTCCATCCTGGACCTTGCTTTGCCTCAAGCCCTTTCGGGGCAGCTCAGACCTCTTCCTTCAGTGCCTCCAGTTCTTAATCTGTGCTGCCTCCTGAGATGGTTGAATGCTGACTGATTCTTTTGGGTATAGTGACTCTAAGCATGCCTTCATCTTCTTTTGATGCTGCCTGTGTGTTTCGTGTTTTGTCCACAGAATCCAAGTATTGGAACTTGAGGCATGAATGTTTTCTTCAGTTCTGTCAGCTTGAGACATATCAATGGTCTCTGCATACTAACATAGAAGACAGTAAAATAATGTAAGTTTGCATTTCTTTATTTTCAGTGCGTCTTTGTTAATAATCAAGTCATTTCAGGCTACACATTTTCCTCTGAACACAGGTTTAACTGCATCCTGTAGAGTTAGGTGTGAAGGTACCCACAGTTGCAACACTGTACAAATAGTTTGTATCTTCAGATTGGTATCTCTTTGATCCAGGGTTTTATATACAGAGAGAGAGGACTTGCTGATTTCATATGCAGCGGAAGTACTGTCCTATTACACCTTTACTATTCAACTTGTAAGACCTTTCTTGTGGGACAGGAAGTTTGCAAACATTCCGGGGGCTCAAATAGATGCAAAATTCTCCTTTAACGAACATAAATTTAATTGAGGTCGCTAACTGAATTCTTCAGTTCATTTTGAGAGGTTATTTTTCATCCACACAGCTGTTCAGTTCTGGAATGGGTAAGCTGAAGTCTGAGGAAGGGCGAGGCTGAGCGTTCTGGTCTGTGGTCCAGGCTGGAGGGTGCCAAGCAGTGCCTGGAACCCAGGGAGAGGCCGGGCGGGTCAGAGATGGTGCAGGAAGCTGGGGCGGAGCCCGGTTAGGGTGCAGAGCGGGTCAGTCCCGTTGCCAGGAAGCAGACGGGGACACAATGGGGTCTGGGAGCAGGGCTGGGTGGGTGTTGAAATCCAGCTTAGAGTGGGCACCTCACCGAGCTTCCCTCTCCAGGGGCCGTCTGAACAGGTCGGTCGGTCCACTGGGATGTCAGGGCTGGCCCCTGGGGCCTCCCAATGCCCCACGCGGCAGCCCCCTCGCCAGACACACACCCACCTAAATTCATTTTGGAGGCAGGGGATGGAAGGTGGTCTTGGAGCTCTGTCCCCACCCGGTGCCTCGCCACCAAGCGGGGAAACCTACCGTTTGTTTTCCTGGCGCCTGGGATACCGGGTGGGCCCCGCCCCCAGAACCAGACTGAGCGGGAGGAAACCGGCGAGGGTGAGCTCCCCAGCGAATTCGGGGTGGTGGGCTGGGGTTTCTCACCCCCGTCCGTAGGTGCCCCCGCTGCACGCGCCAGCCGCTGAGCTATGGGCTCCGACGCCTGGGTCGGCCCCTGGCGGCCTCATCGACCCCGCGGCCCCATCGCGGCGCTCTGCAGAGGCCCCGGGCCCAAGTACAAGTTGCCGCCGAACACTGGTACCTGGGCTCGGAGAGACTGGGGCGGGGAGCGCAGGGCTCTGGGCAGAAGGCGGGAGGGGCCGATGCTTTCGGAGGCGCGGAGGCTGCAGGCTGAGGCCTCAGGAGGGCAGGGAAAAGGGACTGAGTCTGTACCGAGCGTGTTGTTAGCGCGGTGGGACTCCCGACTGGGCCCAGGGTAGGGGGCCAGTATCTGTGTTTTGGGGTCAGGAAGTCAAGCCCGCGGTACACCAGCGGGGGCCCTGAGCTCCTTGGGGGTTAGGGGAGGCCAGGCCGGTGGTGATGCTGGGACACTCCCTTCAGGCTACATCCTCCACGACCCATCGCGGCCCCGCGCGCCAGCCTACACCTTCGGCGCGCGCCTCCCCACGCAGCAGCAGCCCTGCAGCCCCGGGCCTGGCCACCTGGTGCCTGCCCGCATGACAGTGCGCGGCCCCGACGGCTCCCCCTCCTACTCCATCTACGGGCGCCCGCGCGACGCCGCGCGCTTCCTCACTCCCGGACCGGGTGAGGCGCCCTGGGACCCCTGCCTCCGCAATTCCTAGCCGCTTCCTAGGGGGCCTTCACGGGAACCCCCGCTGACCCCTTAACACCTCTACGGGACCCCACATTCGGGGACCCCATAGCTAGAATCTTAAAATCCAGAGCTCTGATTCCCACGCATCTTTGAGAAATGCTATGTGTCATTGCCTCTAATCCCAGGACTCCAGCCCCCAGCCCCGGTACCAGCTCCCCCCAACCACAAACACACAAACAAGCGCGCGCGCCCGCGTTTTCAGCCCACACCCTCCTTCTGCTGCAGGTAGATACTTCCCGGAGCGAGCCGGGAACGTGGCATACCCCAGCGCACCTAGGCACACCATCGCCCCTAGAAACTGGGGCGTCCAACTTGACCAGCAAACCCCAGGTAAGGCCCGGAAGGACCATCGCGGCCCGTGGAATCCCCTTCTCCTCCTCACGATCCTCCCCGCGCGCGTCCTCCAGAGTGCGCCCCGCGGGCGCGGGGCCCAGGGCGGGCTACCTGGAAGAGGCCACCCACAGCTCGGCCACCCCTTTGCTCCGCTCCAGGCCCCGGGTCCTACACGGTGCCCTCTCTCTTGGGCTCCCGCGTCATCGGGAAAGTCTCAGCGCCAACGTACTCCATCTACGGCCGCAGCTCAGTGGGCACTTTCTTCGAGGACCTCAGCAAGGTGGGACAGGCGCCACCAGGGTCACCGTAGCGCGGTGCCAACAGAGGGGTTCGGAGGCAGAGGCCGGGCTCAGGACCCGCGCGGAATGGAAGCCCGGCCCAGCGGTTCTTCTGCCTCCCCCGCAGACCCCGGGCCCTTGCGCCTACCACGTGGTGAGCCCTGGTGTCTACAAGACCCGGGCCCCCCAGTTCACAATGCCGGCGCGGACTTGGCTCCCCGAAGACAACACCTTGAAGCCCGGGCCCGCGGCCTACAATGTGGACAAGGTGCTCTGGAGTTCCGGGGCTAGGGGCTGGGTGCAGGGGCGGGAGCTGAGGGTTCCGCTCCTGGACCCAGGTCTAAGGTCGGAGGCTCTGCAGAGCCGCCTGGCTCGTCCCCTCGGTCAGCAGCCTCTCCCGCCCACAGCACCAGAAGCCCCGCGGCTGGAGCTTCGGGATCCGGCACTCCGACTACCTAGCCCCAATGGTGACCGACGTGGATGACTGACCCGCCGGACGGGCGCGGACCCCCCGATGTTTACTTAAAGAGTCCCGTGCAGCCGCATGTCTGCCTTTCTGTGCGCGCCACCAAGTCGCTCCGGGAGGGAGGAGGGAGGGAATTCTTTCCACCAAGAGCCCAGCTCCGCCCCAGACGCTGGTCGGTGACCTTCGGAGCGGCCTCGTCTACCTGCCTTTCTCGGGCTGCCGTTGGCCGCACGCAGACCTGCCCTCCACAAGGATCTGCTGACCCCGCGATCCAGGTCCAGTGGCCAGGTGAGCGGCAGGCGAGACCAGGCTGGAACCCGCAGCAGGACGGGCAAGGGCCTGTTTCGGGACAGGTATGGGGTGGAGGTCACCTCGTGGAAACAGACAAGAACACGGGACCAAGGGTCTGAGAGGCAAACGAGACAGGCGTTTGCGAGCAGGGTCGGGCCAAGGCGGTGGCAGGTTCCAGGCGTGTCTCCAACACCGGCAGGCCCAGGGTGATGGAAGCCCCAGGAACCTCGCGAGCTCCTGGTGTCCTCGGGGGCAGAGGGAGTCGGGGCCCAGCCGATTCTGGTCCTGAGCCAAAGCCGCTACCGGAGCTGATCCGGCTGAAGCGGGATGGCACCCGCCTGGACGAGGCGGACATCAGGGGCTTCATTCGCGCTGTGGTGGATGGAAGAGCACAGGGCGTGCAGATAGGTGCGGGGGAGGACTGGACAGCCTAACCCCGACCTCGGCTCTGATCCCGGGGTCAGACCCCACCATTCCCGGGATCACTACCTTTTCACTGATCCCCCGGTCTGGCCCTCCTACTTCCCACACCTGCACCCTACACCCAGGGGCCATGCTCATGGCCATCCGACTTCGAGGCATGGACCTGGAGGAGACCACAGCACTCACTCGGGCCCTGGCTGAATCAGGGCAGCAGCTGGAGTGGCCAGAGGCATGGCAAGGGCAGCTGGTGGACAAACATTCCACAGGGGGTGTAGGTGACAAAGTCAGCCTGGTCCTGGCACCTGCCCTGGCTGCCTGTGGCTGCAAGGTTAGAAGCAACCTTCTCCTCTGACCAAAACTTCTCCCCAGAAACAGCCTAGACCAGACAGAGTCCCCAAAGGCAGGGTCTAGGCTTCTCCCCACTTTAGTCCCCAGAGTAACCAGCCCCCCAGGGCAGAACCTGGCACCTCTGTCCCTTCCATCACCCCCCTACACCTCTTAAGGACAAAACCCAGTCCCTTCCTTCCCCCCAGTTCCTGGGACTAAATGGGACCTCTAAAGTGTGGAATTCTCCCCATCAGTCCTTCAGATTTAAGCCCCTAAAGATAGTTACTGACCTTCTCCCTCAGCCAGGACAATCTCTTTCCCATTCCCTGCGCACCCACCCCAGTTACTTAATAAATGCTTCCAAACTGCAGCTGAAATCCCAGCCAGGGGGCCAGGCTAGAGGTGGGCAGGCACCACATGGGTCACTCAGCACCCCTGCCCACCAGGTGCCAATGATCAGTGGACGTGGTCTTGGGCACACGGGAGGCACCCTGGACAAGCTGGAGTCTATTCCGGGATTCACTGTTATTCAGACCCCAGAGCAGGTAGGGGAGGGTGGGGGGAGTGGATGTGAACGGCCTCTGGTGGGTCATTAACCAGCGCCACTAATGACGACACTGATCTAAACTCAGAGGCCACTGATCGTCACTGGGCTTTGGGAATCAGCGATCCTGATCAGGGTCATTAATGTAGAACGGGTCACAGTCACAGGCTCTTTAGCGACTCCTCCGATCAGAATCACAATCATCCGTGGGTCCCCGATAGTCAACGGTCACCGTTTGGGACTTGTCAAGGTTGCTGACAGAGGGCTGATCATGGTCAGTGATAGAGTTAGCAGGAGTCCTGATGTTGGGGGTCCCTGAGCAGATGCGGGGGCTCCTGGAGGGAGTAGGCTGCTGTATCGTGGGCCAGAGCGAGAAGCTGGTTCCTGCCGATGGAATCCTGTATGCAGCCAGGGATGTGACTGCCACTGTAGACAGCCTGCCACTCGTCACAGGTGACCTGACCCCAGACCCCAGTATCAGCATCCTGCAGAGACCTCTGGCCTCTGGCCTCTGACCTCCAGAGTCAGGGCAGTGATCAGTTAGGGTCCCTTCATCGCAGGTGACTTGACTGCAGGTCCTGCCTCCACGAAACCAGGTGACCTACACTTGACCCCGGAGGTCAGCTGTGTGCAGGTCACAAGTGCTCTGACCTATACAGTGTACCTTGGTCCCCACCAGGCCACAGCCAATTCACAGTGGGTGATCTGGGGTTCAGCCCACTGGGGCAGTCTTCATGAGTGAGTGACCACTGACCTGAGAATTGACAATCCCGCACTCTGGGGGCAACCCTACCTTCGCAAGCTCTCCATTCCCCTCGCCTCCCCCGCCCACCAGCCTCTATCCTCAGTAAAAAAGTCGTGGAGGGACTGACGGCCCTGGTGGTGGATGTGAAGTTTGGGGGAGCCGCCGTCTTCCCCAGTGAGGCCCAGGCTCGGGAGCTGGCAACGACTCTGGTGAGCACCTGTGCCCACAGAAGCCTGTGTGGTGCAGCCTCACCTTAGGGGGCCCTGTGGGATAGGGTTCCCATGTGTGTGAAGTGGAACACTCATGTGTGGCAGGGGCTCTCTGCGGGGTGTCTCTTCGCGAGGGCCCACCGTCCACCTTAAACCCGTGCTGTGTGGCCTTGTCACCGCCCCGTCCTTTCCTCGGGCCCCTCTGTCCACTCACAGCCTTGTCTGGCCCAGTCTTACCCCTATACCCTCCAGGGCTCCCTCCGGCCTGGAGGCCAGGACCCTGCCTGACCAGACACACACTGCTTGAGGGGCATCCCCTCAGCCTTCCCTGGCCCTTCAGCTCTGGGGGCTGGACCAAGGAGCAGCCCCTTGCTGGAGCAGTTTCCAGGATCTGGTGACTGTGCCAGGTGGAGTCTATCCTGGCTGTGTGTCCACAGGTGGAGGTAGGGGCAAGACTGGGGCTTCGGGTCGCGGCCGCCTTGACTTCCATGGACACCCCTGTGGGCCGCAGCGTGGGCCACACCCTGGAGGTAGAAGAGGCGCTGCTTTGCATGGATGGCGCAGGGCCCCCAGACCTGCGGGACCTGGTCACCCGGCTCGGTGAGCGGCTAGGGCCGGAGCCATCCCTGCCGGGAGCCCCAGACCCCGCCGCACCTGACCCTGCCGCCCGCAGGGGGCGCCCTGCTCTGGCTCGGCGGACGCGCGCAGTCTCAGGCCGAGGGCACCGCCCGTGTGGCCGAGGTACTGGACGATGGCTCGGCCCGGGGTCGCTTTGAGAGGATGCTTGCCGCGCAGGGCGTGAACTGGGACTTGGCCCGGGGCCTGTGCTCCGGGACGCCCGCGCGGCGCCGACAGCTTCTGCCTCATGCCCAGGAGCAGGAAGAGCTGCGCGCGGTTGCAGACGGTGAGCGTGGGAAGGGTCGGGGACGCCTGGCCTCTCCCCCAAACACCCCAACCTAGCTCGCTTCCACTTCCCAGAGCCCAGCCGCTCCCTGGAAAGCTCTCCACGGCCCGATCCGCAGCCCCACACTAGAAATCCCTGGACGGGGCAGGGTTCCCCGTCTCTGTGCGAGCCCAGCTCCCGCCGGCGCCCTCTCCCCGCAGGCACCGTGGAGCTCGTCCGGGCGCTGCCGGTGGCGCTCGTACTGCAAGAGCTCGGGGCCGGACGCAGCCGCGCGGGGGAGCCCCTCCGACCCGGCGTGGGCGCCGAACTGCTGGTGGGCGTGGGTCAGAGGCTGAGCCGCGGTGAGCTTCCCTGGCCGCTGTCCTCTCGCCGCTGACCCCGACCACCCCTGGTCGCCCTGCCCCTGACCGCCCGCCCGCCGGCCCGCCGCAGGGACGCCCTGGCTCCGCGTGCACCGGGACGGACCGGCGCTCAGCGACTCCCAGCGCCGTGCCCTGCAGGGGGCGCTCGTGCTCTCGGACCGCGCGCCGTTCGCCGCGCCCTCTCCGTTTGCAGAGCTCATCCTGCTTCCGCCCGCGCGCGCGCCCAGAGAGCCCCAGCAATAAAGCACGAGCCGCGACTTTGCGACGGCGTCCTTGTCCTGACAGGCGCCAGGCGCCAGGCGCGAGGGGCGGGGCTTCGGGGTCGGAGCCCTTTGAGGGTAGAGCCCAAAGAGGGCAGGCGGGGGCGCTGCAAGCCAACACGCGGCCCACGGCGGCCGCCCCTCCCAGCGCACTCACTTTGCACAGGCGCATTGCTACCCTGACGTGGCCCGCCGGGCCCTCCTGCGCCTGCGTGGCGCCTTTGACGCATGCGCCTTGGGGTCGAGCGCTGCAAAGGTCTGAGTCCAGTGACCCTCGCTGAGTCGCGTGGGAGTTTTCGGGCGGCTGGAAGGCCGCGCGGTGCTAGGTGCTCCCTAGGCCGAGTCCTCTGATACTTGGCCGCGACCGGCTGCCTACAGCCTCTTCCTGCTGCTAGGTCTGTGCGCGGATGTCGAGGAGGGGGCGCGGGGTTGGCACGTGCCCGGGAGCCCGTCGGGCGTGCGTCCCAGACCTCTGATGGCCGACCGGCGCCATACCCGAGCCGGGGCCCGGGGGTAGGGCCTGGGGGTGTGGGATCTGAGCCACCTCGGGGACCAGCGCTCCCGACCCCGGCTCGCGCCGCGCACGGCTTCGCGTTGCCCTGAGTCCGCGAATGAGGCACCCACGGGCAGGAGCCATTGGGCCGGCGGGGCTGCCCTGATGCAGTGACGCGGCTGCAATGAGGCAACACAGGGCGCGAGCAGACAAGGGTGCTGTCGGGGAACCTCGTGGAGAGAGGGTGGGCTTGATGGCCACCGGATACTCGTGATGTGCCAGGTTGGCCGTGGAGGGTTTCAGCGAGGGATGGGTCCTGCACCTGTGGGCAAACTGCCGCTTAATCTCAGCAGGTGGGAGAGGAGCCGCACCTAGCTGAGGGCTGCTCAGTCTTTAGGGTTAGAAGCTAGCTACTCGTCCACCTCCTTCCAAAATGTGGGGGTTTATTACAAATAAGCATAATCAAAAACAGAAAACTATCGCACCGGAGACATCTTCTGTTGGTGAGCAGCAGGATGCTCGGCTTCAAGGTGCAGGCACAGAATGGCAGCAGGACCAGACGGTGGGCACCAGGTGGAATGATGCTACAGACTGTTAGGTTAGAGCTGACAGGTCACATGCAGAGGTCCCAGAGGTTAGGCTTTTATGTGTGAGGCGAGCTCTGGGGTGCAGTCTTGGGCACTGGCTAGACTTGACTGTTGGGTAGGTCCTTCGGATGTGTGGCGAATCCTGCCTACAGGAGTGGTCACAGACACGGCAGCTGCCTGTCCCCTCCCGTGGCTTCTGACACCTTTATTTTTTTACAGGTGTGTCAGGTCCATGTTGCTGCTGGCTTGGGCGCCCAAGGGTTGGCAAGGGCTCTCCCAGCTCAAGCTGCTGGCTCCAGCACCCCTTGGAGTTGTGGGGGGCCAGGCCCTGCATCTGAGGCCCCCACTCTTGTCAGGGCAGGGCCCTACAGGACAAGGCCAGGGCCCCAGGCTGAGGACGAGGCTGCTCATCACAGCCCTGTTTGGGGCAGGGCTCGGTGGGGCCTGGCTGGCTGCCCGGGCTGAGAAGGAGCGCTGGCAGCTCCAGCGGCGGATAGAGGCCCTGCGCCAGGCAGCCGTGGGCCAGGGTGACTTCAGCCTGCTGGACCACCAGGGCCAGCCCCGCTGCAAAGCGGATTTCCGGGGTCAGTGGGTGCTGATGTACTTTGGCTTCACCCACTGCCCTGACATCTGCCCAGATGAGCTGGAGAAGCTGGTACAGGTGGTGCAGCAGCTGGAGGCCCAGCCTGGCCTGCCCCCTGTGCAGCCCATCTTTGTCACCGTGGACCCTGAGCGGGACAGTGTGGCAGCCATGGCCCGCTATGTGCAGGACTTCCATCCCCGGCTGCTGGGTCTGACCGGCTCCACCCAGCAGGTGGCCCAGGTCAGCCGCAACTACCGTGTCTACTACAGCGCTGGTCCCAAGGACGAGGACCAGGACTACATCGTGGACCACTCCGTCGCCATCTACCTGCTCAACCCCGACGGCCTCTTCACTGACTACTACGGCCGGGGCAAGTCAGCCCCGCAGATCGTGGACAGCGTGCAGCGCCACATGGCTGCCTTCCGCAGCGTGCTTGGCTGAGCACCGCGCCCCACGTGTCATTAAACGGAAGCTGAGAGCTAAGTGTGTGTGGTCTGCGGAGCAGCGGCCCACAGCGGTGACCAGGCCTGACTTGGGCAGTTCTTGTCTCAGCATAGCACAGCGTTAAAATGGCTTGGTGGGTAGGCGGGACAGGTAGGCCACTTTATTAGACTGGGCCAGCCAAGAAGCAAATGCTCTGTGTCCAGCACACATGGGGCCAGGAGGCTGGCTGCCCACCCACCCATCCGAGTGCCCCGTCAGGGCTGGGCCATGGAGGGGGCCATGTAGGTCTGGAAGCGCTTGTGGGCCCGCTGGTGCGTAAGCAGCCTCAGGGACATAGTGTCCACGGCAGCCTCCAGGCCTGGCTGCTGGGCAATCTCCACTGTGTAGTCATTGGCCTGAGAGGAATAGGTATCAGCCAGGGTCCTGGGATCACTGCCCCACACCCCCATCCCCACTCCAGGGCTACTCACTAGCTGCAGGGAGGCCAGCATGGAGCGACACACCTCAAAGGCAGGCTGGCCAGCCACCAGCGTGGCAAAGGGACACCATTCGTTGAGCTGGCTGAACCGTGAGACCAGCCGGTCCCCATAAGTGTGGATGTCAAAGGGCGTGTGCTGTTCCTGTGTCAGGAAGAGGTGCCAGGCTGTCCACAGGGCAGGCTCACCTGGGGCCAGCACCCAGGCCCCAGGGGCAAGAGACGCTGCTCACCTGCTCCTGAAGCCGGGGCTGGACAGTGTCCTCCCAGTTGCGGACACGCTGGCTCAGCTCCGTCTCCTGCACAAACTTCTGGGAGGTGGCGATGAAGAGTTCCTGGGGGAGGGTGGAGGCTGTGGCCTTCTGTGCAGGCCCCTGGGCACCCTGTCCCCACTGGCTCTGACCTAGACCTACCACATTCTTTTGAACCAGTTCCTCATAGCTGAGGGATGGTTGCCTGGTATCTGCATCTGGAAATGGGACAGCTGTGAGCAGGAATGAGCACCAGGGCCCCTCCCGACCCACCTGGCCAGGTGCCTGCTGCCAGACCTACCCAGGTCATCAGCTTCCCCAGGCCTTGTTCCTTCAGGCTGCAGGTGGTCCTCAGGCTCCAGGAAATCATCTGCGAAAGGGGAGGGCCGTGAGCAGGCGCCACGCCAGCTGGCGAAGGAGCTGAGCCCACGCACGCACCTGCCCCAAGATGCTCCAGGGAGCCTTCCAGTTGCTCGTCCTCGTCCTCGTCCTCAGCCCACAGTGCGTCCTCCGTCGGTGGCAGCCACTGCTCACCCATCTGTCTGGAGGAGGCAGCTGTGAGGGGCGCTCCCCTCGCCAGCTGTTTGGGGCTGCGTGAGGGGACCGTGGCCCCCGAGAGTGGCACTCGCCTCCCGTCTCTGCAGCTTCCGGAGGCTCTCCAGCTGCCGCTTCACGTGCTCCCAGTACAGGACTTCCATGTCTGTGGACAGAGGCCTCGGGCAGGTGGTCCTGTGTCCTGCAGGCCCTCCCTGTCTGTCCAGACAGGCCAGAAGCCGGAGGGATAGCTGTCAGCCCTGAGACTGCCTGCCCGCTGGGCCCCAGCCTCACCTGAGAAGGACGGGCCTTTCCTGCGTGGCCTCCTGCTGTCGGCATGGTCAGCATCTGGGGGAGCACAGTTAGCAGGACCCCAGCCGAGGCCCGGCGGCCTCCCTCCCCGGCCCCTCCGTGTCACCGCGCCCACTCACAAGTGGCCAGGTACCACTGGTGGAAGTCCTGCAGCTTGGTGGCACGTTTCCTCTTGCGCTTCTGTCCCGGAACCTCCTCCACACAGGGGGGCACAGAGAAGGGCTGCCCTGGGGGAAGACGGGTACTCTGTCCTGGAGCCGGACTGCAAGGTACTGGTGACTTGGCAGTGACTTCAAAGGGGACACAATCCTGCCTTCTGACCCACCTCCCCAAGAAGCAAGTGAGGGAAGACAGTGCCATCAGGCACCTGATGGACACAAAGCCCCCCCGCCACGTCCCCATGAACTCAGCCACTTCACACCCGTTACCTTTCTTGAATGGCTTAGAGTCCAGGGAATCAAAAGGGTCCAGGCTCTGCCAGGGGTCCGGGGCCTTTGGGGCACAGAGCACAGCAGACGCTGGGGGTGGGGCAGGAGAAGGCACCCCACGGGAGGGAGCTCCCATCTGGAGCAGAGTGCTCCCCCAAAGGAGGCAAGCGCGAAGGCCCCAAGGTGCTAGAGGCTGGCCGGCGGGGGAGGGGAGGAGGCCCAGGTGAGCGAGCCACGCAGGGGAGGGCGGGTGGGGGTCAGCACACACCTCCAGCCGGGACACGGGCACAGGGGCCTCCACTTGGTCACGCAGCATGTACCTCGGGGCCAGGTCAGTGCTCTGCAGAGACAGCACACAGCCCGCCTTACTCCTCTGCCCTGGGCTGCAGCTGCTCTCGGGGCAGGGACTCAAAGTAACACACAAAATGTAGACAACTCTTAAAAACCCACTGGCATCCAGTCACTGCTGACTTGGAGCGCACAGAGCAGAACTGCTCCAGAGGGTTTCCAAAGAGCGGCGAGTGGATTCAAACGGGTGACCTCTGAGCTGGCCTAACCCTGACCACTGCACCACCGGGGCTCTGAGAAACTGGGAGGTCCATTTATGAACTAGAGGACTAGGAAGAAAGGGGGACTTAGGAAAAACAGGAAAAAAGAACAGGGTAACAAAGATTCGTGTATCTTCCAACCCTAAGAGGCCAACACTGTTTTTCTTCTTTAAGCCTCAGGATTCTCAGTAGCAAAGCAGAGAGGCCTTCCTCAGCTGTCTCCAGCCCAGCCCACCCCAGGGAGCTGAGGAGGTCTGGCCTCCGCAGCATGTCCCTTTCTAGCCAGCCTGACCAGGGGGAGCCGGCTCGGGGGACAGCTACCCTGCAAGGTGGCTGTGGGCTCTGCAGAGCTTGAACCCCTAACCCCAACCACCCTCCGTGGGCAGCAGCTCCTGTGCTCAGGGAAGCTGTGAAGCGTTTACCTGGAGAGGGCTGGTACAGGACTGTGTCCAAGCCTGCGGAGGGGACCAGGCCTCCAGGCAAATCCTGTCAGTTCCCTGCTGTTGAGGGGCCAGAGAGCACAGCCCAGGACTCTCTGCCCCCACGAACAGAGGCCAGCTGCGTTGGCCTCGCCCTCTCTCGGGGTACACTCACCTGAGCTCTTGGGTCTCAGTGAGGTCCTACCTGCTGTGGGCTAGGCTCCGGAAGGACCTCAGGGACCACCGCCTCGGGCAGCTCTGCCGCCACCGCCTCTTCCTCGCCGTCCCTGTCATCCCCACCACCTCCCGGTGTCAGGCCTTCTGGAGAGTGCAAGACAGGAGAGGAAGACCTTCAGTCCCAAGGAACCTACAGACTCAAACTGGGAGGAGAAGGGGGGTGGCCAGACATCTGGAGGCCAGACACTCAGGGCCTCTAGGCAGGGCCCAGCAGCAAGCAAGCCTGCACTGTGAGAGCGCCTCCATTTGGGTGTGTCATCTACTGCTTGACAAGTGTTCCTGTCTCACCTGGGGGGCCGCCTCCACCCAGAGCTGTGACCCTGCCCACTGAGGGGCTCTCACCTGGCTGTGAGGGCACACCAGGTGCAGGAGCCGGACTCTTGCCCACAAAGACTTCCACTGGCTGCTCCTCAGCCCTCCCAGAGTCTGCAGGGACGGGATGGAGGACGGGGGACAGGGGATGGGGATAGGGCACAGGGCAGGGTCACCCCAGCCGCTCTTTCAGAGGCTCACTCTGATGTCGCAAAGCCCAGCAGGGCCCGTGTGTCAGGTACTCCATCCACGGCCAGATCTGACCTTGCCAGCTTACAGTCAAGGCCCAGGTACTCGGGACAAGGCCCAACAACCCCTCTAGAGTGCAGCAGGAGGCCTTGGGAAGGAGTGAGGTCACCTAGCCCAGGTGATAGCCGGGACTGATGCCTGGATGGGGTGGGGAGTGGGGGAGTGGGGAGTAGGGTGGTGCCTCTTGGTGAAGGCCAGCAGAGGAACTCGATAGTGCAGCCACTCAGAGACCCCCATGTCCAGCCCCTCACCCTTCTGGGTCCTCTGCAGCAGTGTCTCCTGGGGACACATGCCCATGGGCTCCAGCATGAAGGCCCCTCTGGGGTGGGGGGTGCACGTGTTCATCCTGAAATCCTTCCGGCTGGCCAGGACCTCCCCGTGACAGCTGTGCTGGCAGAAACACACCTGCTGTAGAGAGCTCCCCAGGCAGCCTTCCCTCCTGCCCCGCTCAGCACATACCTGTACAGTGGGTAGCTGTTCTTCTCCACCTCGTCTGGGGCCACCAGGGCCATGGGCATGAGGGGCACGATGACCACTTCCTGCATGGAGGCCAGGGGCTGGTGTGAGTGATGTGGCCCTCCTGGGGCAGAAGCCCACACTGCCAGCACCCATCCCACCACTGAGACACCCCAGGAGAGCGTGTTGGGCTGCTCACACTGGAAGCCTGGCCGTCCTTCAGGTCCACACAGGTCCTGGCATCAGGGAGCTCATCCAGGGACAGGAACTGCAGGAGACACAGTCACAGAAGTGGCCAGAACTGGCGGCTCCACTGCTGGAGTAGCAACCCACCAAGACGCCTCACCTCGTCCTCTGCTTCCTGGGGGGCCCGTGAGCCAGCATCCCCTGCTGTCCCATCATCTTGCGCCGAAGAGAGTTGCTTGGCCTGCCTGGGAAACAGGGTCCGTGTGTGGGCTTCCCAAGAGGCGTGGGGCTGCCCGCGTCACAATGTCAGCACCGCCCTCCTCTCAGGACTTACTTCTTGCCGGAGATGAAATCCAGGGCCTGGTAGACCAGCGTGTAGAGATATTCCACCTGCCGCCGGAGCACAGGCTAGGCTGCAAGGTCGGTTAGCACCGGCTCCGCGGCCCTAGTCCTGGGCCTCCCCAGCCAGGCCTGGGCCCCCGAGGCCTATCGAGTCTACGCCAAAGCTACATCCAGAACCCAACGACGGTTTCCATCTAACCACCGCCGCCGGAGGGTTGAGGCTCCCCAAACTACTGCCCACAGCAGCCCGGGGGCGGGGAGGTGAGGGCTGGCTTCCGAGTCTGCTCTGTCCAGCCCGGCAGGGGGCTTCCTCCTCGGTGGCCCCGCCCCTGAGTGACCACGCCCCCACCCCTTGCTCCTCCCACCAGGAGCCCGCAGTCCCCCTGCAGCTCCCAGCGCCACACCTGCTCCCACAGACCTGCAGACTGGGCTCCTGGCCCCGGGGCAGCTCCTGCCACAACCCTGCCACGACCCTCGTTTCCGTCTAGGGTACAGGGACCCACTAAGCTGGGGTTAGAGGCTTGGCCTTTGACATGCCAGGGAGGCCAGGTCACGGGACGGCAGAGCAAAGGGCACACGTGCCACCCTGGTGCTGTCTGCTCTGGCATTAGGGTCCACAAGGACCCTGCTTTCCTGGCCACCCCAGCTTGCTCTGTGGCGTCACCGAGAGGCCAGGAGACCGGCAGGCTCACCTTCTTGCTGTAGACACAGGCGGAGCCCTGGATCAGCAGTGCTGCTTCGATGAAGTTCATGGTCGTCTTGCCTTCGTCGAAGGAGATGCAGATCTGGTCTAGCTGTAAGGCACCCAGAGAGGGAGGCCTGTTCCGAGAGCTGCCTCGGGCACGCTCAGGGCCGCCCCTGCCCTCCCTCTGTCCTCAGCAGGCAGGCCTCCTCTCTCAGCCCCCTCCTCTCCCCTCTGCTGCTCCCCCTCCAGTGACTCTGACAGTCGCCTTACCAACAGCTCTGAGTCCACTGCTGCCCTTTTGGGGGGGCACCAAAAGTCTACGATTGCCTTTACTTCTTGTCATCCCAGAGTTGACTGTCTACCCAAAGGCCAGGCCCCCCACATTCCCATGAGGCAAGAGAAGGGTATGCCATGACACTCCTGGCCACCCAGAGCCTTTCTTTAAGAGAAAGGAAACCTCAGTGTGGGGAGCCCAGACAGAACAGGGTCTGCATCTTTAGGGTCGAGAACCAACGGGACACTTAGGGTTAAGTCTTCTTCCTTCCCCTGGACCACGCGGCTCTCCTCCAAGCACCCGCTCCTCTGTGCCAGCACCTGCCTTGGCTGTCCACTCCTCAGGACCCATCTGTTCACCTGTCCATTTGTTCACCAGCCTCAAGACTGCCAGCCTGTTCACAGCTCTCAGATGGCACCTCAGGCCCCTCTCCTGATGCCTACTGGATGGCTCTAGGACGTGTCTCTGACCCCGTATCTCCAGGCCTGAGTCACTGGTCCCCTAAACCAACCCCTCCAGCGCTCCTCTCGCTGAGGGGCACTTTGAAGGCTCCCTTGCTCTGCTACAGGACAGCCTCCCCCAACTGTGCCCCCAACAGGTGAAACGGGTTCTGCTACAAAGTGAAAGCTTCTGCAGATCTCTTTGTGCCCCTGCAAACACAGACCCAGCTCCGGGTGCCTCCCCACATGGCTCACCACTCCACCAGGGCAGTGTCACCACTGGAGCTGTCCTACGCCTCTCGTTCCCTCCCTGAGCTGGGAGCTGCTCTGCGGGGACTCCAGCCCCGGTCTGCAGCCTGACACTGATGTGCCACAAAGATCAGACAAACACGTGAAAGGTGATGTCAGGGCTCGGCCTAAAAAGCAGACAGGCATTCAGCGGGCAGATCAGGGGGACAGCCCAGCAGGAAGAGTGGCCCCCACACCAAGGCCATGAGCCGTGAAGGGGACAGCTGTTTAGGAAACCAAACACTACACCAATACAGCATCCCAAAGAAGAGGGGAAACCTGGGCAATGTCACCAGAGGGAAGATGCTTCTGCTGACTCATCACAGGCTGGGGGAAGAGACAACAGAGAAGCATGGTCACCAGGAGGACAGAATCCGGAGTGGGGGAGCACAGGCCGAAGGGACAGGATGCGAGGCTCACACCACCTGTCCACCCTTCTGAGTCCCAGACACAGCTCCAAATCCGTATGTCCAATGCCCCCCAAACACCAGGTGGATGTCTCAAGAAACTTACTACACAGGTCCACCCTGACGTCTAGGTGACCCCCAACACCACCTGTCCAGAAACCCTGGAGGCCGCCCCCCTTCCCTCCTCTGTGCATCTGTCCCAGCTCCCAACCAGTGCCACATGCTGCCTGCACCCTGTCACAGTGCCCCAGGGGGCAGCCCTGCTCTTAACTGGCTGGCTCACCCCGGCTGGCCCGGCAGCTCCTAGCAGAGCTCCCCACTGCCCCTCCTCTCACCCATGCATCACACACCCACTGGAGCTCCTCTTAAACAGACTACACTGCACCCTAGATCTGTAACAGGGAAACCCAAACCCTAAACAGAGCCATGTAGCCACCCACAGGCCTGCTCAGAGCCTTGCCATGCCTGTCCCTCTCCCTGGAATGTTCTCTGGCTCACTGGACTAGGCAGCTCCTTTCATTACAAACAAGGAAGGTCCCCAGGCGAACTCTTCATGGAACTCCAGTTTTCTTTCAGAACTTGTGTAGTTTTTGATTACACAGGGTGCTATGCAGGGGTGACGAACTCTGCTCTGCCCCTTGCCAGTCACAAGGGGGCACAACTGAGTGACTCCCTTGTCTGTACGGCACAGGACCACACACCCCAACAGGATTTGGTAAGGACTCAGTTTGTATGCACACTGAACGGCGTGTTACCTATGGACTCCACACGGCTGCTTCCTTGTGACCATCTTCCTGACCCATCTGGGGGCCTGTCAAGGCAGCAGCTGCTGCCCGCCCTGCACCCCACCCACCCTCGGGTCAGACACAGGCAGACGCCCGATGCACAGCAGCACAACAGATCCATGCCACGTGGCCTTTGTCACCACGGTCCCCTAACTTCCACCCAACGGCTGGGCTGGACTCCACGAATCAGAAGTCTGTGCCCGTGAAGGGAAACGGGTAGCTGGTCAGTACGGCAGATGAGAGACATGGCACCATGTGGGGGAGGACCACACAGCAGGGAACCCTTCCGAGGGGACTGGTGGGTTTTACCACCTGCCGTCCCAGAGGGGAGAGGAGAGAACCTTACACCACCAAGTATGAAGAGACAAGAGCACGTCCTTCGGACCCAGGGTCCCCCTGCTGAGAATCCCCCAGGCCCAGGAGGCAGAGAGACAGAGAAAGAGGGACAAAAGAGCTGCAACAGCAGCCAGGGCACGAGGCAGCGAGAAGCAGCAGCAGGAGACCCGAGTGAGGCGACCCACAGAGCGAGTCGGTCACAGCCAGTCAGAGTGGGGACACCCACCCGTGGAGCCACAGAACTCCACATCCTCAGGCAGGAAGCTTCCTGGGGGAGTGGGGCACCCGCAGGCAGGTACAGGGAGAGCTGGGCTTGCAGACCCAGGACCGCACAGCATTCCAGGCCTAAGCTTGCTGCCGGAGTAGGGGGCGTCACGCAGTGGGGGGCTACAGAGCTTCGTGAAGCTTGACGGAGCAGGGCGGGGGGGCCCGAGGGGGCTGCCTGTGGGCACCTCTGACAAGAGCCAGCTCTGATCACAGAGCTGGATCTCAAATTGTTCCTGACCCAGAACTGTAACTGGTACTTCCCTAATAACAGTGACCACGGTCTCTGAGTTCTGTGCGGCCACTGCAGCAAACGAGCAAACCCAGCAGAGAAGTAGAGAGTGCCACAGAAGGGGCAGCTGGTGTCAGAACTGGCCAAAAGTTGGGGAGGGGAGGCACCTCTGGCCTCCACCTCTGAGCAATCAGCCTCGGGCCATCGATGCTAATAAGGTCTCCTCTGCCCTGTGAATTAGAGGTAACACAGACACCAAGTCAACACTGGATGAAACAGACACCAGCATGATGACAGAGAACAAGAAAGAACATTCGATTCACTAAACGGAAGATGAAAAAAAAAAGACAAAGCCAGAGGCGGGAGGCCACGATGTTAGGGGCAGAAGTATAAAAGCACAGGGCAGGTGACTTCCCAGGTGTCAGTGAGGACCTGCTCCGTCTGGACGCCCGAACCTACGGCAGCTCTGCCTGACACAGTTCTCGTGTCTTCTCAGCCGACTGAACATCGAGGCGGAGCCAGTAACTCACTGGATCTCGTGTTCACTCAACAAATAACTATTCTGCTCCTTCTATGTGCCAGGCATTCAGTATGGCAGAGGGAAGGCAGCCGAGACATGGCCCTTGCCCTCACAGAACGTACACATCAGCACAGATACAGACCACACACAACGTGTTCAAGAGTAGGTCTTGATAAGCACCCTAAATGCAGACAGTGTTCTGGCCAACAGGACTTTGTTAGATGGTTGGCAGCTATCACGGAAGCTGACACCTAAAGGTGAGAAGAAACTCATCATGCCAAGACCTGGGAGGAGACTACTCTTCAGAGACAGCACAGCATTTAAGATGCTCAGGCAGGAACCAGCTGGGAGGTAGTAGGCTGACGGCCACGAAGAACACAGCAGAGAACGGCCACAGGTAGCAGGGCCAGACCCAGAAGGGCCTAGAAGCTGCAGGGAGGCACTGGGCGTTATCCCACGAAGCAGAGCAGTGACGCTGCTGGATGGGACACGAGCTGCAGAGAGCCAGAGGCAGGTGCAGGTAACTGTTAAGAAGATTTCCCATGACTCAGAAATGCTGGTGACTACACCAGTGAACACGGACAGCGGGGGAATTCAGGAGATGCTCTGGACAGAATCCACGGATAAATGGGGTGCAGCTTGTGGGGCTCCACCACCACAGCTCTCACCGGTCACCTTTAATGCCTGGTGGGAGGGAGATGCCAGGTACTGAAATCGATGACTGAGGTCTGAGCAGAAAAACGAAGACTTACTTAGACTTTAAAGGCCTTAAATGCTTGTGTGACATCTCAGTGGAGCCGCTGGAAACACAACACTAGATTCCAAAGAAAGATATAGGTGGAGATACGACTTTGGGAGATACAATCAACCCTGCATGTGCTATTTACAATCATGGAAATAAAGGAGGTTGTGAGGGGAAGGCCCCATGCTGTGGAGCCCAGGACCCAGGGGTTAGATAGGGGGAAAGGGGAAAAACTAGCCAGCAGCTAAGAAGAAAATTAGAATGCCCAGAACCCAACAAAAGACACTTTCAAATAAGAGGGAGCCGTTAACTCCAACAAAGGCTGCTGTCGTGGAAAATGATCCTTTCTCCTTTCCCTGGATCTGGTACAATGGAGGTCATTGTGGATGACGAAAAGAGGAGCTGACCGCAGGAAAAGCTAGGCTGGCTGGGCTGAAGAGTCGGAGACGCACAGCTCGGGCTGACAGCTCTCAGGAGAGGTGGCGCAGTGCTGAAGTGCTTGGCTGCGAACCGAAAGATCGCTCTTCGGAACTCATCAGCCGCTGAGAGGGAGATGCGGCAGTCTGCTTTCGTGGACTGTAGCCTTGGAAACTTTGGGGGAAGCCCAACTCCATCTTATGGGGTCACTGTGACTCGGGACTGACTTGACGAAGGATAGGCACGGCTGTCACTACGGCGGAAGGATCAACGCTGACGGCATGGGACCTGGCACTGAAAACCCGCTACCAGGGGACCCCTTTCCGGAGGGGTGCAGATCTCTCTCTCTGTTACACACCCACAACAGCTAAAACAAAATGAATTCGAATACTACGTAGTCTGCTCTATTTCATCAGAGAAAAATGCTGTTCACTACTCACTAAATGAACTTCAGGGCTCGCGAATGGGCAGCGACCCGCAATCAAGGCTGCAGGCTAATTTCCCGAGACGACTTGGGGAGACAATCAGCGGGACTGGGAAGAGGATGCAGAGAGAAGCCTGGGGACGAGCGAAGCCGGAGCGCCAGAGGGGCCACCGACGTGCAGGCCGAGCCCCCGGTCCAGCCTCACCCAGTCGGCTCGCCTCTCGCAGCTCCCCGCCACCCTCACCTCCTCCAGATACTCGCCCAGCTGGGCCGCCACGTCCACCTCCCAGTTCTTGGTGAGGTCGCGGATGGGCTGCAGGAGATGCGCAAAGCGCGCCTCGACGTCCTCCATGTCCCTGAGCGGCCGGGCGCGCCGCAGGGGCGGGCCGGGGCCTCGAGATCGGCTTCCGAGGGGCGCCGCCGTCCTCAGCCCGCCACTACTTCTGGCGCCATTTTGCTGTTCCCGCCCAGCACAGTGCGCGGCGCGCGTTGCCGCGCGCACACCTATGACGTAACCGCGGAGCCCGGGGCCCCAGGGAGAGGCCCCGCGGGGCGCGCTGGGGGCGGGGCGGGCACCGGGACGGGGCGGAGCCGGCAGGGGTCAAAGTGCGCAGTGGCGGCCGGCGCGCGGCTCTGGGGCGGGGCCTGGGGCGCTAGGCCGGCGGCGCGGGGAGGGCCTGGGCGTTGTGGGCGTGGCCTGGGAGCCAGGGGCGTGGCTTGTAGTGGGGCGGGCACTGGCGAGCGCCCGGCTCCCTCCCGGCGGCCGCGTAGCGGACATGGCGGGTTCCAGGCTGCCGCGGCAGCTCTTCCTCCAAGGAGTGGCCGCCGTCTTCATGTTCGCCTTTGCTTCCCTCTACATGCAGATCCCGGGTGAGGGTGCCGAGGGCGGGACAGCCCCCGATCCGCGCTCGGGTCCCTGTGTCCTCTTCTCTCCTCGTGCTCCTCTGTTTGGGGGACAGAGGACACGAGTAAGCTTTAGGCCTTAGTGTGGGGGCCAGGAGGCGGCTGTTCGTGTTCTGCGGGCCGTGGAGATAGTGGGGCTACTTGTGAGAGCAGTGGCAGAACCTAACGGGGGTGGGGTGGGGGAATTCCGCCCAGATATCGTGGAGCCGGTAGAAGCGTGGAGGGCTGTGATGTGGACGGGAGGGGAGCGGGGCAGTGCCGGGTGGCACATCCCAAGGGTGTCAGCCAGGACTCTGGGTCGGCGGGGGACGGGGAGCGGGGACAGGGGTGGAAACTGCAGACCCGACGCAGGGTGGGGGTCCTAGCCTGCAAGGACACTGTCCTGGCCCTGACGTCCGCCGTCCCCACCCCCTACCCCCGCCCTGCGCAGGACTATATGGTGCCGAGGGCATCCTGCCGGCCCGGCGGACCCTGAGGCCACAAGGCAAGGGGCGCTGGCAGCAGCTGTGGGAGGTGCCGACGCTGCTGTGGGAGGTGCACAGACTGGGGCTGGACACTGCGCAGGGCCTGGAGCTGTTGACCCTTCTGGGGACGCTCTTGGCCCTGGGTGCCCTGCTGCTGCGCCCTCTGCGCCATCGCCTTACCTACTTGCTGCTCTGGGCCGCCTACCTGTCAGCCTGCCAGGCAAGTGGGACCACCCCCTGTCCCCACCCCCACTCGGGCACCTAGACACACTGCCGTGCTCCCTGACGGCCCCTCTCCCCACAGGTGGGCCAGGTGTTCCTCTATTTCCAGTGGTGAGTGGCTCTGGGCTCGGGTGCGGGTGGGCTAGGCGACTGTGGCTCCCTCTAGGGCAGCGACCGTGGTGAGGGGGGCCGTTTGCACACTCTTTTTTTCTGCAGGGATTCCCTGCTTCTGGAGACTGGCTTTCTGGCCGTGCTGGTGGCCCCGCTGAGGCAGCCCCGCCTTGGCAAGCAGGCTCCCCAAGGCGGGGCACCGGGAGCCAAGCCCCATGAGGACCTCCCCTTCTGGCTAGTGCGCTGGCTGCTCTTCCGGCTCATGTTTGCTTCGGGCGTGGTCAAGCTGACCAGCCGCTGCCCCGCATGGTGGGGGCTCACGGGTGAGGATGCCAGCCTGGAACTGGGGCAGCCCTGGAGCTCCGGCCAGCGCTGACGGTCTGCCCACCCGCCCACAGCCCTCACCTACCACTATGAGACGCAGTGCCTACCTACGCCGGCAGCCTGGTTTGCCCATCACCTGCCGGTCTGGCTGCACAGGCTCAGCGTGGCGGCCACCTTCCTCATTGAGATTGCGGTGCCACCTCTGTTCTTTGCCCCGCTCCGCCGCCTGCGCTTGATGGCCTTCTATGCCCAGGTGGGCGAAGCTCTGCTGCAGCGGCGGGCAGAGGGCAGCAGGGCGGACTGGGGGTGTGAAGGCATAGGTCTGTGGGGGGCACAGCTGCCGTGGCGAGGGGGTTAGTCTTCAGGTCAGCTGGCATTACAGTGTGCCAAGCCCGTGAGAACAACTACCCAAGAGTCAATCAGGGCAGAGGACCAAGGAGGCAGAAAGGAGGGGTGGGGGTGGGCTCTCTGAGCAGAGACCCCCGAGGAGGGGGTCAGGGCCTCAAGGACAGCCTGCAGGTCTGAGCACAGACCCCCCCAGGTCCTGCTGCAAGTCCTGATCATCATCACAGGGAACTACAACTTCTTCAACCTGCTCACGCTGGTGCTCTGCACCGCCCTGCTGGACGACAGGCACCTGGGCGCAGAGCGGGGCCACCGCAGAAAGATGCCCGCCTGTAAGCCTCTGCCTGCCTCCACCCACCCCTGCCCCCGTGGCCCCACTCCAGCCCCCATCGCAGACCTCCCACCTCGTCCCCAGTCACCGTGACCATCCTCCCTACAGCCTGGCCCAAGACCCTGCTGACCACGCTGGTCCTGCTGCTGGAGCTGGCCATCTATGGGCTGCTGGCCTACGGCACTGCCCACTACTTCAGCTTGGAGTTGGACTGGGAGCAACGCACCATCCAGTCCAGAACCAGTGAGTACCGGCCAGGGATGGAGGATGGGCTGCTCCCCTTTACACATGCCCTCACGCCTGCCTGACCCCCCCACAGACTTTACCTTTCACCAGTTCTCCCAGTGGCTGAAGACTGTGACCCTGCCCACCATGTGGTTGGGTGGGGCCTCCCTTGCCTGGGAGCTGCTGGCTGCCCTCTGGAGGTACGTGGGCCAGAGACGGGGGAGTGGGGGCGACAGTGATGTGCAGATGACACTGATGTGCGGGTGACCATGATGGGGGGGTGACGGTGACGTGCGGGTGACGGTGAGGTTCTCATAGGCCCGATGGCCCTTGCTCCTCCCAGATGGACACGGGTGCACGGGTGGCAGTGGAAGCTCTGGTCTGCAGTCCAGCTGTTCATCTTTGGCACCGCCACAGTGGCCTTGTTTACCCTCAGCCTGGTGGGTAGCTGGGGGAAGGGGAAAGGGGGAAGCCGGGCGACACTGGGTGCTCAGGGCTGCACCAAGCCTCTGCTCACCTGCCTCCAGGTGCCCTACTCCTACATAGAGCCAGGTGCCCACGGACGCCTCTGGACGGGGGCCCATCGCCTCTTTGGGGCTGTGGAGCGCCTGCAGCTGGCCAACTCTTATGGCCTTTTCCGCCGAATGACCGGTCTGGGTGGACGGCCTGAAGTAGTGCTGGAGGGCAGCTATGACGGACACCACTGGACGGTGAGCCCCTGTGGGCGGGCTGTACCGTGGGTGGCTGGGTGGGCACAGGCCCAGCTGGCCGCTGACTGCAGCCCCTGTGTGGCAGGAGATCGAGTTCATGTACAAGCCTGGGAACCTGAGCCGGCCCCCGCCCGTCGTGACACCTCACCAGCCACGCCTCGACTGGCAGATGTGGTTTGCGGCACTGGGGCCACACACGCACAGCCCTTGGTTCACTGGCCTGGTCCTCCGACTGCTGCAGGGCCAGGAGGCTGGTGAGGGCAGGACCAGGGGAGCAGGGGTGGGGAGGGGTTTGGGGTGACGTGGGGAGGGGGCAGTGCCAGAATGGAAAGAGTGTGGGGCCATGACTGAAGGCAGCGGGTGGTGGCGTGCTGGCAGGTTGGGGGCAGGGACACGGTGTGGCTGAGGCAGAGCCTGGCTCGCCACCCTGCAGTCACTCGCCTGATCCAGAACGACCTCAGCAAGTACCCGTTCCACAAGCACCCACCCACCTACATCCGTGCCCAGCGCTACAAGTACTGGTTCTCACAGCCTGGGGAGCAGGGGTAAGCTGGGACCCTGGGCAGGTGCGGGGCCTGGGCCTAGCCACACACTGACCACCAGTCCTGCTGCAGCCGGTGGTGGCGTCGTCAGTGGGTGGAGGAGTTCTTCCCTGCCGTGGCCCTGGGGGATCCTACGCTGGACACGCTGGTCACACAGTTCGGGCTTCAGGTAGGAGGTATCAGCTGGCTGGGTGGGGCTCAGATGGCCACGCTTCCTGGACCATCCTCACTGTGTGCCCCCAACAGGACAGGAGCCCACCGCGACCCCGCAGCACCAGCAGCCCCCTGCCTCAGGCCTTGCGCTGGGTACGGACCCAGCTGTCCCCACTGGAGGCTCCCACCCTGCTCTGGGGGCTCCTTCTAGCCGGGGGGGCCATCCAGGTGATACAGACCCTGCTGGCTCTCCACCCCCCACCACCCAATAGGGAGGAGAAACACAGGACAGCCACTAAGAAGGAGCGAGGAACTGCTGGTGAACAGGCTGCCCCCACCCCTGACAGCTACAGCAGTGTGGCACGGAGCCCCCGGCGAAAGAAGTAGCTGTGCTCTGTAGAGATGGGTGTCCTCAAGGGGGCAGGGAGGGTCTCCCAGCAGCTCAGGTACCCCCTCAGCAGCACACAGCCAGCCGTGAGTGCCTTAGCCAATGGTGCTGTAGCAAACACAGATTGACGTGCTGTCCCACTCCCATGAGGTTCACCGGGGTGACCCTGGCTCCCTGCTGCTTCGAGGACCACTCGTCACCCCATGCCTCCCATGTCCTCCTGGACCTTAGTGATGGGCCCAGGGGTGACCTGTGGCCCAGTAGCCCTGTCACAGCCCTTCCGTGGACAGACTGTGCGCTCAGTAGGTGGCAGCCTGTCCTGCTCAGTCCCCGTGTGAAGGTCAGAGTCCGGAGCCTGCAAGAGGCAGGAAATGAAGTTGATTCACCAAAGAAGGAGACGGACAGGTGCTCAGATCTGTGAGCCAATAAAAGTGTCTTTCGTTCTAAAGCACGTGCCTAGTGGTCTGAGTGGGCCCTTCCTCGGGTGACCAGCCAGAGCCCTGTCCAACTTGGCACTGGCCTGAAGTCAGGTGGCTCTGTGTCCCAGCCCAGCATTGTTTGCACAGACTGACGGATGGCACTTAGACTTCCCGGCCCCATCTGAGGGACCAGGGCTGGGGAATCTGCCCAAACCCAGCCCTTTCCTTCCCTCCTCTCCACAAGGCCACAGCACTGGGCCTGTGTAGGCACAAAAGGAGGCCAGGGGCAGCTGCCATGGGGCATATGGTCCAGGTGGACAGGGGCTCCGGCAAGGTGCCCACCCTGTGTGCTCCACAGAGTGAAGGGAAGGAGCAGGAAGGAAGATGGGGGGAAGGGAGGCTGCATCTTGCGGCCTCCATCCTCCAGTTCAAACACCTGGGTGGTGGAGGTACTACTTTCCAGAGGACTCAGGGAGTGTGGGGTAGGGGCTAGGTCCAGACTTTGCTGGGTCCTGAGGTCTCTGGTCTCCCCAGGGGTCAGTTCCTCTGCAGGAAACTTGCAGCCCCACCAGCCTGCCCCTGCTGTCTCATCAGGGCCCCTGATCTGCCCCACAGACCCTTTGGCAGCCCCACATGGCCAGCTCCTCCTGGTCCACTGTACCCTCCAATGCACCCTGGCCCCCGTGGGGTGTGGCTTCAGGGGCATTGTGACTAGAGCTTTCTGATGCCTTCAGGGCTGTTCGTTAGCTGCCTTAGAGTTGGTGCCCAACTCAGGGCAATGCCACACACAATGGAAGGAAGTGCTGCCCAGTCCTGCACTGTCCCCATGACTGGGTTCTTACACACCGAAAACGTGACCTAGAGTTGTGACTTTGCCTTAAAACAGTTCTGTGCCATTGAATAAGTCCAACTTATAGCGATCCCATATAGAACTGCCCCGTGGGGTTTCCTAGACTATATGCTTAGGCAGGCTAAGATAGATGACAGAGTAGTCAGATGCTTCCTGTGGCCCTTCTTACAACAAAGACTCCCCAAAAGCCAGTGAACAGATAGATGACAATCAGGGCACTTCGAACATCAGAGACAAAATTGAGGAGAGATGGTTCAGAAGCATCAAGGAGTCGCTAGACCAGTGAGAAGTAGCACCCTGGAGGGCAGGATCAGCTAGCACCCAAATCGGGAGAGACCAAGGGGTGGAGAGACTACTGTGTCTCCAGGATCAGTGAAAAGCAGTGCTTAGTGAGCCAGAGACCAGGGCCTGCATCTAACCTACCATGTGGATCTAAAAACCTTTTGGGAAAAACCTTTCTCACTCTTACCTGCCCACTTCCTGCTTGCACTGGGTCCAAGTCAGCTTCAGAAATTTCTGTGTGCCCCGGGCCTGAAGTAGGACCTGTGATGTGCTCAGGGTCGTTCTCCTGGCCTGGGAGAGGAGACAAATTAACAAAGAAACCGAAAACAAAGGGTGCAGACATCAGACTTTAATTGCCTTTCAGCCCTGCACAATCCCTTGTGGACCCATGCCAGCAGCCTAGGGCATCACTACCACAGCACAGTAGGGTACACTCCTGAAGTCTAAGCTCAGCAATATCACCTATATGGTGGAGAGGCAGGTTTGCAACATACGACACACCACTTTGCCTATTAAGCAGGGTCCTCACCGAGTGTGGCCTGAGGACTGTGGCTCCACCCATACCACCCACCCACTCCTGACAGGAGTCCAAGAATAAGTGATGCCTTCCAGACCTTACAGCCAACAGTGTTGGCTGTCTATAGTGTGTCTGCAAAATTCATCCACGCATATGTTCTAGGGAACAGGGGCACACTTTCCTCACAGACACTCAGGGGTGGCAGTCAGGCCCTTGTCTTGCTAAGAGCATGACCCCCAACTGAAACCAGAAACCTGTGCCAACACCATGTACCCCTGCCTGTCTAAGACTATAGGTGAGTCTGCACCACACACTTGCTGACCAACTACCTGGATGCCTGAGCTGAGTCCATACAAGAAAAGCAAATGGACTCCTGGGCTCACATACCTAGTAATAGCTGTAATAACCTAACAATGGGGTGTTAGAGCTTCCAAGGTGCCAATAATCAAACTAGCTCACACAAGCAACATATTTGGACATATCAAAACAGAAAAAAATAAGAAGCCAAGACACAGTAAGCAAATGTAAAATAAATCCAGCAGCTTACTGATACCTCAGAGAAAACAGTCAATATAAAATCACATAGACAGGCATACTATGATGGTTTCAGCAAACTCCAAAAACAAAGAATCAAGAAATCTTCCAGATGAAGAGAATTACCTGGGATTACCAGAGGTAGACTGCCAAACCAGATTAATGAGTAGACCTTTTCAAGAGGTGAGAAAGGAGATCCAGGAAAATGCAAAAAAAAGTCAAGGAGTGACAGACAAAGCAGTAGAGGAACTTAAGAAGATCAGAGAAGAGCACAATGATAAATTTAACAGGCTACAGGAATCCATAGACAGCAAATGGAAATCCAGAAAATTAACAATAAAATATCAGAATCAGACAACTCAATAGAAAGTCACAGCAGCAGAACTGAGGCAATGAAAGTCAGAATTAGTGAGACTGAAGATAAAGCACTTGACACTAACGCGTCTGAGGAACAACCTGATTAACTTTTTTTTTCTAGATGAAGAAACTCTAAGAGTTATATGGAACTACATCAAGAGAAACAACTTATGAGGGACAGGAGTACCAGAATGGGAAGGGCAAGGTAGCAGGACAGAGATAACCAAAAATACAGAGAATATTGCTGAAGATTTTTGAAAGATGAAAAGATATTTACCTAAGATGCTCATTGAACCCCACATAAGGTAGATCCCAAAAGAAAGTCACCGAGACAAAATCGAACTTGCCAGAGATAGAGAATTTTAAGAGTGCCTAGGATAAATGAAAAGTCACCTACAAAGGACAATCAGTCAAGACTAAGTTTGGACTACTCAGCAGAAACCATGCAGGCAAGAAGGCAACGTGCACATCAAGCCTTGAAGGAAAAAAATTGTCAACTGAGAATTATACATCCAGGAAAACTGTCTCTCAGATATGATGGTGAAATTAAGACATTTCCAGATAAACAGAAGTTTATAGGATTTGCAAAAACCAAACCAAAATTATAATACATACTAAAGGGAATCATCTGGTTAGAAAACCAAAAACATCAGACAACAACCAAAGACTACAATACAGAACAGAGCACAGACATCAAGAGAGGGAAATCACAAAAATAAATCAGAGCTAAAACACTCAAAATAGAGAAATAGAGATGTCCTTATGTAAACGACAGCAATATTAAAGCAAAATTGGACTAAAAAATGTAATCACAGGTCTTTCATATGGAGAAGTCGTGACTATGTAAAAAAATAAAAATTTGGTTTAACTTAGAAAAATAGGGTAAATATTAGGTAACCACAAAGGAAACTAACAATCCTGCACATCAAAACAAAAAACAAGACTCAGCAAATACAAAATCTACAACAGGGAAAAAGATGAAAAGAAAATACAGAAAAATGACTCAGCCCAGAAAAAGAAGTAGAACAAAGAAACTGTCAACATGCAAAAGACACCAAAACGACAGCACTAGACTCACACCCGTCAGTCATCACACTGCATGTAAATGAACAAAAAGAGGGAGAGTGGCAGAACTGATTGAAAAACACAATCTGTCTCCATGCTGCCTACCAGAGACGCATCTTTACTTAAAGACACAAACTACAATTCAACAAATGGAAAAGTAATACATCAAGTGAACAACAATTAAGAAACAGTGGGAGTGGCAATATGAATTTCTGACAAAATAGACCTTAAAGTAAGGCCTACCACAAAGGATAAGGACACAATATAGTGATTAAAAGATGGACACACCGGGAAGACTTAATCACACACCATGGTCTTTGTGGGCACTCGTCCGTCACTCTTTTGTACTGTGGTGACTTGGTGTGTTGTTGTGATGCTGAAAGCTATGACAGTGGTATTTCAAATACCAGCAGGGCCACCCAGGGTGGACAGGTTCCAGCAAACCTTCCAGACTAAGACAGACTGGGAACAAGAACATGGCAGTCTACTTCTGGAAAAACTAGCCAGCAAAAAACTTCCAAGTCGGCTGGAACACTGACACAGTGTGGGAAGACGAGCTTTTCAGCTTGGAAGACACTGAGTTCAGCGAGGTAGGAGCTGCCACCCCAAAGCCAGTGACCCGGATGGAGAAAGCCTTCCAGATCTTTGCCACAGACTGAGTTGTGTTCCCCCTCAAAACGTGTGTGCAGTCTGGCCGGGCTGTGATTGCCGGTGTTCTGTAATGCTCCTGTATGCAGTAGACCCAGCCTCCGTGACACCGATGAGGGAGGGTGAGCAGCGGCTGTGTCAGTGGGGCGAGGCTCAGTGTACAGGATGATGACGTGCCTTAAGGGAACCTTCTGAGATACAAAAGAAAAGGAAGCAAGCAGAGTGGGGGACCTCATACCACCAAGAAGCAGCACTGGGAACCGAGTGTGTCCTTTGGAAAGCATCGGGGGTCCCTGTGCCTCAGAAGCTCCCAGTCCAGGGGAAGATGGATGACAGGGACCGTCCTCCAGTGCCAGCAGGGAAAGCCCTCCCCTGGAGCGGATGCCCTGAATTTGGACTTGTAGCCTAGTGGACTGTAACAAATAAAATTGCTCTTTTAAAAGCCATCCACTCATGATATTTGTTGCAGTAGCACTAAAAAACCAAACTAGATCCAGTACCATTAGCTAGGTTCCAAAGCATAGCGACCCTATAGAACAGAGTAGACCTACCCCACAGAGTTTCTAAGGAGCACCTGACAGATTTGAACTGCCAGTAGTTTGGGTGGTAGCCAGAGCACTTAACCACTGCGCCGCTGTGGTTTCCATAGCAGCACCAGATGACTAAGACAGCCTTCAGTTGCTGCTGCTGCCTGACTCAAAATGAGAAGAAACAGCAGCAGGCATTCGCTAGTAACCTGAACACGGAACATGCAAACTGCGGGTCTAGGAAAACTGGAAGTTGTTGATAGTTAAGTACAACTGCTGAAGAGAGATACCCTGGACTGCTGTTGATCACTTTGAATCAGACAGTCGTGCGGTGTAGTATGCGAGGAAGACAAACCGAAGAGGAATGGCCTCACGTTCACCATCAAAAAGAATACTTCAAGATCTGTCCTAAAGTACAATGCTGCCAGTGACCTTGCGCCTTCAAGGAAGGCCAGGTAAGTGACTCAGTCAAATTTGCACACCAACCACTAAGGCTGAAGGTGAAAAAATGGAAGATTTTCACCAACTTCTGCAGTCTGCAATTGATCAAACATGCAATCAAGATGTATTGATAATTCCTGGTGATTAAAACTCAAAGTTGGAAACAAAGAGGAAGGATTGTGGTTGGAAACTGTGGCCTTGGTGGTGGGAGTTAAGCTGGCCATGTGACAGAATGTCGCAAGACCGACAGAAACGACCCCTGAGGCTCTGAACAGCAGTAAGCCGCGGTACCTTGGAAGCTGTCCTGCCGCTCACTTACTGGTTTTGTTTCAAGACCATTCCCAGGGGGCCAGCACCACGGTGGTGAGGTCAGCTCTGTTCTCCTCCACCTCCAGCAACACACCAAAAATCCCTTATTGCTCTTAAATAGTTCTTGAAGGAACACAGGAACCACAGAACGTCAGAAACTAAGAAGTGGACTGGCGCGGTGCAGCTGGTGAGTGGGGACAGCAAGAGGGCCAAGTGGGGCCTGGGCACCATGGGAATCAGGTTGAGGAGCTGCAAGTGCAAAGGCCCTGGGGCAAGAGCACCTCTGAGCAGAGGAAACAGCAGGAGAAGTGGGGAGTGGGGGAGCAAGGGGCCCCAGTGGCCTTTCCCTGGGAGGTTCGAGTGCACCCAGGGGCACCTTGTTCTGGAAATCAGCCACCCAGACCCAAGTGGGGCACACTTGACCACGACGCTCGGGACTGCTGTGAGTCAGGGTCTGTTCCATGACTGATCTGGTTTGGGATTTATGGCAGGGGGAGGCCTCCTTCCTGCCTGAACGGCTCCTGCTCTGTCACTTGCTTGACCGTGTCAAGTCACCACCATGAGCTCAGCTTCCCTGTCACAGAAGACACTCACCCCATTGCCAAATGGGGTGGGTGGGGGTTAGGGTGAGAGGTGGGGTGGTGAGGAGGCGGAGGGGGCTGAGCATTTGCACCCGGAGCAGGTTGACTGCTGGGTCCAGCGCCGTTCGCAGGTTTGGGCTTGTTGCTCAGCCTGCAGCAGAGTCTGCATGGTCCCACCCTGGAGTAGGCCACTAACAGCGGAGTTACTCCGTTACCAGCTGCCACCCGGTTGCCCCCACTCACGGTGACACAACAGAGTGAAACCCTACCCAATCCTACCCCATCTCGTCAGCGGGGGATTGGACTGCTGTGATCCTTGGGGTTCCACTGACTGGTTTCAGAAGTAGACCCCCAGGCCCATCTTCCTAGTCTGTCTTGGTCCGGAAGTTCTGCCGGAACCTGCTTGGTGTTCCAGCCACAGGCAGGCCTCCCTGATGGATGGCGGTGGCTGTGTGCAAGGCATGCAGGCTGGAATGGAACCGAGCACCCTGCATGGAACGCAAGAATCCTGTCAAGAAACCCCCACTGACCCCGAACTGTACAGTCACCACGACTGTGGGAGAAAGAAGAGGGAAGAACCGGAAAAGCAACTTCCATTTGAAGGACGGAAAGGAAATGAACATGGTGGGGCTTGCTTCTTCAACTGGTCACAGGGTCCAGGCAGGTGTCCACGGCACCCTCTCCCTCACAGCCCTCTGAGCCCACCTGAAGGGGCACTGAGTCTTCCAGTCGTCTGGCTGCAGTTCGGATGTGTCTAGAGGTGGCCAGGGACTGACCCTGCCTTGTCCTCCCTAGGTACCAGCAGCCCATCATCCTGCAGTGGTCAGCTGCAGCAGCCACTTTGGGGGGCACTTAACGTTTCAGTTGCCTGTTCTTCTAGTAACATGAGGTGCTCAGAATGGCCACATGACAGGAATGTGTCCAGTAGTGGACAGCAATGCTGGAGGGACCATGGTGGGCAGGGAGAGCCTGACCGAGCCCTCACACAGGCGTGTGTTCCTGCTGGCTTACTGCAGCTGCCCTCAAGGAGGGTCAGCTGCTCACTGGTCCGTGCTGAGGGCTCTGGGCCAGCTGCAGAGGTAGCTTGTGACTTCAGAGAGAGGCTACACACACTGTCACACCCACACAAACCCCTGTATTCTGCTTCCCTGGAGCCCCTGGGGCAAGCACTGGGGACCCTGTCAAAGCAGGCCAACAACAGCTCTGGAGGACTCCACTCAGCTTTCATTTATGAGGCCCTATCCATTGATACTTACCATACTGGAGATTAACCGGAGAAACTTAAAAATACTTGCTTTTGTTTAAATGTAAAAATAAACTCATTGCATATTGCCATAATGCACTTTTTCATGAAAAATAACTACTGCAAAAGAAAAAATAAGCTGAAAGAGTGGCACTATTTTACTTTGTTGTGTATCTCCTGGAAGCCTGGTGCTCCTTGGGAACTCTGTGATGCAGTTTGGCTCTGTCCTGTGATGTCACCATGACTCGAGATTGACTCAACCACAGTGGGTTTGGTTTGGGGCCTTTTAATGCCTGGCTTAGTAAAGTCAGTTGGATTGTGATGTCGGCCCTGCAGTCAGTCTGTTGAAATAGTTTGTTTGGTTAATGCACATGAAAAAAAAGCCAGCCGCACACAGACAGGTAGTTGAGGGAGGATTCTAAAAAACCTTCGGGTTATGGTGGGTATTCTTTGAGGTACATTAAACTCTGCAAGAAGTCGTTGTTCTGTGGTCCATTGCAGATTGAATCTGAAACCAAGCCAAGGAATTTTTTGGTCCTCATCACATTAAAATACAGTGGCACTCCAAAAGAATTTCTTACTTATGGATGAATTTGGAACATCACATATTGATCATCTGGAAAATATTGGTTCACCAAGTTATGCAGATCTTCACTGTACAGTACAAAACCCCTGCATTTGTTGATATCACCACCAATCTCATCAGGAAACTCTTAAGTATCATAAAACTATCAAGCTCACAGTGGTAAATATTGGTTTCTCCAAATTCTCATTTTTGCTTCTGTCACTTGTGTGTCAACTTCTCGCACCACAGTGGCTGTCATGTTGCTGTGAGGCTGGAAGCTTTGCCACCAACATTTCAAATACCAGCATGGTCACTCACATGGACAGATTTCAGCTGAGTTTCCAAACTAAGCCAGACTAGGAAAAAGGACACAGCAATCTACTTCTAAAAGAAATTGGTCAGTGAAGACCTTACAAATAGCCGCAGAACATGGCCTAGTACAGTGCCAGAGGGTGATCCCCCTCAGGTTGGCAGGCACTCAGATCAGTACTGGGGAGCGGTGCTTCTTCCAAGCAGAGGTGACCTAAAGACATGGACGAAGAAAACCAGTGGGACCAAGATGGTGTAGACAGATGCCTCCTGTGACCCCTTTAACAACAAAGACTGAAAAGAACAAATAAATCCAGTATATATGACATCCCAGGAGCCCTGAACATCAAACACAAAGTTGAGAAATTGGACTGAGCAAAAGGGAAGGGAGAACACTGCCTGGAGCACACAGGACTTCACAGACCTGACCTGAGTGGAGGCAGCCTCAGCCACAGCGTGGAGGTCTGCAGGCGTCCCCTTGGCAGAGGTGACTGTCCAAAGAATCCACTCACCCCTCCTGAGCCAGTGAGGGATGACACCAGATCCTCCAAAGCTGTTGTTGCATGTAAACTGCTGTTGTTGGATCTGAATCTTTCCTTCCCTGTGGGCTTGTCTCCCTTCTCTTGGCGCTCCCCCCCCCCTTCTCTGGACTGTGCCTAGTGCTAAAGTCTGATGCAATTAACTGAGTCAGAAGTGAAACACTTCCAGCCTGCCCTATGCCATTCTCTTCTTCCCTTCTCTGCCCTGCACCTGGCTCTGGGGTCTGACACCACTGACTGAGCTGGAGGTAGGACTCCTTAAGCCCACCCTGAGCCATCCTCTGAGACTCAGAGAAGGAGGCAGTTTAGCACACTTGGGGACTGGGAAGAAAGAAAAAGAATTTTTTTCTGCTAACTCCTCTAAGCTGGACAATCAGGGTAGAAACTGTTCCTTCACCTAGATTCAGATAGAAAGGGATACACCAACTTCACCGACACTCAGGGATAGCTGATAGCCCCCAACCTTTCTCAGTAGCTGAAGCCAAACACCTGAGCCTATACCAATAACCTCTGCTTATCCAGAACAGAAGGAGAGAGCCTGAACCACACACTTGGTAACCAATGACCTGGACACCTGAGCTGAATCCATACTGCAATTTACTGATGGCTCAGAAACAGCAGTCCATATTAAATCACTTGAAAGGGCGAACCATGATCTGTTCAGAACGCTTCCAAAACAAAGAATCAAATTTTCCAGAGGAAGAGAACTTCCTGGAATTGTCAGAGGTAGAATATAAAAAGATTAATAGCTAGAACTCTTCAAGAGGTGGGGAAGGAGATGAGGCAAAATGCAGCAGAGCATAATGACAAATTGCACAAGCTTCAAAAAAGCATTGCACAGCAAAAATTAGAAATTTAGGACACTAATAATAAGATTATAGAATTAGACAACTCAGTGGAAAGTGAAAGGAGCAGAATAGAGGCAATAGAAGCCTGAACCGGTGAAATTAGGATAAAGCATGTGACATCAACACATCTGAGGAAAAATCAGATAAAAGAACTTGAAACAAATCAAGAAACACTAAGAATTATGTGAAACTCTATGGAAAGGAATAGTCTATGCGTGGTTGGAGTACCAGAACAGGAGATGATAATGGAGAACACAGAGAGAACTGTCAAAGATTTGCTGACAGAAAATTTCCCTCGTATCATGAAAGATGAGAAGATAATTATCCAAGAGGGTCATCAAACTGCACACAAGATAAATCCCAAAAGAAAGACACCAAGGCACTCTATAATCAAATTTGCCAATACTAAAGATAAGGAGACACTTTTAAAAGTGGCTAGAGATAAATGCAAAATCACCCAGAAAGGCAAATTGGTAAAACTAAGCTCAGATTATTTGTTAAATACCATGCAGGCAAGAAGGCAATGGACTGAGAGACACAAGGCCTTGAAGGAAAATAATTGCCAGCCAAGAATTATATATCCAGCAAAACTGTGTCTCAGATATGATGGTGAAATTAGAACATTTCCAGACAAACAGAAATTCAGCGAATTTGCAAAAACCAAACCAAAATTGCAAGAAATACTAAAGGAGGTCTTTCAGTTGGAAAAATACCAGGTAACAACACAAGACCAGAACACAGAACACAGCAACTGATGCAATACTGAACCCTCCTCCAGAAACCACAAGGGGAAAGTCTTCCCCTGGAGTGGACATCCTGAATTTGGACTTGTAGCCTATCAGACTGTGTAAGAATAAAGTTTCCTTTGTATCCAAGGGGATAGGGGGTGGTTTAAAATCAGGAGAGATGTGTATCAGCCTTGTATCCTTTCACCATGCTTATTCAATTTGTATACTGAGCAAATAATCTGAGAAGCTGGACTACACAAAGAATAACACAGCATCAGGACTGGAGGAAAACTCGTTAACAACCTGTGTTATGCGGATAACACAGCACTGCTTGCTGAAAGTGAAGAGGGTTTGAAACACTTACAATGAAGATCAAAGACACAGTCTTCAATACAGCTTACACCTCAACTCAAGAAAACAAAAATCCTCACAACTGACCAGTAAGCAACATTGTGAGAAATGGAGAAGAGACTGAGGTTGTCAAGGATTTCATTTTGCTTGGGTCTGCAATCAATGGTGGAAGCCACAGTCAAGAAATCAAAAGACGCATCACATTGGGAAAATCTGCTGCAAAAGACCTCCCCCTCCCCCACAAAAGTCCTTTTTAAAGGTTTAAAAAGCAAAGATGTCACTTTGAGGACCGAAGTACACCTGACCAAAGCACTTCACAAGCAGGCAAAAAAGCTGGCCAGTGGATCTGGCAGACCCAAGAACTGATGCCTTTGAAGAACACTGAATCTACCACTTACTGCCAGAGGCTTTTTAGAAGCAAGGATGATGAGACTATGTTTCACAATCATTGAACATGTTGTCAGGAGGGACTAGTCCCTGCAGAGGGACATCATGCTTGCTCAAGCAGAGGGTCAGCAGGGAGGTGGAGTCACAATGGCAGACTAAACGCAAGTCTCCCTAAATCCCTCTGGAAAGCAAGACCCAAAGTGATAATTAAATGGAGCCTTCTGGACACCTAGTGAGCACAGGGATGCAGCATAGGACTGTTAATTTGGACTTCATACCACTGAATGCAAAAATCTCATCTCTTTCACTGACCACACTCTCAACCAGCAGAGGCTTGCACAGCCCGAAGACGGCCTAGAGAAACAACTGTGGTCCATCTTCACAGCATCTCTCCCAGCCTCTATTGACCCACGTGAAGCCCAAAAATCAACAAATGTTGAAGACAGTAACCTGGCAATCTCTCATGATGTCAGAAGGCTCCCAAAAGAAATCACCTCAGAACTTCCCAGATGAAGAAGCTTTTCTGAAACTATCAGAAGGTGAATACAAAAGGATTATACAGAGAGCCCTCCTAGCCTTATACAAAATGCAGCAGCGCAAAACAAAAAATTAAGCAAGCTGTTTGATCTGATGGAACATCGGTACTCGGAAATCCAACAGATCAAGAACAAAATCAAAGACAGAAACTTCAATTCAAAGCCAAGAAAACAGAATGGAACAAATGGAAAAGAGAATTTCTGATTTGGAAGACAGAGCTACTGACTCCAGCATCTACAAAGAGAAATCAGAAAAAAAGAAACAAGAAAAATAAAGAAGCATTGAGAAGCTTGTGGCACTCTATTAAGAAGAACTATTTACTATTAATTGGAGCTCCTGAACAGGGCAAGACACCTGAGAACACAGAGACTATTGTGGCTGAGCTGCTGACAGAAGACTTCCCAGAAATCATGAAAGAAGAGAATATAGATAGCCAAGATATGTATCCAACACCACTCAACATAGATCTCAATAGAAAGATTCCAAGACATATTATAATCAAGCTTAACAAAATGAAACATAAGCAGAAACTCTTAAAGGCAACAAGACTCAAAGCAAAGCGAACATTCAGAGGGCAACCCTGTAGGCTTTCGTGAGATTTCTGTGCAGAAATGATGCTGGCACAGACACAGTGACATGACATATTCAAAGCCTTGAAGGAGAACTTTCAACCAAGAATTATATGTCCTGCAAAACTATCTTTCAAATACAAAAATGAAATTAAAACATTCGCAGATAAACAGGAACTCAGAGACTTTGTAAAAAACAAACCAAAGCTACAAGAAATGCTGAAAGAATCTCTTGGCTTGGAAGAACAAAACCGCTAACTTTGTATTTTAGAAGACCACATTATCCAGAATCCTACCCAGTTAGTGAAGGCTCCAAACACAATCAAAGCTGTAACAGTGAAAGAGACGATCTAGTGATCATATCAGGTAAACTATGATATTATCCTATTAAAAAGAGGGATGTACTGCAGTCGTTATAGTCCTTCCAGATGAAGAGGAAATTGACAAGACTGGTAGCAATCAAAATTGAGTTTATATACACTTTATTAAGCAGGATCATAGGGCCAGCAATAAAGCACAATGAAAAAGCAACATACCGTATCAAGAACTGTAGTACAGGAGTCTCAACAACCACAAAAACAACCCTGAAAAAAGTCAGAAAGTTCACAAAGAGGAAGGTCAAGTAGACGGTCGGTGAAAGAGAGACCCTCAACCAGATGGACTGACACAGCGGCTGCTACAACGGTCTCACCCTAACGGAGATTGCAAGGACAGCGCAGGGCCAGGCAGGGCTCCGTTCTGCTGTCACTGTAGGTCAGGACCATGTTGACAGCAGCTCACAACAACTGTTTTGGCTTGAAAGCCCAACAATACTGTCACTATTTCCCTGTCAGAAACTGGCTCGTTCTGTTTTTGTTTTTGTTTTAAATGCCTGCATAATACCCAAGACTAATAGCTATAATCTATCTGTGGTTTTTCTTTCAAGTAAAAACTGTTCCCTAGGAGTGACTGGTTGAGCTAGTGTTGTGGATTGAATTGTGTCCCCAGAAAAATATCTGTCAGCTTGGCTAGACTGTGATTCCCAGTACTGAGGTTGTCCACTGTGTTGTTGTCAGATAGGACTTTCCTGATGTGAGTTCTATCTCTACAATGCTAATGAGAGAGGATTTGAGGCAGTTACATGAATGAGGCAAGACTCAATCTACAAGATTAAGCTGTGTGTTAAACCACCATCATCTGAGGTATAAAAGAGAAAAGAGAGCAGAGAGATGGGGGTAGTGCCTGGAGGAGTGGTCCTGAGGCCTTTCTACTGAGAAAGAAGTTCCCAGTCCAGGGGAAGATGGATGGCAAGGGCCTTCCTCCAGAGCCAATGAAGAAAGCCTTCCCCCAGAGCTCACGCCCTGAATTTGGACTTGTAGCCTGCTGGACCCTGAGAGAACAAATTTGTCTGTTTCCCAAAGCCCCCACCTGGGGTCATACTGTTCCAGCAGCACTACGGGAGACTGCCAGCAGCTCAGCCCCAACAGCTGCTTCTGCTAGACGCGTCTGCCGTATTTCGTGTGGAACAGAAGCGCTGTGTGAGCTGTGAAAAAGACACAGGCTCAGAGATGAGATTTGATAGTACCGGTGATCTGTACTGCTTCATCAAAAACCTTCCTACATAAAATTGGCTTCTCGTGTCCTTTTCCTTTCTGCACATGTGTGTCAGTGACAAGAATACTGACAGCAGCCCTCTGAGCCACTGACTCGATTCCGGCCTGTGGCCAGCAGTCAGCCCTCTGTGGCTTCTGCCCCGGAAGTCCCTGGGTGGTACAAAGAGCTCAGCCATTCACGGAAAGGCTCTCAGCTGGAACCCAACCAGAAGCAGCTCTGAGGAAAAGCCTGGTGACCTGCTTCTGAAAATTCTGAGGGGCTTGACTTTACCTAGACACGTGCATTGTCCTGAGTCGGAGTCGATTTAGTTGCTACTGGTTTGGTTTCTCTGGTTTGGCTTCTCCACACTCAGTGTAAGTGTTCACCCAGTGGAAAGGGCAACCCTTCTCTTAGGGTTTTTACGGAAATAACTTAGAACATGCAGGTCCCGGACAGGGCTTCAGGGCCTCCAGGCTGTGCTGACACCTGTAGCCAGGACGAGCCCGTGCCACGCTCTAGGAAGGCCAGGAGCCACCCTGTTGCTGTCAAATTGATTTGGACGCACAGTGATGCTAAAAGATGGAGCAGAACAGCCCTGTGGGATTTTCAAGGCCCGGGTGATGGACTCGAACTGTTGACCTTCTGGTTAGCAGCCGTAGCTCTTGACCACTGCACCACCAGGACACTAGTTAAGGCCACAAGCCTTCAATTTAGGAGTCTGAGAACGTCCCTCTGTTTCCCTATTTCCTTTTGTGCCAGCGGAAGCAGCCCTTTCCTCTGCCGTCTACCACGTTCTGGCCTTCACAGGCTCTTCTATCTACAGCAGCAAAAGCAGTAACTAGCTGTTGGCTCCCACAGGCCCTGGGCTGCCAGCTGCCAACACCACTACTGTCTTCCCAACACTTAGAAGTGGAGGGTGAGTCTTCAGGGAGCCCAGCCAAGCTGGCACTCAACTGAGAGAATAACTCCCTGTCCTTTTAACCAGCTGGTTTGTGGCAGTTTGTTACTACGGACAGCCCTGGAACACCAATACAAACACCTCCTCAGAAAATACAGCTGCTGAGGACTTCAGGTCTCCTGAGGCAGCTGAACAGAGGTCACAGGGCCAGGGGTCAGGCTGGACATCCTGGGGCCCTGCAGACTCTCTGCCCTGCTTCTCTGGCTTGATCAGGGACCCCAAGCTCCCAGATGGTACTGGGAGCCCCAGTGGTTCTGCTGGCTAGTGTGCTTGCCCACTGTGTCCTGCGTCCAGGGCTGGAAGGTACATGTTGGTATCTTTCTCAGCCAGAGCAGAGGCCAACTATGCTAGGTTGGGGCAGGGGCTTGAGTCGAGTGGGGTCCATGCCCAGACAGAGACTCAGCCTGCAGCGTTCCCCGTCTGCACTTGAAACCACACCCACCCACAATCAGCAAAGCTAGGACTCCAAGGGTAGTGCACCTTATCCCTCAGAAGAGGAACTGGCCATTGCTAATTAAAGCAATGTCCTCACAAACCTCTTTGCAGTGGCTTGGAGCTGCCAAGCTTTGGCCCCAAGGAGCTGCTGGTCCTCCCTCAGTTCTCTAAGCCCTGCCCTGGACCTCAACCAGCTGGTGCAGGAACCTCACGTCATCCTGGGGTCTCACACCTGGATTAGTGATCACGTTCCTGGCCTGGAATGAGGGTTTTGCTCCTGGGACTCTCTTTCCAAAACTGGAATGGGGGTCTCTCTCTTGGACAAGGGGTCTCTCTCCTGGACCCAAGGTCTCATTCCCAGGGAGTCTCACTCCTGACCCGGGGCTCTTGCTTCTTAGGGTCTTGCTCCTGGCCCTGGTGGCTCTGTGCCACACACCTGGCCCATGGCTGGCCCTCTGGTGCCCTGCCCACAGGGGGTCAAAGCTTAGAGCCTTGCTGTCACCTTCAGGGGCCCAGGGTCAGGGGCTGCCAAACCTGGGGGTCTCGGGGCTGCACCTGAGGGGTGTGAGGAGAACCCTGGAGTCCCGCACTGACCCTGGAGTCACAGGGCAAGCCTGAGGCCTGTGGGGGGGTCACAAGGGTCTTGGGTGGTAGTCCAGGGATGCAGCTGCCCAGAGCTGGACACCAGTGGCTGCTGACCGACACACAGATAGAGGACAGCTAGGTGAGGGTAGCTCTGACTCTAGGGCCAGTGAGACCCCAGGGGGTGGAGCAGGAGTGTCTGGGAAAGGACCTGACGGGCAGTGAGGCATGGGGGCCTGGGCAGGGTGAGGGGGACAGAAGTTGGGGGCCCTGAGCCTGGCTGTCTCCCTCACCCCAGAGTCCCTTGGAGGTGGCAGTTTGGGTTGAGATCTGCAAGGGGCATGGAGAGGCCTGGGTGGAGGGTGACAGCCTGTCCTGCTGTGGCTGGACAGGCCATTTGGGGACTTGGGGGCTGCTCAGTGGGCTGCTCCTTGACATAGGCCCTGGGCGGACACTTCTCTCCCTACCTACACCAGCTTCCCTCTGAAACCCACAACGCTGGCCAACCACACCCGTCCCTGCTATGGGTGTCCCATACCCCAGAGCCTATGTCAAATCTGGGCTCTGAGCCTACCTCCCCAGCATCTCTGTGTCCCGCAGAGCGGCTCCAGGGACTCTCACAGCTGGGAGGAGCCAGAGGAAGGGGAGGAGAGAGTTTCCTGGAAAGGACCAGGCAAGGCCCCCACAGGTGATGGGTGGGGAGGGCATAAATGACCACGGGGTTCACAGGGTGAGCCAAAGAGTAGGGTAGGGGTGGCTAGGGTGCAACTGGGGAGGTGACACCCCATAGCCGAGACCAGAGGTGAAGATGAAGGTGGACTTTCCAGAAGGCACCTAGTCTCCAGCCTCCGCCTGTGGACTTGAGGTACCATCTCCCACGAAGAACACCCAAGGCTCCAGGAAGAATGGCAATTCAGGCCTGGAGAAACAGCCCCAAAGGACACCCTGGCCCCGAGAACACGCTCTGTTCAGAAAAGAGCCTTACAGAAGGAGTTCCGGCAGCGCAGCGGTTAAACACTCGGCCGCTAGCGCTCTGCAGGAGAAAAGTGTAGCAGTCCTTCCACAGAGCTTTACAGCGTTAGACACCCCATGGGGCAGCTCTCCTCTGTCCTATTGGGGGTCTCTATGGGCTGGGCTGGGCTGGGCTGTGTGAGATGTATTTAAAGATCTTGAGACAATTTTGGATTACCCTGGTGGCTGTGAACACTAGGACAAGTGTCCCGATTGGAGACAGAAGGGAAGAAGGACGTGTGCGGACAGGACAGGGATGGAGTGGTGCTACACCAAGCCCAGGAACACCCGGGGCCTTGGGAAGCTGTGTGGGGCAGGCAAAGATCTTCCCCTTGAGTCTTCCAAGACAGCGTGATGCTGCCGGCACTGGGACTTCTGACTTCCAGCCGCCACAGGATACACTTCACTGTGCAGCCTCAGCAGGACTAAGGTAGACCTGAAGCATTTGCTGAGGAAGATTGAGGACCACAGCCCTCAGTACGGACTGCACCTCAACGTCAGGAAAACAAAAATCCTCACAACTGGACCAGTAAGCAACACCACCACAAATGGAGAAAGGATCGAGGTGGTCAAGGACGTCTTACTTGGATCCACAACCAATGTCCACAGAAGCAGCAGTCAAGAAACTAAAGGACACGCATTGAGCCCGTGGGCTGCAAGAGATCTTGGGAAACTGCTGAAAAGCAAAGGTGGCAGTTTAAGGACCGAGGTGCGCCTGGTCCAAGCTGCGGTGTTTTCAGCCATATGAAAGCTGGGGAGAGACTGAGGAATAACTGACACCTTTGAAGTACGGTTTTGGAGAAAAGTGCTGAATGTGCCCTGGGCTGCCAGAAGAATGAACAGACCTGTCTTGAGAAAAGTGCAGCCAGAGTGCTCCCTGGAAGGCAAGGATGGTGAGACTTCATTTTGCGTACTTTGGATGTGTTATAGGACAGATTGGTCCCTGAAGGACATCAGCCTTGGAAAAGCCGAGGGTCAGTGACAGAGAGGGTGCAGCAGACTGACACAGGGTCCCCGTGACAAACTCGCACAGTGACAGCAGCCATGAAGACAGCACAGCAGCCGGTAATGCTTTCTGCTGCTGGGCTGGGGTCCTGCAAGTTGGGACCGACACGATGGCACCCAACGACAACAAGCCACCCGGTGTGTGGCTGTCATGCCACCGCAGGACACTCACCCAGGCTGGGCCTCTCGTCCCACTGGACAGCAGGTCTCTACAGGGTCACCCCAGAGGACTCTGGAGCTCGTCTGCTCCCGCAGACCAGGATGGGACAGGCAGAGCGTGGTGAAAACGGAGGCTCAGCGGATGAAAGCCCAGTGAGCGCCCTGAAGTCTCTGCCTTCCCAGCAGAAAGAGACGGTCACCTCCAAAGCATGCTCCAGGAAGGGGAAGCCCTTGGCTTTGCTCCAGCTCTCCTGGCTAACCTAACAGCCCAGAGTGGACGCGGGTCTAGCTTATGGCAGTGTCTTCACAAGTCGGGGACATGGGGGCATGGAGACTCAGTGGAGCCATCGGCAGCCCCGGCGAATCAAGGGTCTACGTCACCTGAGCACTATGGCCACTGACCACGCAGAAGGGCTGGTGGCTCAGGCCTGTCACAGAGGACACCTCCACCTCCACCTCCACCAGCACCGCGATCGCCACCTCAGACACAGATCTCACTGAGCCTCTAAATGCACTCACAGACGAGCAGGAAACACAGAGGAACCTTGCACGCACCCCACAGGAGTTCCGGAACTGTCGGGAATGGTTAGGGTACATCTTATGCAGGCAGCAAAATCCCAACGAAAAGGCGTTCTGTGAGACGGCAGACCCGCTTTCTCCAAAAAACAAATTGCAAGGATCAAAAAGATGGTGCACAGGCTTTGGGCTGAAAGAGAGCTGGTCATGCTCGGAGTGGTGCTCTGTGGGGTCAGACTACAGAGAAAAGAGGTGATTGGCAGTCAGCTGCAACAGGGTTAGCTCTGTGAGGGGCTCACGGGAAGTGCCATGGGCCCTCCTGGCTGAGCAGTCACTTGGCAGCAGTTGATCTCTGGGGTGTCATCTAAGGATGGTATCTGTGGCTTTCAGATCTTTGAAAGGAGACACCCAAGGGCAGGGTGAGCCCCCGGAGAGCGAGGGTGAGCTGGGTCAGGTCACCCAACAGGCAGGGTTAGCATGTGAAATTGGTCACCGCAGACGACCGGGTGAGCACAAGCATCCTGCTTACCTTGCCTGTCAGCTAAAGGCCCCTGAGGGTGACTGAGAGGGAGGAATTGTAACCTGGCTGGGATCCCGGGAGGCTGGGAGGGCCAACAGGCTGTGCGCGGTACAGAGGCCTGGGGGTCTTCTCTGCCGCAGCACAGATGAGCAGAAGGAGGGAACCGCCCCCCCCAAGCAGGGTGAGACCCACAAGGCTGCTTCAAGTTCTTTATTGCTCCTGGGTGCAGAGTCTGTGCAGCGGGGCGCTGATGGTGGGTGGGTGTGGGGGTCCCTCTGGGATGCCAAGGTGGAGTATCCCTGTCCAGACAGGGCACTCTTAGGGCTGTCGCCCTGGACACTAGGCTGGCACCGGCGTGGGGGGCGGAGGGTCACCAGTTCAGGACGCCAGGGCAGTACTTGTCAACAAGCCCCTGGTAATAGGGCCGGAGCTTGTCCACGTCAGGCAGGTCTGGGCACTTGGTGTAGAGATCAAACTTGCTGGGGGGGCGGGGAGGCAGTAAGGGCGGAGGTCACGCCCCCTCCAAGCCCTCTCCTGCCCCCTGCCCCCACCGCGTCCCGACGCACTTGAGCTCCTGCACCCAGGGCAGCATGGCCAGGTCCTGCTCGTTGCACAGCTGCCGATAGTCACCGCCCGTGTGCCAGGGATAGAAGGAGTGGAACCGGACCATGTAGAAGGCCTGTGGGCACGTTCGGCTGTTGTCTGCCTGCAGGGAGCTGCCCGCTGGGCTAGGGTGGGCTGGGCTGGGCTGCGGTGGGTGGCGGGGGCGGGGCGGGGCGGGGCGGGGCGGGGCTGGAGTGGGCGGGGGCGGGGCGGGGCGGGGTGGGCGGGGCGGCCTGGGCTGAGGGTGTCCCTGCCCTGATGGCCCCACCTCTTCCGGGAGAGAGAACTTGTTGAACCTCATCACCTGGTACATGTACTCTGAGGGAGAGAGGGGGTCACGGCAGGTCCCCGGGTCGAGGGGTGGTCCTCCCACCCCTCCCACCCTCTCCCTCTCCTACCAGCCTCACCGTCGTGGCCCCAGGACATAAGGACGTTCTGGAGCCCGCAGTGGGGCTGGTACATGCCAAGCTCTGTGCTGCAGTGAGAAACTGGGGTTAGGGGCTTGAGAGCCCCCTGGGGAGGGATGGGTTGGTGGGAGGGGCACCTGTATCGGGGGTCCTGGAGGTCAGGGTTGTCCTGGAAAGTGGAGTCACGGAAGACCACCGAGGCCTGAGGACGGCAGCCGACAGGGAAGGTGTCTCCGACAACTGCCCACTGGGGACAGGCAGCACCGTGAGTGCCAGCCCAGCTGTCCCAAACCCGGGCAGACCACTCCCCAGGCCCCGGCCCTCACCTGGGGCTCCCCGGCCAAGGCCAGCACCTTTCCCAGGTCATGCAGGAGCCCCACCAGGTGGAACCAGTCTGGGAGGAGACAGACAGGGCGGCTGGGCTCAGAGACCCCAGCTCACCCCTGGCACAACCATAGCCTCCCCAGTTGTGGGGCGCACCCTTGTCGGGGTGCGCCCTCCGGATGCCCTCAGCAGTCTGAAAGGCGTGGAAGGAGTTGGGGAAGTCCACGTCGGGGTCCGACTCGTCCACCAGCTGGTCCAGCATGTCCACTGCCTCCAGGACACTCATCCTCTTGTAGGAGAAGCTCCCAAACTGGGCACGCTGGGCCAGAGGGGGCGTCAGCACGGCTGTGGCCTGGGCCAGCCCAGAACTGCCACACCGCTGGCTCCGCCAGCAGCATCCAGGCACCCGCACAAGGCGTACCTTCCCCCTGACGAGGTCCACCGTCTGGTGTGTGTGCATGAGCTTGTACGTGGCAAAGACCCGGTCCAGGAGGGGACCTGACTGCAAGGCCGCAGGTCAGCTTGGCCACTCGGCCCTCGCACCCAGGGCCCCCGACTCCCCCAGCGGGGCCCCACAAGGTGGGAGTGGGAGCGCCCCCCAGAGCCCACAGTTCCAGGGCAGGGGCTTTCCAATGGCACCCCGGGAGTTGCTCAGGGTGACGCCGCGCTTCCCAGACCTGGGCACCAAGGGTTGGGGTGCAGGGTGGGGATGGGGCGAGCCTGGATTCCTCACAGTATAGTTTCGGAAGCTGCTCTTATCCTTGACTCTTTCCAGGTCCACATCCGGTCGGTAGACCAGGGAGGGGTCTGGGCCCTGGGGGGGAGTTAATCTGTTGCATCCTCACATCAGACTCAGGCGGAAGTGGGGGCACCCTCCCAGAGCCCTGACAGGCAGCCTGAGGCCTAGGGGCAGGGGGCAGAGCCTAGTGGCCACCACCTGCAGCAGTCCCCTGGTCTGAGGAGTCCCTTCTCCTGGGTGTCCTTGTCCTTCTCTTCAGTGTCCTTGTCTCCTGCTTCCAGGGATGCCCTGGCCCGGGGAGACGCTGAGGGCGACACGGTGGCCTGGTCTGCCGCCCACAGCTCAGGACGTGACAACTGCCCTGGGTAGAAACCTGGACCACAGGGACCCCGGGGTCGGACTCCGCTGACCCTTGCCCCGCTGGGCCAACACCGACAGAAGGGAGCCCTCGGACAGGCCGAGGGGAGTGGGACTGGTGGGGAGAAGGGAGGGTGTGCCCCTGCTTTGAGGGGCCAGCTGACCACAAGGTCCCAGTACTCACCGCGGCCACCCTCATCCTGAGATGGAACAGGGCGCGGGTGGGCAAGAGTCCCCAGCCCAGGGGCCTATATACACCAGCAGGTTACGTAAGTGACCTGATACCACCCAGCCCCTTGGCCTTGGCACTCGGTAATGAGTGACCACCTGCCTTCCTGCCTGGTCTCAGCAAGTTAATGTGTCATCACAGGGACAGCCCCCAGCAGCCTCAGCTCTCACTTGACCCGGACCTGCCCCTCCCAGAGCCACTGGCCTGGGGACGCTCGTCCTGGCCACTCTGCAGCCATCCTGTAGCTCTGCCCTCCTTTGCGGCCGGCACACCTGGTCTCCCATACACAGCGCAGCACCACGGCCAGGTCTCGAACACAGGAGGCCCCTCCATCCTCGCCCCCCACCCCACCTGGGTCTCAGGGAGTGGAGTGCGGGGATTCCGGGCAGGGCTTTGGGAGGAGGCAGCATTGGAGCCAAGGTCGGGGAAAGATTCCGGAACCTGATGGAACCCTGAGAGCGCAGAAGGGACCACAGACAGGACGTCAGTCAACGCGCACCCCTGCCCTGGAGACAGGCAGACAGGCCGGGTGGGGCGGGGGCACATTCCGTCCCAGGAGCGCCTGTGGTCACACTGCTGACTGTGGGGCTCCCCCGAGAAAGATGTCTGGGCAATGGCATGACCGGACCTGTGCTCAGCAGGACCCCACAGCAGCTGTGCTGAGAAGCCGGGGGACCCTGGCAGCACCAGCCACCCCGTCAGGAGGGCCCCAGCTCCCAAGGCCCCAGCTGACTGCCGTGCCTGTGACTTGCTGACTTAGAGTTGACCAGTGCACACCCCTGCCTCCCTACCCGCGAGGTCAGCCCCAGGAGTCAGGACTGCTGCTGCTATGTCCTGAGGTGTCTTGCCCCATTTCACAGGCACTCCAGAAATGTCTGCTGGGTAGAAGGGGGCAGGGACCCCAGGGAGAGCTAGGGCCATCTCAGGGGGCAGGTACTGCTCGGAACACAAGCAGGTGACCATGGCTGGAATCCTGGTTTGTCTTCAAGGTGAGAGTCAACACGATTTGGACTGAGGTGGTGAGCCATAGGTGTGGCAGGCTCTGGGGGAGCTCAGAGTCTGGAGGCCAGGTGGGCAGCCGACAGCCTGGGACTCGGGGGCATCTGCGAGCTGCCTGGGTGTGGGCCAGGTGGAGTCAGGGTGCTGTGACCTGAGTCATATGCCCTGCGATGCAGCGAGGCCTCAGGCGTCTGCTTCACAGAGAAGCGATGGAGGTCAGTGAATTCTGGGCAGAGTCCCCGTGCTGTAACCCTTTCCCCGCTGTCCCCTGCAGGCCTAGAGAGTGCAAGGGGTTGCCATGAGGGGGGTGCTGCCTGAGCGTCCATGCGTGCATGTGCTTCAAGTTGTGTGCACATGTGTACATATGTGTACACGCGGCGCTGTGAGTCCATGTGTGCACACATAGTGGAAGGTGTTCCTAGAAGAAGGGACAGTGTACGCCAAGGAACAGACTGGCCACTGGCCACGGGGCAATGGGTGCTCCCAGGAAGGGGCGTGAGGTTGGACTTCACTCCAGGGTCCAGGGAGGCCAGGAGGGTCTTGGCAGGGCTGAGCTGTGGACCCTGAGTGCCTGACTGCCTGATTCACCCCCTGCTGCTCCTGGACTCCTCCTCTCCCTCAGCTCCCACTGTCTCCCTCGCCCTGTCCGCTGCCTCCCCTCTTCCGCTCTCACCATCTAAAACCCTGCTCCCAGCTGCCTCTGCAGCACCCTTCAGTGGCCACAGGCCACGTGGCTTTGAGGCCCGGTTCCTGGCCTCTCCAGCTCTTTCAGGAACTTCTGGCTGCCGGAAGCCACATGCCCTGTGGGCTTGAGCCCCAGAACTAGTGGGTCCTTCCCTGGGGAATCCCTGCTGTCCCTCTAGTCCCACTTTGGCAACTGCTTCTGCCAGGCAGCCCGCCTTGATTGTCTTGCCATGCTCCCTGTCACAGCCCTGACCACCTTCTACAGCAGTTCTAGCCCGTGGCAGGGACCACAGGGGCCAAAGGTGAGCCTCTGACCTGTCTAAAGTCGAGGTGAGGGTAGTGCCCACCTCACAGGGGAGCTGTGCAGGTGAAGTGCTGTGTGAGTGGAGTTCTTGGGGGTGGTGTGGGGTACCAGCAGGACTCTGGTGCCACGGAGCAGACACATACCAAGAACAGCACACACGCTGACTGTAGTCACGGTTCTTATTACTGTCATTCAAGGCCCACCTTCCCAGACTTAGCTCCGTCGGGGGCAAGCCTGTTCAAGTTGCTGAGGTCCCCCGCTGTCACACTGAGTCCCCAGGGCCTGTGACACCTGCTCAGTCCCCTTCTGGATCAGCCACCTCCACCCCCTGGAGGTGTCGAGAGTTGTAGTCATCTGTTGTGGGGGGGCCTCTCACCTCACCCCCAGCTCTGCTGTACTCATCAGCTCAGGATGGCCCAGGTGGTTCTCGAGCACCCGTGAGCCCCCGCCCCCTCCCATGCCCGCACTTGGATCCCAGCATACCCCAAGCGGTCAGTCCTCTGCTCTACAGCCCTGCGGAGGATGGGGTGGGAGAAGAGGGAAGCGAAGGCTTCTGGGAGGACTTGCCAAGAGGGACCCGACGCAGTGCTGGGACTCGTGGGAGCGGGATGGGTCCAGCCCACCTAGCCCCTCAGTCCTCTGGGCCTGGGTGCTCAGGACTCTGGCCTCTGCTCTGTTTGCCCATGTCCAGCCCCTAAGCTGTGCCCCTCACGGGAGCAGGGATGGGAGCATCCAGGTGCTGGGTACACTTGCCCACGAGGCGTGCGTGCAGGTCCCAGGGTGAGGCCTGCCCACCGTCCACATACACATGGATTTGACGTACAGAACCACGTTCCAGAGTGGGAGAGGTTGTTGGGGTGTGGGGGTACAGGGGCAGGCTCCTCTGGGGTCTGCCCCCCTTCCTGTGGGTCTGCTGTCTGCAGGAACTCAGGGGGGTAGATGCAGTGTCGGGCAGGGTGGGGCGGCGGTGGCTGGCCCAGCTCAGCCATAGCTGTGGGGACTGCTAGGGTCCACAGGGGCCAAGTCCCGCCCACCAGCCCGCCCCACGAGCTGCCATAAGCGGTGGCTGAGGTTCTGCACCTGACAGGTGCCCAGCTTGCAGCCCACTCGCAGGAGCTGGACTCGGGGTCTGCGGGGGCCTGGGTGGTGGCGGTCTGCATGTCTTCGGCCACGGTCCTGGGGAGGCTGGCTCCCAGCAGGGGCCAGGACAGGGCCCTTCTGTAGCGGTGTTGCCTGGTGTGGCTTCCAGACCACAGGCTGGAGTGTGGGGTGCCGAGGATGCAGGCTGCTGGAAGAGATCAGGGCCAAGGGATCCCTGTGCGGGGAGTAGAGAGCAAATCAGAGAGCCCCGCCATTTAGGGATCCACACAGGTCTGGGGTGACCAGCAGGGAAGGGCCATGGCTTCCCCAAGAGCCTGGAGCCCCTCCAGGGGAACCCCAGAGCCCCAACCCACACCCAGTCTGGGACCCTGCCAGGGGAAGCCCACAGTCCCTTTTGGGGCTCAGGATCTGGGACTGAGCCACTCAGCCATCTCGGAGGGCCCAGGTCACATGCCTCATTAACCTGAGCCTCCCCAGGCAAAGGGCACCCCAGGCTTGCGTGGGTCACTGCACTGGGAACTCCGGGTGACTCCCCTGGACCCACGCCTTGGGATGGTGGGAGCTAGGCAGGCCTGGGGGTGCCTCTAGCCCCTCCCCCAACAGATCTCTTCTCCTTGAGGAGGCAGGGCAAGCGTCCTACGGTGGGAAGGAAAGACACCTGTCACCCAACTCAAGTGCTGCTGAAGGCATAGGGGCTGGCCCTGGACTAGGGGGATTCCCAGGCGTCCTGGTTCCTATTGCCACCGGGCCAGGGCTGGGGCTGGCCAGAGGTGCACTCACCTGGGCCCGGCGGGGCGCGGGCGCGCCCCCAGGCGGAGAGACAACATGCCAGCGACCTGCAGGTACAGGAGGCTGATGCAACCGACGAGGACGGCCAGGAGCCGCGCCATAGCCACGGGTACCGGGCGGCTGGGGGTGGCGGGGCGCCGGCGCTAGCCTCGAGCCGCCTCCTCCTCCGCGCCTGGGGAGCTCTCCGCTGTCGGGCGCCGGGCGGCGACGGGTCAGCCTGGATCCTGCGGTCGGGCGGTACCCTGGTGCTGCCGGTAAATTGGACTGGCCCGGTTCCGGGCTGTGTCAGTGAGTCTTAGGGCGCGGAGGATGGCGGGTCGGGGTCACTATTCGGCCAGCTGCCGGTCAGAGATGTCTCCTGGGACCCAGCCGGCCGCTCTGGAGCTCAAACGTCCTTCTAGGAGGGGGGCGGGGCGGGGCGGGGCGGGTCCCCACAGGGAGGGGCGCGCCCCGCCCACCCAGGCCCCGCCCAGGTCCCCGCCTCTAAAGTTAGAGTTCAAGGCTAAAAGCTGAGGGCCCTACCCCAAACCTACTGCTTTAGTGTCGAATCCTCCTCCCCTAAGGCGTACCCTGGAGCCTGGCTGGGCTCTGGAGATGGTTGGAGAGGGGGTGGCTTGCTATTCCCTTCCCTATGGAAGTAATTTCCGGACCCCTGGCCAGAATTATCTAGCCAAGTGCCGTTGAGTCGGATCCGACTCATGGCGACCCTAGGGGCCAGGGTAAAAGGATTTATTAAAAAGTCTACCCATTTCCCTACACCATGTGCTAAAAGGTCTTCTAAATTCAACCCAACATTTCAAAGGACAGAGTAGCAGGGACAGGGGTCTGGGGAGCATGGTTTCAGGGGACATCGAGGTCAACTGGCATAACTAGTCTTTTTCTAGGCAAGTCTGCCATACCACATATTGGGGAGTTGCATCTGGGGACTTAAAAGCCGGCAGACTACCACCTGAGGGGCATCCATTGGTCCCAACCCACCTGGAACACATGGCAACTGAGAGCATCAGAGATGTGAGGAAAAATGAGCCCAGGAGACTGAAGAACCCGCATGCTTGGGAGACGACATCAGCAGGAGAACAGAAGAACTAGATGGTGCCCGGCCAGCACCAAAGAGAGCCCTGACAGGGACACAACGTGTAGTTCCCGATGTGGCAGGAGGAAAAGAGGGGTACGGATCAAGAACTCAGTGAAAAGGCCGGGCTTGGTCATCTGGCACCTTGGAGGCTGGCCTGAGAACAGTAAGTCCCTGAGACTTGATGCTGGCCCAGAGCTGAAAGGCGGCACAGCAGACAAAGAGTGGCCTGGACTTGGGGACACAGAGAGACACAGGCGGTGTATGCATCTTACGATTTAATATATATGAGGCTGCCCTACTGGTCCTCCTGGTTTCTTTTTAGAGGGGAGAGGAGAGGGTGGAGAGGAGGGGACAGTGTTGGTTAAGTGGGACACTGGAAGAGCAGAAAGGAAGAGTGTGCTGTCACACGGTGGGGAAGGCAGACACAGCTGCAGAGAGGCAGGAGCTTGGGATTTTCTATGGAAAGTTGATCTGGATTGTAAACTGTTGCTTGATCACCATAAAAACTTCTCTAAAATCTACACATGTTCCCTCATAACTAAAGGATTACTTGTTTTCTGTAAGGAATTCAAGTAAGTAAAACACAAGGACAGCCACCCATGTCCCTGCTGCAGATTCCTCTGTGCATGTGTGGGGATCAGGGCTTTCTGGTCTTGGTGTCACAGAGGACCTGAGTGCACTACACATGTGCACATACATAGAGAAACGTGTAAACACAAAGACCACCCATTGTTCCCGGGGTGGTCCTTTCTGATGCCCAGCTGCGCTCTTCCTAAGTGAACCCTAACTCTTCTCCAGCCAGACTCAGGCAGTCCAGTCTGCCCCTACCCTTCTCTGCCCACAGGGTGGTCTGCCTGAAGAACACCTTCTTGGAGGTAGGAACACTGGGTCACAGGCTGAGCAGGGGTCTTCTGTACACCTGTGCCGTGTCACACTTCACCAGTGGGGGCTTGCTATTCCCAGTTCTGTGCTTTGTCAACCTGAGAGGTGACCTTGTCACCTTTTCAAAGACATCTCTTTGACTCCTTCTGTACCCCGTCTTCAGTCTTACCCTTGTCCCTTGAGGCTCCCCTGTGGGGCTCATGTATGGCCTGGTCACTCTGGTCCCCTTTCCTGCCAAGTCCTTCCTGTGAGCACATCAGTAAACCCTTGCTGGGTGAATGAACCAGTGAGGACTGCACAAGTGCCCTCCTGAAGGGTTAGTCTGCCTCCCAGGAAGGTGCTTCTGTTTCCTGAGGTCCCCTGGGGAGGGGGATGTGAGGCAATTGCATGTTAGAAAGATGGCGCTAGCATGGGGCCAGGAGGCGGGTTTGGGTGGAGGCTGCAGGAGAGGTCAGGGAGACACCAGGTGGAGCCAACCCCCAGCCTGGGCAGTGCAGGGAGTGGATGGAGCAAGCTGCGGGTGGGGGCGGGAGGCTGGATATGAAGGATGTGCCACCAAGGGGGTCTGGTTGCCTCCAGCCTCATGGGAACATAGAGAATGCAGCCAGGGTTTACAGCCTGGGGGGGTCCAGAGATGATGAGGCTCTGCAAGGTGAGGGGCGTGGTAAGCACCCCCGCCCCCCAGAATCTCCAAAGACAATGCAGCCATCAGCCAGCACCCAGGACAGGTTGGGGAAGGGCTGGCAGAAGCAGCAGGGCACCTGCTGTCCTTAGCTGCTCCTCTGTGGCCCATGCCGCCTCTCACTAGAGCCCCCCCACTGCCAGCACTAGCCCTGTAACGCACCGATGTGGCCACCTGACTCGGCCAGCAAGGATGGAACCATGGGAGGCCCAGTCGTGGGGTTCTCACCTCCGTGCAGGAGGCCGTGAGCAGCCACTGCTGGAGCGTCAGCAGAGGCCTGCCAGCTGCCATGACATGGGACACTGAGCAGCTTTCAGCAGTGTCGAACACAGACTGGGAAGGAAATCCTGATGGTCTGCTCCTGCAAAGCAGCTTGTGGAAGTGCTGTGATCTCCACAGTCTGATCCGAGCCCGATCGCGTTTTGTTGCCTTGTGTTTGGTGGCCCCATGAGTTGGGGTGGGCTGCCTTCTCAGCTGCTAGCAACAGCAGCCAACAGAAACACAGAAGTGAAGTTCTCAGCCTTCACAAGGTTTCATTCTGGGACAGGGAACATCAGCCTCCGAGACCTCAAGCCTACTGTGTTTTCTCTTCCAGACCCTTGGCAGATGGGATGGTGCTGCCTTGTTCCCCCAGAACACACGTCCTGGTGTCCTCACACCAGCTGGCTGGACTAGAGAAGTCCTCTGGGTGTGCTGTGTAGGGAGTCACTTTAATGTGACCCTTCTAGTCCCGGTCTTTGTAACGGCCACAAAGTGATTGGATGAAACTATGCAAATACGGTGCTTGTGGGCCACCAAGGGGATTGGACAGCCTGCAAGTCATGCAAATAAGGTTCATGAAACACTTGCAGGAGTGAGACTATGTAATAAAGCTATCTGGAACCCTGACAAGGGAGTTGGTCAGTTTTGCCTTCTCCTAGGCTTAATGGGGAGCCCTTGTGGCACAGTGTTTTAGAGCCTGGCAGCTCACTGAAAGGTCAGCAAGTCCAACCAGCCAGATTCTCCTAGGGAACCCTATGGGGCAGTTCTGCTCTGTCCTGTCAGGTCATAAGGAGACAGACAGCAACTTTTTTTTTGTAGGCTTAAAGGGAGCCAGTCCCCAAAGTGGAGACGGCCCCTCACTGCTGTCCAGAAGAAGAGCTGCAGATGGAGAGTGTCCTTTGGACCAGAGATCCCTGGACTGAAGATATCTGAGAGTCAGCACTAGAGAGAACCATAGCGCCGGAGACAGTGAGAAGAGGCAGCAGGACCAGGAAGCCAGGGCGAGACTGCACATGGAGCTGGGAGGCTGCAGTGAGCGTGCAGGCCCACCGTGCGGGAGCGCTGAGCCCCTTCAGGCAAGGTGCTAGCAGGTGGTTCTCCAGGCATTGTCCCCAGAGCTAAAGAGCTGTGTGACGGCTGTCTGAGCAAGGCAGAGGCTGGGCCGGGGCCAAGAAGGTGTGCTGACCAAAGAGCTGTATCTGTCGTTCCCAGTCCTGAACTGTGGCCTGTTATTTCTCTAGTAAACCCACAGCTCTGAGTGGGGTCTGTGAGTTCTGTGTGGCCACTGCCACAGTCCAGCCCAGCGGAGAATCAGAGCTGTGAGCAAGGAGGGCTGGTGTCAGAACCGGAGAAGTTTTGAGAGGGGAAAAGTCTTGTCTGACCTCCACCTCACAGGAATCAGCGTGGGTTGGTAATCTTGATTCTGTGTCCCCCTCTTCTGAAGTGAGATGAGCAGGTGTGATGCCCCCACCCCACTTTTACAGAGTCCCAGAGCCCACTGCCTGATAGGTGCTCTGGTTTTTTTTTTTTTTTTTTTTTTAATAATTTTTTTTTTTTATTTAACGTAACTGAGTAAAAATGTACATTCACATGTAAATTTACATGCCCCCCTATATGCAGCTTCCCCTGCTCTCCCTGTCCGGTGACTGCACACTGTTCCTCTCTGCTCCATACATGTCTCATCCTCCCAACAGTCTCCTTTCCCCTCCTCTCCGTCCATTCCCCTTCCTCCAGCCAGAGGTCAGCAAGATGATATCCTATAGATGTATAGAACCATAAAGTGCTTCCAACATATGGTTACTCTGCATTGCCAAGTCCATTCCATTCCTGTCCAAAGAGTGGACCTTTGTTATAATTTATGGGAACGGGCAGCATCAGGGCCGGGGGCCATGCACTCAGAGGAACCCCAAAACCGCTGGACCATCAATTGAGGTCTTTTAGTGGAGATCTCATGATGCACCTCTTTTTATTCTTGTGTTGCCAGTGAGGGTCCTCTCTGTGAGCTCCGTCATGGCTATCACTGGTGGTGGCCGGGCACCATCCGGTTCTTCCGGTCCCAGGTCAATGTAGGCACCCACTCTTGTGGGTCTCTCTGTCTTCTCGGTTGTCTTTACCGCATGCCATTTTGGCCCTCGGTGAGCATCCGTTCCTGCTGAGTTGGGACCATTTGCTGTGTCCTCGGATGGCAGCTTGGCAGCTTTTAAGACCCCAGACGCCATTCACCAATGTGGGGTGCAGAGAGCTCTCTTAGCAAAATGCTAGTTGTGCCAATTGGCCTGGAATTCGCCTAAGAGCATGGTCCCCCGCCCCCGGCCCCAGCTACTCTATCCTTGCAGTATTGAGTTAAGATGGAAGGAGTACTCAAGTTATGCTGAAGACCACTTAATGTTGTTCTTGTTCCTAATGTGTGCTGTCACCGCTTTCTCCCAACTAGATTGCTAGTAACTACCTAAACTAAACCCTCCCCCCCTTGCCCTCCCTCCCTCCCTCCCCTCCCTTGCAGCTGTCAAAGAGTCTTTTCTTCTATACACAAGTCTGTTTTGGAGTTCTTATCATAGAGGTCTCATACAGTATTTGTCCTTTTGTCGCTGACTACTCTCACTCAACATAATGTCTTCCAGTTGAAACCAGGTTAGGAGATGTTTCCTGGAATCATCGTTATTCTTTATCATTGCGTAGTGCTCCATTGAGTATATGTACCACAGTTTACCTATCCATTCTTCTATTGTCGGGCATCTGGGTTGATTCCACCTTTTTGCTGTTGTGGACTGTGCCACGATAAACATTCTGGTGCATGTGTCCGTTGGTGTGAAAGGCCTTGAATCTGTAGGATATATTCCAAGTAGTGGAATTACTGGGTCAAATGGTATATCAATATCCATTTTTTTAAGGAAGCGCCAGATTGCCTTCCAAAGAGGCTGGACCATTTTGCAACCCCACCAACAGTATAGGAGGGTTCCACTTTCTCCACAGCTTCTCCAGCATTTGTTGTTTTGTGTTTTCTGGATCATGGCCAATCTTGTTGGGGTGAGATGGTATCTCATTGTTGTCTTGATTTGAATTTCTTTAATAGCTAAAGATCGTGAACATGTCCGCATGTGTTTTTTGGCTGCCTGGATCTCCTCTTTAGTGAAGTGTCTGTCCATCTCCTTTGCCCATTGCTTAATTGGATGGTTTATCTTCTTCTTATTGATATTTTGTAGTATCTTATAGATTATGGAGATCAGGCGTCGATCTGACATAGAGTTGCCAAATATTTTTTCCCACTCTGTGGGTGTTCTTTTAATTCTATTAATAAAGTCTTTGGATGAGCAAAAGTGTTTGATTCTTAATAGTTCCCATTTATCTACTTTCTCTTCTGTTGATTGAGGTTTCTTTGACAGATTCTGGAGTCTGTCCTCATTGTGTATTAAACCTTCCATTGTTGTTCCTACCTTTTCTTGGATGAGCTTTATCGTTTTAGGTTTGATATTTAGGTCTTTTATCCAGTTGGAGTTGGTTTTTGTATAAGGTGTAAGATATGGATCTTGAGGTGCTCTGGGTTTGTAAAGGAGACCTGCAGGCAGAGTGCCTGGATTCCTTCATCTTGTCTCGGAGGCTGGCCACCTGGATTCCAGTGAACTCTGCAAGCCAGCAGAAGAGCAGAAGTGGGACCCCAGGGAATGGGCAGCACGGCTGGGATGGGGAAGTGGACGCAAGGTAACAGGGGGGAGGCCTCTGTGAGGAAGGGGCAGCAGTGAGGAGTGTGGGGAGAGGGATACATCCATTGGAGGCTGTGAGTTGGGGGTCACAGTGGGTCACTCTGTCCTCTGAGGTGGGTGCAGACCAGGAGAAGACTGTGCAGGGCTGGGTTTGCCAGATGGGGACAATGGAGAACCATCGGAGTGGCAGGGGGCCTAGGACCCTGGCGAGGTCCTACCTGGTTAGGGGAAGATGGAGGAAGAGGAGAGATGAGGGCCCAGGAGGGAGGCAAGGGAGGACAGGCCCGAGGAAGCTCGCTTCCTGGAAACGGGGAGGAAGTGCGGGGGACAGCACAGTTCCCTGCAGAAGGCGGAAGAGTTGGGACAAGGAGCAGGTGTTTGAGGCTAAGGTGACACTGTAGGGGCAGGGCACTGCAAGGGATCATGGTCTGGAAGGATACCCGAGAGAGGACTGCAGGGAGGCACTTTCCTGTAAAATGGGGACCCATGGACTGGCAGTCCCTGAGGACCTGGTGGGGGTGTAAGGGTGGGGAGAAGGGGTGTGGGGCTCTGCACTGTGTGTGGCAGAAGAGCCGGTTCTGTGCGGGCAGCCATCCCGAGGACCTGCCACGGGGATGCTGGGGGTCCACTCACAGGCTCGTCGCTGTGCTAATCATGCTGTGAACGACTTTCTGGGTGCAAGTGACAGAAAGCAACCCAAGCCCACTGAGGGGGAGGAGGGCACTGGCTGGGCTGTGACCTCGCGCCAGGCAGAGGAGCCTAGTGGGTTCTCCCCCCCTCCCCCGCGGCTCTTGGCTGGCTTCTTCCGTGGATGGCGTCTCTCTGTCCCTCCACCCTGCACTCTTCCGGCAGACAAGCCATCTAACCATCTCTCCACTCCTCTCTGTCCTTTGCCCCTTCAGGGGCTGCTGCCCTGGGCTGGGGGCAAGGCCAGGCGACCTCTGAGACGTACTTCCCGAGCAGTGCCGCCTCCTGCGGGTTACTCGCCCTACAAAGGCACAGATGCCACGGCCTCTCGCGCTCTATACCGCAGGTTTGCCCTTTTAAAAGGACGTTTGTCAAACATCTCACCCCATCTTCGTGGGGGCTCCGAGGTGGGGCCGTGCCCTTCTCCCTCCTAGGGAAGGGGCTCAGGCGCTCTTCCAGCCCTTGTCCCCAGGCTGGCAGCGTCCGAGAAGATGTCCCCCTGGGGGAGGCCCGGGCCCTCCTGCCTCCTCCGGATCCGGGGGGCGAGCCTGGAGGGCCACCTGTCCCCGGCCGCCGGCTACTGAGGTTGGAGCCTGCGTGAGCCCCGACAGCGAGCCCAGAGCCGACCCCGGACCTAGCCCACGCCGCGACCGGAGCAGCTGACCCGCCCGAGCCTCCGTCCCTGTCACCAGCCCGCGGGGCGGGGCGTCGTCCTCAGGAACCGCCCCCTCTCCGCCTGGACCAGTGGGGAGGGGGCCGCTCCGGGTCACTCCCACAAAGGGGCGGGGGCTTGGGTGCGCAAGCGCACGGCGCGGCCGGGCGGGCCGGCTGGCTGGGAAGATGGCGGCGGGGTCCCTGGTCGCCGCCGCGGCTGCTGTCGCGGAGGGGACCCGGGGTGTCCGGGGTGCCCGGGCCAGGGCCGGGGCCGGGCCATGAACTTGCCGCCCTCGCGTTCCCGAGCCGTGGAGCCCGCCCGCGTCCCCCGGGCCGCCCGCGCCCCTCGCCATGGCCCGGCTCGCGGACTACTTCGTCCTGGTGGCGTTCGGGCCGCACCCGCGCGGTGAGTGCCGGCCGCGGGCTCCGGTCGACCGCGGCCCGGAGCGTCTGGCGGGCTGCTGTGGGCCGCGGGGCGGGAGCGAGCCGGACGGCCGGTGCCCTGGGGGCGGGCGCGGGGCGTCGCGGGGCCGCAGCGCACCTGAGGGCCGGGCCGGGGAGGTGGGAGCTCCCCTGAGGTGGGCGGGGGTAGATGGGTCCGGACGGCGCAGCCCGTCCGCCCCGCTCCGGGGCAGACGGAGTCAGGCAGTGCCTTGGCGTCGGCCGGCAGGTAGGAGGGCCCCGGGCGGCTCAGCCTCCCCGACTGCCGTGTGGGTGGGATGGGCTCTCTGCCTTGGCCGGCTGCCGGGGGCCTCTGACTCCGGGGGCGCGGGTCGCTGGCCTGCAAGCCTCTCTTCTGACCCCAGTGCCCCCCGATTTGGATCCTGGAGGCCTGGCGTGTGAAATGTCTCTGCTGCCAGGCCTGACAGCGTGGCTCCTCCAGCTGACTCCGTGGGCTCTAGAGCAGGGTGGGTGGGTTCAGGGGCTCCCTCCTGGAGGGGTTAGCCGTGGAGCTGGAAGGTGGGGGAGGGAAACGCGGGGACGGGAGAGAAGCGCATTCCTGGCAGACAGCCTGCGCCCAGCGCTCGATGGGGGATCAGGGTCTGTGGTCAGTGTCAGAGGGGCCATTCAACTAGTGGGGTGGGAGAAACTGGGAGCCGGCAGCGACATCAGCAGCAGCATCGGAGACGTGGCAGTGGCGAGGCGCCCGGCGTGCCAGGCCCGGCACAGGCCCTCTGAGTATGATCTCACTGCCTGCCCGTGCTGAGGCTGGTCCTGCTGTCCCGGTGTGGGCAGCAGAGCCAGGCGCACAGAGGGTCAGTCCTAGGCTCTGCTCGCAGTGGGGGCGGGGGGAGATGTGCGTCTGGCTGTCTGTCCGGAGCCTGGTGGTGGGCTGACATCCCCGTCCTGCAGGGGCGGCTAGGTGGTCCTGGTCTGTCCTTTCATCCAGTTTTTGTCTGCTGAAACTCTGCGTGCACGATAGTAGCAGCCCACTCCCAGAGTCCTCCATGTCTCCAGGCCTGTCCCTCTCCCCTTCCCCCGAGGAATCACCTCATGTCCCCTGTGGCCTTCTCAGTCCCTCAGAGAGGGAGTTCCCACAGGTGAGGACCCCTGCCCCTGTCAGGCCCCAGAGGAAGCACAGTCTGTGTAGAGGCATGGGTGGCGCCCAGTGAGGTGGCCAAGGGTCTGCGGGCAGCTGAGGGGTTGCAGCCAGTGGATGTGATGGAGGCTTGGCCAGGTGCCGGGGCAGCACGGTGGTGAACGGTAGGGGCCACGAGGAGGGACCTGCAGGGTGCTGCTTCGGCATCCCTGTGAGTGTGGCCCCTGAGCAGGACGAGGTGGAGGGTTGGAGCCAGCGTGCCACTCACTCTCAGTGGCGGGATCCCTGCTGCCCGCTGCCCAGCCTCATGGCATTCCTGGGTGGGACAGGCCTCAGGCTGCGGGTGGGGACTGGTGGCTGGGCCTGAAGACAGCAGAAAATGTGGTGCGGTTGGGGGGTCCCGTCTGTGTCCATTGTCAGCTCTGAAACAGTTGCTTGTGTGGCTGAGCCTCAGTTTCCTCACCGGAGATGAGGTGGCCTTCTGGGGCGCGTGAGGGTGAGGGGACCACATGGAGACCCTCTGTGCCAGGAGGGCGGTTTTATGTCTGGTGTTGACATGCAGGGCCTCCTGCAGGGTCAGGTCGTCAGGACAGGGACACAAGTGTCTTCTGGGCTCGGGGGCTTGCTGCTGGCCTGGATTTGGGTGTCTTGTGTATCAGCCACCTGGGTGATGTGAGGGAGGGTCTTTGTGTGGGGGTCACTGCCAGTTGGGCCCATCTGGAAGATGTCCCGGTGAGCCATGGCAGTGCGTGTTTGAGGTGTCCCTTTGCAAGGCTTCTCCCTCCCTGGTGAGCAGGGCTGGGTACAGTCCTGCACTTAGGTGGGCAAGGATCTAGCTCCTTCTGGGCCATAGGCCCCAACACAGTGGAACCCAGGCCAGACTAGCACAGACTGTGGCCCAGTGGGCTTCATGGGTGTGTTGAGGAAGCAGTGTGTCTGTGGGCTTGTTGGGAAATTCGGTGCTCCGGGGAGGGAGGGCAGGCGAGGCATCTCCTCTCTATCAAGCCTCTGAAAAGAAATGGTTCAGACTGTCTGTCTGTCCTGGCTGTGATGTACCCTGTTCCCGGGCTTGTGTCCTGTCCATGTTGTCTCTCCAGGCTGTCTGTCTGTCCCAGCTGTGATGTACCCTGTTCCCGGGCCTGTATTCTGTCTGTCTGTGCTGTCTGTCCATCCTGGCTGTGATGCGCCTACTTTCCCGGGCATGTGTCCTGTCCATGTTGTCTTTCCAGGCTGTCTGTGTGTTCTGGCTATGATGTACCCTGTTCCTGGGCCTGTGTCCTGTTTGTCTGTGCTGTCTGTCCGCCCTGGTTGGGATGAACCACATTCCTGGGCCTGTGTCCTGTCCCCACCCATCTGCGTGCTTGCCTGCTTTCTGGAGCAGGTTGGGGCTGTTTGGGAGGCCGTGGCTGGTTCCCAGCCCCCACCGAGGAAACCCAGAGGGTCTGCGGTATGGGTCAGTGCAGGTCCAGTCTGGCTTGGGGCCTGAGGGAGCCTTTGGGTTTGGGGATGGTGAGGGGAGGATGTCAGGGAAGCTGTGGCCGCCCCCTGCATGTGCTTCTGGGGCAGGGTGGTCTGCTGGTGAGGGCTGGGTGGGAGGAGCGGCTCTGGAGGAGGCGGTCCTTCGTGTCTCCCTCCCCTTCTCCGCCAGCTGGACTTGGGGGGTGGAGGGTGGGAGCCTGCTTCAGGGGCAGGGGGTGCAAGGGAGGCTGTGGATCTCTGCCTGTATGGTGGGGAGCAGCCTTCTATAGGGATTGGGAGCAGTGAAGGTGCTGTGGGTCTCTCCTTGTATAGTGGGGGGAGCCCCCCACAGGGATTTGGGGGCTCAGAGGGGGCGGGAGGTCTCACCCTGTGCAGTAGGAGGAGCCTCTCACTGGGATTGGGTTGCAGAGTGTGCTGTGGGCGTTTCCTTGTACATTGGGGGGCAGATTCCCACAGGGATTGGGGTCACGGGGGCCACGGGTCCCCTTCCTTCACCCTGCAGTGCCCGCTGACTGGCTTGGTCCTTTCTGGGCATCAGAGCTCTGGGATGCAGCTCTGCCCACAGCTGGCCCCCACTCCTCTGCTGGGTCACTGCTGCGGGAGCAGTGGGGCTGGTGGGTGGGATCCCCTGCACCCCACTCTCCCCAGGTGAGAGAGAGAGAGAGGCCTTTTGTCTGGGTGTCAGGGGGCCTTGGTGGCCCGCCTTTCCAAGTCCCATTGAGAGCTCCACCTGTGACATGTGACCCGTGGCTGGATCCGTCTTGTCCCTCTCTGGCTGCCCCAAAAGTGGGGCAGCCGGTAGCTGGCCACTGCAGATGAGGCCATAGTCTCGAGTTGTGGCAGGGAGTGCTGGCCGCCTGCTGGGCTGCGCGGTGGGAAGGAGTCAGGGAGTGGAGTGCTTGTGGCCTTCAGCTGGCGGGGAGCACCACAGGGCAAGGGCCAGCTCCCGCTCCCGGTCCTGCGCTGGTCCTGGTCCTGGTCTGCTCTCTGGTCTGGATCGTGATCGTGCTGTGGTCCTGGGTCCTGTTCTGGTCCTGGATTCTGGTCCCTGGTCCTAGTGGGGTGCTCGGCCTGGTCTGGGTCTTGGTCTAGGTGCTGGGTTTGGGGTCCTGGCCCGAGCCCTCTTTTGGTCCTGGTTCCTGGCTCTGCTCTGAGTCCTCCTCCAAGTTGGGGTCCAGAGTCCTGCTCTGGATCCAGGTCTTGGTGCTGGGTCCTGGGTCCTGGGTCCTGGTCCTGGGGCCTGCTGTTGTACTGGGGCTTGCTGCGGGCCTGCTGCAGAGCTGTGCTCAGCTGAGGCAGCTCTGTACTTCCTGCTGTGCTCTGCAGGGCAAGTGGGCCTGGCTGTGGGAAGGGTGCTTGTCAGCAGACACCCCTCGGGTGGTGCTGTGGGCTGGCTGGGGTGCTTGGGGAAGCAGGTGTCTCCTGGCTCTTCGTGTGAAGCTCAGGCCTGCAGGTGTCCAAGTTGTCACATGGAGGGGGTGTCCGGGGAGCTGTGGCATCCCCTAGCAGGCTCCAGAAAACTTCCTGGTCTCAGGGACCAGTCAGGGACTATTTAGCACACGGGTGCTCCGTGGAGAGATGACCCCCTGACCCCCAGTCAGGGACCATTTCGCAGACAGGTGTATACCCCAACCCCCCACAGATGTGCGTCTGCCCAAGAAGAACCTTACAGGGAACCTGGGCGCTCAGGGTTTATCCTTAGGAGGGGTGGGGTTGGTCACAGCTGTGCATCACGTCCCATGGGGCAGAGCTACTGTCTGAAGGCTGCCCACTTGCCTGCCAGCCTTGGAAGGGGGGCCCAAGTCCCTGCCCACACTCCACTTCCTTGGGCTGCCTGCCTTGTGGCCTTGTGCGGGATCTGGGTGGGTCCCGCGTGGGCCCTGGGTGGAAGTCTTGGCAGGATCTAGATGGTGGTCTGGGGCCTGGAACCAGGAGGAGGTTCTTGGGGGCTGATGGGGCAGTGAGGGATTGGGGTTGTGTGTGTCGGTGGTGGGGCCAGCAAGCACCTGTCTCCCTCTTGTACCACCTCATTTACAAACAGCCGGTGCCTTCTGCCTGCTGTCTGGCTGTGTTGCTGGGGGAGGGGAGACAGGAAGCTGAGGTTTGTGACTCCGGGCGTGTGGTCCCTCACCTCTGCCTCGGGCCCATTAGCAGCCTGCGTGGGACAGACCTGATGCTTTGCTCTCCTCAGTTCCCCAAGGGGTGCTGGCCAGTAGTTCTCTTCTCTTTGGGGTCATGGGAGTGAGTCGTAGGGCTACAGGGCCAGGGCCTGGGCAAGGTGAGAGTCCTGGGCCCAGGCTGCTCCCTCAGGTGCTGGCTGGGGTGGGCATGGAACCTCAAGGCCTCTGGGGCGTAGTGTTTGTGCCAACCCCTTGCTCCCTTTGGCAAAGCAGTGGCACCCAGCTGGCCTGGGAGGGGCCCCCATGCTGAGTAGGAGCTAGAGAAAGGCCCCCAAGTCCACCCACTGTGGTCGTCTTCCGAGGTTTGACTCTACATGAGGTGAATGGGGGTTGGGGGCTCTGGCCACCCCCACGTGTGCCCCAGAGCAATGCCCTGGAGTCCGCAGGGTGCAGGGCTGAAGGGGTTTCCGCAAGAGGAGGTTTAGGGGAGCCATCAAGGGGTGTGGGCCTCTGAGCGTCCTCTGGAATCCTCCCCCGACTTCCCAGCCACCGGGAGTGGCTGTCACTGTGGCCATGAGTGCTAGACTCTTGTGCAGGAAGCAGCCGGAGACCAAGTGCCCTCCTTTTTGCCCACAGCTGCCCCCTTGGCCCTGATGGTGGGAAGGGTGCTGGCTGAGGCCTTGAGGGGGGTGCGGCAGTGGCAGGGAGTGGGCTTGTGGCAGGCTACTCATGACCAGTGTTGCCCGGGCTGGACTGGGAGTGTCCTCCATTCCAGAGTGTGAGTGAGACACACTTGCTCAGTGCCACGGTCCCCGGGTGTGTGCTGCCAACAGAGCGCCGGGTACCGCGCCTGGGGCTGGGGCCCCTGGAATGGCCGATGAGCAGGTGGGTGGGAGGGGCGCGGGGTCCCCGGCTGGGTCCCCGTCAGGCCAGTCTGTGGCTCCAGGAGGGTCTGGCTGGGCTGCGTGCTGGGGCAGCGCTGGCAGCCAGCTGGCGCCCTCAGCAGGGCCTCCTCTGCCTCAGGCTATTTTTAGGGAAACGAGGGGTTTGGGAGCGAAGGCTGATCTGGAGCTGGTGAGGGCCCAGGTCGGGGCCACAGGACAGCCTTCTCAGACCCTGAGCCTCTCCTGATGGGGTCCGGGAAGTGGTAGGGTGCCTTGACCCCTGCTTTCGTCCCCAGGGAGTGGGGAAGGCCAGGGCCGGATCCTGCAGCGCTTCCCGGAGAAGGACTGGGAGGACAACCCGTTCCCCCAGGGCATTGAGCTGGTGAGGGGGTGCGCCCCAGGACATGGAGCTGGGGGAGAGGGGTGCTCCTCAGGGCATAGAGCTGAGGGAGGAGGGGTGCTCTCCAGGACATAGAGCTGAGGGGAGGGGTGCAACCCAGAGCACGGAGCTGGGGGACAGGGGTGCATCCCAGGGCGTGGAGCTATGGAGATAGGTGTGGGCGAGCAGGGGCTGCTGTTGGAAAGACAGAGTGTCCCCACTGCCCTCCTCTGTCCCAAGACTCCTGAAGGCTCAGCTGTGCCGCTACCTCCTCCTGGACTAGGCCTGAGACAGGAGAGTTGGGGCGACACGAATGTGGAGCCTGGCCTGGCTGGGAGGTGCGCTTGCTGTCATGCACGTCCCCCTTCCTTGCTGTGGGTGCTGGCCCAGAGGAAGATGAGGCCCGAGTTGGGATGGAAACAGGGCGTCCTGGCTCCAGCGCAGCCCTGGCAGTGAGACGGGCAGGCGGAGGGGACTGACCACCAGCTCTCCCTGCAGTTCTGCCAGCCCAGTGGGTGGCAGCTGTGTGCCGAGCGCAACCCTCCGACCTTCTTCGTCGCCGTCCTCACGGACATCAACTCAGAGCGGCACTATTGTGCCTGCCTCACCTTCTGGGAGCCTGCGGAGCCTGCCCAGGTCAGACTGGCCCCTTGGGCCAAGGCCCCCGTGCCTGCCCTCTCCTGCTGGGTCCCTTCCTCACCGCTGAGCGAGCCCTGGCTGGGCCACCTGCCTGGGAGCCAGGCCAACAGCGCTTCTGTGCCCAGGACCCCGTGTGTGCTGAGGACACCGTGGGGAGTGAGGATTTGGCCGAGGATGGGGGCCCTGTGCGGTTGTCGCCTGTGTCTCCAAGTCCCCCCAGCCAGCTGTTTGCTCCGAAGACCCTGGTGCTGGTGTCGAGGCTGGACCACGCAGAGGTGTTCAGGGTGAGGAGGCAGCCAGTGGGCTGGGGTGGAGCGGGGCCTGCTGTGGGCTGTCCCTGGGCACTCCCACTGAGGTCCCCACCGGGGCTGTCTCTGTGCTCCCACTGTGGTTCCTGCAGAACAGCCTGGGGCTCATCTACACGGTCCACGTCGAGGGCCTGAGCGTGTCCTTGGAGAGTGTCATTGGGAACCTGCTCACCTGCACCATCCCCCTCACTGGGGGCTCGCAGGTGGGTCTCCTGTGGCAAGCCCCTCGTGGCCCTGGAGGCTGGCCTGACCTCCCCTGGGTCTGGTATTCCCTGGCTCTGCCCTTTCGCTCCTGGGCGTGTGTCTGTCTGGCTTGTTGTCTGGATGTCGGTGTCTGACTGTCTGTCCTCCCCCTCCCTCGAATGCCATCTGCCCCCGAGTGGCCGGGTGTGTGTCTAACTGTGTTTCTCTGCCTGTCTGTCCTGTGCAGCTGGACTCTGTTGAGGAAGGAGCGGTACGGACTCTTTTGTTGTTGCGCCTCACATCCAGGGCTTGCCCTCCCCTGGCCCCAGCCCGCACCCTTCAGGGTCTGTCGGGCAGTGGGCCCTGTGTCTCCTTTGCGGCGCCGGGCCCTCACACTGTTCTTTTTGCAGAGAACCATCTCTCTGGGTGCGGGCGACCGGCAGGTCATCCAGACCCCACTCACGGACTCACTGCCCGTCAGCTGCTGCAGCGTGGCACTGCTCTTCCGCCAGCTCGGTGAGCCCTTTCTCCTGCTACTGCCGGCTGCACGGGCTGTCCCTGCAGTCTTTGCTCTAGTGCTGTGAGCTGGGGCCCCAGGCAGGGGCACCTCCCCGCACCGGTGGGGACCTAGGATGCCTCCCTGAGCGCCACTCCCCTCCTCAGGCATCGCCAACGTGCTGTCCTTGTTCTGTGCGGCTCTCACGGAGCACAAAATCCTCTTCCTGTCCCGGAGCTACCAGCGACTCGCTGACGCCTGCCGGGGCCTCTTGGCGCTCCTGTTCCCCCTGCGATACAGGTACCCCCCCCAGCCCATCCCCGCCTCCCCCACTGCCCTGGGCTGCCCCGTCCGCCCCGGTCCGCCCGATCCGCCCCAGCCGCCCTGTCCCGCTCTGGCCGCCCCGGCCTCTCCACACTTGCGCAGCCCGTTCCATCTTCTGCTGCTGCTTCTGCCCGGCCCTGCCCGTGCCCTCTGCCCCACCCCGCCTGTGCCCTCTGCCTGGCCCTGTGTCACTGCCCTGACCTGTTGCAGCTTCACCTACGTGCCCATCCTGCCAGCACAGCTGTTGGAGGTCCTCAGCACGCCCACCCCCTTCATCATCGGAGTTAATGCAGCCTTCCAGGCAGAGACCCAAGAACTGGTGAGGCTTGCCCGTGTGGCTGCCCGGCCTGTCTCATCACTGCCAGCAGGCCTTGTGGTGCCCTAACTGCTTCTCCTGCCTCCAGCTGGATGTCATCATTGCTGATCTTGATGGGGGGACAGTGACGGTCCCTGAGTGTGTGCACATCCCACCCCTGCCAGAACCACTGCAGAGCCAGACGCACAGTGTGCTGAGCATGGTGAGGGCGGGTGTGGGAGGGGGGCAACACACGGCCCCAGTGCTGGTGGCCCGCAGCCCCCTAGCTCTGCTGTCCCTGTCTCCTCAGGTCCTGGACCCAGAGCTGGAGCTGGCTGACCTAGCCTTCCCACCCCCTGTGACGTCCTCCTCCTCCCTGAAGATGCAGGTGAGCCTGCTGCTCTCTGCTGCACCGTGCCCTCGGGACACCCCTGCTCGCAGTGCCAGTGGCCCCACCCCTACCTCTGGACGCCCCTGCTCTCAGTGCTGGAGGTCCCACCTTTGCCCCTAGGACACCCCTACTTGCAGAGCTGGGGGTCCCACCCCTGCCCTTTGGACATCCCTGCTTGCAGTGCTGGGGGTCTCACTCCTGTCCCCAAACATTGCCACTTGCAGTGCCAGGCTGCTCACTTCTAGGGGCATTGTGGGGAGCTGGCAGGGCCAGACCTCGGGGCCCTTGAGGCTGCATCTCAGGGCAGTCTGGCCTTGGCACTTGGGTGTGGGGAGCCTCTTGGGGCCCCAGGCAGGTGGGGCCCTGCTGGGGTCCTCACCAGCCCCGCCCCCAGGACAAGGAGCTGCGTGCTGTCTTCCTGCGGCTCTTCGCTCAGCTGCTGCAAGGTTACCGCTGGTGCCTGCACATCGTCCGCATCCACCCCGAGCCTGTCATCCGCTTTCACAAGGTGGGCATTCGGCCTGCTGCCTTCTGTGGGCGGGAGCGATGCCTGGCCTGGGGCTGCCGAGGGCTGAGCCCCTCGTGTGCCCCCAGGCAGCCTTCCTGGGCCAGCGGGGGCTGGTGGAGGACGACTTCCTGATGAAGGTGCTGGAGGGCATGGCCTTTGCGGGCTTCGTGTCAGAGCGTGGGGTCCCCTACCGCGCCACAGACCTGTTTGATGAGGTGTGCCCCTGCCTTCAATGGGAGGATAAGTCCTGCCCCTGCCCTTCCCCACTGGAGGAGACCCCTGCCCTTCCCCACTGGAGGAGACCCCTGCCCCAGCCACCCTGCCTGAATTTGCCTCCCTGCAGCTGGAGGTCCCCCTGCCCCGGCCATGGTGCCTGACCCTGCCTCCCTGCAGCTGGTGGGGGCCCCTGCCCCTGCCCCGGCCACCCTGCCTGATCCTGCCTCCCTGCAGCTGGTGGCCCATGAGGTGGTGCGGATGCGGGCAGATGAGAATTCCCCCCAGCGAGTCCTGCGTCATGTCCGGGAGCTGGCAGAGCAGCTATATAAGAACGTAAGGCGGGCAAGGTCAGGGAGGAGGCTGAGGCGTGGCAGGGCAGTGTGCCCACTCCTTCCCATGCTGCCCTCCCAGGAGAACCCGTATCCCACGGTGGCCATGCACAAGGTGCAAAAGCCAGTGGAGGCCAGCCATCTGCGGCCACCCCTGCGGCCCTTCCCCCATCTGGATGAGGGCACCGTGCAGTGGATTGTGGACCAGGCCACCGCCAAGATGCAAGGCGCACCCCCAGCCGTGCGGGCTGAGAAAAGGACCACTGTGCCCTCAGGGCCCCCCATGAGTGCGTCAGGGCTGGGTCTTGTGTCCCTGGGGCTCCCCAGCACGGCCAGTAAGTATGGGCTGGCTGAGCATCCTCTGCCTCCGCAGCTGCCATCCTGGAGCGTAGCAGTGGTCTCCACGCCAATAGTGCTCGCCGGCTGGAGGTGGTCCGCAGCTGCATCTCCTACGTGTTTGAGGGGAAGATGCTGGAGGCCAAGAAGGTGGGCGCGGCTGGCTGGGTGCTGGGGCCGCGCACAGACCTGTCGGGTGCAGTGCACCTGCCCTTGCCCTCGGTGGAGGGGAACCCCTGCCCCAGTCCACTCTCAGCCTGGGCCCCTCACGGGCCTGGCTGTCTCAGGGAGCGTCTTTGGCGAGGTAGTGCGTGGCCTGGAGGCGAGGGCTGGCAGGGTAACCGAGCTCTAGGTGATGGAAATTCAGAGAATGAGGTGTCCACGGTTAGCGTTTCCCACGTCCTTCCCAGAAGAAGTGGTGACACACTGCATGTGTGGCTTCTGGCTGCCACTTGTGGACCACAGAGCAGTGGACCACGGAGCATGCACGCCGCTCCGTGCTGTGACTCGTCAGCCGGCTCAGCTGCGGGGGTGTGGAGCCTGTGGGGAAGGGGCACGTGTGGAGGGAAGTGTGTGGAGGAGGGCAGGGGAGCCCATGGTGGCTGGCGTGTGGGAAGGACGTGTGTGGAGGGGAGGGGCGCGGGGGGCCCCTGCTGAGGAGTTGGGGAGGGGAGCGCGTGGGGCCTTGCAGGTGGGTGTGTCAGGGAGGGGCCTGGTGGAGCCCTGCACCAGGCCTCTGGGGTGGCCCATCTGCCCGCTCCCTGCCCCGGGGTGGCCCGTCCGCCTGCTCCCTGCCCCGGGCTGGCCTGGCCCACCCTGTCCAGCTGGCTGGTGGGTGCTCATGTCCCTTGGGCCCCTGCCTGCTGGGCTGTGACCAGACCTCGCAGGCAGCCCTGTGATCCGGCCACGTTCCTAGTTACTGCCGGCTGTGCTGAGAGCCCTGAAGGGCCGTGCTGCCCGCCGCTGCCTCACCCAGGAGCTGCACCTGCACGCCCAGCAGAACCGGGCCGTGCTGGACCACCAGCAGTTCGACTTTGTCGTCCGCATGATGAACTGCTGTCTGCAGGTGACGCCACTGTGCAGGTGGGGCAAGCTGTCAGGTGTGGGGGCAGAGGACTCCTCTGGAGGTTGGGACAGGTGTGCTGAGAACCCGGCTATCTCAGACCTGCCCTGTGGGTGGTGGTGATGTGGGGAGAACCTTATTGGAGGTGGGTGCAAGGGTCAGGGGTGGTGCGTGTGGGTCCTCTTTTGTCCTTAGAGGAGCTACAGCACTGGGTGCGGGTGGGATGCCCAGTGTGTGGGTGGTGGTGATGGCGGGGGTCTTTCTCTGCCTAGGACTGTACCTCAATGGATGAGCATGGTGTTGCAGCTGCCTTGCTACCTCTGGTCACTGCCTTCTGTCGGGTGAGTGTTGGCGGCGCCGCCATCTTGCCTGCCCTGTGGTGTCCCTGCCTGCATGGCCACAGCCTGCTAATGCCCTCCTGGCCCCACAGAAGCTGAGCCCAGGGGTGACGCAGTTTGCGTACAGCTGCGTGCAGGAACACGTGGTCTGGAGCACGCCGCAATTCTGGGAGGCCATGTTCTACGGGGACGTGCAGACCCACATCCGGGCCCTCTACCTGGAGTCCACCGAGGACCACATCCCCTCCCAGGTGAGTGGGGCCCCTGGCGAGTGGGGCCAGTGGGCTGGGCAGCTGGGCTCACAGCTGGGGCTCTGTGCAGGAGGTGGGTGAGCCAGTCCTGCTGGAGGAGGAGAGGTCGGCCCTGGACGTGGCCTCTGAGCAGCGGCGCCTGTGGCCCACGCTGAGCCGGGAGAAGCAGCAGGAGCTGGTCCAGAAGGAGGAGAGCACGGTCTTTAGCCAGGCCATCCACTATGCCAGCCGCATGAGCTACCTGCTCTTGCCTCTGGACAGCAGCAAGAGCCGGCTGCTGCGGGAGCGTGCAGGCCTGGGTGACCCAGAGAGTGCCAGCAACAGCCTGCTCACCAGCAGGTGGGCCTGCAGCCTCTCCCTGCCTGGGGGTGTCCTGGTCAAGGTGGGGAGGGCCTCAGTGTCTGGGGTCCCAGCCCTGGGAACGTCCTGGCTGAGGTGGGGCGGGTCTTGGTGTTTGGGTGTCCGAGTTGCTAAGGGGCCCTGATCTCAGAGGCAGGTCCTGGCCTCATGTGGGTCGGGGAGGGGGTGCATCCCAGGTTCAGGTGAGAGTCCTGTCTGGAGGGTTTGAATTTGGGCCAGGTAGTTCCTAGCATCTGGGGTCTTAGCATCCTGGCTTGGGGGGTCTGGACTCGGGCCTGTGCCCACACACCCTCCTTGGCAGCATGGCAGGCAGCATGGCGGGCAGCTATGACACGGAAAGTGGCTTTGAGGACGCTGAAACCTCAGACGTGGCTGGGGCTGTGGTGCGCTTCATCAACCGCTTTGTGGACAAGGTCTGCACGGAAAGCGGGGTTACCAGCGACCACCTCAAGGGGCTGCATGTCATGGTGCCAGGTATGGGATCTGGGGCGCACTCCCTTCCAGCAGGGCAGGCGTGGGTGGCCCTGGGCATGAGACCTGCTCTCCCCTAGACATCGTCCAGATGCACATTGAGACCCTGGAGGCCGTGCACCGAGAGAGCAGGAGACTGCCGCCCATCCAGAAGGTAGGCGCTGTAGGCACGGGGGTGGGGCCCCCGTGCTAGGAGAGCCAGGCTGTGGGCACCCGTGGTTCTGGGCCCCCAGTGCTAGGAGTCTGGGTTGTGGGTGTTGGGGTCCCAGCTGCACCCTGAGACCACTCCCCTCCCCTGGCAGCCTAAGCTGCTGCGGCCACACCTGCTGCCCGGTGAGGAGTGTGTGCTGGATGGGCTCCGTGTCTCCCTGCTGCCCGACGGGCGTGAGGCTGGCGCAGGGGGCAGTGTGGGGGGCCCCGCGCTGCTGCCAGCTGAGGGTGCTGTCTTTCTCACCACGTACCGGGTCATCTTCACGGGGATGCCCACCGACCCCCTGGGTAAGCCTCCATGGCCCCCTGATGGCTGCAGGGCCCAGTGGGAGGTGGACCCCGGGAGTCTGTGCGCTCTCCCCACGCCCCATTATTCCTGGCTGTTCTAAGTGGGGGAACAGGTGGTGGTCCGCTCCTTCCCGGTGGCCGCACTGACAAAGGAGAAGCGCATCAGCGTCCAGGCCCACGTGGACCAGTTCCTGCAGGACGGGCTGCAGCTGCGTTCCTGCACGTTCCAGGTGGGGGTCCCAGGGGGCTACAAGGGCGTGAGGAAGGGCGGCCCAGGGAAGGAGGGGCATCCTGGTCAGCTCCCTCTGGGCCCATGTGACCTCTGGGCTCAAGTGTGGGGTCTGGTCGAGGTGTTGGGTCCTGGGCGTTTGCTGTGAGCCCCTGCCCTCTGCACCAGCTGCAGCTCCAGGTCCCTGCCGCGTCGTCCGCACGCTGGTGCGAGCTGCACGGCTCGTCTGTCCGTCCTTCAGGGGGCCTGGGGTACTCCAGCTGTAGTTGGACAAGGAAGTGTGTGCCTCGATCTCCTTCCTCCTGAGGGCCACTAGGGTGGGGCACTCAAAGGGTGCATGTGGCCAGTCACCCCAGATGCCAGAGTGGGCCTGGAATGGCCCCTTTGGTATGGCCACAGACTGTTTCAGGGATGCGTGTTGGTTCTGTGCCACCAGTCATGGGGCCCGAGGCTGCCTCGTGCCTTGTCTGCCCATGTGGCCTGTGGCCAGCTGAGGGAACCTGTGTCTGCACAGCTGCTGAAGATGGCCTTTGACGAGGAGGTGGGCTCCGACAGCGCCGAGCTCTTCCGCAAGCAGCTGCACAAGCTGCGCTACCCCCCAGACATCAGGGCCACCTTCGCCTTCACTGGGGGCTCTGCCCACACCACTGGCCAGCCAGCCCGGGCCACCAAGGACAAGGGACCGTCCCTCAGGTCAGGCCCAATTCCCAGGGGACCCCTGTCCCAACCAGTGGCCCCCAGGACCTGGCCCAGGAGTGTAAGTCTGTTCTATTTACTGTGCTGATCGGGTGCCCTCCAGAGCCCTGTCACGGAACCTGGTGAAGAATGCCAAGAAGACCATCGGGCGGCAATACGTCACACGGAAGAAGTACAACCCCCCCCACTGGGAGCACCGGAGCCAAACCCCCCCCGAGGACGATGAGATCTCAGGTGAGGCAGGGGCACGGGTGATCCCTGGATGCCGGCCCATGGGAGGGACCGGGGGGAGCGGCCTCAGAGCTGGTGCCTGTGCTGCTGCCCCCCAGTGTCCGATGAGCCAGAACCCAGCACGCTGACCCCCACGCCGGCCCTGAAGCCCTCCGACCGCATGACCATGAGCAGCCTGGTGGAGCGGGCATGCTGCCGTGACTACCAGCGCCTGGGCCTGGGCACCCTGAGCAGCAGCCTGAGCCGGGCCAAGTCGGAACCCTTCCGCATCTCACCGGTCAATCGCATGTATGCCATCTGTCGCAGGTGAGCCCCACAGGGATACGGCTGTGGCGGCGGGAGCTCCAGGGGTGCAGCCCACCTCACGTGGCCCCCTTCACGTGCCCCCCCCGCAGCTACCCAGGGCTGCTGATCGTCCCCCAGAGCGTCCAGGACAACGCCCTGCAGCGTGTGTCCCGCTGCTACCGTCAGAACCGCTTCCCGGTGGTCTGCTGGCGCAGCGGGCGATCCCGGGCTGTGCTGCTGCGGGCGGGGGGCCTGCACGGCAAGGGCGTTGTCGGCCTCTTCAAGGCGCAGAATGCCCCGTCACCAGGTGCGCGGTGGGCCCTCCTCCTTCCCCTGTCCTGCCCCCGTGGGCACGGGATGGGTACCAGGCCCAGCGCCCCATCCACTGAGTGTCCTCTACAGGCCAGTCCCAGGCGGACTCGGGCAGCCCGGAGCAGGAGAAGTACCTGCAGGCTGTGGTCAGCTCCATGCCGCGCTGCGCCGACGCGTCAGGCCGCAACACTCTCAGCGGCTTTTCTTCTGCCCACCTGGGTGGCCACGGTGAGGGCTCCTTGGGGTGGGGTGGCAGGGCGGGCCAGACAGGAGGAGCAGAATGCCAGGAGTGCCAGGGAAGTGCATGGAGCCCCTCCAGGGCCACCCACCGCCCCCGGAGCTCACTCAGCCTGGCTCCCGAGTGGGTCTCTGCCTTCCTCAGTCATCTCAGCGTCGTCTCAGCCTGGCTCCTGGGTCGCAGGCAGCCCTTCCTCTGCACCACGAAGGGTCCCCACACCTCCACTCTACCCACCACACACAGGTGTCTTGGCACTGAGAGGTCCCACCACCCGGGGTCTCTCTGCCCAGGGTGGCAGTGCTGGGGCCACTCCTCTCTGCATAGGACAGATGCGAGCCTAGGCACGTCGTCGGCACTTAGTGGATGTGGAGAGCTGTGGTGTGCGCCCACTCTGTAGTCAGCACTGTGGGTGGGCGTGGGGTCAGGTCTGCGGGGAAGACTGGGTGCCCTCTCAGTGCAGGCCAATGTTTCAGGCAGGAGAAGGGGCTAGGTGGGCCCAGGAGTGCTCAGGGGCTCTGTAGGGAGGAAGAGTGGGTGGTGCGGAGGTCCGCGTCTGCCTGCTCCCCTGCCCCTCCCCTCCTCCTTCCTCTTTTTTCTGTCCCCCCCTTCCTCCTCTTCTCCTTGTCCTCCGTCCCCCCTTCTCCCCTTCCTTTCACCCTCCTCCCGCTCCTCCCGCTCCCCCCTCCTCCCTCCCTTCTCTCCTGCCCCCCCATCATCCTCTGACGTGCTCCCTAAAGTCAGGCTCCTCTTCAGGTCTCCCTGTCTCTCCTCCCTCACTCCCCTACCCCGGTCTCCCACCCGTCCAATCTCTGTTTCCGCTTTATGTCTCTACACCTGACCCACAGGCAGGATGTCCTCGGGGGTCTCGGGTGGGGACTCATCTCTCTGTCACTCTAGTACATGGGTCCTCAGTCTGTGTCCTCTGCACCAGGGTCTTGTGTCCACCTGGCTGTGGACCCCAGTTGTTGGGTGTCTCAGGCCAAGAGCCACACCTGAGATGTACTGTCACGTCTCTGGCTGGCCTGCCCCCCGACGGTTGTCCTGCTCTACACTGTGTGATGGCAGTTACCGTCCTGCAAGGGTTTTTGAGGGAGGAGCGGTTTAAACAGCTGGGAGCTATGCTCGTACAGCGTGTCACAGATGCCGCGGCTGCCGCGTCAGTGCCAGTGAGGTCACTTCAGGTCACTCCTGGCGAGGCGTGCTGATACCTGTAGTTGAGGTCCCTGTCATCTCTGCGCTCGTTCCTGGGGAGCCACCTTGCCCCAGTGGTAGGGATCACGTCACCCAAACTCTGATGCAGTGAGGTGCCCGGACCCTGTGGTAGAGGTCGCCCCAGGTCTCTCCCGGTGAGGTGCTTTGACTATATGATAGAGCTCATTTCAGGTCACTGCCAGCGAGGCACCCTGAGCCACATGATGGAGGTCAGTCCATGTCCCCGGGCCTCCGTGACCTTTGCTGAGTCACTGAATTGCTGCAGTGCCCATCTTTGCTGTGTTGTCCCCTGAGCATCTGGCTGTCCCCATGCCCATGAGCACCACCTGGGTCCGCCGTGTCACCAGTGTGTGGGTGTCAGGGCTCAAGTGCAGGCTCTGCCCCTTCCCAGGTGTTCTCCCCCGTGAGTGGACCAAGCGCCTGGACGGGGCTGTGCTGTGGGTGCCCCGTCTGTGTCCAGGGCCCCTTCTGGTGAGGAGGTCAGGGGCTGGAGAAGAGAGACAGAGGGGCTGCTACAAGCTGGGAGATGCAGGCCTGCCCTGTCACCCTCGGGGACAGTGCCTCTTTCCACTCTTGAGGGTCTTCCTGCCAGGCTGGTGGGGCAGCATGTGGTGGGAGCCAGCCCTGTAGCCCTTAGCCCACGAGGCCCCTGGCTGGGTGCCCAGGCGGGCTGAGCCTTCTCTCTGCTTGCCCCCAGTGCCCAGTCCCCGAGCCAGGGTCACCACGCTGTCCAACCCCATGGCGGCCTTGGTCTCCAGGCGACCCACGCCCCGAGGTACCGTACCGGGCCACGCTGCCCAGCCTGCAGCTGGGCACTGACCACCCCTCACGGCATGGCGCTGCGCCCTCCGCTCACCAGCACTAACTGCACCTGGTGACAGGCCGCAGTCTGCCTGCTCCCACAGCACTAACAGCCCCCCACTAACGCAGGTGCCGGCCTCTGGCCCTGCTCCTCAGTTTCAGCACCTTTCCACCCCACACCCCTCCGCCCCAAGAACTCAGCCAGACCCAGGTGAGTGGTGACTGCATCCTCCTGCGCTCACCTGTCTCTGACCCCGCAGGGAAGTGGGGCAGCATCCGAGCCAGCGGGCGCGGCAGTGGCGGCGTCAGTGTGGATGTGGGCTCCCGCTTAGCAGGGCGAGATGCACTGAGCACCCCCCAGCCCAATGGAGCGCCCCCAGACCAGGGCTTCCTGCGGTCCCAGCGTGCAGCCCTCTACATTATTGGGGATAAAGCACAGCTTAAGGTACCGGGGCATCGGTTAAGGGATGGGCAAGGGTTATGGGGTAGGCATGGAGGGGTTAGGGTGTGGGGCCTGGGGGTGGGCCCTGGGACATGGGGCAGGTTGTAGGGCAGGACGCTGGGGGGACGGAGCCCCACCTTCTCACACGACCCTGCAGGGAGTGCGGCCAGACCCTCTGCAGCAGTGGGAGCTGGTGCCCGTTGAGGTGTCTGAGGTGCGGCAGGTGAAGGCCAGCTTCAAGAAGCTGCTGAAAGCCTGTGTCCCAGGCTGCCCTGCTGCCGAGCCCGGCCCCGCCTCATACCTGCGCTCACTGGAGGACTCAGAGTGGCTAAGCCAGGTCTCCTGTGGCCCTTGGGGTGCAGGGAGGGCCCCCAGACAGGTGGGGGGGCAGGGGGTCTCAGATGGCATTTTTGCCAGTTTGGCCCCCTGGGTGGGAGGAGGTGGTCATAGAAGGTGTGGGCAGGTGGGGGACAACTGAGCCGGTGGGCGTGGGAGTGGCATTAGCAACCTGCTCAGCCCAGTGGCCTGGTCACCCCTGCAGAGGGTCACCAGAGCACTGGACTTTGGGTCATGAGGCCTCTGCCTTCTGGCTAAGGGGGTGGGACCAGGTGTCATTGCGGTCGCAAAGACAGGCATGTGCGGGGACAGCTGTGCCCACCCTACCAGGCAAGGTTCCTGCTGGCCTGGCAGGGGTCGGCTCAGAGGCTTGCTGGAACTGTTGGGCCACGCAGGCTGACCTGGGCTCGGCTCCCAGCACTAGGAGCCCCTGCCTAGTGCTGCTTGCTTGAGGGGCGCGCCCTGGGCCGGTGCCCTGAGGGATCAGGTGGGAGGTGGTGAGAGGGTGGTCTCGGGCAGAGCGGCAGTGGGAGTGGGAGAAGGTGGGGTCACGGGCAGTGCTGTCCCCGCAGATCCACAAGCTGCTGCAGGTGTCGGTGCTGGTGGTGGAGCTGCTGGACTCAGGCTCCTCGGTCCTGGTGAGCCTGGAGGACGGCTGGGACATCACCACTCAGGTGCACAGGGGGACGCAGGGGCATGGGGAGACCATGGGGGAGTGCGGGGGGGCATGGGGGAATGTGAGGGCACGGGGGGACGACGGGGGCGTGGGGGAATGAGAGGGTATGGGGGCACGATATGGGGGAATGTAGGGACCTGGGGTGACGTGGAGGGACATAGAGGAGTGCAGGGGCGAGGGGGATGGCTGGGCACGGGGGGACAGTCTGGGGGAATGGCGGGACATAGCAGATGAGGTGGGGGGCATGAGGGAATGTGGGGGAGTTGGGGGCCACAGTCCTCATCAGTAGGGCCGGCAGGTGGTGTCGCTGGTGCAGCTGCTCTCGGACCCCTTCTACCGCACCCTGGAGGGCTTCCGGCTGCTGGTGGAGAAGGAGTGGTTGTCCTTCGGCCATCGCTTCAGCCACCGTGGGGCCCACACGCTGGCCGGGCAGAGCAGCGGCTTCACACCCATCTTTCTGCAGTTCCTGGACTGTGTGCACCAGGTAGGGAGGCCGCGGCGCCCTAGGCAGGGGGACCCTGACCGCCCAGTGCTGGGGCTGCAGGTCCACCGGCAGGCAGTTCCTGGCCACTGTGCCCCAGGTGGAGAGGCTGCGGGGGCCGTAAGTGGAGGACCCTGGCCCCCCTGACCCCCCGGTGCTGGGGCCGCAGGTCCACCAACAGTTCCCCATGGAGTTTGAGTTCAGCCAGTTCTACCTCAAGTTCCTGAGCTATCACCACGTGTCGCGACGGTTCCGCACCTTCCTGCTCGACTCAGACTACGAGCGCATCGAGCTGGGTAAGGGGGCTGCGGGGCGGGGGTGGGGGCGGGCGGGGCGGGGTGGGGGCTGCGGGGCAGGGCGGGGCCTCAGTGCTGTACCCCTCAGGCCTGCTCTACGAGGAGAAGGGGGAGCGGAGGGGCCCGCAGGCCTGCAGGTCGGTCTGGGAGTACATGGAGCGGCTGAGCAAGAAGACGCCTGTCTTCTACAACTACATGTACGCGCCTGAGGACACCGAGGTCAGCACTGGCCCCGGGGGTCAGGGACACCGAGGTCAGCACTGGCCAGGTGAGGGCTGTGGTAGCCTCTGCCTGTCCTGTCCTGAGCACTTGCCTCCATTGTCCAGGTCCTGCGTCCCTATAGCAATGTGTCCAACCTGAAGGTGTGGGACTTCTACACAGAGGAGACTCTGGCTGAGGGCCCCCCTTATGACTGGGAACTGGCCCAGGGGCCCCCCGAGCCCCCTGAGGAGGAACGGCCTGACGGTGGAGCCCCCCAGAGCAGGCGGCGTGTGGTGTGGCCCTGCTACGACAGCCGCGCCCGGACCCAGCCTGATGCCATCTCTCGCCTTCTGGAGGTCTGTTCCCTGGGGCTCGGGCACGCGTAGGTGTACATGCGGGTGTGTGTGCGGGTTCATGTGTCATGTGTATCCACACATTTGTGTACACGTTTATCCATGTGTGCATACATGCACGTGAGTGTGCATATGAACATGTGTGTGCATGTATCTGTACGTGCATGTATGTGCTTGTCTGTTGTGTCTGTGAACATGTGTTATGGTGAGTGTGTCCTAGGGGTACACTGCTTGCTGGCCTGGGGTGGCTTACATTGGTGGGTCCCAGGCCCCCAGCAGCCCATGTTATACTGGTGGGCAGTGGTCCCAGGCCCCCAGCCATCCAGCTGACACTGGTGGGTGGTGGTCCCAGGCCCCCCAGCCACCCAGCTTACACTACTGGTTGGTGGTCCCAGGTCCCCAGTGAACCGGGTTACACTGGTGGGCGATGGTCCCAAGCCCCCAGCGACCCGTGTTACACTGGTGGGTAGTAGTCCCAGGCCTCCAGCGACCCAGCTTACACTGGTGGACAGTGGTCCTGGGCCCTGTCTGCACGGGCATCTTCAGTGTCACTCTGAGGGGCACAGGCAATGCGTGTAGCTGTGTGGCTGCTGTTGGGAGACTGCCCAGGGGGACATTCACCCAGGCTGCTTGCCTGGGTCCTTCACTGGACTGATGTCCCTTCAAGATGGGGTGTGTGGTGGGTCTAGGGCCCTTCTCTCCTCTCCCCGTGCCATTCTTACTGAGTGGCCGTGTGGCCCTGGAGAGCATCTCAGTGTCACATGTGGAAAGGGGGATGTTGGTTCCCACTTGCTGGGTAGTAAGCTGTGAAGGCAGTGACCTGCATGGAGTCTGCCTTAAGGGACTCACCACGTTTCAGAGTTTGGGGAACACGGGGGTCATGGTTTTTCTCTCTGGTGGTTCTTGTCTTGGAATCTGCTTAGTGAGGTGTTGACGTGCCATTCCCGTGTCTTGTGGTCAGTGTGTGCATGACATGTCAATTGCTGTACTTTAACATTGAAGAAAATCTGTCCTTGTATTTAAGGTGACTTTCTGGGATTCAGCTTGTGGTCGGGCCGTCTGCGTATGTTCTCACAGCTCCCTGTGTGGCACGGGGAACTGCTCCCCATGGTTGTCTTGGCTGTGATCTTGCGTGGCGCTGCCAGCCTGCGGGTCAGCAGCCACTTGCAAACTGCTGGGTGGCCCAGGTGTGTGCCTTTTCCCTCATCTGACAGTCCTCCTCTTTCTTTGGAATTCTGACCCGTTTACATCGAGTGTAATTGCTGAATTGACGATGTTTAGGGTCAGCGTCTTACTGTTTATTTCCTTTTCCCGTTCTTTGTTTTTTTGTCTTTTTTAATACTCCAGTGTTTAAAAAGTACTCGATTTTATCTGCCGTTTGGTCTTTGAGCTACACCTTTGTTCTGTTTTTAGTGATCACCAGGGACAATGGTCACACCTGGAATTCACATTACACCGCTTTATGCACAAGGACCGCGGTGAACGGTGTGTTGGTTGCCTCTTTCCTCTTCTTCATGCTCTCCTTGTCACATGTGCTTCAGATAGGACACAGACACACAAACGTTGAGTTTTAGGTAGTCCATTGTTTTTTCTTTAACTGTGGTATTTAAAAAACTTGAAACGCATTGTTAGGCTTCTGGCTCAGCAGCCCTACACCCAGCAGAATGAAGCCCTGCCCGGTCCAGCACCCGTGAGGCTCCTCGCGGGGCCGAGGCCCTATTCGCCATCGTGGTGTCACTCCGTCTCCCTGCAGGTCCTTGTCTTTTTGGCTTGGCCCTCACTGTGTGTGGAAACTCTGGTAGTGCAGTGATATGTGCTGTAGCTGCTAACCAGAGGCTGGGAGATGGAGTCCACCGGGCGCCCACTGGAAACTGGCCTGGGCAGCTGGGCTTGGTCCTGTAGGGATGCTGTGTGTTGGAATGAACAGAAACAGGCTTGGTGTTTTGGTTCTGGTCACTCTGTGTGGAGACCCTGGTGGCACAGTGGTTGAGAGCCACGGTTCACATCTGCCAGGTGCTTCTGTGGGGCAATTCTACTCTCTCCTTTAGGACTCGACTGCAGTGGGTTTGGTTTGGCTTTCACTTTGTCTGGAGTGATGTCTTCCGGGAACTGCACCTTAACGGTAACGTGTCCAAAGTACATGAGACAGAGCGCCTCACCGCCCGCGCTGCCCAAGGAGCAGCCTGGTGGTATGCAGTGGTCATGTTGTGTCAGCGTGGCTGGGACAGGACTCCTTGATTTGGCGGTTATGTAGTGATGTATGTTGGCAGATGTGTCATGATGTAGTTGTCCTCCACTTGGTGACGTAATGCAGTAACCTCCAAGATGTGACCTAATGTGGTCGGCCAGTTAGTTGTAAGGGGGCGTCCTCAGAGGTGTGGCTTCCGTCTGCTCTGATGGATGGTCTTGCAGAGCTGGCTGGCTGTTACTTGCTCTCAGTCCTGTGCTAGGTCCCTTGTCATTGGGCCTCCAGCTCTCAGGCGGGAGCCAGCGACCTGCAGCACTGCTTGCCAGGTGTGTGCATCAGCCTTCGCACTCATGAGCCCACAGCGTACAGGCTGACGTGGCCATCCTGAGTCAGCAGCTGTTGCCTGGGAGCTGGGAGAAGCCACAGCCTGGCACCGGCCTCGGGGGTGTGGGAATTGCTGGCCCTGAAGCTGTGTGAGCAGTTCCCGTGGGATCATTTCACTCCCTGTTCTGTGTGCGCGATACTGGGCTGGCTTTGTTCCTCAGGAGTACCTGGCTGTGGTGCTGAGAGTGGCTTTAGAGAAAGAGAATGAGTCAGGAATGAGTCTCGAGTTTGACTGTCCCCAAAGACGTGATGGCCCTGCTTCCAGTGGACAGACAGACCCACACTGTCAGGTTGGTTCTGACTCGCAGCAGCCCTATAGCCTAAGGTGGATCTCCCCCATAGAGTTTCTGGGGAGTGCCTGGTGGATCCCAACTGCAGACCTTTTAGCAGCTGTAGCACCTAACTACTGTGCCAACAGAGTTTCTTCCAGTAGCACAGAAAAAGCCAACCTGCTGCTGTCGAGTCAGGTCCGAGTCATAGCAACCCTGGAGGTGAGAGTAGAACTGCCCCATAAAGTTTCCAAGGAGAGCCTGGTGGATTTGAACTGCTGATCTTTTGGTTAGCAGATGTAGCACTTAACTCACTACGCCACCAAGGTTTCCAGTGGTACAGAGAGCACTGCTAATTCATGGCTTGAGACAGCAGTAGAAATATTCAGAAGATCACCAAGAGATGTCACCAGTAGATCAACTCTTGGTAAGAGATGGTACTGCTGAAAATAAAGCATGGAATCCTGCATTACAAGAGTACTTCTGTTACAGTCCTAGTTGAATTACCAACTTCAAATAGTGTCTGAAGTTACAGTAAGGGCATCAGTTGAGCAGAGATGGGATCCTGAATCTTGGGATGGGAAAATATGGGCAGATAGTCAGGAAGCTGGGGACACTGACCCCTAAATTCCATGAGTCACTTCTGCCGTAAGAAGCAACCCTCTGACTCCTGTCTAAGTGATTACTCCATCTTTGCTAAGCCATACTCCCAGTAAAACCCTGAGCCTCTCCACTCTGTCTGATGAGATAAACCTGGCTATGTCAGAAGAACCTTTGTCTGCATCCTCGTCTTAGAAAGTTACAGCAGGTTATTATGAACTGAACTGTGTGCAGACTCCAGTTGGCAGCTGCTGATCCAAATGTGGTTTTGTTGCTTGAGCAGATGAATGAGCTCCTGGTAAAGGGGCAGTGGTTAACGTGACCAGCTGCTGACTGAAAGGCGGGGAGTTGGAAACCACCGGCCATTCTGCAGGACAAAGCTGTGACATCTGTTTCAGTATGGAGTGATAGCCCTGAGAACCCTGCAGGGTCTCTGTGAGTCAGAACCAACTTGATGGCATTAGGTTTGGTACCTAGGATGTAGCTGCTAACCTACCCAGTGCCTTTTTCTTGGTTTTGGTTTTGAAGACACACCAGAAGCAGTTTGTCTTCAGCTGGCAAGGCCAGCAATACACTGTCACTGTCCTACCTTTTGTCACAGTTTAGTGTTCAAGACCTTGGTCACTTTTCCCTCCTGTGAGACATCATACTGGTCTTTCACAGTGGTGGCATTATGCTGGTTGGACCTAGTAAGAAAGAAATGTCAGTGACTTCAGACTTTCCGTGAAAACATTCACATGCCGACCAAACCCATTGCTGTTGAGTGAGTTTCGACTCACTAGTGACCTTGTAGTACGGGGTGGAACTGCCCCCCAGGGTGCCCAGGGAGCACTTGGTAGATTCAAACTGATGATCTCTTTATAGCAGTTGCCGCACTTAACCACTGCACTACGAGCATTTCTAGAACCCCAAAGCCCCAAACCCTGTGCCGTCGAGTTGATTCTGACTCATGTGGCCCTAAAGAGCAAAGTAGAACTGCTTCATGGAGTTCCCAGGGAGGGCCTGACAACTCAAACTGTCGACCTTGTGGTTAGCAGACGCAGCACATAATCATGACACCACCAGGATTTCTAGAGGGTAGGAAATAAATCCCACAAGAAATTTAGGTACCTTCTACCTCTGAAATTTCTAGGGTCTGGCGGTGTGGGGCATGTCAGGGTGTTCCTTCTGAAGGGAAGGATGAGTCGCTGCACGTGGCCTCACCCACAGCTAGAATGCACAGTACCTAGTGGGCCTCTGGCTTCCAGGGGCACTGTGTCCTTCCGTTGGGTGCACTGCTCTGGCCTGTTCCTCCAGTGACTCGAAAGGCCACTAGTTTTAAGAGAGGTCCAGGCCAAGGCAGGTTGCTGTGCAGGTGGCTCTGCCCATTGGGCCGTGGGACCCAGCTGATCCAGTGTGCTTGAGGTGGCAGTAGCAGATAGACATGTGCTTGGAGTCTCTGGCAGGGCCCTGTTGGTGAGTCACAGTGCAGAGTTAGGATTTTGGAGCAAAGCCCAAAATCTGTCCTCTGCAGATAACTACTCTCCTTTTGAGAAACAGCTTTTGGCTTGGTTTTCACCTTCTTAGAGACTGACCGCTTAATCATGGGCTGCTGAGTCACCATAAGGCCTGAGCTGCCCATCTCAGGCTGGGTGTTATCTGACCCACAGAGCTGTAAACGTGGATGTTCATCATTAAACGGAAGTGATGTGTGTAGGATCAGGCCAGAGCAGAGCCTGAAGGAACGGCACGTAGGTGAAGAAGTAGCTCCATGCCTGTGGTCTCCACTCCTGTCCTGTTGCCTGCCCTCTCCCTGCTTCACCTGTGGCTTCACAGGGAGTTCGTGATGCTCAGTTGGCTTATAGAAGAGGACACTTGTGCCCGCCTTGGAGGTGGTTGCGTGGTGAGCAGATACTATTCAGAAACGGACAGCAGCCCCTTTCTGGAATCTCCCTGAAGGACAGTGGTGATGTGAAGTCCCCAGAAGGACAGCACTTCAAGCAGTGCCCCTGGTTTTTTACTTCTCGTGGAAGGAACGGCCAGATGTCCTCTTGTACACTGACTTGTTGGCTGTGGCCAGCAGTTTGGCCTGATGACCGGGGATTTCAAGGTAAATGGTTGTATAACTGGATACAGGAAGGTCTAAGGAAGAAGTATGTGGATAGACCTCTGTGAATGGGCCACATAAGTAAAGGGATTTTTCTTTTATATGCACGCTTCCCTCAGCAGAGGAGAATTTAAACAATCAAGTGGATAGGACAACATATTCTGTGGAAACCGGTCATCCTCTTTCCCCAGCCACTCCTGTATTGCCCACTGGGCTCACGAGCAAAATAGCCATGTTGGCAGGAGTGGAGATTTTGCGTGGACTCAACAACATAGACTCCCACTCACTAAGGCTGACTTGGCCACAGCACTGTGGAGTGTCCAGTCTGCCAGCCGCAGAGACTGACACTGAGCACCCAAGATGGTACCATGCCTCAGGGTGACCAGCCAGCAAGCAGCCTGTTGACGGGATGGTGACACTGGACCACTTCTGTTCTAAAAAGGGCAGCATTTGTTCTTAGGGAATAGGCACTTAACTCTGGCTGTGGATTTGCCTTCCTTGCATGGAACGCTTCTGCTAAAACTACCATCAGTGGACTTCCAGAAGGCCTTAGTGTCATCGTTGTGTCCCACACGGCAACGTCTCAGATCAGGGGCCTCACTTCACAGCAAATGAAGTGTGGCAGTGGCCCATTCTCATGGGGTTGGCTGGTCTTACTGTGATTCACGTCACCTTGAGAAGCCAGCCTGATAGAGCAATGGAATGGCCCCCTGAAGACCTGATTACAGCCCCAGCTAGATAGCATTACCTTTCTGGGTGGAGACCCTGCTCTCAGAGGAGGCTGTGTGTCTTCTCAGCCAGCATCCAGTCCATGGTCCTGTGTCTCCCGTAGCCAGGATTCACAGGCCCGGGAATCAAGGAGTGAGAAGGGGAGTGGCATGACTCACTGTTACCCCTGGTGACCCACTGGCAAAATTCTTGGCTTCCTGTCCTGTTCCCTGGACCCTGTGTTCCACAGGGTCTGGATGTCTTAGTTCCAAATGGAGGAATGCTCCTGTGAGGAGACAGAGTACTGATTTCAGTAACCTGATGTGAAGAGTGCTACCCAGCCACCTCGGGCTCCCCATGCCTGTGGTTGGCAAAGAAGGGAGTTACTGTGTTGGGTTGTGTGACTGATTCAGATTACCAAGGGGAAGTCAGGTTTTTAATACATGTGGAAGTAAAGAAAGGTGTTTGGAATGCAGGAGATCCCTTAGGACATCTCTTAGCACTGCTATGCCTTGTGATTAAAGTCATTGGAAAACTAGGGTAGCCCAATGCCTGCATGACTGCTGATGGCTCAGACACTTGAAGAATGAAGGTTGGGGTCACCCTACTAGGCACAGAACCCTGACGGGCTTGCTGAGGGCAAAGGGAATACAGAATGGATGATGAAGAAAGTGGTTCTGAATACCAGTTACGCCCCATTGCAGAAGCGAAGACAGTAGTGAGTGTGACTCTTCCTTGTGGGTGTGTACGTCAAACAGTTGGGGTTTCTTCAGTTATAAAATATAAAGTGTAAATGGGGCCAGTGTATTTTCAGTTGTACTAGTGTTAGTTGTATCATGTTAGGCACAACTATAATTTTGTAATTTTCTTTACTCAGAGTCAGTGCTTAGGTGACAAGGTGTAGATGGTGCTGGTTGAGGTTTTCTGTCAGCTGGACTGGGTTAGAGTTCTCAGTGGTTTGGCAATCAGGTATTGATGAACTTGGGCAGCTCTGTTGTTGGGTGATCAGTTGGTTCTGTGCACAGCAGGGTGAAATGCTGCTGAGTCCTGCTTCCTGCTTGTGATTTTTTTTTGCTTGAACACGTTGTTGCAGCCCCATCGGTCCGTCTCATTGAGGGTCCCCTCCCTTTCATTGCCTCTCTGCTTTACCAAGCATGATGTCCTTCTCCAGGGACCAGTCCCACTTCATAAGATGTCCAGACTATGTAAGGCCAAGTCTTGTCATCCTTGCTTCAAAGAAGCATTCCGGCTGTACTTCTAAAGCAGATTTGCCCGTTCTTCTAGGCAGTCTATGAGACAGTCAGTGTTCTCTGCCAGCGTCATAATTCAGAGGCATCAGTTCTTCAGTTTTCTTTATTCATATTGTCCACCTCACCTGTGCGTGTGAGGTGGCTGAAAACCCCATGGCTCGGGTCAAGCAACTTAGTACTAAAAACGGCATCCTTGCTTTTCGATAACTTTGGAGAGGTCTTTTGCAGCAGATTTACCCAGTACAGTGTATCTTTTCTTTGATTTGCAAGTCATTTTATTCTTTTAAAAAATATTTTATTGTGCTTTAAGTGCAAGTTTACAATCCCAGTCAATTGACATACAAATCCAAGACAGTCTGTCATACAAACCCTGCACCCACACCACTGTGCCACTTGAGCTGCTCTCCCCAGCCTGTAACACTTGCTTCCCACCCTGTACTTCCCACATCCATTCACCCAGCTCCTGTACCCTCCACCCTCTCGTCTCACCTCTGGACGGCAGCTGCTCAGACAGCCTCACGTATGTAGTTAAGCTAAGAAGTACACTTTTCACCAGCATCACTTTATGTCTTACAGTCCAGTCCAATATTTGAGGAGTTGGTTTCGGTACTGGTTTCAGCTCTGGGCTAACAAAGAGTCCAGGGGTTGTGTCCTCAGGGGACCTTCCAGTTTGTGAGACTAATGAGTGTGCCTTTAATAGTGTTCAAGCTCTGCAAACTCACCTTTCTCCCACTGCTGCAGGACTCCACATTGTGGTCTCTGTCAGGGCAGTCACTGATGGTGGCTGGGCACCATGGTGATGAAATCTTCAGCTCATATGGCCTCTTCTGTCTCTTGGGTTTATATTTTCCTCCCATCTTTGATGTCCTTCATTCTCTGCTTCAGGTGGATTAGAACCAATTGACGGTACTTAGATGCCTGCTTGCTAGCTTTTAAGACACGAGATACCACTCACCAAAGTGGGATGCAGAACATTTTCTTAAAAAACTTTAGTTTTGCCATAGTCTATTGCTAAGAGAGTCTTCTGCATCCCATATTGGTGAGTGGCATCTGGAGTTTTAAAAGCTAGCAAGCTGCCTTCTAGGTACATCCAGTGGTTACAACTCATCTGGAACAGATGATCACCAAGAACATCAAAGAGATGAGGAAAAAAGAGCCCAGGAGACAGAAGGACCCATATGACTGGGGGATTATATCAACATGAGACCAGAAGAACCAGGTGGTGCCCAGCCACCACCAAAGACAGCCATCGTGGGGGACACAATGTAGAGTCCCTGCCAATGCCAGAAAAGGGGATACAGTCCAAGGACTCGAAGACCTGCACTGATGGTCCGACAGCCTGGATGGTCCCTTGGGAACATCCTTGACCTGCTGTTGTCCCTGACTGGAAACCAGTAATGAGGTTCAACACTTTAGACAAGAATGGACTGAACTCAGGGACACAGTGTGAGCCCATGGTGTGTGTACTTGATGGTTCTGTGCGTTTATAGGCGGTGGTCCTAATGGTCTCCTTCTAGATGGGAGAGAAGAGGGTGGGGGCGGGGCACAGATGCTTGTTAAGAGGATACTGGATATATAGAGTGAAAAGAAGGGGGTGTGCTGTCACCGGGTGGGGAGAGCAGAAGGAACTGCAGATAGGTGGGCATGCAAAACCAACCTGGATTGTATGCTTTCACTTAATCAGAATAAAAAAAAAAAAAAGTTATGTTGAGTGGTCTAGATGTCCCCTGAACCCCTGAACCCCTGGTCCCCAGACCCCATGCCTGCTACTCTGTCCTTCAAAATGTTGGGTTGTATTTAGGATGACTCTTAGCTTTTGGTAAATAGTCCAGCTCTGCTGACCTCCATCTACTGTGTGCTGTCCTCTTCATCTAACCCAATTCCTTTCTACCATCTAATTCTATAAATACCTCTCTTCCTTCCTCCCCCAGCTTGTAGCCATCAAAGATTATTTCCTTCTGTGCCTAAACCTTTTCTTGAGTCCTGTAATATTGGTCTCGTATAATACTCGTCCTGTTGCAACTGATTTCACTCAGCATGAGGTCTTCCAGATGACTCCATGTTATGAGATGTGTCTCCGGATCGTCGTCATCCTTTATCATTGCCTGGTATTCCACTGGGTGACTGTACCACAGTTTGTTTATCCACTCATCTATTGATGGCACCTAGGTTGTTTCTGTGGTTTTGCTTTTGTGACAGTGTTGCAATAAATATCGGTGTGCGTGTATCTGTTCATGTGACAGCCCTTATTTCTGTAGAATATATTGCAAAAAGTGAGATCACTGGATCATACAGTATTTGTTTTAGCTGTTTAAGAAAGCACCAAATTGATTCCCAGAGTGATTGTACCATTTTACATTCCCACCAACTCTGTAGAAGAGATTCAATCTCTTCACAACTTTTCCAGCATTTGTTATTTTGTGTTTTGGGGATTAATGCCAGCCTTATTAGGGTGAGATGGTATCTCATTGTAGTTTGGATTTGGATTTGGATTTCTGTAATGGCTAAATGATTATGAGCATCTCCTCATGTATCTGTTAGCCTCCAGGATGTCTTCGGTGAAGTGTCTGTTTCTATCCTTTGGCTATTTTTTAATTGGGTGATTTGTCTTTCTCTTGTTAAGGTTTTGTAGTACCTTATAGATTATGGAAATGAGACACTGATCCAATTAGTGGTAGCCAAAATTTTTTTCCTCGTCTATAGGTAGTCTTTTTACTGTTTTGGTGACGTCTTTGTGATTAGTTGCTTTCACGTTGGGTCTGACTCGTAGTGACCCTGTGCACAAGAGAAGGAAACACTGCCCCGTCTCGCTTCATGTCCGTAGTCATTTTCATGACTAAGCCCATTGTTGCAGCCACTGTGTGAGTCCATCTCGTCGAGGGTCTTCCTCTTTCTTGCTGACCTTCCACGCTCCCAAGCATGATGTCCTTCTTCAAGGACTGATCACTCCTGACAACATGGCCAAAGTATGTAAGGTGCAGTCTTGGAAGTATGTAAGATAACATACTTGGAAGCATCTTGGCTTCCAAGGAGCACTCGGTGGGTTCTTTTGGCGGTCCATGATACATTCAGCATTCTTCTCCAACACCACAGTTCAGAGATGTCAGTTCTTCTGTCTTTGTTCATTGTCCATCTTTCCAGTGCATATGATGTGATTGAAAATAAAATAGCTTGGGTCAAGGGTCAAGTGCACCTTAGTCTTCAAGGTGACATCTTCACTTTTCGATACTTTAAAGAGGTCCTTTGCAGCAGATTTTCCCAGTGCAGTGCATCTTTTGATTTCTTGGTGAAGTCTTTGGATGAGCCTAATTGACTGATTTTTAGGAGTTCCCAGTTGTCTGTTTTCTTCTCTGGTGTTTGTGCCTTGCAGTAATGTATTGTAGTTTGCTTATGCTGTGCATTATGGCTCCCAACATTGTCCCTGTTTTTTCTTCCATGGTCTTTATTGTTTTAGATTATATATTTAGGCCTTTGATCCATTTTGACTTAGTTTTTCTGCATGGTGTGGAATGTGGGTCTTGTTTCATTTTTTGCAGATGGATGTCCACTTATGCCAACACCAGTTACTAAAGAGTTACGGCAGTTATGCCAACACCAGTTTGCAGACTTTGGGCCTTTGTCAGATATCAGCTGCTCGTAGGTGGATGATCTGTCTGGATTCTCCTTTCGTTCTATTGGTCGACATCTGTGTTGTACACTACCAGCATGTTTGGGCTACTGTGGCAGTGTAATGAGTTCTTAAGTCAGGTAGTGTGAGGCCTCCCACTTTGTTGTTCTTCAGCAATGCTTGACTTATCTGGGGCTTCCATTTCCATATAAAGTTGGTAATTTGCTTCTCCGTCTTCTTAAAAGTTGCCATTGAAATGTGTATTGGGATTGCATTGTATCTATAGATCACTTTTGGTAGAATAGACATTTTCGCAATGTTGAGACTTTGTGTCCGTGAGCAGTGCAGATTTTTCCTCTTAGGTAGGTCTCTTGGTTTCTTGCAGTGGAGTCTTGTGATTGTCTTTGTATAGGTCTTTTACATCTCTGGTTAGATTTAGTATTTTATCTTCTTGGGAGCTGTTGTGAATGGTGGTGATTTCTTCTTTGATGGTCTGTTTGTTGGTGTAAAGGAATCCAACTGATTTATGTTTATCTTATATCCTGATACTTTGCTGAAGTCTTCTATTCGTGCCAGTAGTTTTCCTGAGGATTCTTTAGAGTTTTCTATTTATAAGATCATATCAAGTAGAGATACTTTTACATCTTCCTTATCAGTTTGGGATGCCCTGTCTTTATATTGCCTAATTGTTCTGGCTAGAACCTCCAAGACAATGCTGAATAAAACTGGTGACACAGGGCATCCTTGTCTGGTTCCCATTCTCAAGGGAATGCTTTCAGACTCTCTCCATTTAGGATGATGGCTGGTGACTTTGCATAGATGCCCGTTATTATGACGAGGAATTTACCTTCTACATTCCTTTTCTTCTGAGAGTTTTTAATATGAATGCATGTTGAACTTTGTTAAATGCCGTTTCTGTATCAACTGATAAAATCAGGTGGTTCTTGTCTTTTGTTTTATTTAGTGGTTGATTACATTGTTTTTCTTTTTAAGATTCTTTTGTGTGATTAAGTGAAAGTTTACAATCCAAGTGAGTTTTGTGTGCCTGCCACTCTGCAACTCTGTCTGCTCTCACCCTGTGGCAACACACTCTTCTTTTTCACTCTTTACTTCCAGTATCCACTCAGCCAACACCTGTCCCCTCCTCTGTGTCCCCAAGTCCAGTCCATTCTTGTCTGGCTTCATTATTGACTTCAGCTCTGGACTAACAGCAAGTCCAGGGGACAGGTTCTCAGGGGACCCTGCAGGTTGTTGGACCATCAGGTCTGATTTTTTAATACAGTTCTAGATCTGCACACCCCTTTTTCTCACACTACATCATTGTGTTCCCAGTCAGGGCTGTCTTTGGTGGTGGCTGGGACCATTTAACTCTTCTGGTCTCGTGCTGATGTAGTTCACCAATTAAATGGACTCTCCTGTCTCCTGGGCTTGTATTTTCGTCATGTCATTGATGTTCTTGGTTTTCCTTTGCTCCAGGTGGCTTGGGACCAGTTGATGTTCCTTAGATGGAAGCTTGCTGGCATTTAAGACCCCAGGCACCGCTCACAATGTGGAATGCAGAACAGTCTCTTAGAAAAAGACTAGTTATGCCAACTGACCTCAATGTCCCCTGACACCATGGTCCCCAGATCCCTGTCCTTGCTACTTTGTCCTTTAAAATGTTGGGTTGTATTCAGAAAGCCTTTTAGCTTCTAGTGTAGTCCAGTTGTTCTTACCTGCCTCCTGCTGCATGCAGTAGCTCACTTGGGAACTGTTGATTCTCCTTTTCAATCTCTTGTGACGGGTTTATTTAGTTGTTCTCCTTCTGTTTGTGTTTGTTTTGGTAGGTAGTGTGTTTTTAGAAATTTGCCCATTTCCTCTAGGTTTTCAAACATATTACAGTTTTTCATAGTATGGTGTTATGATTCTTTTAATTTCAGTTGTTGCTGTTGTGATATCACCCATCTCATTTCTTATTCGAGTTGTTTCCTCTCCTGTTTTTCTTTTGTCTCTTTGGCCATTGGTTTATTGATTTTGTTGATTTCCTCAAAAAAATAGCTTATGGTCTTCTCTTTGAATCATTTTTCTATTCTTTAATTCATTTAGCTCTGCCCCAGTGGGTATTATTTGCTTCCTTTGGGTACCCAAGGAGTTTTTTCTCTCTTTCTACTTCTTTGAGTTGTGGGGTTAATTCTTTGATTTGGGCCTTTTCTTCTTTTTGGATGTGTGCACTTATTGAGATAAAGTGACCTCTAAGCACTGCTTTTGCTGTGTCCCATGGATTCCAGTTGGATGTTTTCATTCTCACTTGACTCCATAAATTTCTTTGTTCTGTGCTTGATTTCTTCTGTATCCCACTCGTTTTTGAGTGAGGTGTTGTTCATTTACCATGTATTTCATTTTTTCCCCCTGTTTTCTGTTACTGATTTCTACTGTTGTGGCTTTATGGTCTGAAAAGATACTTTGTAATATTTCAATACTTTGAATTTTGTTTAATATGTGATCAGTTCTGGAGAATGTTCCATGTGCACTGGAAAAGAAAGTATACTTGGCTGCTGTTGGGTGGAGTGTTCTTTATATGTGTCTGAGATTAGGTTGGTTTATTGTGGCATTTAGATTTTCCGTGTCTTTATTGAGCTTTTTTTAGATGTTCTGTCCTTCACTGAAAGTGGTGCGTTGAAGTCTCATATTATTATTGTGGAGCTGTCTATTTCTGTTTTCAGTGCAGTTAATGTTTATTCTGTGTATTTTTGAGCTCTGTTGTTGGGTGCATAGGTATTTAATATGGTTATGTCCTGGAGTATTGATCCTTTAATCATTATTTTGTGTCCCTCCTTGTCCAGTGTGGTGGATTTTACTTTAAAGTCTATTTTATCAGAGATGAATTTTGTAACCTCTGGTATTTTCTTTCTTTTTTTATGATTCACTGAAAATGTACATTCCCATATAAATTTGCATGCCGACCTATATGCAGCTTCCACTGCTCTCCCTGCATGGTGACAGCACACTCTTCCTCTCTGCTCCATACATGCCTTATCTTCCCAACAGTCTCCTATCTTCTCCTCTCCACCCATTCCCCTTCCTCCAGTATGAGGTCAACAGGACAACCTCTTATAGATGCCTAAAACCATAAAGTGCCCACACAACATGGTCACTCTGCGTCACTAAGTCCAATCCACTGCTGTCCGAAAAGTTGACCTTCATTATGATTTATGGAGAGGGGCAGGTCAGGGCCAGAGGCCATGCTCCCAGGGGAACCCCAAAGTCCCTGGACCATCAATTGTGGTCTCTTAGTGGAGATCTCAGGGTGCACCCCTATTTATACTTGTGTTGCCAGTGAGACTCAATTTTGTGAGCTCCATCATGGCTATCACTGGTGGTAGCTGGGCACCATCTGGTTCTTCTGGTCACAAGTCCATATAGACATCCACTCAGGCTGTTCTCTCTGTCTTCTGGATTCTCTTTCCCCCATGTCATTATGGACCTTGGTGATCATCTGTTCCTGCTAAGTTGGGACTGTTTGCTGTACCCTCAGATGGCAGCTTGGCGGCTTTTAAGACCCCAGACGTCACTCACCAATGTGGGGTGCGGAGAGTCCTCATTAGCAGAACACTAGTTGTGCCAATTGACCTTGCTTTCCCGTGAGAGCATGGTACCTGGGCCCCTGCTCCAGCTACTCTGTCCTTGCGATTTTGGGTTAAGATGGGAGGAGTACACAAGTTGTGTTGAAGTCCTGTTAATACTGATCTTCTTACTAATGTGTGCTGTCACCAATTTCACCCAACCAAATTTCTAACAACTATCTAATCTAAACCCTCCCTCCTCACATCCTTCCCTCCCCACCCTTGCAGCCGTCAGAGTCTTTTCTGTTATGCATGAGTCTGCTTTTAAGTTCTTATCATAGGGGTCTCATACAATCTTTGTCCTTCTGTCACTGACTACTTCCAGTCAACATGATGTCCTCCAGTTGAAACCAGGTCAGGAGATGTTTCCTGCTGTCGTCGTTGTTCTTTGTCATTGCCTGGTGCTCCACTGAGTGTATATACCACACTTCTGCTATTTTTTAATGTTGCTAGCCTGATACAGTTTTTTCTGTCCTTTGAGTTGTAGTTTGTGTCTCTGAGTCTAAGGTGTGTCTCCTGTAGGAACCATGTAGATGGGTCATGTTTTTTCTTTTTTTAATGCAATCTGCCACTCTCTGTTTCTTTATTGGTGCATTTGGTCAATTTATGTTCAGCGCAGTTGTTGGTATGTATGAATTTTGTGCTGTCATTTTGGTGTCTTTTTTGTACGTTGTAGACAATTCCTTGGTTTCATTAAATTTTCTGTGCTCTGCATGTATTTTCTTTTCATCTTTTTCAATGTTGGTAGCTTTGTATTTGCTGAGACTTCATGTTTTTCTTATTTTTATTTTGATACATAGGATTGATAGTTTCCTCTGTGGCTACCTTGACATTTAACCCTATTGCCTTGACTTCCTCTCCATATGAAAGATCTCTGACTACGTTTTCTTTAAGTCTCTCTTTTTTGTTACAGTGTTTACATAATGGCATCTCTGTTACCCTATTGGATTTATTTTTGTGATTCCTGTTTAGGTTGATACCTAGCTGCTCTGTTCTGTGTTCTTATCTTGGGTTGTTACCCAACGTTAATGATTTTCTAACCAAAGGATGCCCTTTAGTATCTCTTGCAATTTTGCCTTGGTGTTTGCAAATTTCTTGAATTTCTGTTTATCTGGAAGTACCCTGATTTCACCATCATATTTGAGGGACAGTTTTGGTGGCTGGTAATGTATCTTTTGGCTGGTAATTATATTTTCCTTCAAGGCTTTGTATATATCATCCTACTGTGTTCTTGCCTGCCTGGTTTCTGCTGAGTAGTCCCAGCTTAGTCTTACTGATTTTCTTTTCATAGATTATTTTTCATTTATCCCTGGCAACTTTTTAAATTGTCTCCTTATCTTTGGTTTGGCAGATTTGATTATAATACTTCTTAATGTCTTTCTTTTGGGATCCAGTTTGTGTGGAGTTTCATGAGTGTCTTGGATAGGCATCTTCTCTTATTTTATGATATCAGGGAGGTTTTCTGTCAACAAATCTTCAACACTTGTCTCTGTATTTTCTGTTATCCTTCCCTCTTCTGGTACTCCAGTCACTCATAGACTATTCCTCTTAATAGTCCCACATAATTCTTATTGTTTCTTCATTCAGTTCTTTCATCGAATATGTTGATGATACATACTTTATCTTCCGTCTCAGTAATTCTGCCTTGCATTGCTTCAGTTCTGTTCCTTTGGCTTTCTCCTGAGTTATCTGTAATTCTGAATTTTCTGAGTCTCTAATTCTTGCCGTTCTGTGCTTTCTTGCAGCCTGTTCAGTGTGTTGTTATGTTGCACTGCATTCTGCATCATCTCCTTCCTGATCTCTTGAAGAACCCTAAACATTAATATTCTGTAATTGATCTCTGATAATTCCAGGAAGTTCTCTTTCTCTGGAAAATTTTAATCTTTGTTTTAGGAACTTTCTGAAGCCATCATGGTTTGCTTCTGTAAGTGATTTGATACAGACTGTTGCCTCTAAGCCATCAGTAAGTTACTGAATTTACTTACTTTGTGTTTTCTTACTGTGTTCTTGCTACTTGTTTAGAAATGTCCAAGTAGGCTGGTCATGTGTGCTCATTTAGTTATTGGTGCCTTTGAAGCTCCAACATCCTGTCCAGTGGTTAGTGCTGTTGCTAGACATGCAAGCCTGAGTTCATTTACTTTTCTTATGTGGATTCAGCTCAGGTGTCTGGGTAGTCAGTTACTGAATGGTACAGGCCCTTATCTACTACCCTAGATGGACCGGGGTGAGGTGACTGCTGTAGGCAAAGGTATCTGGCAGCAGCCACTGAGAAAAGCAAGGGGCTAACAGCTGTCTCTGAGTGTTTTTGAGGATGGCATGCCCCCTTATACCCTGTACTCAGGGTGACCCTGTAGGACAAGGTGGAACTTCCCCATAGGGTTTCCAAGAAGCAGCTGGTAGATTCAAATTGCCAGCCTTTTGGTGAGCAGCTGTACCTCTTAACCTCAGTGCCACCATGGCTCCAAACCACCATAGCAGACCAAACCCACTGCCATCAAGTCAATAGTGACCCTATGGACAGAGTAGAGCTGCCCCATAAATGCCCCATAGGGTTTCAGAGGAGCACCTGGCCAATTTGAACTGTTGACCTTTTGCCTAGCAGCCATAGCACTTAACCCACTACACCACCAGGGTTTCCACCATTAAAAAAAAAAAAACCCAGTGCCATTGAGTCGATTCCAACTCATAGTGACCCTATAAGACAGAGTAGAGCTGCTCCATAGAGTTTCCAAGGAGTGCCTGGTGGATTTGAACTGCTAACCTTTTGTCTGGCAGAGCTAGCACTTAACCACTGTGCCACTAGGGTTTCCTCCATAAACAAGTGTTATTCTTTTGCTACTACTGAGACTCCCAGTGTTCTACAGCCATAAAAATATGCCCTCTTCCTTTCCAAATTTTGCTACAAATATTTGATCTTTCCCTATGTAAAAAAACACTATGCTGTAGAGAAGCAAGGACAGTGAAGGAATAGTTTCTGCCCTGAACTTCTGGCTCAGGGGAGTCAGCAGATTTTTTGTTTGTTTCTTTCCCCCTTCTGTTGGTCAAATTATTCCCTCTCTGAGTCTTGGGGAATGGTTCAGGGCAGCCTTAAGGAGTCCTACTTCCAGTGCAGTTAATAATGTCATACTTCAGAGCCAGGCACAATGCAGACAGCAAAGGGGGAAGTGATGGGAGAAGGGAGAGGTGTTCACCCCGAAGGAAAGACTTAAATCTGCACACAGTAGGTTACACACAGACTTAGCTTTTGGTGATGTGTTGTTCCTCACTGATTCTGGAGGCATGAGTGGATTCTCCAGTCAGTTTCTCCTGCTGGCGAGAATGTCTTGCAGCTGCCGCACTCTGCTCACCAAGCTGGCTGCAGCCTGTTCCCCATGGGTCAGGTGTGGCAAATCCTACTCTCTCCTTTCCCTGTTGTTCAGTTTGATTTCTCAACTTTGTGTCCTGTGATGTTCTGTACTCTAGGATGTTATGTGTAATGGGTTTATTTCTTCTTTTGGGTCTTTGTTGTCGAGGGGTCAGAGGAAGCCTCTGACTGCTTTGCCATCTTGCCCCATCTCTGTCTTTTGACTTTTTGACTCCTGCTTCCATGGATGTGGATTGTGGATCCAGTTAAAGTGAAATCTTGTACAACTTCATTGTTCTGTTTATCATGATGTTGTTTATTGGTGCAGTTGTGAGAGGTTTTTATTTATGTTACGATCTGTACTGAAGGCTGGAGTCTTTGATCTTCACCAGTAGGTGCGTCAAGTTGTCTTTACTGCAGGGAAACAAGGTTGGGGCGTCTGCGCACTGCGGATTGTTAATGAGCCTTCCTGTACTCCTGATGCCACATTCATCGTATCGTCTAGCTTCTCAGATTGTTTGCTCAGTATAAAGAGTAAGTAGGGTGAAAGGACACAACCTTCACACACGCTTTCATGATTTTAAACCATGTAGTAACCACTTGTCCTGGTCAAACGACTGACTCAGTCTATGTACAGGTTCCTCATGAGCACAAATTAAGTATTCTGGAATTCCCATGTTTTGCTGTGTTTTCCATAATTGGTTGCAATCTGTGCAGTTGAATGCCTTTCATAATCAATAACACACATAGATGTCTTTTTGGTTTTCTCTGCTTTCAGCCAGGATCCCTCTGACGTCAGCAGGGTCTCTCCTTGCTCTGCATCATTTTCTGAATCCTGCTTGAATTTCTAGCAGTTCCCTGCTGATGTTGCAGCTGCTTTTGAATGATCTTCAGCCTCATTTTACTTGTGTGACATTAAGGATACTGTTCAGTGATTTCCACGTTTGGTTGGATCACCTTCCTTGGAATGAGCACAAATGAGGATCTCTTCCAGACAGTTGGCCAGGTCGCTGTCTTCCAAAATGCTGGGCACATATGAGTGAGTGCGTCCAGTACTGCATCTGTCTGCCAAAGCCTCACTGGGTATCCTGTCAGTTCCTGCAGCCTTCAGTGTACCGTGGACGTCTTCCTTCAGTATCATCAGCGCTCCTTCCTGAAGTGACTGAGCGCCAACCCATTCTTTTTGGTATAGTGACTCTGTATGTTCCTTCCATCTTTTGATGGGTCTTGCTCCTTGAATATTTTCCCCCATAGAATCCATCAGTACTGGAGCTTGAGTTCTCTCTTCATTCTTGCAAGATATTTAATGTGTTCTCTTTTGGTTTTCAGTAGACTACTTTGTCGTCTGTCACTCTTTGAGATCTTCAGCTGTTTGATTTCATCCTCTCTTCCATTCGCTGTACCTACTCTGTGTTTAAGAGCAAGTTTCAGAGTCTCTTCTGATGTCGGTTTGTGTCTCTTCTGTCTTTTTTAAGGAACTTTTGCTTCCTTCATGGTGTCCTTCCACAATTTGTCTGGTCTTTGGTCATTAGGGTTTAATGAGTCAAGTCTGTGCTCACCATGGTCTCTAACTTCCAGCAGAATGTACTCAAGGTGGTACTGGCTGTTGTGGACTTGCTGTAATCTTCCTCAGTTTCAACTTGAACTTGCATATGAGTAGTTCGTGGTCTGATCTGCAGTTGGCCCCTGGCCTTGTTGTAATTGGTGATTCGGAGCTTTTCCATTGTCTTTTTCCGCAGATGTAGTCAGTTTGATTCTTGTGTATTCCATCTGGTGAGGTTCATGTGTATAATCGGATTCTAAGTTGTCAATAAAAGGTTTGTGCGGCACATCTGTTGGTCTTGCAGAATTGTAGGATGCAATCTCTGGTGTTGTTTCTATCACTAGGATCATATTTCCCAACTTCCAGTCCTTTGTTTCCAACTTTTGTATGCCGGTCACTAGTAATCATCTTATTGTGACTTCATATTTGATCAATCTCAGAGTGCCGAAGTTGGTAAAAATCTTTGGTTTCCTAATCTTTGGCATTAGTGATTGGTGCATAAATCTGAATAATAGTTGTATTAACTTGTCTTCTTAGCACATGCAGATTATCCTCAGCAGAGACCCTGGAATGTTCTTTTTCACAGTGATGTGAAGCATTAGTTCTCCATGTGACTTTCCTGGCCTAGTATTCCTTACAGTTTTCCAATTCGTGATGGCCAATACCCGTCCTGTCCAACTTATTAATGACTAGTGTGTCGATCTGTATGTGTTCCATTTCACTTCTGACAGCTTCCCGTTTTCTCAGGTTCTCAGTTCGTACGTCCCACAGTCTGAATATTAATGGTTGTTGGCAACTGTTTCTTCTCATTTTGAGTCATGTCACTTCAGCAAATTGAGTTCTGAAAGCTTTGCTTCATCCACATCATTAAGGCTGACTACTCTGGGGAGGCAGCTCTTCCCCAGTCATGTTTTGAGTGCCTTCCCACCCAAGGGGCTCATCTTCTTGCTGTGCACCAGATGGTGTTCTGCTGCTGTTCGTAGGTTTTCACTTTCTCTAAGTAGACCACCAGTTCTTTCTTTCTAGTCTGTCTTCATCTGGGGCTTGACTGACCTCAGTCCACCATGGGTGATCCTGCTGTGTGTGAATGCTGGTGGTCCAGCTCCCAGCACCGTAACAGTGTGCAGGCTACCACAGTACAAGAAGCCAACAGACCAGTGCTGAGTGTTTATATATATGTGTACAGATGTGCACGCACACACACACACACCGAGTTATCAATTTAATCATTTGTAAGTGCATAGTTTACTGGCATTAAGCACTTTCAGAGTTTTGTATAACCATCACCTCTGATTTGCATCATGTTTTCATCACCTAAACAGAAACTTTTTGCTACTAACCAGAAGGTCAGCAGTTCAAATCCACCAGGTGCTCCTTGGAAATGCTGTGGGGCAGTTCTGCTGTGTCCTGTAGGGTCACTATGAGTCAGAATCAACTCGATGACAGTGAGTTTTAAAGAGAAACTTTTTGCCCACTGAGAAGTTAACACCACACCTCCTTCCTCCAGGCCACTGGTAACCTCTAATCTACTTTCTGTCTCCTTTTGCCTATTCTGGATACCACGTCAAGTGGGAGTATATAGTATTTATTTTTTCGAGTTGATGTATTTCACTCGGCATAAGGTTTTCAAGATCCATCCATGTGTGGAAGTGTCAGGACTTCCTCTTTGTGACTGAAGAATGTTCCATTGTATGTGCAGACGGAATTTTATTTGTCCACTGTTGATGGGCACGGGGTTAGTTTCCACCTTTTGGCTGTTGCAGATAGTGTTGCAGTGGTCGTCGGTATACACGTATTTGTTTAAGTCTCTTCAGTTCCTGTGGCTGCATACCTGGGAGTGGAGCTGTTGGGCCATGGGTAGTTCTGTGTCTGACTTTCTGAGTTCTCCTAAATTATTTCCACCGCAGCAGCTCCAGGCCCCCTTTCTACCAGTGTGTGGGTTTTCCCATTGCCCACACCCCTGCCCACACTTGTTTCCTCTTTCTGATGACAGCCACCCAAGGGGGGGAGGTGCTACCTCATCGTGGCTGTGACTGCAGTTCCCTGATGACTCGTCACATCTTCTTACATGGTCATCGGCCATTTGTATGTCTTCTTTTGTGAAATGTTTATTCAAGCTCTGCCCATTTTTAAATTAGGCTTTGTTTATTTTTACGTATTCTTTATATACTTGAGATGCAAAATCTTCATCAGATGTAAGGTTTCTGAATATTTTCTCCTATTCTGTACATCGTCTTTTGACTTGGTTGATGCAGCCCTTGGCATGCAATGTCTGAGTTTTGATGAAGTCAGTTTGGCGTTTATTTTGTTGCCTGTGCTTTTTGGTGTCATGTCCATGAATTCATTGTTGGAAACTAGGTCTGGAAATATCATTCCTGCCTTCTGTTCTGAGAGATTCGTACTTTTCATTCTCTCAGTTAGGACTTGGGTCCATTTTAGTTTCTATGTATCATGTAAGGTATGTGTCCAGCTTCCATGCTTTGCATGGAGAGACCCAGCTGTTCCAACCACTCATTCAGTGTTGCTGTTGTTCGGTGCTGTCAAGTCAGTTGTGACTCATAGCAACCCTATGAACAACAGAATGAAACACGGCCTGGTCTTGCGCCATGTCCACAATTGTTTTTATGCGTAAGCCCATTGTTGTGGTCACTGTGTCGATCCCTCTTATCGACGGTCTTCCTCTTTTTCGCTGACCTTCCACTCTACCAAAGATGACGTCCTTCTCCGGGGACTGATCTTTCCTGACAACATGTCCAAAGTATGTAAGACGCAGTCTTGCCATCTTGGCTTCCAAGGAGTGCTCTGGTTGTACTTCTTCCAGACCAGATCTGTTGGTTCTTTTGGCCGTTCATGGTACATTCAGCATTCTTCTCCAACACCACAATTCAGAGTCATGAATTCTTCTGTCTTCTTTGTTCATAGTCCAGCTTTTGCATGCATATGATGCGATTGAAAATACCATGGCTTGGGTCAGGCGCATTTTAGTCCTCAAGATGACATCCTTACCTTTGAATACTTTAAAGAGGTCCTTTGTAGCAGATTTTCCCAGGGCAGTGCGTCTTTTGATTTCTCGACTGCTGCTTCTCTGGGCACTGATTGTGGACCCAAGTAAAATGCAATCCTTGACAACCTCAGTCCTTTCTCCATTTATGACAATGTTGCTGACTGGTCCAGCTGTGAGGATTTTTGTTTTCCTGATGTTGAGGTGCAATGCATACTGAACGCTGTGGTCCTTTATCTTCGTCAGTAAATGCCTCAAATCTTCTTCATTTCCAGCAAGTAAGGTGGTGTCATCTGCATAATGCAGGTTGTCAATGAGTCGTCCTCCAATACCGATGCCTTGTTCTTCGTATAGTCCAGCTTCTCAGATTATTTGCTCGGCATACAGATTAAAAAGGTATGCTGAAAGGATATGACCCTGACGTACGCCTTTCCTGACTTTAAACCATGCAGTGTCCCCTTGTTGTGTTCACACGACTGCCTCTTGATCCACAGACAGATTCCTTAAGAGCACAATTAGGTGTTCTGAAATTCCCATTCTCTGCAACATTAGCCATATATGATCCACACGGTTGAATGCTTTTGTGTAGTCGATGAAACATAGGTAAACATCGTACTGGTATTCTTGGCATTCAGCCAAGATCCATCTGACATCACCGATCATACTCCTGGTTCCGTGTCCTCTTCAGAATCCAGCTTGAATTTCTGGCAGCTCCTTGTCAATATGTTGTTGTAGTCACTTTTGAATGATCTTGAGCAGAATTTTACTTGCATGTGATATCAACGATATTGTTTGGTAATTTCCACATTTGGTTGGATCACTTTTCTTTGGAGTGGGCATAAATATGGATCTCTTCCAGTCAGTTGGCCAGGAAATCTGTCTTCCCAATTTCTTGGCATAGATGAGTGAGTACTTCCAGTGCTGCATCTGTTTGTTGAAATAGCTCAATTGATATTCCATCCATTCACCAGTGCCTTCAGTCAGCTTTGACTTCCTCCTTCAGTACCATCAGTTCCTGATCATATGCTGCCTCTTTAAATGGCTGAACATCGACTAGTTCTTTCTGGTATAATGACTCTGTGTTCCTTCCATTTTCTTTTGATGCTCTCTGAGTCGTTTAATAGTTTCCTGGTAGAATCCTTCATTATTGCAGCTCAAGGCTTGAATTTTTCCTTCAGTTCTTTCAGCTTGAGAAATGCTGACTATATTCTTCCCTTCTGGTTTTCCATTTCCAGCTCTTTGCACATGTCATTATAATACTTGGTTTTGTCTTCTCGAGCTGCTCTCTGAAAGTCTTCTGTTTAGGTATTTTACTTCACTATTCCTTCCTTTTGCTTTAGCTGCTTGACATTCAAGAGCAAGTGTCAGAGTCTCTGACATCCAATTTGGTGTTTTCTTTTTTTCCTGTCTTTTTAATGACCTCTTGCTCTCTTCATGGATGATGTCTTTGATGTCATTCCACTGTTCATCTGGTCTTCGGTCATTACTAATCAGCACATCAAATCTGTCCTTGAGATGGTCTTTAAAATCAGGAGGGATATACTCAAGGTCATAATTTGGCTCTCGTGGATGTGTTGAAATTTTCTTCAGTGTCAGTTTGAATTTGCATATGAGCAACTGATGATCTGTGCCACGGTCAGTGCCTGGTCTTGCTCTGACTGCTGATGTGGAGCTTTTCCATTGTCTTTCCACAGATGTAGTTGGTTTGGTTCCTGTGTCTGCTGTCTGGTGAGGTCCATGTGTACAGTGACCGTTTGTGTTGGTTAAAAAAGGTGTTAGCAGTGAAACAGTTGTCTTGCAAAATTCTATCATGTGGTCTCCGGCATTATTTCTGTCACCAAGGTCGTATTTGCCAACTACTGATCCTTCTTCTTTGTTTCCAACTTTTGCATTCCAGTCACAAGTAATTATCAATGCATCCTGATTGCACGTTTGATCAATTTCAGATTGCAGGAGCTGGTAGAAACTTCAACCTCTTCATCTTTGGCCTTAGTGGTTGTAAATTTGAATAACAGTTGCACTAACTGGCCATCCTTGTAAGCATATGGATATTATTCCATCGACAGCATTGTACTTCAGGACAGATCGTGAAATGTTCTTTTTGGTGATGAACACAACACTGTTCCTCTTCAAGTTTTCATTCCCAGCATAGTAGACCGTATGATTGTTGGATTCAAAATGGTCAAAACAGTCCATTTCAGCTCACTAATGCTTAAGATGTCAATGTTTGTGCGTTCCATTTCACTTTAGACAATTTCCAGTTTTCCTAGATTCATACTCTGTACATTCCATGTTCCAGTTACTAGTGGATGTTTGCAGTTTCCTCTCATTTTGAGTCATGCCACATCAGTGAATGAAGATCCCGGAGGCCTTACTCCATCCATGTCGTTAAGATTGACTCTACTTTGAGGAGGCAGCTCTTCCCCGATCTCCTGAGTGCCTTCTAACCTGGGGGGCTCAATTGTCAGCACCATATCTGACAGTGTTTGGCTGCTGTTCATAAGGTTTTCCCTGGCTAATTCCTTTCAGAAGTAGATTGCCAGGTCCTTCTTCCTTGTCTGTCTTAGTCTGGAAGCTCAGCTGAAACTTATCTACCATGGTTGACCCTGCTGGTACCTAAATACCAGTGGCACAGCTTCCTGCATCTCAGCAACAAGCACACCTCCACTGACAGACAAGTAGGGCCTGCTCACTCCCCGCTTACCTGATGGTGTTACCTTCCTTACCTGACAAGTAGGGGCTACTCACTCCCTCCTTACCTGATGGTGTTACCTCGCTTACCTGATAAGCAGACTGGTCTTTTCTTGCTGGCTGGACTTAGTACTCTTGCTGAAGACCAGCTGACCATTAGCCGAGCTTGTTTGTGGACCTGCAGTTCTGTACCATTGGTCTGTGTCTGTTCTTATACTAGTGCCAGACCATTTTACTTTTTGAAGCATGAGTCCTCCTACTTTGTTCTTCAAGATTGCTGTGGCTCTTTGGGCCTCTTGCAATTCCATATGAATTTAAGGATGGCCGTTTCCCTTTCTGTAAAAAGCCTGTTGGAATTTTGCTAGAGATTGCATTGAATCTGTACAGTGCTTGAGTAGTACTGACATCTTAATATTATATCTTCCGTTTCATGAATGTGGAAAGTCTTTCCATATATTTAAGTTGTCTTGACTTTTTTCAGCAGTATTATGTGGTCTTCAGTGTAGGACTCCTTGTGTATGGAAACCTGATTTTTGTGCCCTGCCTCATACCCTGCTGCTTTGTTGTTGTCAGTGAGTTGGCCTCAGGAAGGACCCATGGTGCAGGCCCGTGTGGTCTTTATGCTGATTCAATGAGTCCATCACGGACCCTGTGTTACTCTGTCTTGTTGCGGGTCTTCCTCATCTTTGCTGAGCCTCTGCCCTACATGAAACATGGCAACCTTTTCTTGCAGTTGGTCTTTTGCTGGGGGCCAGCCTCAGCAGGGTCTGGGATCATGAAGGGATGGGTGGCATCAGCAAAGAAAATGAGACTCAGACAACCAGGAATCTGGAGGTCAGCAGCCTGTTACGCCTGTCTTTATTTATTTTTTATATAATCAATGAGGTGACATGATTTCTCTTTGACCATACAAGCTGTTGGCTGATACCTTGTGGTCTCTTTTCATGTTAATTATTAGGGCATTCCAGGTAATGGCCCGAGACAAGTATATGGTGGTAATAATCAACAGTGAAAACAGTTACGCTGTGAGCTCAGTCAGCTCTATCTATGCCTTGAGGTCAAAGGTACAGGAAGAGGGGTAGGCTCATCTAAAGGTTATTATCTGACTGTCTCTATTTGTTCTTTCTTTGTTCTTATTTTATCTCTTCCTGTGGGGACAGTAAGTGCCTACTGTCCCCCACCCTATGCCTCTCTTAAGCTGTTCTAAGAAGGATATTTCTTTAGTGTTTATTCATGTGCCATACCAATTATAATAAACTTGGGAGTCTATCCATCTTCCTGATGCAAGGAGTGGGATGTCTGTATCTAAGGGCTGTGTGGGGGGTCTTCCCAGGGTCTTCCTGCAATCTTGTATTTCACACGTGGAGGGGGATGCACGGTTGGGGGAAGCCAGCGGGGCTGGGCCTGCCTCGGCATTCCCGGGCTGGGCGTGCTGTGTTGGGATTCATTAAGCCGAGGGGGTTGTAAAGCCCTTCTTAGAAGGCATCTTCCTTAATCTTTGTGCCGGGAGATGAAAGGGTACTTTTGAGGAAGGTTTAATTAGGATGCAAAATATTATCAGGGAGAGTACAGCCAAAAATATGCCAAGGGTGAGATGCCTCCGCCCACCATCACATAGGCATGTAGCTTTGCTTACAGGGGCTTCCGTGGGTGACGGGCCTTGGTGGTCTTTCCCAGTGACATGTGCAAAGTAAACGAGCCAGAGTCTCACCATCCTGACTCTAAAGAGCTTTCTGGTTGTATCTTCTAAGACAGACTGACATCCTGCAGTGTAGTCAGCATTCTTTGCCAGCAGAGTTCTAACATTTCAGTTCTTCTGTCTTCCTTTTTTGTCCACTTTCACATGTGCTCAAGGTGATTGAAAGGATCATGGCATAAGTCAGAATACCTTTGTCATCAAAGTGACACCTTTGCTTTTTAAACTTTTGAGAGGTCTTTTGCAGCAGATTACTCAGTCCTCAGTCTGATGTCACTTTCCTTTACTGCTGCTGCCATGGACGTCGGTTTCTCGTTCCTTTATCGTGATGTTATTGGCCCTGTTGTGAGGATTTTTTCTTTATGTTCACGTGTAAGCCATAGTGAAGTCTGCAGCCTTTGACATTCATCAGTAAGTGTGTCAAGCTGTCTTCCCTTGGACAGGCAAGGTTATTTGCATATTGCAGATCTTTCATGAGTTTTTCCCCAATTCTGATGCTGGTTCTTTTTCTTACAGGTCAGGTTCTTGGATCATTTGTTCAACACACAGCCCTGCTGTACACCTTTCCAGCTTGGGACCATGTAACGTTCTTCCTTGGTTCTCTTAGAACAGCTGGCTCTTGATCCATGTACAGGTTCTGCAGGAGCACAGCTGGGTGTTCTGGAATTTCCATTCTTAATGGTGCTGTCCTTAATTTCATTTCATGTAGTTGATAAAACACAGGTATGCATGTTTCTGGTGTTCTCTGCTTTTGGCCAAGGTCAGTCGGATATCCGTCATGGTATCCCTTGTTCCATGCCCTTTTCCCGTCTGGAACTTCTGGAAGTTCCCCATCGGTCTACAGCTTCAGTTGTTTTGAAATCATCTCCAACAAAATTTTGCTAGCCTGCGGTATTACTGATCTTCAGTAATTCCACATTTCATTTTACTGCTTTTGTTTGGAATGGGTGTGAATATGAGTCTCTTCAGCAGGCTGTCTCCCAAAGAGCATGAGCTCTTGTGGTATGACCCTTGTTTGCTGAGACTTCTCCAGCGGCCCCTCCCTCCGTCCTGGAGCCTTGTTTTCTGTCGATGCCACCTGAGCAGTGTGGACGTCTCCCCTGGGACCAGTGGTCCTCGGTCACATGCTACTCCCGAAGTGGCTCCGTGTCAGCCAGTTCTTTCTGGTATAGTGACTGTGTGCATTCCTTCCATCCTACCCACCACCACCTTTGTTGTGTGTGTGTGTGCGCGCACGCGCGCACGCACGCACTAGGTCAGAGTTCACAGAACACAATCAGTTTCCCATTGGATAGTTTGTACATGAAGTACTCCGTGATGGTTTCTCTCCACACAGTGTGTCAGCATTCTCCTTGTGTCCACACTAGGTTCCCCATATCCGTTGGTTGTGATTTGCTACCTCTCCCACCTTTTTGTCTTTACTTTTGGGCAAATGTTGTCCTTCTGATCTTGTATAATTGAATGTTCTAAGGAGCACATTCCTCTTGGGTGTTATTGTTGATGTGGTGGACGTGTCTGTGGTTTGGCTGAAAGGTGGTCTCCAGGAATGGCTTCAGGCCCAGGTCAGAAGGCGTCCCAGAGCCACGTCTCGGGGCTCCTCCAGTCTGTCGGACCAGTCGGTCTGGTCGCTTTTGTGAATTTGATCCTTTATTCTACATTTTCCCCCCATTCTGTTCAGGACCCTCTATCGTGATCCCAGTCACAGTAGTGGACCTGGGCACTGCCTGCTTCTCCTGGTCTTCAGGTCAGGCAGTCTGTGATACATGGGATCCATTAGTCCTTCGGCCTGGTGGCTCCTTCAAATCTTGGGTGTCCCCACTACCCTTTGCATCCATGGTAAGAGAACAGTAATTGTGTCACACTCGTAAGCCCTCAAGACCACAGACACTACTCACCAAAGTAGGGTGGAGAACTTTGTCTTTAGGATGAACTGTGTTGGGCCAAGTGACACAGATGTCCCCTGAGGCTGTGCTCATTCACCTGTGTGGTAAACAGAGATAACAAACCACTAGCTATTCTGCGACTCCTCAGACACACATGCCAGCATTCAGCATGTTCATCCATGTCTAGCCAGCACATCTGTGGACGGCTCCTGCAGTGATTGTTTTGCCCATAGCATCCTTCAGTGTTGCAACCTGAATTTTTTCTTCTTCATTTGGTTTAAGAAATGCAAGTTATGTTCTCTTTTGGTTTTGCACATTTCATCGTAGCACTTGATCTTGTCTTCTTGAACTGCCCTGTGAAACATTCTGTTTCCCTGTGGATGTCGTCACCTCTCGTTCCCTTTTTAGCTGTTCTGCACTGAAGAGCACGTTGTAGAGTCTCTGAGACCTATTCTGGTGTCTTCTTGTCTGTTTAATGACCTTCTACGTTCTCCATGTACCATGTCCTTGACGCCATCCCCATTCTTCTGGTCTTCAGACCTTAGTGTTCAGTGTGGCAGACCTGTTCTCTAGATGGTCGTGAAGGCCAGGCCGTGTGTGTTCCAGGTCATACTTTGGTGGTAAGTTTTGGCTGGTATTCCTTTGGGTTTTTACTTCTGCCCCGTCTTCTTTCGAGGACCCCTCCCGTGTGTGTTGTAAGGCCTCGTGGTGAATGTGTTCATTTTCCCTTTTTTTTCTTTCTGCTCCTTACATGACCACTTCAGTTGTCTTTAGGCTGATTTTTAACCCCATTCCAATCACTAGAGGAAAAACCCCTCTAGTAAGTTTTGTATTTCACTGTTGTACTTTTGAACTCGAGTTTGTTTTTTTTTTTTTTTTTAACTGATACTGGTTTTTCCATGGGTTATGGACGAGATCCTTTCTGTAAGTCTAAGTCGAGTCTGTAGGTAAGTCAGAGCAGGCGTGTGCACTGTTCAGCCTCACCTGAGTGAGGGACTAAAGCTCCGTGGGCAGCCCTCACGGGCACGTGGGCAACTTCATGATGAGTGGGGGCTGATTCGTTCGTCTCACAGGGAGGTCATGTTTTCACACCAGTAAAGGCGCAGTACGAGTTGTCTCCAAGTTAGACCTTCATGACCTGGTCACTGCCTGTGTCGTCACACTCTTGTCACACTGTCCAGACGACTCTTTCTGACTTCCTTTAGCTCTTCTCAGTGTGTTTAAGAGACTCCTAACTCCAATGTCTTACCCTCCTCAGGGATGGCTTTTTTAAATTGTTTTCCATACGAATGGATCATACTTTGGTGGGACTTATTTTTTTTAATGTTTTATAATTTTTTGTTGAGAACTAGGCATTATTGTGTAGTAGCATGGCAATCTGAGTCTCCTCCTGAGGGATTGCTGCCTTTTGCTTGGTGAAGGCTAGAACTGGGAGTTTTCCTGTTCTGTTTCTTTAAGTCGCCTCAAAACAGGGAAGCTGTGTCAGCCTCTTGGGGTTGAAATAACAGCTGCCCGCTGTGCTGGCCCCACTTCACAGCAGTGAAAACACAACGTCTTGCCCTGAGAGGACCAGGCCTTAGTACCCGTCCGGCACCAGCAGGTTGCAGTGAGTGCCCCACATGCAGGCAGTAATCCCCCCAGTTGCCTGCCGTGGGGTTGGGGTGATCCTGAAATACTCACATGCACTGAAATGGACCAGCCCTCTCCATCAGGCTATCCCCTAGATACGTTTAGAGTGCCCGAGCAGTTGGCTTGTGTTCCTGCCAGTCCACTTGTCCTTCCTGCTCTGCCGTCTTTCACACTGTTTCGAGTATGGACACTTCTGGTATTTCTCACAGTCAGTGAGTCTGAAGTCCCCTGCAGTAGCGTTTTCCTCTGTGGTGAACGACTCTGAGTGTTCTGTCACCCAGGATACTGGCTGACATATCCCCTTGGCTTCTGCCTCTTAAGGTGCTCTATTTTGCCTTCATTTTTTTCCCCCAGACATAGAATTCTAGGTTGATGTCTTTCTGCAGTTAAAAGGTACAATTCCGTTGTTTTCTGGAATTGAAGATCTTGCTGATTAGATGCCAGTATTCCTTTTCATCCTTGTCAACTGTACGTGCTACCTTTCTTTCTGCCTTTAAGACTTTCTCTTTGGTTTCAGCAGTTGACCATGATGGGGTTTTCCTGTGTGTTGATTCTGTGTGGGACAGTTTGTGCCTCTTGTATCTTTGAGCTGATGGTTTTTGTCACCCAGTGTGTTTCAGGCTGCACTGTCCGCACCGTCTCCTATCTGTCCTGGGCTTTTGCTATTGTCCCTGAGGGGCTGAGGCTTTGGGTGTATTTTTGTTATTTTTCTCTGGTTGTTTTTCCTGATTTCTGTTGCCTTTTGTTAATGGTCATTTCTTATGTAGAATATGCACTGAAGCCCCACTGATGAATTTTTCAACATAGATTGTTTTTCGAGCTGGAGTTCCCGTTTGTTTTTAGTTTTCATTTTCTGTAGAGCTTGCCCACGTGCTCAGTCATCTGTGCCTTAAATCTGGGAACCTATCTTATAATAACCTTTTCTTATATGCTAATTCCAATGCTTGTTTCATTTCTGGGTCCATTTCCTTTTTACTTTTCCTGGGTCCCGTTCTCCTGTTTTTATTTTCTTTAAGTTGGATATTGTGGATTCTCCGTGGTGGACAATCAGGATTTCACTATTTCCATGAAGGACTTTTTTTTTCCTACAAGTAATGAACTAGTAGGTCAGCTAGAGCTTCTTAAACTAAACACATCCACACGGGAACAGTCAGCAACTAAACAACTCCTGTGTGTGCAGTCTGTTTTCTGAGTCATTCTCCCACCTGTGAATAGCAGCTTCCCCGTCCCCTCCCTCCTGCTCACCCCTGGTAACCATTCACTCTGTATTTCCTAAAATTTGCTTGGCTCATCTAAGCAGAATCACAGGTTTTCTGTCCTGTTACTGGCCTCTCAGGACACACTCATGGCACAGCATTAGGACTAGATTTTACTTTTACTAGCTTCTGGTTCTTTCTCCAAGGCCTCTGTTTTGCCTTTTAATTTCTTGTACTGACCAAAGCTACTTCAAAATTAGCTATAGCTTCTGTGGTCACTTGTGTCTTTTCCCACAGCTGTCAGTCACATCGTGTCTTTCCTGGGCACATTTCTCTGGAGTGCCTGACGTCTGGAGTGAAGACCCCAGAGACAGGTCTTTGGCTGTGTTCTCCTCCAACAGGGCTTGCTTCTTGCCGACAATTCTGGACCCTAATCCCACCCAGGATGGATGGATGGACAGCTTGGCCTCTTTCTATGAGGTGGTCCCTCCCCACAGGGACCCCAGACCTGTCAGCCTTCTCAAGCTGTCCCCAGGTTCCCAGCCATGTTTCCCAGAGGGACCGTCCCTTTCTGAGTCCTTCAGGTCCCCGACCTTTCCCTGGGCCGACTGCTCTCTTCAGGTGGCTGCTCTAGAGATACCTTCTAGACTTGTGCCTGCTCAGGGTGGTCCCTGACCACCATGCTGCTGTTCCAGAAACCAAACCATCGGGTCTGCAGACTCGGTGCCATTTCACGCTGGGTCCTCTCCGGTGCTGGCCTCTCCCATGTCAGACCGTGGTGACCGCTGACAAGAACCTACTTTCCAGGGGAGGGCAGAGCAGGGTAGGGGTTCATCAGAGCTGAGAAGGGGTGCTGACTCAGGGTCACTGAGCAGATGGAATGGGCTGGGTGGACGCCACGCCAAAGGGTGGCCCTCAGGCCTTGCGATGTCCCAGCGCAGCCCTAGCCAGGTGGGGCTCACTGCCGCCTCGCCTCCTGCTAACATGGAACCCGGAAGCCTGGCTGCCGTGTCTGATGATGTCTGGAGGAACCTTCCAGGGGGAGACGCCCAGCAAGCAGAGCACAGGGCAGTGGGCCAGCCAGGGTCAAGGCACACCTGTTGTGTTGATCTCCTTCCCCAGCTGACCTCTTTTTCTTGTGCCCTGGCTGAGCAGGTTCTGAGCCCTGGCCCAGCACAGCCTCCTCCCAGGACCCGTGCTGTCCCTGCACAGGACAGGTGGCCAAGGCCAGCCGTCCTGTCCTCTGAGCATATCCTCTACCCCCAGGAGCTGCAGCGGCTGGAGACGGAGCTGGGACGACCCCCTGAACGCTGGAAGGACACGTGGGACCGGGTGAAGGCTGCCCAGCGCCTTGAAGGCCGGCCCGATGGGCGTGTGAGCAGGGGGTGTCCCCAGAGGAGAAAGAGCCGAGGTGTCTAGGAGGCAGGGCAGGGGGCCATGTTGCCCAGGAAAGGCCTGGGCCCTGACGCTTGGCTGCCTGCCTCAGGGCCCCTCTGGATCTCTGCTGGTGTCCAGTGTGCCACACCACCGCCGCTCCCTGGGGGTGTACCTACAGGAGGGGCCTGTGGGCTCCACTCTGAGCCTCAGTCTGGACAGTGACCAGAGCAGTGGCTCCACAGCGTCTGGCTCCCGCCAGGCAGCCCGCCGCAGCACCAGTACCCTCTACAGCCAGTTCCAGACGGCCGAGAGCGAGAACAGGTGTGTGGGTGAGCACGGGACATGGCGCTGCCCTGAGAGCTGCCTCTAGCATTGGTAACAGGAGGGGTGCGCCCCCTTTCCCAGGGACAACTCTCACCCCGTCCTGAGCTCAGGCTGGTGGCTGTGCCCTGTGGGACCAGCTACTGTGTCTCAAGAGCCCTGCTGGGCCCTCATGGCCCCTGGTCCTTGGGCAGGTCATACGAGGGCACCCTGTACAAGAAGGGGGCCTTCATGAAGCCCTGGAAGGCCCGCTGGTTTGTCCTGGACAAGACCAAACACCAGGTGAGTGGCCTGCAAGGGTAGGGGCCCGGTGGGGTCGGAGTCTGCCTGATGCCCGTCCCCTCAACCCCGCAGCTGCGCTATTACGACCACCGGGTGGACACGGAGTGTAAGGGCGTCATCGACCTGGCCGAGGTGGAGGCTGTTGCTCCCGGCACGCCCACCATGGGCGCCCCCAAGACTGTGGATGAGAAGGCCTTCTTTGATGTGAGCACAGGGTCTGGGCCTGGAGAGTGGGGGCCTTGGGCAGAGGTCTGCATGCCAGAGAGTCATGACCCCTCTTCCCCAGGTGAAGACCACACGCCGTGTTTACAACTTCTGTGCCCAGGACGTGCCCTCAGCCCAGCAGTGGGTCGACCGGATTCAGAGCTGCCTGTCTGATGCCTGACCCCCACTGCCGGGCGCTTCAGCATCACAGACTGCTTGGGGGTGGGCAGGGCTGCCCAGCCATGTTTACAGACCTCCCTGGCCCTGACAGTATTGAGGCCCCAGCTGCCAGCACTTGAGTTTGTACAACGTCCACCTGCCCGGCCCGACAGACTGGACTGATTGGCGGTCCCAGTGGTGGACAGCCATGGTACAGCCCCTGGGGGCATGTAAATAGTCCCCAACCCAGAACCTCGCTGGCCCCGGCTGGCCAGCAGCACCTCTGTCCCCCAAACGAGAGTCTATAAAAAGAGAACTAACGGACCATGGAACACTGCCCTTCATGCCTGCCTGGGACCGGTGGCCCCTGGGCCTGGGGGCGGTCTCAGCAGCCCCAGCCTGGAACTCTGGCCATGGGGGTGGGTCACATGGGGAGGCTGTGAGGGGAAGGTCACACACACAGCCACCATCCTTGCTGGCAGTGGGTCTACTGCCCTATTTGTCCCGAGGTGCGTCACACAGTTCCCCTGCCACAAGTGGCCGCCCTGTAGGCCAGACCCTGACCTAGGGAGGGTGCTGACAGGTCACAGAGGGTGGTTTGTAGAGAGGTGGCTGTGGTGACATGGGGACTGAGGGCACCATGAGGTCTAGGGCACAGATCCACAGTGAGGGAACAGTTCCAGTGGGCACCGAGGACCCCCATGTCTTGAGACTTACCTTGTGCTCCCCACCCACATGGCAGTCTGGAGCCTAGAACCTACCCCACGGTCGCTGAGTGTCCCCACTTGTCCTTTGTGCTGGGACATCTGGGTTAAGATGGGGCATGTGGCTGGAGGGAAATAGGCACAGCAGGGCTCCCAGCCCTCACAAGGGACCACCTTGGTTGGGGAGAGGAAAGGGAAGCCATACAGTGCTGGAGGCAGAGGCTGGGGCCCTACAGGCCCGGGTCCCCCACCCACCAGGAAACAGGTTTGCACAGTCAGAACGACACAGCTGTTTATTTGGGTTGGAGCTGGAGGCCTGTCATGTTAACACAACATCAGAAATAAAACCTTGGCCCCAGGGTAGACCCCACCCAGCACTGTGGCATCGTCCCAGCCCTCGGGCCCTGCCCGCTGCGCCAGCCCCTCCCATGCACCCGCTGACCAGGCTACTCCACTGGCTGCGAGGGTGGGTTTAAGGCAGTCAAATCCCAGAGCCCAGGTCTGCATTCCCACACCCTGGTCCCAAGTGCATTTGGGGGTCTCCCCATCCCAGGCACATGCCCCCACCAGGCAGGAGGGGGCCCTGAGCGAGGGGACCAGCCGCCCGCTGCTACGGGACGAGAAAGTGCAAAAATTCAGCTCCTGCATTTGTTAAAAAAACAGTAAAAAGGGAGCCAGGGTGGAGGCCACGCCCACCATGTCGGTCCCGGCCCCCGGCATGAGCCCCTGGCCTCCGCGACGCCCGGCCCGGTCCCACAGGCAGTGCTGCGCAAGAGCTTTATTGCTGTGTGGCGGGGCCGCCGCAGAGACACGGGCACTGGGCCACAGCAGGAGGGACACGAGCCGGGTGGGGGTCAGATCCCACTGCCGCTCCACCAATGCAGCATTTATTTCAAAATTAAATTAAATTAAATTAAAAAATACAAGTTGCATCACCAGGTAGTTTTCTTGCTGCGTGGCGCCAGGGCCTGGTGGCAGCAGTGTCACACAGGGCCATTTGCAGTGGCTCCTGCGGGCGGCAGGGCCTCTGTCTTCCTGTGGGAAGAGGAGCAGGGCTGGTACCTTCCGTCAGCAGCTCTGGTCAGGGCCTCTGGGGACAGCCTGGCAGCCCCATGCCCACCTGCTCACCTGTCCTTTGTCTCCAGGGGGGCTGCGGTGGTGACGAGCATGATAGGCCCTGGAGGGGCCATGACGGCCAGTGCCGTGGAGGTGGCTAGAGTGACTGCAGGGTACCCAGCCCTGCTCAGCACCACGGTGGCCGTCTCAGCTGCTGTGGAGGGCATGGTCTCAGCTGGGTTGGTGGCTGGGTCTGCTGTAACAGGGGAGTTGGCCATGGGGCTCGAGGGTGCAGGGTCCAGTGGTGTGCTGGGTGAGTGGTCAGTCCTGTGTGCAGACATGGGATCTCATTAAAGGGGCTGGACTCACACCAGTGCTGTCCACCCTGTGTGCCCAAGGACACAAGGGTCCAGAAGGTGGCTTCGGAACACTGCATCCCAGCTCCTGCCCTCTCAGTGGGGACTAGCGTGGCTATTCTGGGTTCCAAACACACTGCCCCACCAGCCATGGGGCCTATCCTGTCCCCACATGTTTCAGCTGACCCCACATATCCCATCTCCTCCCCAGATGGGGCCCTTGTGTCTGGGACAGGCTGAAGAAGCCAGGACCTCTTGTCTTCACCCACCTGCGGCCCTGACTGTCCAACTCAAAGACACAATACCCATGTCACCAACCCCACCCCTGCCACGGCCTGACACGTTTCTGGGGCAGCTGAGTGGAGGCTTCTGGGCACTGGTGCTCATGCTCACATAGAACAGAGATTAGACACAGGCACATGCCCCACCAGTGCCCAGCCCACAGGGACCATCTCTGGGAGGCTGTGTTTCCCCAACAGTCCAGGGCAGCCACAGGCTGCAGACCTCGGAGGAACCACCCGTTCCCAGCCCACAACCACTTCTCACCTTCGAGGGACAGCCTCTGTGGTCCGCAAGGGACTCTCCTGGCTGAAGGCCGAGCCAGCAGGGTCCAGGGCACCACCCACGCTCTGCTCCACGCCCTCTCTGTCGGAGGCCCCAGGGCAGCTGTCGCCGGGAGCTACCAGGGGTGCTCTCCTGGGTGCACATGTATTCCAGGCACTCAGTGGTGCTGGGCAGGCTGCAAGAAAGGGGGCCAGGACACAGACGCCTTCAGCCAAAGGAGACAGTCTAGAACACACCGAGCTTCTGCCAAGTTGTCTGGACAGGGACATGTCCTCTTGGGCTCCTGCCACGAGGTGCACCTCTGTGTGGGCTAAACCCTGGGGTCGGCAAGGTCACTGTCTTCTGGGTACCACACAGGAAGAAGCTGAGGCTTCACCCTGGGGCTGGAGTGTCCAGGGCCCTGACTCGGCCTTCAGGGCCTGAGGCCACCTACAGGGACCCCGACACCTGGACACACCCTTGTCCTATACTGCCCAAGAGCCACTCACTGGGAACCTGGCTTTTAGGGCCTGGTCCTGGGGGCCACTTGGCATGTCTGACTGGGAGCAGTACTGGCCACAGGGGCAAATACAGCCTGAGGGCCCAGGCAGCAACTCTGAAGAAGGGCTGGTAGAGAACTAGAGGGTCTTCACCTCCTGGCCCCCAAGGTATGACCCCAAAAGTGGCTACCCATGCACATACCCCCTAAAAGTGAGGTCTGGTGTGCAGTGGGTGGCACGGCCAACTGCACACAGCTGTTCCTCAGGTGTCATACAAACTCGAAAGGGACTGCCAAGATCAGGCCCACGGTGAGATGAGAAACCCTCCCCACCAGTGTGGGTGTGATGTGTGTCCCATGGCATCAGCCACCATCCCTCCTGGGCAATGTTGTGACTTACAGCTCTTCTCCAGGCCCTGGTTTGGGCCACTCTGGACATCACAACCGTCTGTGTCCGCTGGGGAGCTGCACCGGGGCCCTGAATCTGAGCTGCAAAGGGGCTGCTGTGAGCTGAGCTCTGGGAACCCCACCTAGGACACCCCTCAGGAGACCCTCCTCGGGGACACACCCCTGAACACGCGCTGACATTACCAACAGAAAGGCTGAAAGTCGGTGAACTTGGCCCAGCCCTTCTCCTCTGGCGAGCAGCCGCCTGGTGTGCTGACCGCCCAGACGCTGGAGCCCACGTCTACGGCCGCCCCGGGGGCCTGCAGTGCAGCGCTGACGGGCTCATCAAACACTGCAGCCCACCCGGCGCCTAAAGAAGAACCATAGGGTGGTCCTGGTCCTGGGGTAGGGGGTGCAGTCCCCAACCCACCTGTCCCAAGACCCAAACGACAGCTATAGTCAGACACACAGGGCCGTGGAGCAGCACGCTGCAGGGTCGGAGTGGGAGGTGCTGCCCTCACCCCCCCAGAGATCAGTGTGGCCGCCTGGCCCACCCATGGTCACTCAGGAGCCTCTGTGTGGCTTGTGGGTGTGGATCAAACCACAGACCCCACAGGAGCACCACCGTCAGGCACCTGTGCACGCAGGGCGCTCCAGCCTGCAGGGTGGTTGGGGGCGTCTACTGGTCGCTGCCAGAGACCCTCGCCCATCAGGCCAAATCTAGGCCACAGCCCCACAGTGCACTGTGTCCTGCTGGGAACGCTGTGGCTGGGAACATGTGGCTGAGTGACCGCAGCAGGTGGGTAGGTGCCCGTGCAAAGGTGCCCCAGGTGTGCCCACCAAACATCAGGGGACCCCCAGGCCTGGCCAGGGCTGTGCAGGGCCAGACCCCGCCCCTCTGCCCACAGCACTGCCCCCACCCCTTCCCACTGTGCACCTACTCTCCGCACACCCACCTTCGGCATCACCCTCCATTCCAGGCCCTTCCTTCTGTCCAGGCGCGGCCAGCGGGCCAGGGCTGTGGCTGCGCCCAGCTGGAGGAGTGGCCTCCCGGGGAGCGTCTGCGTCCACACTCCCGTTGTGACTGCTGCACTTCAGGCCACTCTTTGGGCTGCTTTCCGCAGCGTGGGGGGCTCCAAACCTGAGGGCCCATGCGATCAGATGCCGTCTGTGCCCAGCCTAGCAGCCCACCCCTGCAGCAGCCCAAGGCCAAGGCGCGTGGTCCGGGCCCGCCCTCATCTGCTCCCCCTGCACCCTGAGGACCCGGAATCACTGCCTCCTTGGGGACAGTGTCTGCATCCCTCACCCCTGCACACTCAAGGTCCCAGGACCTGTGGGGATGGGCTGGCAGGCACACCTGGCTCTGGCTGTCACCCGGGCAGATCGGCTCAGCTCGCCATCCTCCCAGATGTCATCTTCCTCCTCATCATCGTCATCAAAGGGCTGGATGCGGTCGCTGCAGCAGGCTTCAAACAGCGCAGCATGAGGCTGCAGGGAAAGGCACCAGCAGCTCCAGGGGCCGGCGGGGTGGTCGCCCACAACCCCTGGCGCCTGGCTGCAGGGGCCGGCAGATGGGGAGTGTTGGCTGGAGGCCGGACCACCAGTTCCCACAAGCCCTCCGACCCATTCCCCGAGGCCAGGGCGAAGCCAGCACGGGACATGCCCGCCCACCTCTGCTCACTGTGTCAGGGCCAACAGACAGAGTGTCCCAGTGCTACACAGCCCCCCAGCGCCCCCAGGCCCACTCACACTGTCGGCATCGGCATCGGTGCTGAAGCTGATCTCTGCAACCCTGTCGAACGGTGCACTGTGGAGACAGACACAGCCTGGCACTTGTGTGTGGGCTCAGGGCATGCTGCCTGCTCTCCATCAGTGGGCACCCATCAGCGTGGTTCTGGGACCAGTGAGCATCCATCAGTGGAGGATCTGGGACCAGCCTTCACCAGGAGGCAGTCAAGCTGAGGCCCTCAGTCCACCAATAACAAGACTCAGCTGCGGCATCCCCAAAAGGCTGGGGTGCAGACAAGAACCAACGCAAGGACGGGCCGTGGTGCCAGGCAGTGGACTGGACCAGGTGGCTGGCACTGGGCGCTCCTCTGACCACCAGAGGCGAAGGTGGGTGTAGCAGAGGCACCCCGTGAAGGTGACGGCGCCCTCCCAACAGCACAGCAGCAACCCGCCTCCCTGCCCCGTGAACCCCCCAGGCCAGGCCTGAGGCTGGTCCTCCACAGGGTCTGCTCACCGACGAGCTGAGGGACTCACTTAATGTTGTCATCCTGGTCTACAAACTCTTCGTCATTGAAGCCAAACTGATCCACGAAGCTGGCGGTCATCTGCTGGATCTGGTACTCAGAGAAGGCCTGTTGGGGGGTGCCTGTCAGGGCCAGGAGCTGCCCCCAGGTACCCCACAGGCAGGACTCAGGGCACTGCACTGCCTCACACACCTGCTGGAGGGACAGCCCACTGGGGAAGGCGCTGTCGACGTCCTCGTCCTCACTGGAGGAGTGGAGGTGGTGTGTGCTCACCTGCAAAGGCCAGGGCAGGAGTGCAGCCGAATGCAGACCACCTCCTGGCCCCTGTGGGCGGGCAGAGGCCAGGCAGGTACCAGGCTCCACACCGGTCCTCACTGGGGCCAGCCCTGGGGGCTGGAGTATGGCCACACACCATGTCGCCCTGCCCATGCTCACCAGGTCCACGGTGTTCCTGCGGTTGGTCTCGGTCAGGGTCTCCTCCACAAAGCTCTCCCAGCGTCCCCGGCAGTCCTCAGGGAGCCCTGCCAAAGCACTCACGCTCAGCCCCCAGGATGGGGCCCCCGTCCATGTGTCAGGGCTTGCTGAAGGAAGGCCAAACTTGAGGACACTGTCCTGCAGGTTCACAGACTCACAGCACCCCAGAAAAGGGTGGCCCCGTTTGTCCCGCTGAAGAGGAATCTCAGTGGCCATCAGGCCTGAGGCATGCTGACATCCCTGCCCTGGAATGATCTGCGCACCTGCCCTCCAGGGCCAGGCTCCAGGTGACCAGAGGCTAGGCCTGCTCTTCACGGCCTGTGGCACCGCCTGACACACACTTGGCCCTGACTACCCCCGTGCACATCAGGGCAGTCTTGAGCAAATTCTGGCCAAACTGCACTGGACACCCAGCTCCAGAGAGAGGCGAGAGGACAGGGACAAGAGGCAAGGCCTTGAGCACCCGTCTCAGCATCAGCACGACGATCCCCTGCCGAGGGCCAGGGGCGTGGCCACGGGCTCTCACCTCGGATGACCTCACTGATGTGGGTCTGCACGGGGCCCCGTTCCAGGTTCTGCACTACCGCGTTGGCAATCCGTGTCAGGTGGCCCATGTTTCCACGTCGCATGCCACCTGCTGCCCTGAGAGCAGCAGGGTCACATCAGTGTGGCGGACAACAGCCCACAGGTCCCGCAGAAAGCAGCACAGCCTTCCTGTCACTGTCTGCACAGTCTGAGTCCTCTCAGTGTGCTCACTGCAGCCTCCTTGGACCTCCCTCTGTCTGGGCCTCCACGGTCTCCCAACTACTGTCCCCATGGCAGGGTCCCTACTTCCGGAACCACTGCTGGATTCATCTCCAAAAGCAGCTTGTGCCTTCTCAACAACCTGAGGGCTTCGTCCTCAGAACATCTTTGTGTAGTGGCCTGCTACACCTCACCACCAAGAAGTGTGAGCAAGCCTGACCCGAGGCCCGCAGCCGGCCAGCAGTACCCGAAGCTGAGCCGGGACAGGCGGGCTACGTGTGCTTCCCACACTGCAGAGCTGGGGACTCCCACGCTTCCAGGCCCCAGAATCCCCCAGGTCCTGCCTGAGCTCCACTGGGCTTCTGGCAGGTGGAGAAATGCATGGTGGATGGTAAGTACTGGGGACAGGACACCCCATCAAACAGCAGGCAGAGATAAATTAAACCAAAACTCCTCCCTGCACAGGTGCTGGGTACAGCCCAGGTTCTTGGGAAGACCAGGAGTGGGCACTGCTCCTTTACTGGGCAGACAGAAGGATGCGGCACCTGAGCTCGCCCACCACCCTGAGCACATGCCCCGCCCGCTGACTGTGCCACCATGGCCACAGTTGCACGCAGGCCCCCAGCTCCAGATGCGATCAAGCAGCAGGCAGGCGCACGGCCCCCGGACACCAGGGAAGGCTGAGTCAGGTCTCTGAGCATCCGCTCAGAGGGAGGGAGTCCCTCTCCTGCCCTCGTCCTTGACGCTGCAGAGCACAAGCAAGGCTGAGTGCAGGGCGGAGGGGGTGGAAGGTGGACCTCCCTCAGGGATAGGGGGCCGTGCCCAAAGGACCCTTCAGTCACCCCAAGAGCCCAGACACCAAGGTTCTCAGACCTGGGCCAGCACCGCCCACCACACACTTGAGAAGATCTGCGTCTTTGAGGGAGAGGAGGCAAGTGGGCCAGGAGGAGAGCAGGGGCAAGGAGGAGTGAGCAGTGGGTGGGTGGGAGCAGGGCTGAGTGTGGACAGGCAGCTGAGGGGGCAGCAAGTGGGTGGGTTAGGAAGACGAGGCTCTGGACCCTCTCCAGAGGAGGAGAGGCAGAAGAGAATGGGCAAGAACGTGAACAGTTCCGAGACACCTGTCCTAAAATGTGTCTCACTCACCTGTCCCCCTGCCCAGCCCTGGCCCAGCCCGGCCTTCTCTCTGGTGACAGCCTCACTCACCTGTCCCCTGGCCCAGCCTCCACAGTGCCTGTCTCCTGTCTGAGCTTGCCCATGCCCTGACCTCCCTGGTCAGCTTGTGAAGCTGTCTCCAGGGACAGGCTCCATCCCTGCAGCATCCCCAAAGCTGCCCAGGAGCTGGGTCAGCACCCACCCGAGCCCACCCACGCCTCCCAGTGGCTCTCACTGTGTGTGGTCGTTGGCTTCCCAGGCCTCCAGAATTCTCTGTACCAGGCAGCACTTCTGGAACAGCTGAGGGGACAGGGGGTGTCAGCTTTGGGCATAGAAGGTACAAACATCAGACTTAAGGGGCTGCTACCCAGTGACACACCCCAGGCCACCAGTCTACAGTCCCCACTGGCACAGCGGCAAGGCCAGCCAGCCTCTAGAGGGGACACTGGAGCTGGTCGGGGAGCAGAGTCTGGTGGAGGGGAGGTTTTCCCACTGTGCCACAGCCTGGTGTCCCCATGCAGCACCAGAGCTGGCTGACTAACCCAGAACCCCAACACCGACCACAGCTAAGCAAATCAACAGCCTGCTCTACCTCCAGTCACTCTGCCCCGTGACTGGACGTCCAGAGGCCCCTACCTTGGGCCCTGGCTCAGGCTGTTTCCTCCACCTAGGGCTTGTGTCCTGACTCCAGCCCCCGCAACCACAGGTGTCCCTGAGCTCACACTTTCCTCACTTCACCCGGCCTATCACTGGATCCCACCACCCAACAGTGAAGACCCAGCTTCCAAGTACAGGTGTGTCGGTTGGGTGGAAGCCGGGGTGCGGGTGTGCTGGCAGGGGGGAAGCTGGGGTGCGGGTGTGCCGGCAAGGGGGAGGCCAGGGTGCCGATGTGCTCATGAGTGGCAGGCCAGATGCAGTGACGAGGCTGGGGTGCAGGAAGAGGGCTGCCCCCAAGTCCACAGGCACCGTTTTGAAGGCAGAAGTCCTCACAAGACTGACCCACCGAATAGTGGCCTGCTCAGCCAGCACTGCTGGTGACATGTCCAAAATCACCCTGTCCCTCACCAAGCTGTGACCCAGATGAGTCCTAAGGCTGCTTCTGCCACCTAGTGTCCTCTGACAGCAGGGTCACAGAAACACCGGCTACAGGAAGTGTGCACCCATGTCCTTGTCCCCCTTGTCACACGGCCCCCGATGGCCTAGGCCAGGGTGACTCACATGCATCACTAGTGTGTCTTCAGGGCAGCCGGCTGCAGGTTGGGGGTCTAGGGAGGTCCCGTTCCGGGGTGCTGGCTCTGATCTGCTCATGGACTCGCTGACTCCATCCCTCTCTTCCTGGGCAGCGTGGGAGAGAATGGCTGCTATGCAGAGTTCCACTTGGAAGTGCAGGAAGTTGTTCCACGTGTACTTGAAGAACAGGTCCTAAGGGGACAGAGGACACGGCAGGCACTCAGACAGGTATACTCAGAGGACAAGTCCTGGGGGACAGAAGATGGGGCAGGCACCCAGACACATGTACTTAGAGGGCAAGTCTTGAGTGGACTGTGGCTGGAGGGGGCAAGAGAAATGGTAGAGGGGGGCTTATGGGGACCTAGGGGGCTTGGAAGGGGATGGAGAGGCAGTAAAAGGTGACTGGAGAGCGGCAGAAGTCCACTGCCGGCCACTGTCCTCTGTTCTCTCCTCCAGCACAGAGTATGACCCACCTCCCACCTATGACACCAGCAGTCACTTGGCTAAATCCTCCACTGTCGGGGGGGCACCTGAGACCTCAGCGTGCCCCCAGCGCACGGTCGGTCAGGGGTACGAGACCTCAGTGCGCTCCCAGCACACACTCGGTCAGAGGGTACAGAAGACCTCTCCTATGTGGGCACAGATCACATCTCTGTCACCAGAAACCTCTTACACAGGCCCGAATCACGCCTCTGTCACCTCTCCCACATAGGCATGGATCTTATCTCCATCACCTCTCCTGCACCAGCACAGGTCACATCACCATCACCAGAAAGCTCTCCTACACGGGCATAGATCACGCCTGTCACCTCTCCTGCATGGGCACGGATCATGCCTCCGTCACCTCTCCTGCATGGGCACGGATCACGCCTCTGTCACCTCTCCAAACTGGGCACAGATCACGTCTCCATCACCAGAAACATCTCCTACACAGGCACGGATCACAGCTCCGTCCCTCTCCTGCATGGGCATGGATCACAGCTCCGCCACCTCTCCGACACGGGTATGGATCACATCCCCGTCACCATAAACCTTTCCTTAAGACTTCTATGGAATGAAAAGGACAGCATACCTGCCCCTGCACCCATCGAGGCTTCAGTCACAGGGCCCATTTGTCCCCCAGTGCTGGGCAGTTCTCTGAGGGCTGACACTGCAGTGGGGCCCGGGGGGGCCTCAGCCACAGCGCCCCCTGCTGGTCTAGCTGTGGGCTCCCATGTCCCTTCCACAAGCAGCAGGGGCTTGTCATGGTGGCGGGTGGAGATGTGCTGGCCAGGAGCTGTCACCTGATGTTCCACACTGACAACCACAGGCAGCTTTTACCTCCTCAGGTCAAACCAGCAGGGCAGGGAGCTGGCCCGCAGGACTCCACCTCTGAAAGCAGGCCCTGCTCCTGTGGGGCGGGTCCCGGGAAAGCCATCCCTGCTGGACACCACGGCTGAGGCCGTCGCTCAGCGTGCACCCCAGCCCAGGGCTCTGACACAGCAGCACCAGAGACAGGAGAGACTGTTCTGCGACCACACTGGCACCCTCCTGCGGGTGGCCTCTGGGCAGCGCTCCCGGTCCCTCAGGGCCCCGCCCACCTTGCTGGCAGCTGCCACCCCACAGTCAGAAGGTGACCGCCAAGGGTGGGACACACCGTCGGTGCGCTGGCGGGATGCCCCAGGACGGCACAGCACACTCACCAGCAGCAGGTCCATGGTGCTGAGGCGGCAGAGCTCCTGGTTGACGCTGGGCGTGTTTGTGCGCAGCAGCGCGGCCACCAAGCGGGCACCATGCAGACGGGCATTCCCCAGCGGCTCCTCCAGCACCCCGATGGTGGTGAGGATGGCACTTTTCTACAGCACGGGTGGCTGCCGTCAGCCCAGCCCCGACACCACCCACTCTGAGGGGCAGTGGGGTCTGCTGGGACAGGACAGAGGGGCCCTTCAGGCCCCAAAGCCCCAAAGCCCCATGCTCCCGTGCACAGCAGCCATCAGGAGAGCCCCGCAGCTGGTGGGGCCGGTCCGCCGGACGTCAGGGGCAGATGTGGTGCTTTCTGGGGACCCTTGACCCGGACCGGGAGTTGCAGACCCCCCTGCGCCGCCTTGTCACCCTCATCCTGGACACCCTGCCTTCAGAAGGTGCACTATCTTGTGAGAACACAGACCACTAGGGCAGTGATGACAGAGCCACACGGCAGGGCAGGTCACGTCTTTCTGAGGGAGCCGCCCAGGAAAGGCCTGGCTGTGAGCTGAGGCTCACGGACAGGGGACAGCCCTGAGTGGCATCGGGGAAGGCTGAAGGGCTGGGCTGCAGCCTCCCTGATGTCATCCTCCTCAGCACAGCCACGAGCACCTCGCCCTGCCCTGCTGAGCCCAGCTGTGGGGCTGGCTCCCAGGTGCTGAGGGCTCCACACAGACTGACTCCAGCAGGCTGAGAGGCACGCCAGGGCCTGCCAAGTGCCAGGCCCCACGGATGGGTCTGAAAGGCACCCAGCGGCTTGGGCGAAGGCCTGAGGGCAACGGACCAGCACCTCTCCTCCACACCCATCGCCTCCTGCCCCTGGGTGGCCAGCAAGCTCACCTTCGGCGGGCTGAGCAGCAGGTGGTGGAAGTCTCGCAGCCGTGGCTCGATACCCTGCAGGACACTGCTGCTGACGCCGTGTGGCCGCTCCAGCCCCTGAGAGAAGGAGTCCACCGAGCCACCCTCTGTCCTGTGAAGGCAGGGCACAGATGCTGACAGGGCATGCTGCCCTCCTTCCAAGAAGAGACACCTCCCCTTTCCCTGAAGGAAAACTTGCTGACACCACCACGGCTGGTGCAGCCCAAGAGGGACACATTCAGGCATGGCAGCCATGACAAGTGCAGAGGACGGAGAGGACGAGAGGCGGGGCCCGGCTGCCGACAGCACCCTCCCTGACACCCCGACAATTCTGTTCCTGACAGTGCGATTCCCTGACACCCTGACAGCACTGTACCCCAACAGCAAGGCTCCCCAAGAGCAACGTTCCCCAACAGCACCGTTCCTGACATTGCTGTTCCCAACAGCAAGGTTCCCCCAGTAGCACCACAGCTGACAGTGAGGTTCCCTGATAGAGATGCTCCCTGACAGTGTGGTCCCCAACAGTCGGGTTCCCTAAAGGCACCCTGCTGACCACAAGGCCCGCTGGGTTACTGTCTCTGACACATACACGGTTGTCCCACATCGGAACAGGAAACTAGAGACAGGGTCACCCCATGCTGCCCTTTGGCCTTTTAAAACTGAAAGCTTGATTTAAAGACTTACTCTCACACTCTCTCAGCAAGTACCTGTCTTTCTCACTCCTGTGCTCTCTCAGGAAGCACTGAAGGTTCTCCCAAAACCCACAGGGCACCTGAGGAAAATCTACCAGGTTTGTAAAGAGAGAAAAACCAATACTTTGGATGTTTAACTAAAGGAAATGACTGTACTTCTACTTTCAGGTAATAAACTAACAAGCATGCACCAGATGCCAAAAACAGAGAAAGCCAGAGGAAGCTAACCACCTCACTGCCCACAGGTGAGCTCCGTTTCTATCATTTCCTTCTCCTCCTCCTCTTTAAAAGATACCATCAGTGACACGGCTATAGCAGAGTCCCTGCGGGTGGGAATGAGAAAGCTGGGCAGAGTACACATGCAGAGGGCAGTCATCCTACAGGCAGGGGGGTGCCCAGGCAGGCGAAGAGGGGCTTGGCAAGGCAGCGTCCAGAGGGTGCCACTGCTCATTCACGCCACACCCACAGGTCCCCCAGGCCTCCTCCTTGCTCGGACACTCCTCTCTCCCCAGGCCTCATGGGCTGTCTGCAGGGCTCCTATCCTCTGCTTCTCTCCCACCAGTAGCTACTCACCAGGGTCCCCTCCTCAGTCCCCTCAGACCACCTTGTTTCTGGCTGGCCACGACACTCACAACCAACCCAAATCCATCCTTTGCTCCAGACTAGGACTTTCAAACAACTCAAGTTTCTATTGGGGGATTCTCCAGGGACCTCAAACTTACACATCCAAAACTGAGTGCCATTTCTTCTCCAAACCTGCCTGTATTCTGCTGATTAACAGCCCCACTCACCCCTGTGACCACAGCTGGGCCACTGCCCCGACCCCATTCTCAGTGGGATGGCCAGTGACAGTCCAGTGTGCAGGCCTCCCCGGTCCACCCTGCACACAGCCCACTGCAGCACCTTCGCAGGTACACAGACACATTTGCCAACTGGCAGGAGCGGTAGGCATGGCTGGGGGAGACACGCCCTCACCTGTCAAGCTACTGTTGTAGCACAAACAAGGGGCCAGGCACCCCCAGCCTCCACACTCACCCGGCACGCCGCGCCTCCAGCAGAGTGAGCAGGACCTGCATCCCGTGCACTAGGCAGCTCTCAGTCTGATCCCCATCAAACATGTTCCTGAGCAGCTGCTCCACACAGCCCTGCCTGTCAGGGACACATCAGGTCACTGGGGGCACTGGCTGTACCCAGAAGCAGGGGAGGGCTCCCACTGGGCCTGACTCGGGGACCACCCCCACAGCTAGGAGAGCCCATCACAGCGCCATGGCTGAGTATAGGCGAGGAATGGGGGGGACACCCCCCACTGAGGAAGGCCCAGGGTCCCCATACTGCAGAGGCCCCACCTCCTCAGGTGGCACTCACGACTCCAGGACTGCAAGGAGGGGGTCGGGCTCTGCCATCTCCTGCAGCTGACCACTCTGTTCTCTGCCCAGCCGGATGATGTCACAGAGCGTCTGAGATGCATTGGACTGCCTCTGTGGGAACAAAGAGCCAGTGCCATCAACACCCACAGGGCACTAGGCAGCTGAAGGCAGAAGTGCCACTGAGGCCACTTCCTTCTGAGGTCACTTGCTTCTTACCCAGTTTCTGCAAAGGTCCCAGACCAGCTAGCTCATGTCCAAGGTGCCTGGGTCTGCCCATCCCCTCAATGAAGGTGGATCTGCTTAGCCTTTTCCAGCTGTGACCACCCCCAGGAACTCAAAGGGACTCAGTGTGGTCAGTTTTTGCTCTGTCCCTATGATGATGCTCCGAGACACACCATGAAACAGACCGTGGTCCTGACACTGTGTTTGAAGTCTAACAGCACATCACAACTCATCCTGACTCGAATCTTAGGAGTTAACAAACAGGGACGCTGCTACAGAGGCAAAAGCATTCCCAGGAAAGCACAAGCGCCGGCCACCACATGCCTGCTGGCAGAGTGGGACATCCCTGCCACGTGCTTCCTAGTTGCGTAGGGTCTCCCCACCGTGTGCATGCTGGCCACAGGATGCTTTGCAGGGAATCATCCTGGAGCCAGCGTTCCCCAGGAAGCAGAGGTGAGAACACCCAGGGCACTAACGTGACATCTTCACAACTGTTTTTAGGGCAAACAAGAGCTGCCAGGCTGGCCTCACAGCAGCATGGCTGCCTCTGGATAGCTGTTGACAGGACAGGCAAGGGGCTGCTCAGCCCCACAGCACTCCTATCAGATAGCCAGCTTCCCTAGTCGGAGGAATGGAAAAGACCCTGCTAAATGTAGGAGCAGTCTGGTCAGCAGCCACAGATGACAGACACAATCCTGCCGGAACTGGCTTCACAGATGCACGCGTTACTTCTCAGTTCTAAAGGCAGCATGGAAGTCCATCCTTGGACAGGGACAAGAGGTGCTGAGCTGGCCCTGGCCCTCAGGAGCAGCCAGCAGGGGCGCCAGGGCCCAGTACTCACGTCCTCCTCCTGTCCCGGGTGGATCAGCCCCACAAGTCTCTCAATTATCTTCTCTTCATTAAGCCACTGAAAGAGAAAATGCCTATGTCACAGGGAGGACGGGTGACTGGTTACAGTCTCATAGATCCTGAGGGAACTGTGTCCAGGACCACTCCACACCCCAGCCCCTACCTCTGCCCAGGACCACTCTGCACCCCAGCCCCTACGCCTGGCCCAGGACCACTCCGCACCCCAGCCCCTACCTCTGCCCAGGACCACTCTGCACCCCAGCCCCTACGCCTGGCCCAGGACCACTCCGCACCCCAGCCCCTACCTCTGCCCAGGACCACTCTGCACCCTAGCCCCTACGCCTGGCCCAGGACCACTCCGCACCCCAGCCCCTACCTCTGCCTAGGACCACTCTGCACCCCAGCCCCTACGCCTGGCCCAGGACCACTCCGCACCCCAGCCCCTAGCTCTGCCCAGGACCACTCCATACCCCAGCCCCTACCCCTGGCCCAGGACCACCGCCTTCCTCTCTCCCTTGCCCCCAGCCCCACTTGGCCCCACACAGAAGGCTTGCTGCACCGCACGGCCGAGGACACATGGGTTTACTCAGCCCCGGGTCTCTCGTGAGCTGGGCCACACAACATTCCGGGTCAAGGATGCAGATGGGAGGGGCTGTGGCAAGAGCTGCCAGTGTCAGGTCCCTGGGGGCCACCCAGCCCGACACCTCCAGTGCCAGGCGGAGACCACGCAGCGGCAGCGGCCTGCGGAGGCCCGACACTGCCAACCATGTCTCCACTTCAGGCAGGAATTACAGCCACCTCACCGGACGACACCAACCATCTCCTGGTCACTCAAAACTTCTGGCTAAGGAAGTTGTAACAGAAGCAGAAAAATGAGCCAGTTACTACTGGCTGTGGATCCCAGCTTCTCAGGGACTCTGCAGGGGGAGGGACAACAGTAGGGCTGCATGGTGGTGACCCAGGTGACGAGAGGCACATGGGAACAATGCCACGTTTACCAAATCTTCTTGTTGTGTTCTAGGCTTCCCGCTGGCAAACTCTGGATGCCAGTCCAAGGCAGAGAATAACTCCGCCCTGGCTGGGATGCGCTCTCTGGCTGTGGTCTGTGGCCGCGCTTGGGTGGGCAGAGGGCCACCTTAGCTGCCTGGTCATCTCACCAACACCCTCTGTGACAAGCCAGCCGCTGTGGCCAGCACCTGCCGCTGACATTACGCGTCTCCACCAGAGCAGGGCTCTGGCCACCTCAGACACTACTCTGTCCTGGGAACATGCAGCCACCAGGGACTGTGGAGAAGACCAGGCCTGGCTGCAGTGACTTCACCATCAGCCTCATTCTGGTCTGTCTTCCAACTTCCTTTCCTCTGTGGCTTCAAACCAGGTGTCTAGTGCACTCTTCCTGAAAATTAGCCCTTCTACCAAGTCCCTGCTGAGAATGCCCATTTCTATCCCAGACAGATCCACTGAGAACATCCACTCCCACCCCCACTGACAACGCCCATTTCCACCCCAGACAGACTCCATCACAAGGTTTAACAAGATACCCAGGGAACTCTTGTTAGAAATGCAAATTCTCAGCAGGGGTTCAAGGTGGGGTTTAAAGTCCTGGTTTCTTCAGCTGAGCACCGATGCCACAAGGCCACCTCTAGCCAAGCAAGCGGAGGGTCGGCTGCCCAGTGACCCACTCCTTCTCCACCCTCCTTGGCCGCTGGGCAGGGACCTGAGACACACAACACCTCTCCCAGCGTCTCCTGGAAGCTCCAGCCCCACCCGACTCATGACAGGACGTGGCCAAGGCCACCTGCCCAGGCTCAGCTCTCCCTCCACATGCCCAACCGCTGTCCCTCCCAAGCATACATCTTCCTCTGGCACACTAGAGCCAGGCCCCCAGGCCATACCCTGGCCCCCTTCATGGTCAGCCCTGGCTCCACATATGAGTCAGCCCCCCACTGCCCAGCCAGGTGGACCACCCACCACCAGTCTGCATCACACAGGGGCCCAGAGCTGGCTGGCTGCCCTCCTAAGACTTTCCTCCCCAACCCAGACAGAGAACCACCGGGACCCTCATGCTGACCTGTACCTGCTGCATCTCATGGGGCCCAGAAAGAGCAGACAGTTGGTCCAGGAAGGTCACACAGCCCTGAGCACCCCAAATGTTCTCAGGGTACATCATCTGGAGCTCAAACACTCCCTACTGGACACCACATCAGGGACCAGCAAACACCAGGGGTTCTAAGCTGCCCACTGCTGTGAGGAAAGCTTTACTGGACACACCCACACCCATTCATTTACGTGATACTACCTCTGGCTGCCGGGCCCGCAGCGGCACCTGGCCCTCTGTAGAAGTGTGCTGGCTTGGTCCCATGCTAAGGGCCTGCTTAGCCTTCCCCCAACACGTGTCTTGACTGAGCTTGACTCCAGAGCTCAGAGAAGATGATGCCGAAGCCACAGCAACAGCTCACCCTCACACAGAACCCTCCAGAAGGTCTGGACAAAGAACTCTGACCCTAAACACCCCATTACTGACCAGGGCACGTGGCGACCCTAGGAGCACAGCCACTAAGAGCCACAGCTGCTCACCCAAAGGTCAGCAGTGCAAATCTACGGGGCACTCCTTGGGAACCCCTCGGGGCAGTTCTACTCTGTCCTACAGGGTCACCAGGAGTCAGAAGTCACTTGACGGCAATGGGTTTGGTGTTTTGCTTTACCCTATCAGGTAGGAAGGATTCTTCCCATTACTGAGAAGCAGCGATGCCAAATTACAGCCACGACTACTGTGTTACCATGTAAGTGCTACTGTGCTACACTGCAGCCATGGTACTGTCACCGTGTAGAACCACGTCACTTTTACTGCGTTACTGTATCACCATTACTGTGTCACCGTGTCACTGTTACTGTGCTACAGTGCAGCCATGTAACTGTTACTATGTTATCACATTGCCATGTTAACGGTTACTGTGCTACAGTGTAGGCATGTAACTCTTACTGTGCTCCAGTGTAGCCGTGTAACTGTTACTGTGTTTGTGTAACTGTTGGCTGTGTTACAGTGTAGCCAGGTAACTGCTATGATGTAGCCACATAAAGCTCGCTGCTGCTGTGCCGCTGTATCACACAGCTACTGTGTTACCACGTAACTACTGTTACAGTTGGCCATGCAACTACTACTGTTATCACCTAAAGCTCACTGCTACTGCACTGCCGTGTAACACTCACTACTTACTGTGTTACCATGGACTGTTACTGTGTTACAGCAGCCATGTAACTCCTACAATGTTACCACGTAGAGCTCACTGCTACTGCATCACACTGTAACACTCACTACTGTTACCATGTAACTGTTACTGTTACAGTGTAGCCATGTGAATGTTATGACTACCGTGTAAAGCTCATTGACACTGCACTGCTGCGTAACACTCACTACTGGTGTGTTACCACCTAATCCCTGCAGCTACTGTTGTCATTGTCATGGATTAGATTGAGCCGCCCCCCCCAAAATGTGTATAGGAATTTGGCTCAGCCATGGTTCCTGGTGCTATGTGATTTTCCTATATGTTGCAAATGCTGCCTCCATGAGGTTACTGAGGAGGATGGGTCTTGAGCTGTCTTGGTGGGGCAGGACTCAAAGTGTAAGTCTATGTTGTACCTTGAAGCAATCACTTGAGATATAATGGAAAATAAAGCAAAGAGAGCACTGGGGGACCTCATACCATGAAGGAAATCCTGGTGGTACAGTGGTTAAGTGCTACAGCTACTGACCAAAAGGCTGGAAGTTCAAATCCACCAGGTGCTCACTAGGAACTCCATAGGTTAGTTCTACCCTGTCCTATAGGGTCAGTAGGAGTCAGCATTGACTCGATGGCAGTAGGTTTTTTCCCTTTTTGTTTTCATACCATCAAGCAAGCAGCAGTGCCAGAAGTGGAGTGCAGCCTTTGTAAAGACCTAGAGTCCCTGCACCTCAGAAGCTCCCAGTCCAGGGATGTTTGATGACAAGGGCCTTTCTCCAGAGCCCAGCACAAAAGTCCTGCCCTGGAGCTGACAGCCTCCATTTGGACTTGCAGCCTATGGACGGTGAAAGGACAAAAATCTCTCTTTTCAAAGCCATCTGTTTGTGGTACTTCTGTTACAGCAGCACAAGGGGATGAAGACAGTTACCTGGGAACACTCGATGGTACTGTGTTACCACATCACACTCACCACACTGCTGTTATGTGAAACGACGACTGCTCATGATGAGGCGGGACAAAGGTAAGTGAGTCACTAGGCCTCGACGCCCGTCACCCCAACCCACCTGAGCCCGCAGAGGCAGTGGCGATAGGGCTGTGTGCCACACCACACCCTCACTGACCACTGCAGCCCCTGTGCTGTCTGGGCCACTCCATCACCCTGAACGTGGGGTGGAGGTACAAATCTCCATAGCCTGGTGGAACCCACCAAGGACTTGAGGAAGGATCCTGGTCACCATTGGCCACCAGGGCTTGGAGGTGTTGTCACAACACAGCCTCGTCTGTCCTGAGAGTCCTCAGTGGCAGTGTATGCATCTGTCCAATCCAGAAAGCATAAGCAGAACTGAATTCTAGGGTGACCTTGATGTTCATAAATGGGAGGAAGGGGTACCAACAATACATTGTAGGCATATGTAAACTCTATCGTGGGGATGCATCTTGGAAGCTACAAAGAGCTGGAGACCCCATGCCCCAGCCTCCAGCCCAGCATCCACAAGACTGGATGTGAGCCCAGACCGCCATCTCCAGGGCCAGACCAGAAGCAGCAACTCCACCTTTCCATGCCCGGAGTACATGTGGGATGTGGCCCCAATGCCTGGCTGGGCCCACTGCCACATACAGTCTACTCCTGCACCTCAGATCCACGTCCAAAGATGGGACAGCATGTCCCCCGCGTGCTCTGAAAACCAAGGGGGCCACAGTGCTCAGAGGCAGCCAGGGGAGCTCCTCGGACCAGGAGAGACAGCGCACAGCTAGCAGTCATCCTGAACTCTCGGTGGGGACGGCCCACAAAGGAAAAGAGTTATTCATCTAAATGTGAGCCTGTATACTGTCCCCAGTTCCAGGCCTGAAACTCTTCTCCTCCCAGGGAAGAGGTATGGGGGAGCACTATCCTGCTGAGTGGGTGCTCTGTTGGAAGACCTCATCCAAACACCCGAGGACAGACATGTCAGCTCTGGGCTCTGTGGCTCTGTCTCCCACAGAGAAAACTCTCAGGTGGCACTGCCCTCACAGGCATGCACGCAGGCACCAAGGTCACAGGTGGCACTGAGGAGGGGTGGGAGAGGGAGGTAAGGAAGGCCCTGTCTGCTTCCTCACAGAGCAAGGGCAGCCACTCTGCTCTGTCACCCTGGAGGGCCAGCCTCAACAACAAGCCCTCAGCAATAGCTCGAAGGTGCCAGGGAGAACACACCCAGTGGGAGAGTGGGTGCTGTGCACAGCACCCACGAAGCCCTCACACTGCCCTGGCCTCCTCCTGTCACACGCTTGCTGCATGCCCCAGAGGTCAAACTCCACCGCTTGGTAAGCCTGTGGGCAGGGAGCCAACCCACCCAGAGCCATGAAGACAGAAAAGGGATGTTCTCTCAGAACCCCCGCAGAACTCACGTGTAAGACCTCCTGCCGGAGGCTGGCTGGCTCCACACAGCTGACCAGGCGCAGCAGCAGGTCCATCATGGCCGAGGTGCCCAGGTGCCGCAGCACTAAGCCAACGAACCCGTCCTTCTTCTTCAGAAACACAATCACCTGAAACCAGATACACTTGTCAGCAGGTGGGGCGGAGACCATGATGCAGGACGCTTGCCAGGAACAGAGGAAACGCAGCCCTCAGGGACGCCCTGCAGGAATGACGACAGGTGTGAGAGACAGTCCACGGCGCACAGGTCTGTCAGGAAACCCTGAGAACGGACAGGCAGAAACACAGACACCGCTGAGTGTACAAGGGTGGGGATGGTAACCGCCGGCTCACTCAGAAGGCCACGCACCACACGCTTGGCTGTGCAGTTCACACATGCTACGAGACAGCCAACTGCCTGCGCAGTGACCACTTGGTACATGTGTGCTAACATGAACCTGTGGAGACAGCTGGCAAGGATGACGGGCCCTCACCACAGGCCAGGGCTGGACACGCATCACGGAAGGCAGGTGAGATGGCTGGTATGCATTCTGTGAAAGGGAAAGGAGGACCAGGGGCCTGGAGCTGATGAAGATGGGGCCCTGCGCCTGGCCAGTGACCACTGCCAATGGGCTGTGGACAGTGACGATGACTGGGGTGCCAGGGAGCCTGCCATGGAAACCACAGGGAACTCAGCAGTTACCAAGTGAGACAGGCAGTGGCAAGGAGGAGCCTGGGCAGGGGTCTGCTCCGCATATATCTGTAAACGCAGCTGAGCTCGGCCCGCACACAGGCAACTCCTGCGGTACCCCAGGCTGCTGGGCTGGGGCAGACCCTGTTCTCCGGCAGGACCCCAGCGACAGGGGAGGTCCATCCAGCTTGGGCTCTCAGGTTGCACACTTGTGCTGACATGAGAGGGAAAGGGAGGGAAAGGAGGACATTAGCGGTCAAACTGGGAGGACAGAGAAGCTGGAAGAAGGAGCAGGATGGAGAAAGGTTCTCTGAGAAGAACAAATAAACCCTAGAGAGGAAGACAGAACCAAACCGAGCAGACTCAGGTAACAGCATTAGGAAGGAAACCAGCGACATCACAACAAAACCTACAGATATCAAAACTACTACAAGAGGATACTACAAACAACTGTCAATTTATGTGAACTGGGGGTAAAAAACTTAAAAACATACTTAGACTGACAGAAAGAAATAGAAAAACCAAGAGTCTAATAACTTTAGGAGAAATAAATCAGTAATTGAAAATGCTGGAGCAGATGGAGTCAAGATGGTGGACTAAACACACCTCTCCTTAAATCCCTCTGGAAACCAAGATCTGAACTGATAACTCAATGGAGCCTTTTGGACACCTAGTGAGCCCTAGGACACAGCACAGGGCTGTTAATTTGGACTTCATACTGAACAGACAACTTCCTTATCTTCTGCCATCCCGCTCTTGGTGAGTACTGGCTTCCACAGACTGAAGGTAACTCGCCGTTTTAACTTTTTTTCTCTTAGTCGGCGGGTGGAGCGAGAACTTGACTAGCAGCTACTCTCAGATGCACAGCTGGTGGGATCTGCGGGCAAAACTGCCACATTTTGAGAGCCCCGCTTTGGACTCTGTGCACCTTGGCACCTTTGGCCTCTCATTCCACCTCCACCATTGAGTAGCCTGAACCGAGGCAGGTGGGAAGCTTGTGCCAGATGCCATCTTGTTCCACTGGAAGGCAGAGATGCCCATACTGCGGCCTCAGCTAGACTTAACTCCTAGGCTGGGAAGCAGCGCCTGCCTCAGGGGGAGCGTGCTTTTCCAGCAGAAAAGCAGTATTTTACAGTGTTACCTACGGCTGGGGCCTGAAGGCAGACGCCAGCAGGGCAGTAGCCTTTCTGAATTTTGAAGTAGTTTATAACATCTGGGGTTGGATACAGAGTTGCTTACTTTGCCAGCTGGGAAGAAAGACCTATATACCTGAAAACCTGACTGACTCTGGAAGTTCTCAGATATCTTTTACCTTTCATTTTAAGACGGCCTAGAGAAACAACTTCAGTCCAGTCTCACAGCATCTCTTCCAGCCTTTACTGACTCACGTGATGTCCCAAAAGCAACAATTTCTGGATAAAAGCGTAACGAAGAAATCACCCATGGCTTCAGAACATCACAAAAAGAAACGACCAAAGAACTTTCCAGATGAAGAAACCTTTCTGAAACTATCAGAAGCTGAATACAAAAAGATTATATATAAAGCCCTCCTTTGGCTTGGCCTACACCTTATACAAAACGCAGCAGAGCAAAACGAAAAATTAAGCAAGCTGTTCAATCTGATGGAACATTGGTACTCGGAAATCCAAGAGATAGAAACTTTAATTCAAAGCCAAGAAAACAGAATGGAACAGATGGAAAATAGACTTTCTGACTTGGAAGACAGAGCTACTCACTCCAGCATCTATGAGGAGAAATCTGAAAAAAGAAACAAGAAAAATGAAGAAGCATTAAGAAACATGTGGGACTCTATTAAGAGGCACAATCTATAATTAATGGGAGTTCCTGAACAGGGCAAGACACCTGAGAACACAGAGTGTATTGTGGCTGAGCTGCTGACAGAAAACTTCCCAGAAATTATAAAAGAAGAGAATATAGATATCCAAGATGCCACTCAACATAGATCTGAAAAGAAAGACTCCAAGACGTATTATAATCAAGCTTAACCAAATAAACATAAGCAGAAACTCTTAAAGGCAGTAAGACTCAAAGCAAAGCTAACATTCAGATGTTGTCGGTATTGCAGGCTTTGTAGGCTTTTGCAGGCTATTGTAGGCTTTCATCGGATTTCTCAGCAGAAACAATACTGGCACGGAGACACTGGCATGGCACATTCAAAGCCTTGAAGGAGAAGGACTTCCAACCAAGAATTATATATTCTGCAAAACTGTCTTTCAAATATGAAAATGAAATTAAGACATTCACAGATAAACAGAAACTCAAAGACTTTGTAAAAACCAAACCAAAAATACAAAAAATATTGAAAGAATCTCTTGGCTTAGAAGAACAAAACCACTAACTTTATATTTTAAAAGCAAATTCAGGACACATCAACCAGAAACCTACTCAGTTAGGGAAGGCTGCAAACTCAATCAAACCTATAATAGTGAAAGAAATGATCCAGTGATCATATCACGAAAACTGTGATGTCCTCCTATTAAAAAGAGAGACGTACTACATTCATTATAGTCCTTCCAGATGGAGAGGAAATTAGTAAGACTGGTAGTAACTAAAATTGGGTTTATACACAGTTTATTAAGGAGGATCATAGGGGCAGCCATAAAGCATAATAAAGATGCAACATAACATATCAAGAAATGTAATACAAGAGTCTCAACAACCACAAAATCAACCCTGAAAAAGGTAAAAAAATCAACTCACAAAGAGGAAAGTCCCAGGACAGATTAACACAAACATCACCACAAAAATAAACATATCACAATGACAGCACTAAACACACACCTATCAATTACACTGAATGTGAATGGACTGAACAACCCAGTAAAGAGACATCAAGTGACATCTTGGATCAAAAGACACGACCCATCCACATGTTGCCTACACGAAACTTACCTTAAAGATAGGAACAAACTGAAAATTAACGGATGGAAGAATAATATATCAAGCTAACAATACACAAAGAAGAGCAGCTGTGGCAATTCTAATCTCAGATAAAATAGATTTTAATGTAAAATTCACCATCATAGAGAAGGAGATGGTCACTATTGCTGAAAGATTCAATACACAAGCAGGATATAACAACATTAAATATTTATGCACCTAATATTACAGCACCTAAAAACATCGAAGAAACACTGACTACACTCAAAAATGAGATACATTACTCCATAACTGAAAATCTATCTTCTCAAGTAAAAGAAATTCAGGGTCTAATGGCCTTACCAGTGAATTCTATCAAACATTTAAAGAAAAATATGCCAATCTTAAGCAGACTCTTTCAAGAGCTATAAAAGCCAAAATATATTCCTGCTCATGCAACGAGAACACAAAATCTCAGTTTTAAAAACTGGATATGAGCACTGCAGGAAAGAAATTACTGGCCAACCTAACAGTGAACACAGAGGCAAAAATGCAGCAATATAAAAGAAAGCAATATAACATATATTACAGCCAAGGTGGGTGTTTTCTAGAAAGGAACGGCTGGGTTAGCATTAGAAAGTCCATCAGTATAATCCACTTATTAACAAAATAAAGATCATACGATCAACTCAACAAATACAGTAAAAAATATTTCATAAAATCCAACAGACATGTCATATATAAAGAACAAAGAAAACTTCCTTAATCAGATTTTTAAAAGTATTAAAGTCTCTCAATAAACATCATACTTCTAAATCTAACCAGAGATGTTAGAGACCTATACAGAGAAAATTACAAGGCCTACTGCAAGAAACCTAGAGACTACGTAAGCGGAGAAACCTATCTTGCTCATGGACAGAAGACTAACACTGTGAGAATGTCTCATCTACCCAAGCTATCTACATATACAGTGCAATCCCAATACAAATTCATGTCATTTTTAATGAGATGGAGAAACAAATCACCAACTTAATTTGGAAAGGGAAGAAACCCTGGATAAGTAAAGCACTACTGAAGAAGAGGACACAGGGGAGGCCTCTCACTACCCGACCTTAGAAGTTACTGCACTGCTGAGGCAGTCAAAACAGCCTGGTACTGGTACAGAAAGTGACACATAAACCAATACAACAAAACAGAGAATCTAAAACATCACCTGCACCCGTCAACAGCGGATATCTTACAAAGGCCCAAAGGCCATTAACTGGGGTTAAAAACAGTCTCTTTAATAAACAGCATTGGCAAAGTTGGATATGCATCTGCAAAACACTGAAACAAGAGCCATATGTCATACCTGACAAAAAAACTAACTCAAAATGGATCAAAGACCTAAATATCAAACCTAAAACGTTAAAAGAGTATGGAAGAAAAACTAGGGACAACATTAGAAGCCCTAATACACAGCTCAGACAGACTACAGAATCTTACCAACAACGCACAAACAGCAGAAGAGAAAATAAGTAAACGGGAACTACTAAAAGTCGCTTATGCTCACCCAAAGACTTTACCAACAGAATTAGAAGACCACCCACAGAATGGGAAAAAATATTTGGCAACTATGTATCTGACAGACCTCTGATCTCCATAATCTACAAGGTTCTGTAAGATATCAGCAAAAAAAAAGTAAAGACGAGGGCACAGCAAATGGTCCCAACTCAGCAGGAATGGATGCTCACCGAGGACCAAAATGACATGGGGGAAAGACAACCCAGAAGACAAAGAGACCCACATCAGTGGGTGCCTACATCGACTTAGGACCAGAAGAACCGGATGGTGCCCGGCCACCACCAGTGATAGCCGCGATGGAGCTCACTAAGTTGAGTCTCACTGGCAACACAAGAATAAAAAGAGGTGCACCCTGAAATCCCCACTAAAAGACCTCAATTGATGGTCCAGTGGTTTCGAGCATGGCCCCTCGCCCTGATGCTGCCCTTGACCATAAATCATAACGAAGGTCCACGCTTCGGACAGGAATGGATTGGACTTGGCAATGCAGTGACCATATACTGGATGCACTTTATGGTTCTATACATCTATAGGATGTCATCTTGCTGACCTCTGGCTGGAGGAAGGAGAGTGGGTAGAGAGGAGGGACAAAAGAGACTGTTGGGAGAACGAGACATGTATGGAGCAGTGAGGAATAATGTGCTGTCACCGGAGAGCAGTGGAAACTGCATATACGTGGGTATGTAAATTTATACGGGAATGTACATTTTCACTCAGTTATATTAAATAAAAAATTAAAAAAAAAAAAAGTAAAGAACCCAATTAAACAATGGGCAAAGGAGATGGGCAGACACTTCACCAAAGGAGACGTCCAGGCAGCCGAAAGACAAATGAGGAAATGCTCACAATCACCAGGTGTCAGAGAAATCCAAATCAAAACTACAGTAAGATACCATCTCACCCCAGTGAGGTTGGCCACAATCCAAAAAACACAAAACAACAAATGCTGGAAAGGCTGTGGAGAGATCAAACTCGCCTGCAGCGCTGGTGGGAATGCAAAATGGTGCAGCCTCTTTGGAAAGCAATTTGGCACCTTCTTTAAAAGCTAGAAATAGAAATACCATGTGATCCAGCAACCTGACAGGCTCGGAGTATATCCTACAGAAACAAAGGCAGTCACACACACAGATGCAGGCTGATGAATGTTTACGGCAGCACAGTCCATGACAGTAGAAAGACAGAATCAACCTAGAAGCCAATCCACAGATGGAGGACCAAACTACGGTATGTACAGTCAATGGAACACTATGCAGACGGTAAAGAAACAATGATGATTTTAGGAAGCATCTCATAACCTGGTTTCAATTGGAAGACATTATGCTGAGTGAAATCAGTCAGTTGTAAAAGGACAGATATTGTATGAGACCAATATTATGAGGACTTAAGAAAACACTTATGCACAGAAGAAAATACTCTTTGATGGCTACAAGGGTGGGCGGAGGGAGAGGGTTATTCGCAGATTAGGTCATTGATACGAATTCAGTCAGGTGAAGGGAGCGACAGCCCACAGCAGAGGACAGGTCAGCGTAACTGGTCTGCACCGTAAGCTTAAAGGTTTTCTGAATTCAACCCAACATTTCAAAGGATAGACTAGCAGGGACAGGAGTCTGGGGACTGTTGTCGGGGGACATCAAGGTCCATTAGCATAACTAGTCTTTTTCCAAGAGATTCTTACGCACCCATATTGGTGAGTGGTGTCCGGGGCCTTAAAAGCTAGCAAGCCACCAAATGGTCCCAACTCAGTTGGAACAGACGATCACCAAGGATGACGAAATGAGGGAAAACCAACCCAGAACACAGAAAGACCAACGTGAACGGGTGACTGTATCAACATGTGACCAGAAGAACCAAATGATGCTTGGCCACCACCAATTTGACAGCCGTGATGGGGCTCACAATGTCGAGTCCCAGTGGCAACACAAGAAAAAAAAGGAATGCACCCTAAGAATGCCACCAACAGTCCACAATTGATGCTCGAAGGCCTGAGAGCTCCCCTGGGAGCATGGCCCCCACACCTGATGCTGCCCCTGTCCATAGATCATTATTGAGGTCTACTCTTTGGACAGGAATGGAATGGACTCGGGGACACAGGGTGACCACATCACATGTGCACTTTACGATTCTATGCATCTACAGGAGGTTGTCCTACTGACCTCTTACTAGAAGGGAGTGGAGAGGGTGGAGAGGAAGGGACAGGAAACTCTTAAGAGGATATGACATGTACAGAATGAAAAGGAGGAGTCTGCTGTCACTGGGCAAGGAGAGGAGCTGCAGATGGGAGGGCACGTAAATGTGAACTGTATTGTAAACTGTGACTCAGTAACAATAAAATAAATGAATAAAAATTTTACAAACAGAGGAAAGAAGAGAGGCTGCCAGGAGTTAGGGATGCAGAACAGGTTAGTGTGGTTCCGGAGGGACAGCACGCGGGAGCCTGGGGAGCGAGGATACGGAGGGACAGCACGCGGGAGCCTGGGGAGCGAGGATACGGAGGGACAGCACGCGGGAGCCTGGGGAGCGAGGATACGGCGGGACAGCACGCGGGAGCCTGGTAGTGTGAAAACCATGAGGTATCCCAACCATTGTGGTTTACACAGAAACTTACAAAAGTGATGAAACTATAGACAACTTAACACACACACGCACAAGGACAAGTAAAACTGGGGGAAATCTGCAGATGGTGAGAGACCTGCCTCTGTGTCTTGGCTGTGATATTCCACTGCAGTTGTGTTACCACTGGAAAAAAAACACAACAAACATACAGCTGGTTTCTTTGAATTATTTTAAAACTTCATGTGAATCTACAATTATCTCAATAAAAATTTCAATAAAAAAAGGTACAATTAGAGTGACATGAAAATATCAAAAGACTCAGAATAAATCTAATGAAAGATGTGTAAGATCATTATAAGGAAATGGTGACATTACTGAGAAAAATTAAGCCAAGTGTCACCTAGTCGGATCCGACTCATGGGAAAAATTAAACAAGTATTAAATCAATGGGTATCCTCAAGTGTCTGTCCGTTGGTCACACTGTGGAGCGTGCATGCTGCTGTGACGCTGGACGCTCCGCCACTGCTCTCCAGGCACCAGCAGGGTCCGCCGTGGCCGACACGGGTCAGCTGAGCTTCCAGACCAGAGCAGACCGGGAGGGACCCAGCAGTCTGCTTCTGGAAAGACTCAGCCAGGGAAAACCTCAGGAAGAGCAGCAGAACACTGTCAGATACGGTGCTGGAAAGGGAGCCAACCAGCTCCCCACCCCCACTCCCGCTGGAGTGTGCTCAGAAGAGGCCTGGGGAAGAGCTGCCTCCTCAAAGCAGAGTCAACCTTAACGACGGGGACAGAGTAAGGCCTCAGGACCTTTCTCTGCAGATCTGCCACAATTCAAAGGGAGATGAAACAGATACAAATACCTATTAATAATTGGAACTTGGCTGTCATGGATTGAACTGTGTCCCCCCAAAAATGTGTGTAGTCACTTGGCTGGGCCACAATTCCCAATATTTTATGATTGTCCTCCATTTTTTGTGATTTTCCTATGCTGTATGTTAAAGACGATCAGAGTGGGATGCTAAATCCCGTCCTAGGGTCACACCTCCCTGCTCCAGTGTAAAGGGAATTTCCATGGAGTGTGGTTCACCTCACCCTTTATCCATTTATCATACAAGAGATAAAAGGAAAGGGAAGCAAGCAGAAAACTGGGAACCTCACACCATCACGAAAGTAGCACTGGGAGCAGAGTGTGTCCTTCAGACCTGAGGTTCCTACGCCAAGATGCTCCCTGACCAAAGACTGATGCAACCCAAGGGTTTTCCTCCAGAGCCAACAAGGGGGAAAGCCTTTTCCTGGAGCAGACATGTAGCCGAGTGCTGTCCCACCAGAACCTCGCTGCCCAGGGTCCCGAGTGCTGCCCGGTGTTGCCTACTGAGCTGTGTAGAGTAAACTCTTCTTTCTTAAAGGCAACCACTTGTGGTATTACCGCTCGAGCAGCTCCAGGAGACTAACACACTGGTGTAAGAAGTCCAGGAGAATCATCAACTGTCCCAAGATACAGTGGAACACAGAAAGAATGACACCCCAGGCATCAGTGAGCTGGTGTGGTCATCATCAGTCAGTCCCATGGTCTACTGTGCCATGAGTGACCAAGTCACAGGGCACTGCATTCATCTTCAAAAAGAGGATTTCAAGATGTGCCTGTATCTTGACAGCACAACACTGTCAGCACAGGACAACACCTACACACCTACAAGGAGCACCAGTAAATGTGACCGCCGTTCAGATTCCCACACCATCCACTAAGGCTAACACAAACCAACCCCACTGCCGTCAGGTCAATTCCGACTCACAGTGACCCTACACAGGACCGAGTACCACCACCCCAACGTTTCCAAGGAACGCCTGGCAGACTTCAACTGCTGATCTTCCGGTTAGCAGCTGTAGCGCTTACCCACTGTGCCACCAGGGTCTCCACTAAGGTTCAAGATGAAGAAACTAAAGATTCTTACCAAGTTTTGCAGCCTGAATTAATCAAACATGTGATCAGGATTCACTGACAATTATCAGTTATTGAAAGGGGAAAGTTGGACACAGAGAAGGATCAGTGGTTGAAAAATACTGACTTGGTGACAAACGATTTTGGAGATTAAAATGAGGATATGTGTGTGTGTGTGTACACACATGAAAACAGGATACACAGTGAAGTGGAGTCTTGTCATCAAGGTAAGTTAAAATGTGCCAAACCATGAACTGGCTGAACTGTTAAAACACAACACGGCTGTGCTTGAGCTGAGTAAGACAGTGAGAAGACACACGGTCACGGCCAAGAAACGAAAACGAGAGAAACAACTGCCGGATGGACATGGCCAGAGACAGTCAGTGCTGGGGACAGGGTGGCCGGAAACAGAGGCAGAGACATACCAGCCCAAGGGTCCAGGGAAGTTTACTGGAAGAGAAGGAGAGTGGGGTCTGAGCCGAGTGGCTCAGCCCACCCCTCCCTCGTAGGGCAGGTATTTTTACAGTGCCAATGTTTCAGGGAAGTAGTGTGGGGTGAGGGGTTTTGTGGTTTGATAAGAAAGAGGAGTAGCCAGAAATTCCGGTTGGGGGGACTATGGTCTGAATAAGGAAGAAGCGTTGATTGGAAGGGGAAAGGCTAAAGTTTGCTTATGGTCAAGATTTTGACAAGGGAAGAGCTTTCAATCAGGAGGGTGGGGAGCGGGGAAGACAGGCTTCAAGTTACTTATGGTTACGCCGGGTACGCGTCTGATTATCGGATAAGACGACCTCCCTGAATTTCAGGGACCAAGTTCCCTCAGTCAGAGAGATGATAAAGACCACAATCAACCAGAAAGAAGTCAACAACTTGTGGTACCAGAAGATAAGAGAACCTCTCGACTGGACAACAGCAACCAGAACCAAGTAAAAAACTTGTATAAAAATCCAGCACTCTGGATTTGGGGCACACACCCTCCTTCTCAGAGCCCGTGCCTGCCGGTCTGCTGTGCTGCAAGCTGATCCTCAGACCTGTCCACTCTCATCCACTTCACCTCGAGTGGCTGTGACTGCGCTGGGCGCCCGAGCCTCCTGCCGTGTCCCTGTCAGCCTCAGCGCCTGGGTGTCCTGTCATCATAAAAGTCCACTTTGGGTTCTCTAGATGTCAGGACGATGTGAGCACAGCTACGCCTTAAATTCCTTAGAGTGAAGCCCGCTTTTAGGGAAGTGAGTGTGTCGACACACTAATGTCGTGACTTGACCGCTGCAGTCCCCCGTGGACCAGGCAGAATCCTGTGTGATCTTAACTGATGCAAACAAGAGTTCCCGCCAGGGCAAATACAGGCGAGAGTTGTTCAGCAGCAGTGCTTTGTGTCCCAGTGCTAGCACCTCCCCTCCTCTGCTTAATGTGCATGTGTGGTTTGATTAAACGTAACACATTACTGACCCCGAGCCTTGTCAGTTACGTATTTTCCTCCCACGACCACCGAGGTCCTCTGGGTGCTAACAACAGAGACTGCACAGCTGCATTTCACAAGACTTCTTCCTTGAAAACACCCTTCTTCACCGAAAGAAATGGCAGCTGTATGCACCGACACCCCAGATGAGCACCCAAGAATCGAATCGCCTGCATCTGCAGAAAGAGGAGAGGGGGAAGCTCCGTCTCACCCACCAGGACAAGACCAGGGGCCGACTGCGGACTAGACCATCAACTCCTCGTATGTCAGCTCAAGCTGAAGCTAGAGACCATCAGAACAAGTCTGCAAGCAGACTTGACATGGTGAACACTGATAACCAAAGACCAGACAAATGCGGAATGACCCTGTGGACATCACCCATGCAGAAAGCAAGAGGTCACTGAGAGACAGGGGAGCAGGAGGAGCCCAGGCTGAGGGTCAGCAGAGACTCTGAACCTTGCTTTGAACATGGAGCAGCTGAAGCAGAAAGAAAACTAATAAAGCAGAAGAGCAGAAGGGACGGTATCAGAGGGCGGCCAAGGGAACGGAGCGAGGCATCGTGACAACGTGTGGCCAAGGGGACGGAGTGAGGCACTGTGACGACTCACATCAGGATTCAGAGGCAGGAAACCACAAGGAAGAGCAGGCTCTGAATCTCTTAGCAGAAAGAACTGAAGAAAAACTCCAACACTGAAGGGTTCTACGTCGAAAATTTCAACAATGCAGGAAGCACTGAAAGAAGATGGAAGGAGAACTCCTCACCACCCCTCAGGGCTCTGGTGTTCCGCTCTGTCTGGGCGTCTTCCTTTTCACAGCTGGGAGTTCCTCTGGCCGGGCTCTCTGTGGGAGTTTAGGACCCACAGCCCTGGGCTCACACCCCAGTCCGTGAGCTCCCTGGGGACACTGCTGTTTTTCTGTCTCTTCCTCTGTACTCCTCCCTGCTTCCTGTCCTTCCTTACCTCTCAGTCCCCGGCTCTGCCCTGCGCACTTGCCTGCGTTCCTGTCTCCTGAACAGCTGACGCTGGCTGACAGCCGCATCGCCAGGCCTGGGGGTACCCCTCACTCTTCACAAGAGCACTGCTGGCTTCTCTGGGGGCCTTGCTTTGCTTTCTTCTTTTTCCCAATTTTTATCTAGTTATTTTTTTGCTTTCCTTTTTTTTATTTCTCCTTTTTTGTTTTTGTCAACTTCTCAGTTTCTCCTCTCTCTATTCCAATGGTGAGCTCCCCTGGCACTCTTCTTTTGGTTATTTTTGGTTCCAGCTTCTCTCTCCCTCTGGAGGTAAATGTAAGAACCTACCAAAAGTCACTTAGGTTATGAGGCTGCACTCCATCCTCTGCCTCCATTATCACCCTGAGACCAGATCAGCAGGTCTGCATTCCTCCCTATGTCTTAAGAAATAGAATTGATTAAGACCTCAGAGACAGGTAATGAAATTTCGGGTAATTCACACTGTTTGGTTATTCTGTGACAAACACCAACCCCTTTAAATTCTGGCTGTAAAAAAACACTGGAAATATAACCCAAGTGGGACAGTTTTTGGCTTGTTGCCCCCCAGACTGCTAGCATATCTGCAAATAAAATATTCCTTGAACCCTACACTGTCTCTGAATTTGTAGCAGAGTGATGGGCCTAATGAACTTGCTTTAGTTCAGCAGTACCCCCGCTGTTTCCCATACCTGCCTTACCTCCACACATCACTACCTCACCCCTCCTTCCTGCCAACCCATAACCCCAAAGCAGCACAGGCATGGCCTACTGGAACCTGCCCAGCACTGACTCCCAGCTCACCCCACTGGCCCTAGTATGTGCCACAAACGAACCACCCCAGCCCGTTCCCTTCAGCTGGGCCTGTCCTGATGCAACACAGTAAGCAGGCAACCCTGCCCACAGGCAGGGCAAGGAGGTGCAACATGTGATGACCATACATGAGCAAACAAGGAAGAACACACAGCCTGCCCAACAGGACAGAAGAGCAGGACAAAGCAAACACGCTTACAAGCAAAACACAAGGTGGGTAACTAGTGAGTGGCCCAAAGACAGCAGACAACATCCAAACATATACTAAGAAACAGGACAGTAGGCATCCATAATAAACCACCACATGACTGTCCATCAAAAGAGAAGGTACTAAAATCACCTGACAGAGAACTCAAATCTCTACTATTCAGAGCTATCCAAGCTGACAAAAATTAGGAAAAATAGATAATTCCATGAAAAAGACAGACAAGTTTATGGAAGAAATCACAAAAACACAAGAACAAAATGCCACAATGAGTTCACAACTAGAAAACATACAAAGACAACAATGAGACACCCAACAGATAAACGAGTTCAGAAACGGACAGCATCACAGAAGGGCCAGAAACAGGTCTGCAACAACAGAAGACAGAATCGGCAAAAGTGAAGATAAACACTTCGCTATAACTTGGAGGAAAAATAAGAAAACAGAATGAAGAAACCCTAAGAATGATGCTGGATATAACCAAAAGCAAAAATCTGCAAGTGACTGGAGCTTCAGAACAGGGGAGACAAACGGAGACACAGGGAGAATGATGGAAGAATGCTTGACAGAGAACTTCCTTAGCATGAGGAGAGATGAAAAGCTCATCATCCAAAAAGCTCAGTGAACCCCATACAGGATAGATGCTAAAAGACAATTCCCCGAGCACATCATCATTACACTCAGTGAAACCAAAGACTAAGAAAAAGACTCTTAAAAGCAGCTTGAGAAAAACAAAAAGCCACTTACAGCGGGGAAACAGTAAGACTAGGCTCTGATTATTTACAGAAACCTTGTAGGCAGGACAGCAATGGGATGAGATAGATACAGATTTGTATCTACATCTACGTCTGTATCTCTATAGCCTTAAAACAACACATCCCGCAGCACTCTCATTCAAATGTGATGGCAGAATTAGGACATCTCCAGATAAACAGAAGTTAAGGGAATATACAAAAGCCAGACCAAATTTACATAACTAGTAAACAGAGTCCTTCAGTCTGAGCAATATCAGACCACAGCCTAAATTCATGACACAAGATTGCAGCAGCCAGACACCAGCCTAGGAAAGGAATTCTCAAGGACTATCCAAAACCAAAAGAATGACAACAGGGAATCAGAGAGATTAATCTGTGTATGACAACAACACCAGAACAATAAAAAAGACAATAAACAGTGTAGGTACAGAACTTTCTAATGCAGTAGAAGACAAGCCAATACCAGGCACTGACAGCCTGGTTCAGACCTGGGAATAGAAAGGTAAATTTTCAAGGTAATCACAAAGTTAACAAACCTACTCATCAAAATGAAGAAAAATATAAAAGCACAATGAAAACAAATCCACAAAGCAAAACAAATGAAAATGAAATCCACAAACCAAAGGAATTCAGCACAGGATATTAAGAGGAACAAAGAAAATGCCAGGATCACACACACACACACACACACACACACACACACACACACAAAGCCACTATAAAATGACAGCAATAAACTCATACCCAACAAAAATTATACTAAATAGAAGTGGCCTAAAAACATTCATAAAGAGAGAGTGACAGAATTAAGAAACAAGATCCATCAACATACTGTTACAAGAGACACACCTTAGAAACAAAGCCAGGAAATCATTAAAAAGCAAAGGATGGGAGAAAATGTAACAAGCAAATAGTTACTAAAAAAGGACATGAGTGGCAATACTAATTTCAGATAGGACAAACTTTAAAACTAAATCCACCAAAAAGACAAAGAAGGGTATTACATAATGATTAAAGAGACAATCCATCATGAAAACTTAACCCTAATTAACATCTATGCACTCAGCGACAGGGCTCCAAAATACATAAAACAAACTCTCTAAACACTGAAAAGAGAAACTGACAGTTCCACAATAATAGTAGAAGACTTCAATACACCACTGTCAATAAAGGACAGAACATCTAGGAAAAAGCTACAGGGCACCGTCAGCCCGCTTGACCTCACATACATACACACAAAGAACACTCCATCCAACAGTCGCATAGTACACATTCTTTTCCAACTCACATGGAACATTCTCCCCAGAACAGATCACATCTTAGACCACAGAGCAACTCTCAGCAAAATCCAAAATGCTGAGATAATACCAAGTATCTTCTCTGACCACAACACCATCAAAGCAGTAATCAACACAGGAAGAACAAAAAATAAATAAATCAATTACATGGAAAGTGAAAAACATCTTGCTTAAAAACCACTGGGTACTAAAAGAAATCAAAGATGGAATAAAAAAATTCACAGAATCAAACGAGAATGAAACCATATCACACTAAAACCTCTGAGACACAGCAAAGGAGGCAGTCCTCAGAGATCAATTTACAGCAATAAATGTATGCACCAAAAAGAAGGGACAAAAACATCAGCTACACAACTCAAACAGAAAGAAGCCTGCAGCTACCAGAGAAAAGGAAATAATAAAGATCAGAGCACAAATGAAAGAAATAGAAAGGGTCTACAAAACCAAAAATTTCTTTGAAATAATCAACAAAACTGACAAATCAATGGCCAAACTGACCAAAGAAAAACAGGAGAGGATGCAACCCAAATAAGAAATAACACAGAGGACATTTGGGCAGACCCAAATGAAGTAAAAAGGATTGCAACAGAGTATCATGAAAAACTATATTCTAACAAGAAACCCCAGAGGCTAGTGGTTAAATGTTACATCTGCTAACCAAAACATCAGCCATTCAAATCTGTCAGGCACTCCTTGGAAACTCTATGGAGCAGTTCTATTCTGGAAATGACTCAATGGCAATGGGTTTGGTTTGGTTTGGGTTATACTCCAGCAAATATGTAAACCTTGAGGAAATGGACAAATCTAGAAACACACTATGTACCCAAACTAACACAAAATGATGTCGACACGCTAGACCTATAACAAGAGAAAACTTCCAAAAAACAAAAAAAACTTGGCCCAGATGGCTTCACTGGTGAATTCTATCAAACATCCAGAGAAGACTTTACACTAGTACCGCTCCAAGTATTTCAAAACACAGAAAAGGAAGGGATACTTCTAAATTCATTCTATGAAACCACCATAACCCTGATACCCAAATCAGGCAAAGGCACCACAAAAAAAGAAAACTACAGACCAATGTGTCTTGTGAATATAGATGCAAAATTCTAGCAAAAACAATTCAGCACTGTCATGGACTGAACTGTGTCTCCCCAAAAATACATGTAGCCACATGGCTGGGCCATGATCCCCAGTATCTTGTGATTGTCCTCCCTTTTGTGGTTTTCCTATGCTGTATGTTAAAGCATTAGGGTGGGGCTGTAAATCCCTTCATAGGATCACCTTCCTGCTCCACTGTAAAAGGAGTTTCCCTGGAGTATGGCTTGCTCCACCCTTAGTCCTTTCATCCTGCAAGAGATAAAAGGGAAGCAGGCTGAGAATTGGGAACCTGACACCACCAAGAAAGCAGCACAAGGAGAAGAGGACATCCTTGAGATCTGGGGTTTCTGGGCCAAGACGCTCCCTAGACAAAGACTGGTACAATACTGGACTTTCCTCCAGAGCTGACAAGGGGCAAAGCCTTCCCCTGGAGTGGACTAAAACAAGCACCATACCAAAAAATAACATACCACAGCCAACTAGGATTCACAGTGGTTATGCAATGGTTAGAATATTACATTTTCAATATTAGAAAACTAATCAGTGTAAGTCACCATATAAATACAAGGAAAGGATCACATGCTCATCTCAGTCAACACAGAAAAGGCATCTGACAAAGTCTGATAGCCATTCCTGATTAAAAATAAACTCTCAATAAGTATAGAAGGGAAAGTTGTTAACACAATAAAGGGCATTTACCCAAAACCATTGGCAACATCATTCTTGACGGAAAGAGGCTAAAAATATTTCCCTTGAGACAAGGATCAAGACAAGGATGTCTTTTATCACCACTGCTATTTTACATCATGCTGGAGTTCCCAGCTAGAGCAATAAGGCAAGAAAAAGAAACAAAGGGCATCCAAATGGGTAATGAAGAAGTTAAACTGTTCTTGTTTACAGATGACGATACTAGACATAGAAAACCCAAAAGACTCCACAAGAAAACTACTGGAACTAACAAAGATTCAAGCAGAGTTAACTAGCCAAGTGCTGTCGTGTCGGATCTAGATACACGATAAATATACAAAAATGTGTTGGATTCCTATATACCAAGAAAGAGGATGATGAAAATGAAATGAGGAAAACAACACAATTTATAATATACCCTGAAAAAGTAAAATACTTAGTAATAAATCTATCCAGTGGTATGAAAGACTTATAGAAAAATACAAAACACCACTGCAAAAAACCACAAAAGATCTACAGAAATGGAAAAACACACCATGCTCATGGACAGGTACACTTAATATCGTGAAAACGACAACTGTACCCAAACTGACTTACAGATACAATGTAATCTTGATCCAAACACCAACAACATTCTCTACAGAGATGGAAAAACTTATCATAAACTTTATGTGAAAAGGGAAGAAGCTCCAAAGTAAAGCTACTGAAGAAGAAAAAAAAAAAGACTCACACTGCCTGATCTCAGAACCTACTCTCTGACCATGGTAGTCAAAACAGCCTGGCACTGACACAACAGCAGATGCAGCGACCAACGGAAGAAAGAGAAAGCCTGAAGTTAAGTCTGCCCACCTGTGGTCACATGACCTCTGACAAGGGCCCAGAGTCCATCAAATGGGGAAAAGACAGTCTTTTTAACAAATGGTGCTGGAAAAACAGGATGTCCATCTGCAAAGTACTGAGCCAGGACCCCCACCTCACACCACATGCAAAAAACTAATTCAAAATGGATCAGAGACCTAAATACACAGAGTAAAAAAACAGGATCAACACTAGAAGCCCTGATACATGGCATTAACAGAATATAAACCTTAACTAACAACACAAAAACTCCACAAGAAAAGCTAGATGATTAGGATCTTTTAAAAAATTAACTACTGATGCTTATAGAAAGACTTCACCAAGAGAGAGAATAATACCAAAACCGACAGACTGGGAAAAACTTTTTGCCTATTGTAAGTCAGAGAAAGGCCTGATCTCTGCAATCTACAAGAGAACCCAATACCTCTACAACAAAAATGACCAATCCAATTAAACAATGGCAAACAATCCAATTTAAAAATGGGCAAAGGAAATAAACAGACACTTGACCAAAGAAGACACATGAAGAAACGCTCAAGATCCCTGGTCACCAGGCTTTCCCACCAGCCACTACAGAAGTGCAAATCAAAACCACAATGAGGTACCATTTCACTTGGTATTACCAGCACAGATCACCAAATCAGACAGTAACAAATGCTGGTGAGGCTGCAGGGAGACGGGAACACTATGCACTGCTGACAGGAATGTAAAATCATACGAACATTTTGGAAAACAATATGGCGCTTCCTTAGGAAGCTTGAACCACAAATACGATCCAGCATTCCTGCTCCTAGGAATATGTCCTAGAGAAATAAAGCTGTAGTACAAACAGGTACACGCACACCTGTGCTCCCTGCAGCCTTGTTCACAACAGCAGAAAGGTAGAAACAAACCAAATGCCCATCAGTAGGGCTAACAGATGAATATGTGGTACACACGTACAAGGGAGCACTGCGCAACAACTCAAGAACAATGATGAACGGGTGAAGCACCTCACAACAGGGACGAATCTGGAGGGCACTAAGCTGAGTGAAATAAGTCACTCACAAAAGGTCAAATATTGTATAAGACCACTACTATACAATGTCATGAAGAAGTTTACACAGAAAAAGAAACAATCTTTTTTTTAAATTGTGATTCAGTGAACATATACAGTCTAAATCAATTTTGCATGCAGCTCGCTCTGCTCTCCCCACCCAGGGACAGCACACTCCTCCTTTTCACTCTGTATATCTAGCACCCTCTTAACAAGCATCTGTCCCCTCTCCTCCACCCTCTTCTCTTCCATCTAGAGAGAGCCTAGTAAGACAGCCGCCGGTGAATGCACAGAACCATGAAGTATGCAAACCACATGGCCACGCCATGTCCAAGTCCAGTCCATTCTTGTCTGAAGAGCTGACTCATTGCTGGTTTCCAGTCAAGGACAGCAGCAGGTCCTGGGACAATGCTCCTAGGGGACCCTCCAGGCTGTCATTCCATCAGTTCAGGTCTTTCAGTAGAGGTCTTGGGCTGTACACATGTCCTTTCCTCATGTTGCCTCAGGGACACTGCACCGTGTCCCCCATCATGGCTGGAAAGAAATCTTTAACGGTTATCAGGGAGGGTACAGGTAGCAGTGGAAAAACACTTTAGGCAACTCTGGTGAAGGGTAACACAATACAAAGTCTTAGGGAAGCCAGCACAATGTGTACGAAGCAAGGCCACGGACGCACCATAATCAAACCAGGCCCCCTTCCATTGACTCAATTCCAACTCACAGCTCAAAGGGCACAACACAGCTTATAGAGAAAGCATTCTACATTCTACTTTGGTCACAACGTTTGGGGTCTTAAAGGCCTGTGAGCAGCCATCTGGGGGGATTCACGGGTCTCACCCCATCAGGAGCAAGCAAGAATAAAGAAAACTACAGATACAACGTCAAGTGTAGTCCGGAAGACTCAAGGGTCACACCCACAATGGGCTACAACGGACTGAATCCAACCGCACTGGATGGCGCCCAGCTACCACCACGGGCTGTCCTGACGGAGATCACAGCAGAAGGGCCCAGACAACACTGGAGAAAAAGTAGAGCAAAATTCTAACTCAGAAAGACAGATCAGACTTGCTGGCCTACGAGAAACAGGAGAAACTCTGTAAGTACGGCCCCTTGACATTCTTTCAGCTCAGTAACAAAGTCGCCATGGAGGTTTACCCTTCAACCAAAGACTGGACAGGCTCACAAAACAAAACAAGACTAAAGGGACACACAGGCCAGGGGTGAGAAGTCGAAGGCAGATGACGACCAGGAGGCTGGTAACAGGGAACCCAAGGCTGAGAGGGAGAGCAGGGACCTGGTGGGGGGCTGTTCCTCAGTGTCATAAAACAATGTGTCCTAACCATTTAATGAGAAACCAGTTTGTTCTGTAAACCTTCATCTAAAGCAAAAGCAAAAACAGAAGAACTGTCCTTCAGCCACTGCAGGAGCACCGTATGAATAAGCAGGAATGGCACTGAAGGAAGAGATCCAAGCTGCACTGGCTGCACTGAGGACACCGGGGAAAAACCTGCCTCTCGGGTGAGACGTTTCCACCAACGGATACGGCGCTGGCAGGCGCACTCTCCCTCATTAGGCAACGGGGCAGCCAGCCACCCGGCCGAGCGACCGCAGAGGTCCACACCGCCCACACCTCTCTGGAAGAAGGCATCAGGCTTGGTACAGCAGAGGAGCAGTGAGAGGAAGACCCTCGGTGAGCCGGCCTGACACAGTGGCTGCCACGATGGGCTCACGCACAGTGACAACTGTGAGGGTGGCACAGGACTTCACCTTGTTTCATCCCACTGTGCACTGAAAGGTCTCAGAAAGGTGACCCATCCAAACGCAGAAATGATCAAACAGTATCATCAGTGTATCACACGCAAGTGAAAACCTGGTGAAGATCCTTCAAAAGCAGCTGTGGGAGCCTGTCGACAAGGAGCTGCCGGAAATTCAAGCCAGATTCAGAAGAGGATGTAGAACAAGAGACATCACGGCTGACATCAGACGGATCCCGGCTGAAAGCCGAGAATCCAGGAAAGACGTTTACTTGTGTTTCACCAACTGTGAGGGTCAAGAACAGACGTGGATAACAACGCGGAGAATGGGAACTCCAGAACATCCGACTGTGCTCATGAGGGACCTGTACACGGATGCAGAGGGCGTCGTGGGAACAGAACAAGGGGACGCGTGCACAGTTTAAAGTCAGGAGAAGTGTGCGTCAGGGTTGCACCCTCTGATCACACCTATCCAGTCTCCGCGCTGAGCGAGTGACCTGAGAAGCTGGACTGCATGACGAAAACCACGAGGGCTGGAGGAAGCTCCGTTTACAACCTGCCTTACGCAGCGGGCGCACCCTGCCTGCTGAAAGGGAAGAGGGTTTGGAGGGCTTACTGATAAAGATCAAAGGCCACAGCTTTCAATACGGATTCTACCTCAACATAAAGAACACGAAAATCCTCACAAGTGGACCAAAAAGCAGTATCGTGATAAATGGAGAAAAGCCGGAGGTTGTCAAGGATTTCATTTCACCTGGGTCTTCAATCAACACCCACAGAAGCAGCAGTCAAGAAATCACCATTCCCAAATCCAGCTCTTGAGACAAAGAGAAGAGTGTGCTCCCCGGTTAAACTAGATACGGGAGACAAACTGGGCAGCTCCTGCCTGCATGCGAGCTGAGAACGTAGAGGGCACAGGAGCTGGCTAAACAGACGTGGGAAATCAGGGTGGAGAGGAGGAGTGTCAAAGGGTGGGGTGAGCAGCTGAGGTCATATAATAAATGTGTGTGTGCTTCTGTAGGAGAAACTGTCTTGGATCGTAAACTTTCTCTTAAAGCACAATAAAAAATGAAAAGGTCAAGAAGAACAAAAATAAAACACTGGTGAAATCATTAAAAAAATCCAAAGACACATGGTATCAGGCAAACCAGCTGCAAATGACCTCTTTAAAGTGCTGAAAAGCAAAGATGTCACCTTGAGGATGAAGGAGGCTGTGTCTGACCCAAGCCACAGTGTTTGCAATCACCTCACGCACATGGCAGAAGCTGGAGAAGGAAGAACTGCTACCTCTGAACCGGGACACACGCAAAGAACACTGAATGTACCGCCGACTGCCAAAAGGAGGAACAGCTCTGGTTTGGAAGACAAGCAGACTGCTCCTCGGAAGCAAGTCTCACACACTTTGGACATGTTAACAGGAGGGATCAGTCACTGGAGAAGGACAGCAGGACTGGCAGAGAAGACGCTGACCCTCGGGGGCCGGCTGCCCCAGCGGCTGCCGCAGCGGGCTCAGGAGGGACGGCAGCGGGGACGACGGCGCCCCACATCGCACAGGGTCCCCACTGCTCAGGACCCACGTGGCGGCACCTAACAACGACAAGACAGAGGGATGTATCATCTCCATGGATCACCAGTCATACGACTGCCCAGTAAAAATCAAATCCACTGCTGTCAAGTCAGTTCTGACTCACAGCGACTCCACAGGACAGCAGCACTGCCCCAGAGTTTCTGAGCAGCGCCTGGCAGATCGGAACTGCCGACCTTACCTTTAGCTGCTGGAGCCCGTAACAACTGTGCCACCAGGTTCTCCCATCAGACTGTCAAACCCACTGCTGTCAAGTCAGGGCCAACTCACAGTGACCCTACAGGTCAGAGCAGAACTGCCCCATACCGTTTCCAAGCAGCACCTGACACATCGGAACTGCTGACCTTTTGGTCGGCTCAGCAGACGTTAACACTTAACCCACTACACCACCAGGGTTTCCCGTGAGACTACTAGGGTCTCAATTCTACCCAACTGACCTACATCAGGGAATGGCACAGTCTTCCATAAATAGCTGGATAACAAACACCTCAGGCTTTATGGGCCACATGGTCTCTGCAGCAACCGCACAACGTCACAACTGTAGCCAGAAACCACCAGCAGAGAAGTCAACAGGCATGGGTGTGTCCTGTAAAACTTCACAAGTGCAGGCTGACTGTGACCTGCCAGACTTCGTGTGCAAACCTAATTAAAACTGCTGTAGGTTTTCAGTACGGAAACTGATAGATTCCTTGTGAATCACACATGAATGCAAAGGGCACAGACGAGTGAAAACATCTCAAGGAAAAACAAATTCAGAGAACTCACTATCAGATATCAGGACTTGATTTAGGTCTCATCAGACTCAGAGTGACCTATCATTAACCACATCACCCTCACAAATCACCGCCACGTTGAACCCACTGCTGATGCTGCGTCAATCCATCGGGTTACAGGTCTTCCTCTGCTTTGATGACCCTCTACATTGTCCAGCACGACGTCCTTCTCCAGGGACTGGTCCCTTCTAACAGCAAGGCCTCAGTGCCTAACGCGAAGCCTCACTGTCTTGCGTCTAAGAAGGATCCTGGTCGTACTTCTTCCAAGAGAGACCCGTCGGCCCGCAGGCAGTCAGTGGTGTGCTCGCTGCTCTTCTCAAACGCTGCAACTCAAAGGCAAGATTCACATACAGACCGTGCCGACTGTCTACCTTTCGCATGCTGATGAGGCAACTGAGAACACCCAGGCTGGGGTCAGGCACACCACAGGCCTCAAAGAGACATGTTTGCTTTTCAAAGCTTTAAAGAAGGCCTTTGCAGCAGATTAGTTCAATGCAATGTGTCATCTGAGTTCCTGACTGCTGCTTCTACAGGCAGTGATTATGGATCTCAGTGAAATGAAATCCCTCACAACTCTAATCTCTTCCCCTTTATCGAGATGCTACCTATTGATCCAGTTGGGCAGATCTGTGTTTTTCTTTATGTTGAAGTGTAACGTACACTGAATCTGCTGAGGAGTCTTCCTCCAGCTCAGATACCCTGCTCTTCTTCATGTAGTCCGGCTTCTTGGGTTAGCTGCTCAACTCACAAGTGTACACCTGATGAGAGGATACAACCCTGACTCACACCTTTACTGGTTTAAAACCACCCAGTGCCCACCTGTTCTGTTTGAATGACTGCCTCCTGGTACACAGGGTCTACATGGGCACAGTTAGGGCTCTGGAACACCAGGACTTAGTGTAAAGCTATTGCCACCGAGACAGCACTGACCTGTCCAAGTACAGACAGACAAAACGATGGAACAGAACTGAGTCTAGAGATAGACACGCACACATGCAACAAGGGGGTTAGTGCAAACAATGAGACAGGGACAGTCATATGGGCACAGGCTGCTTGGACAACAGGACACCCATATCCAAAGCAGAAAGAAGAGCAGGTCAACACTCCAATCTTACGCCATTCACAAGAATCTGTTTCAGGTAGACTGTAGGAAAATGACAGGCAGAACAATAATGATTCTCAGAGGAAATACAAAAGAAGAGGATCATGGCATTGGGGTAGGCAAAGGTTTCTTACTGGAACACACACAGACACACCATAAACCACACACACATGAGATAAAAATAACAGATTGGATTATATTACAATTATAACTTCCACTCATTAAAAGATACCATTAAGAGAAATAAAAAAGGCACAGTGGAAAAAGATGGTTACAACACAAAATTAGTAAAGGATTTGTATCCAGAAAATACAAAGAATTAAACTACAAATCAAAAAGAAAAAGAGAGTCTGAAAGAAAACGGTGAAGAAAAGTCACAAGAAGATACCCAAATGGCCAATAAACCCACGAATAGTATTTGACCTCATCAGTCACCAACCAAACTCATCATGCAGCCGATTCCAATTCACAGGGGTCCTCCAGGACAGAGCAGACCCGCCCCGCAGGGCTTCCAAGGAGCAGCCGATGGAGGCCAACGGACAGCCTCTGGGCTGGCAGCCGCGCTCTGAACCACTGTGCCACGAGGGCTCCCTCAGTCACCAGGGAGAGGCAAATTAGAACCACAATGATCTATACCCACACCGTGGCTAAAACCAAGACTGGCAGGAATGTTAGGTGCTGGCCATGGACCGCACAGGTGACATCCCAAGTGCCTGCGTGATGAAGGCTGCTCCGGGCCCATCTCTGCGCTGGGACAGCAGCAGCCAGTTCTGGCACCGATGGAGCTGGGCAGCTCCTAGCACTGTGCTAGGTGCACCTCAGTCCAGTGCTGGCCAGCAGCAACATTCCTTGGCAAACTCCTTATTCAGAACCTGAGCCACTTGTCAGCAGTCCCCAGGCCCCATAGGCCTCCCACAGCAGACGCAGTGGGCCCTGGCAACAATGGGACATGGTATCACCAATAGAGACAACCTGCTGTCACCAAGCCGTCTCAGCTGACCTACCTGTTCAGTTTTCCTTGCAATGAGGTTGCCGAGCGTCTTGCTGAAGAAGCTGGCCAGGAGAGGGTTGAGGGGAGGCTCGTGGTCCAGGAAGTCGTACAACAGGCTCAGCAAAGTCTCGTCCCCTCCCAGCTTGTCATTGATCTGTGGCACATCAGAGGTCAGAAGCTCACAGGCTGTGTTTGGGTATCTGAGAGGGCACAAACCAAGCAACTGAAGGTGAAATTAGACTTATCGAGACACTCAGGAAATTGCTTAAATACTCTGCCTAAACCAACAAAACCAAACCCATTTCTCTCAGTCAATTCAGCCCAACTGTGACCTTTACAGGACAGACTAGAACTGCCCCACAGGGTTTCCAAGGAGCAGCTGTGGAGTCCAGCTCTAACGATTGCGCACCAAGGCTCTGAATAATCTGGTAGCAGGCGAATCCATGCCCTGAGAACAAAACACTGAACAGACTTCAGACAAATGAAATAAGTGACTATTACTCTGAGGCGTAATATACTTATGACTCCACAAAACTCTTAATTTTTAAAACACATTTTTGGGTACCTCCATTTCCAGACCCTGATCTCTGCACTTGTTGCACCCACCACACCCTCTGCACCCACCGCACCCTTGCACCCACCGCACCCTCTGCACCCACCACACCCTCTGTAACCACTGCACCCTCTGTGCACAAGGCACCCTCTGTACACTCAGCCCACTGTGCCCCCTGCACCCTGTGCCTACTGTGTCCTCTGTACACACTGCGTCCTCTGTACACACTGCGTCCTTTGTACATACAGCACCCTGTGCACACACCACACCCACTGCACACGAGGCACCCGGTGCACACACCACACCCTCTGCACATGTGGCAAGTTCTGAGCAGAGGCCCAGCAGCACTTAAGTAAGCAGGCCTGGACCAGGAGAAAGGTCTACACACCCAGAACCAGTGCAAGTGTGTTACTGCAGTCTGGGAGAGAAGGCAAAGGAAGACCAACTATCAGTGCAACAGGGGCCAAGTGCCAGGCATGCAGTCCAGGCTGCCTCCACCCCAGCCCCGGGCTGCCTCCACCCCAGCCCTGGGCTGACACTATCTCAGCCTAGGTTCTCTGGTCTTCAGTGCCTGTGTGTGTGAGATGGGGTGGCCCAGGGTCTGCTCTACAGCGTTAGGGTCCGGTCAGATGATGGGCTACCCGGTGTGGTTGTGATGAGCACTAGTGGAGGATGCACAGCACACTGGGCAAGAGGACGGGCAGCCCAAGAGGGCTGGGAAGGAGGGCAGCAGCCAGGACTCCTGTAGGCTTGGGGCTAGAGCGTACGGCAGGTGCCAGCCCCTTAGAGGGTGTCAGAGATTCACTCATGGAAAAAGCAGTCAGAGCAGCTACTGACCCAGGAGGCTTGGGCACTGGGACAGGGACCTGTTAACGACAGTGCTGACAGTGCCATGCCAGCCTGTCTTCCCTGCAGCGCCCCCTGCAGCGCTGGTGGCTGGAAGGGTTCCTTCCTGGAGGGGCAGACAAGACAACAAGGAACCACCAGGGGGGTCACCACCTGACTGCAGGGCTGTGACTGCCAGCGCGGTCAGCCCGCAGCAGGTGCACAAGGTCAGCCCACAGGAGGTGAGAGGTCTCGTCTGGGCACCACGAGCAGACACCACAACCTGTGGGCAGGGTCTCACCGCCCATCTCAGGAGGAACACCACCAACAACCACACCACCGAGAGGAGAGAGAGAGACAGCAGAGAACAGGAGGAAACTTAGAAAACAAAACTAGGCCACCACAGACTAAGAAGCAAACGCTATTAGAACGACCTGTTAGAAATAAGAACCACGACGCCGAGCTGTGAGCATCGACAGAAGGAAGAGAAGACAGAAGTTGAAGACGTAACCCTCAGACACAGAAGAAGACACCGACAGACAGGAAGAGCCAACGCTAGAAGACTAAAGTGGTAACTCCGGTGGTCTACGCCCTCACCTGCAGTCCCAGAAAACAGAAGAAAATGGGAAGGGAGCGACACCACCAAACACAGGAACATCTGCCCAGGAATTCCAACGAGAGGGCCAACAAAACCCAGCACAGAAAACAAAAATCCAACAAAAAGACCACAACACTGTCACATTACCAGATGTTTCGAGACGAAACAGACTAGAAAAGACCGCCCTGCTCTGTGGGGGAGGAGGGAGTGAGGACCGCACACCGCACCCGGACGCCCGACGCGGAGCATCAACCAAGTGCGAGCAAACCACGTCCCCAGGTGCGCCCGACCGCCACAGGCAGGACCTCTGTGGCCTTCTGCAAGACACTGCTTGAGAAAAGACCACCGGCTACAAGGAGGGACACTGCGAGGAGGAAGCTGCTGACAGGACAGGACACACGGACGGCGAGCCACTGGCGCAGGGCTGGAGAGCTCAGGAAGCACCATGTAGGGGACAGAAAGCTCTGCCAGCCCAGCTCCCTGTTCCCTCTGCGCCCCCAGGAGTCACGGGGGAAGGCTGGACTAGACGTGCCAGGCTCTGGCCCTCACATGGCCAGCGAGCTTAGCTTCTCACCGGCTGAGGCGCTCTGGCTCATGCTGAGACGGGGACGTGAGACCCGCAGCCTGGCATCACCAACCACCTTCCCATCTGCTTGACGAGCAACACGCATGTTACCCTGATGTCTGTCTGCTGGCTCTTCCATCTCTCTTCTCAAAAGGCCCAGAGCCCAGCAAACAGACCATCCAGGCACATGGCTGGGTCACAGAGCCGCCGCTCCTAGCCCTGAGGGCTCAGACAGAGAGGGCCCACAGGCCCACCGGCCCAGAGCAGCCTCAGCCTTCCAGCGGAGACAGAAGCAGCGCGAGCTGCCTCCCAGAGCAGGCACCGCTCGGCCTTACTCTCCACTTCTGGGAAGAGGGTCTCTTCCTAGCCCAAGCTCCAGAACGAGCGAGAAGTGAGCGTGTGCCTGCCCAGGTCTGCGGGTGAGACCTGAGGCTCTAAGACCACAGCGAGGCTGCACGCAGCAGCCGGGCGTCCGTCAGGGCCCAGCCCGGGCCAGCAGCCGGGGCCCCGAGGGCTGGACTCCCGAGGGCCCACCAGCGCCTCCTCTGCAGCCACTCGCAGCCACCGCACTGCAGCCCGTTCTCTACACGCCTTCATCTTCTCACCTTTAAAAAGCCACCCACCCACCCACCACCCACACCCACCCACCACCCACACCCACCCACCGCCACGCGACCCCCCCCACCCCCCCCACCTGTCCATCCCACTCCTGGTCTCAAAAATACGTTTTAATATTTTCAATCAAAGCAATCAAATATGTGCTTCAAAGAGCAAACACTATGAGAAGGTTGTGAAACGCAGCCCCGGCCCCGCAGCACCCCGGGGCCCTCCCCCGGTCACGTTTCTCACAGCTCTCACTACAGACCCCGTTCGCTTTCTCCCCACTGTTCTCCGAACTGCTGAACAGGGTGCACACGCGCACGCTCGGTTCCGTCTGGCTTTAGCAACATCAGGCATCACGAGCCGACTCCTGCAGAGGGGCGGGAAGCTTCCACTCTCACCGTCCTCTGCCTCCCGACCCGCCGCTCCTTCCTAAACTCCCTGGTGGCTGTACCACACTTTTCGGTCACCTCCCTGCCTAGCGCTCACCTGAGATGGCAGGTAAACACCGCTTCCTCACTCACAGAAGGCCTGCTCCCAGAAGCGGCCCTTTTCTCCCTGCTGACTCCTCTGTCACTGATTTCTCCTAGACTGTCAACCCTTCTGGACTGCCAGTAGCACTCAGGCACACCTGGGTGTGCCTTCCTCAGATTTAGTCAGGGTGGGTCATTTAAAGACAGCTGCTTGATGACAAAACCCTTGTGGCCGGCTGTCCCCAAACAGCAGCTCTGCTCAGAGACATGCAACCCCCCAGGGACACAGAGCCCCCGGCACAGCAGCCCCCTGGCCCAGCCCGGTGCGGTGGTGGCACCTACTTGAAGCGGACCTTCTCCTCCATGTCCAGGGGTGGGTCCCGCGTGACGAGGCCCACCAGCTCCCGCATGCACCACGGCTGGCAGAGGAAATCCAGTAGCCTGCGGTTCTGGGCCTTGCACTCCTGCAAGAGGTCATCCTCGTCCATCAGCTCCCGCAGGGTCACGCCCTCCTTGTCCAGCAGCTTGTCGACATGCGAGGTGGTACTCAAGTCAAACTTCCAGAACATGATGACTGCTCACAGGGCTGTAAGAAAGGTCCCAGGGTCACATCTCCCGCCTCCAGGGGCCTCTCCTCAGCAACTCCACAACCAAGTCCAGGAAACCCAGGACCAGGGGCACTCCCACAGGCCCACTGGAGACAACCCTGCCCACACCGCTCTGAGGGGGGGCCCTCCAGGCCAGCTCACAGGCCAGCACTGCCTGCCGGCTGCCACTCTGCTGGAGCTCAGCCCTACAGACACCACCGCCCACCTAGCTCCCAGGACACTGCCTCCCCTCGGCTTGTCCCCTGGCCTACCCGCCCCGCCCTTGCCTCTAGCCTGACGTCTCCCACACGCAGGGAACTACGAGAAAGGCGGTGTCACCCAAACCCACGGCCAGTGTCCAGCACCCACTCGAGCAAACACCAGACACATTCCCGAAGTCTCCCAGAGCAGTCTTGACTAGTCAGACTCAAGACATCTCATAATGCGGGCTCCCACCACCCAGCCCCCCACCGCTGTCCTGCGTTGTGAGTAACACCCAGGGCCGTCCTCACAGCTGCCGCCTTCCTCACATGTGCACCCAGTAAGTCACTAGGTCTGCCACGACACCCCAAGAAACCCCTAAGCCACCCTCCCTCCCTATCTCTGACCATCAATTTTGCCGGACTCTACAAGGCTAGTCTACCTCAGACTCAAGTACAGCCATTTACACTGTTCTGATGCAAAACAAAACCCTAAAACTCATATCTATAACACATTAAATTGTTACTTTGAGATTACAGATCTTTTCAAAGTTATGTGAGCCATTACTTACAGAAAAGTGGCAACAGACAAGATTTATCTTTTTTCTAACACTTCTACTTAAAAACCGTAACCCTACCTACACTAACGACTGAGAGGCCGGACTGGCTGTGGAACAACATCAAAGACGTCACCCACCAAGAAATTAAGAGGTCATTCTAAAAACACAGGAGAAAAACACAAGACGTAAAATGATGTCAGAAGACATTCTGAAGCTTGCTCTTGAACATCGAGCCACTAGAGCAAAAGGAAGAAATGATGCAGGAAAAGAGCGGAACCCAAGACTTTCCAGGGCAGCTGAGAAGACACAGCGTCATAACAACACATGCAGAGAGCCGGAGACAGAGATCCAAGGGGAAAAACACGCTCAGATTCCTCAGAATGAAAGAACTGGATGAAAATGCTCAGCCACAAGTTGCAACACTGACGGACTCCACACACCCACTCCATTCGTTCTGGGTTTATCAAGCGTCAGCAGGATGCATCGAAGAAGTCACCACAGCCAGCAGAAATGCTTACTGTTCAGCCACGTCAGGAAGTGACAGGCGAGCAGGAACCAACTGTACTAGAGGAAGAAGTCCCAGCTGCCCTGAAGGCACTGGTGAACAAACGAGGCTCCCGGAAGAGACAGGACACCAGCTGAGATGTTTCAACAAACAGGGCCGCGCTGAGCACTGCTAAGACCTGTGAACACAGCCCAGCCAGCCAGCCCGAAGGGATCCAAGTTTATGCCTATCTCCAAAGACTGTGATCCAACCAAATGCAGAAATTGATAGCACTAATATTACACAAAAGCAAATCTTTGCTAAAGATCATTCAAAAGTGGTTGCTGCTGTGCAACCCCAGGGATTATCAGAAGCACAAGACAGATTCAAAAGACGACAAGCAGCCACAGCTACCACTGCTCACCTCTGACGGACCACAGCTGGAAGCAGAGAGCACCCGAAAGATCTTTACCTGTGTTTATTGACTATGCAAAGAAATCCAACTCCAGGAATCATGACAAATCATGAATAGCCCTGAGAAGAACGAGAATTCCAATACACTAAATTGTGTTCAAGTGGAACCTGTACTGAGACAAAGAGGCAGTCATTCAAACAGAGCACGAGGTCATCATGTGGTTTCAAACTAAGAAAGGTGGGCATCAGGGTTGTATCCCTTCACCATATTTACTTCAGTCTGTATACCATGCAAATAATCCAAGAAACTATAGGGACCATGTGAGGAAGAATGGGGAATCAGATTGGAGAAAGAGTCATTAACAACCTGTGACTGGCAGATGACACGGTCTTACTTGCTAAAAATGAAAAGAACTTGAAGTATTTACTGATGAAGCTCATAGACCACAGCCTTAATTATGGATTACATCTCAACATTAAAAAAAAAAAAATCACAACTGCACCAATAAACAACATCACAAAAAATGGAAAAGAGAGCAGAATTGTCAAGGTGACATTTTACTCAGATCCACAATCAACACCTATGGGTGCAACAGTCAAGAAATCACACAGTGTGCTGCCCTGGGCAAATGTGCTACAAAGGATCTCTTCAAAGCATTAAAAACCAAAGACATCACTTTCAGGTTAATTGTCCCTGACCCAAGGCATGCTGTCCTCAACTGTCTTATATGCCTGCGACAGCTGGTAGCGGAGGAGGAACTGATGCCTTTGTGTTACGGTGAGGAATGCTGAGTGTACCACGGACTGCCAGAAGACAGAACATGCCTGTCCGGGAAGAAGTACAAACGAAAAGCTCAGAAGCAAGGATGGCGAGACTTTGTCTCCCATATTTTGGACGTGTCATCAAGAGGGACCAGTTTCTGGAAAAGGATATCACACTTGGTAAGGTAAGCTGTCTGCAAAAACAGAAGGAGACCCTCACGGAGACCCTCGGGGAGACGAGCGACAGAGTGGCTGAACCCAGGGACTCTGAGGGTGGGGTGGGACAGGGCAGTGTTTTGGTCTGTTGCCCGCAGGGTCACTGAGAGTCAGACCAACTTGATGACACCTGACAGTGACGACGACACTACATAAAACCCTCCTGTTCATGGAACTCTGCTGGTCCAAGACCCCCGACAACCAGGCACCACTGCCTGTCTGCCCCCTGCCCCCGCCTTCACTGTGTCCTCTACAGTAGCTCAAACTCACGTTTTTAAACTTCAGTCACCGTCCTGTCATTTCCATTCCTCCCTCCTGGCCCCCAGATGCCCGCCACACCTCCAGGCTGCTTGGGACCAAGTGTCTCTCAGGCCCTCTAGACACCCCTTCCTCCCACCCTAGTCACAAAACGCAAACACAAAACGCACTTTCATCCATTTATGCCTCTGCACAGGCTCCTTCTATGCTCAGAGAAAATCCTGCTCACCTGTCAGACAAAACTGACACGGCTCCCCTCTGCTGGAGCAGCGCCCCACACCTGCACACACCTTGCTTGGCACAGGCATGCACTTGGTCACCAGTACATGCTTCTGCGGCCCCACTGAGAATCCACTGTTCTCAATGACCGCACAGCTGGCTGGACAGCCAGTTTTATGGGCAAACTATGAAACACTGTGCACACAGACTGTTGTGGAATTTCAAAGATGTTAGTTTCCTAAGCATGATATTAGCTACTACACTGCTTAAGTCTAGGACCAATGCATTCTGATTGCAAGTTTTTAATTTCAATTTTAGTTCTTCTTCTCCCTTACAGTCCCAAAGGTAAGGAGTGAAAGCTGGAGAATGGCCTCTGTAACCCAGCAACCTCCACAATTACATCAGAACATGAGCTCTCTTTTACAAGAGAAGGGCAAGTGCACTGGTGCTGAAAGAAAACTTGAACAGAGACTGAGACAGAGAGAGAGCCCATGCAGGCTGTGCAGGGGTGGGGGCTCCAGGTAGCACCCAGCAAGAGGGGAGTTCAGGGAACAGACACCCCATGCAGCTGCTGCTCCTGAAGGACTCTGGAGCCTGCTTTGTGATACATTTTTACCATATTTCGCTCATAGAAAAAAGCTGGGAGAAAACAGACTTGACAGATGGCGAGGACAGATTCCACAGTCGTAGGCTCTCCACAGCCCCAGAGTCCGGGACTGGCAGCGGGTGGCAGCAGCTGTGACCAAATGGAGGTCATGCCACCCTTGTACATGGCAGCTGCTCCCTCCTGGCTGGGGAGAACCCAGCCTGTGACCATGAGCATCAGCCTGGGCTAGCCTGCTGGACAGCGAGTGACCCGAGCGCAGTGGCCTCCAGGGCCTTGCCATCAGCCGGCTCCCCCACCGGCAGCCGACTGCCCGTGTGTGTGTGAACCCACCAGCACACAGCCTAGGAGCCACGCGAGTTGGGCCAATCACCAAACAACAGAACTTCAGGCAAATCAACAGCGGTCATGGGGAGCCCCAGGTTTCCAGGTGCGTTTCCCTCAGTAGACGCTAACTTACACGGAGTCCTTCGTGACAGCCTCGGCACCGGGTCACGGCCAACACGGAGCTGAAAAGAACCCAAGCGGCACCGTAACGACAGGAACCGCACACACACACACTTACACGTGACCCTGGTTCCACGTTTTTCCCCTCTGAGTCCTAGTTTACTCGTCTTGCGTGGTCCCAGCCGCCGTGATCACACAAGACGCCCACCGCAGAGCACCCAGCGCGGTGCACAGTCCACACTGCTCCACAAACAAGCGTCCCTTCTGCTTATGCCAAGTCACCACCTCAGCTTGTCCAACTGCTACACTGCTGCCACCCTGCTGCACAGCCACACACTGGGCACACGGCTCCGCCGGGCGCTCGGAATGCCAGGCACACGGCTCCGCCAGGCACTCAGGATGCCGGGCACAGAGCTCCGCTGGGCACATGGCTCTGCCAGGTGCTCAGGATGCTGTGATATTCCGTAGTGAGGCATGGAGGTATGAAGCACTTTTTCTAAGATGAGTTCGCAAACTTAACCAACAGACCTTGGAGTCCAACCTTTTTAATTATCTGCTCAGCATGCAGACTGAACTGCTGTTGTCAGGTGCTGTTGAGTTGGTTTCAACTCTGAGAGACCCTGTAAACAACAGAACGAAACATTGGGTCATGCCAACAACTGTCATGATTGAGCCCAGTGATGGCTGCAGCCACTGTGGCCATCTGTCTTGACAGTCTTTATTTTTTTCAGTGACCGTGTACTTTCTAAAGCATGATGCCCTTCTCCAGCACTGATCCCTCCTGACAACACATCCAAAGTATGTAAGACGCAGTCTCCTCATCCTTGCTTCTAAGGAGCACTCTGGTTGTCCTACTTTCAAGACAGATCTGTTGGTCCCTTCGGTGGTCCATGGTGTCTGTTCAATGTTCTTCTCCCACATCACAAGTCAAGTGCATCAGTTCCTCCATCTTCCTCATTCACTGTTCAGTCTTCACTTGCACAGGAGACAACTGAAAACACCATGGCTTGGGTCAGGAGAACCTCAGTCCTCAAGGGGACATCTTTACTTTTCAACACTTTAAAGCACCCTCTTACAGTGGACTTCCCCAACGCAATGTATCTTTTGATTTCTTGACTGCTGCTTCCAAGGGTGTTGACTGTAGATCCCAGACTAAAGTGAAATCCTCGACAACTTCCACCTTCTCTTCATTTATCATGATGTTGCTCACTGGTCCAGCTGTGAGGATTTCTGTTTTCTTGATGTTGGGCTGTAATCCATACAGGAGGCTGTGATCTTTGATCTTCATCAGCGTTCAAGTCCTCTCCACTTTCAGCACACAAGGTTGTACCACCTACAGAGGGGGCGGAGTCAAGACGGCAGACTAAGCACACATCTCCCTAAATCCCTCTGGAAACCAAGACCTGAACTGATAATTAAACGGAGCCTTCTGGACACCTAGTGAGCCCTCGGACACGGCATAGGGCTGATACTTTGGACTTCAAAGCACCGAGCAGAAAACCTCCTCTCTTTAGCTGACTCCTGCTCCTGGCCAGTCCTGGCTTTGACGGACCAAAGGGAACTCACCATTCTGACTTTTTTTTTTCTGTCTTGGCTGGCCAGCAGAGCTGGGTCTTGACTAGTGGCTAGTCTCAGACGCACCACTGGTGAGATCAGCAGGTGAAACTGCCATATTTTGAGAGCCTGGCTTAAAACTCTGTGCATCTCGTCACTTTTGGCCTCTCTTTCTGCCTCTGCCATAGTGAAGTTTGTACAGAGGCGCAGGGCGACAAGCTTGTGCGGCATGCCATCTCGGATACGTAGGCCTCAGTTGGACATAATTCTTAACCTGGGAGGCAGTGCCTACCCACCAGACAGTGTTTTTCTGGCAGAAAAGCAGTAGTTTACACAGTATGGCCTATGGCTGAGGCCTGGCAACACAAACTGTGGACTCTGTGCATCTTGGCACCTCTGGCCTCTCTTTCCACCTCTGCCATAGTGTAGCTGTATGGGGGTGCTGGGCGGCGAGCTCGTGTGGGACGCCATCTTGGATACAAAGGCTTCAGTGAGGTCTAACTCCTAGGCTCAGAGGCAGTGCCTGCCCGCAAGAGAGCGCTTTGCCAGCAGAAAAGCAGTATTTTACACAGTGTCGCCTACAGTTGGGGCCTGTCCCCAGAGGCCAACAGGGCAGCAGCCTTGCTGCATTTTGAACTAGTTCATAACATCTGGGGTTGGATATAGAGGTGCTTACTTTGCCAGCTGGGAGGATGGCCCTGTACACCTGAAAACCCCACTGACCTGGGAAGTGGTCAGACACCTTTTAACTTTCATTTGAAGATGACGTAAAGAAACAACTGTGGTCCATCCTCACAGCATCTCTCCCAGCTTTTACTGACTCACACGAAGCCCAAAAAACAACAGACTGCAGAGAAAATGGTAGCCAGACAATCACCCATGGCTTCAGAAGGCCCCCAAATGAAATAACCAAAGAGCTTTCTGGAGAAAGAAACTTTTCTGAAATTATTGAAAGGTGAATACAAACAGATTATATAGACAGCCCTCCTAGACCTTATACAACATGCAGCTGAGCAAAATCAAAAGTTAAGCAAGGTTCAATCTGATGGAACACAAGTACTGTGAAATCCAACAGATCAAGAACAAAATCAAAGACATAGAAACTTCAATTCAAAGCCAAGAAAACAGAATGGAACAAATGGAAAAGAGACCTTCTGATTTGAAAAACAGAGCTACTGACTCCAGCATCTATAAGAAAAAATCAGAAAAAAGAAACCAAAAAAATAAAGAAGCATTAAGAAGCATGTAGGACTCTATTAAGAGGAACAACCTATGATTAATTGGAGTCCCTGAACAGGGTGAGACACCTGAGAACACAGAAAGTATTGCTGCTAAGCTACTGACAGAGAACTTCTCAGAAATCACGAAGGAAGAGAATATAGATACCCGAGATGCATACCAAACGCCACTCAATACAGAGCTCAAAAAACCCCAAGACATATTATAATCAAGCTTAACAAAATGAAACATAAGCTGAAACTCTCAAAGGCAGTAAGACTCAAAGCAAAGCTAACACTCAGAGGGAAACCCTGTAGGCTTTCATCGGATTTCTCAGCAGAAACAATGCTGGCATGGAGACAGTGGCATGACACAGTCAAAGCCTTGAAGGAGAAGACCTTCCAACCAAGAATTATATATCCTGGAAAACTGTCTTTCAAATATGAAAATGAAATTAAGACACTCGCAGATAAACAGAAACTCACAGATCTTGTAAAAACCAAACCAAAGCCACAAGAAATTCTGAAAGAATCTCTCGGCTTTGGCTAGAGAAGAACAAAACCACTAACTTTATATTTTAGGACACACCATCCAGAATCCTACCCAATTAGTGAAGGCTCTGAGCTCAGTCAAAGCTATAATAGTGAAAGACATAATCCAGTGATCATATCATGAAAAATATGTCATCATATTAAAAAGAGGGATGTACTACAGTCGTTATAGTCCTTCCAGATGGAGAGGAAGTTGACAAGACTGACAGCACTTAAAACTGGGTTTATACATAGTTTATTAAACAGGATCATAGGGACAGCCACAAAGCACAATAAAGAAGCAACATACCATATCAAGAAATGTAATACAGGAGTCTCAACAACATGAAACCAACCCTGAAGTAGGTGAAAATTCAACTCGCAAAGAAGAATGTCTCAGAACAGATTAATAAGAACAGAGAAAACATCAACACAAAAATAAACATATCACAATGGCAGCACTGAACACATATCTATCAATTACATTGAATGTCAACAGACTGAATGCCCCAGTAAAGAGACATCGAGTGACATCCTGGATCAAAAGACATGACCCATCTATATGGTGCCTACAAGAAACTCACCTTAAGACTTAAAGATAGGAACAAACTGAAAATTAAAGAATGGAAGGATATACATGAAGCTAACAATGAACATAAAAGAGCAAGTGTGGCAATTCTAATCTCAGATAAAATTGATTTTAATGCAAAATCCACCACTGTGGACAAGGATGGACACTGTTTACTGCTGCAAGGTTCGGTACACAAGCAGGAGTTAACAATATTAAATATTTATGCACCTAATATTAGAGCACCTAAATACACTGAAGAAACACTGATTACACTCAAAAACTAGATGGATCGCTCCACAATAATAGTGGGAGACTTCAACACTCCACTCTCAATATTGGACAGACTGTCTAAAAAAAAGCTCAATAAAGACAGAGAAGACCTTATTGCCACAATTAACCAACTAGACCTCACCAACATACACAGAACTTTCTATGCATCAGCAAACAACTACACCTCATTCTCCAGTGCACATGGAACATTCTCCAGAATACACCACGTGTTAGGACGTAATGCCATTCTCAACAAAATCCATACTATCAAATTAATGCAAAGCATCTTCTCAGATCACAAAGCCATAAAAGTCAAAATCAATAGCACAAAAAACATAAAGTGGAACTCAAGGAACCTGAACAACACCTTGCTCAAACAACCACAGGTTACAGAAGAAATCAAGGACGAAATAAAGAAATTTATGGACTGCCATGAGAACGAAAACACTTCCTACCAGAACCTATGGGATACAGCCAAACCAGTGTTCAGAGGTCAGTTTATCTCCATAAATGCACACATCGGGAAGGAAGAGAGAAACCAAGTCAAACAACTAACCCTACAGCTTGAACAAGCAGAGAGAGAACAACAGAGGAACCCCTCAGGCACCAGAAGAAAGCAGATCATAAAAATTAGAGTAGAACTAAATGAATTAGAGAATAAAAGAACAACTGAAAAATCAAAAAGACCAAAAGCTGGTTTTTTTTGAAAAGATCAACAAAACTGACAAACCACTGGCTAAACTTTCTAAAGAAAAGCAGGAAGGAAAACAAATAACCCAAATAAGAAATGAGAGGGGAGTTATCACAACAGATCCAACAGAAATCAAAAACATCATAACAGAATACTATGAAAGACTGTACTCTAACAAATTTGAAAACCTAGAGGAAGTGGACAAATTCCTTGATTCACATCACCTACCAAAATTATCACAAGGAAAAGTAGAACAACTTAATAAATCCATCTTCATAAGCTGTTAATGGGTCTTCCTCCAATCCTGATACCCTATTCTTCTTCATACAGTCTAGCATCTAGGATATCTGCTCAGCATACAGCCTGAATAGGTATGGTGAAATGAAGAATCTGTACATGGATCAAGAGGCAGCCGTCTGAACAGAACAAGGGGACACTGCATGGTTTAAATGTGCATCAGGGCTGTATCATTTCACACATTTCAATGCTCAGTAAACTGAAATGATACATACATTTCAGGAGGTAGCATATGATCAATAACTGAAGGCACTGGGAAAACACAGGGCTTCAGGAATTCACAAAATATCAATTTCAACATTCCATCAAAGGGCTGCAGTGCCAAAGGTGCTCACTGGCCTGCGCCAAGACACACAGAGAACAGCTACTTGGCGACCTGGAAGAGATGGACATTGATGTCCATTCCCAAGAGAGGTGATCCAACCAAATGTGGAAATTATCCAACAATATCATTAATATCACATGCAGGTAACATTTTGGTAAAGATCACTGAAAGTGCCAGACCCTGGTGGCATAGTGGATAATCGCTATGTCTGCTAACCAAACTGTCAGCAGTTCAAATCCACCATGTGCTCCTTGGAAACTCTATGGGGCAGTTCCACTCTGTCCTGTAAGGTTGCTATGAGTTGGAATCCACTCAACTGCACTGCGTTTGTTTTTTGTTTTAAACATCCTTTTATTCTCTGTTTTCTGCCAAGATCCATCTGATACTAGCAGCAAAGATATCCCTGGTTCCATGTCCTCCTCTGAATCTCGCCTGAATTTCTGACAGTACCCTGTCAGTATACTGTCTCAGCCACTTTTCAATGATCTTTAGCAAAATGTTACCTGCATGAGATATTAATGATACTGTTGGATAATTTCCACATTTGGTTGGATCACCTCTCTTGGGAATGGACATCGGTATGCATCTCTTCCAGGTGGCCGAGCAGCTGTCCTCTACGCGTCTTGGCACGGACCAGTGAACACCTCTGGTGCTGCATTCCTCTGACGAAACGTCACAATTGGCAATTGGTATTTTGTGAATTCCTGAAGCCCTGTGTTTTCCCAGTGCCTTCAGGGCAGCTTGAACCTCTTCCTTCAGTTATTGATCATACACTACCTCCTGAAATGTGTGAACATCAACCAGTTTTTTAGTTCAGTGACATTCTGTATTCCTTCCCTCCATTCTATCCATGGGATGGATAGCTATAATCAAATGCAAAAATAATAACAAAGGCTGGCAAAGATGTGGAGAAACTGGAACTCCCCTACACTGCTGGTAAGAATGTAAAGCAGTGCCATCACTTTGGAGAACAGTCTGGCACTCCCTCCAAAGGTTAAACGAAGTCACCACACTTTCTGGTAACTCCATCCCTACATGTGTACCCAAGAGAAATGAAAACACGCGTTGTCATGGATACGTCTACACTGAAACTTGTACACTAATGTTTACAGCTGTATTACTGAAAGTAGCCAAAAGGTGCAAACAACTCAATTGTCCATCGACTGATGAATGAATAAATGTGTTACAGGCACATAATGGAATATTATTCAGTTGTAAAAAGAAGTAGTGACTAACATGCTACAACCTGGATGTCTAAGTCATCTGGTACTGCTCTAACGGCAAGACCACAGTGGACGGCTTTAACTAAGACAAGTTTATTCTCACCCAGTCCTATAGGCTAGCAGTGGAAACTCAGGATGCCAGATGCAGGAGAAGGTCTGCCCTCTCAGTTGGCTCTGGAGGAAGATCCTTGTACTGCATCAGGCTTCCTTCAGTTTGAGAGCATCTCAACACAGGAACCTAAGGTCCAAAGGATGTGCTCTGCTCCCAGTGGTGCTTTCTTGATGGTATGAGGTCCTCAGCTCTCTGCTTGCTTCCCCTTCTTTCTACTTCTCAATAGGATAAAAGGTGAAGAAAGTAACCAGATGAAGGAACTAACCCTACAGCTTGAACAAGTAGAAAGAGAACAGAGGAACCCCTCAGACACCAGAAGAAACGAGATCATAAAGATTAGAGCAGAGCTAAATGAATTAAGAGAACACAAAAACAATCGAAAAAATTGAAAAGACCAAAAGCTGGTTTTTTGAAAAGATCAACAAAATTGACAAACCACTGGCTAAATTGACTAAACAAAAGCAGGAAAGGAAACAAATAACCCAAATTAGAAATGAGAGGGGAGTTGTCACTATAGATCCAACAGATATCAAAAATATCGTAACAGAATACTATGAAAGACTGTAACAAATTTGAAAACCTAGAGGAAATGGACAAATTCCTTGACTCATACCACCTACCCAAATTATCACAACGTGAAGCAGAACAACTTAATAAACCCATCACAAAGGAAGAGATTGAAAATGTCATCAAAACACTGCCAACCAAAAAAAAAGCCCGGGCCCAGACAGCTTCATTGCAAAATTTTACCAAGCATTTAGAGAAGAGTTATCTCCAATACTTACTAAGACTATTCCACAGTATAGAAAGGGATGGAGTACTCCCAAACTCATTCTATGAAGCCAGCATAACCCTGATACCAAAGCCTGGGAAAGACCCAACAAAGAAGGAGAACTACAGACCAATATCACTCATGAATCTAGATGCAAAAATCTTCAACAAAATTCTTGCCAATGGAAAACAACAACATATCAAGAAAATAATGCATCACGACCAAGTGGGATTCATACCAGGGATGCAAGGCTGGTTCAACATCAGAAAAACAATTCATGTGATTAACCACATAAAAAACACAAAAGACAAGAATCACCTGATTTTGTCCATTGATACAGAAAAGGCATTGGATAAAGTCCAACACCCATTCATGCTAAAATCTCTTAGCAAAATGGGCATAGACAGCAAATTTCTCAACACAGTAAGGGCCATTTATACAAAACCAATTGCCCACGTCATCCTGAACGGAGAGAGACTGAAAGACTTTCCCTTGAGATCAGGAACTAGACAAGGATGCCCATTCTCCCCTCTCCTATTCAACATTGTACTAGAAGTTCTAGCCAGAGCAATTAGACAAGACCAGGAAATAAAGGGCATCTGCAACGGCAAAGAAGTTAAAATCTCCCTGTTTGGGGATGATTATGACTGTATATGCAGAGAATCCCAAGGAATCTATAAGTAAACTACTCAAACTGATAGAAGAGTCCAGCAAAGTCTCAGGATACAAGATAAACATAAGTAAATCAGTAGGATTCCTTTATACCAACAACAAGACTGTTAAGGAGGAAATTATCAATAGGATAAAAGGTGGTGCAAGCCACATTCCAGGGCCACTCCCTGAATATGTGTGTTTCCAGTCCCATCCTCATGCTTTTTACCATAGTCCAATCTGTCACCACAGGCAGAGACCAGGACTTACAGCACAGAAAGGTCACAAAATGCTGGGCACTCACACAATACCATGTGGCCAAACTGCTACACACATTTTTGAGGGACACAATTCAATCCATGACACTTGATAAGCCTAGAAAATATTACGCCAGGTGAAAGAAGTCAGCCACACAAGACCAGATATTGTATGATGTACATAAAATGTCCAGGGATAGAAAGTACATTACTGGTTACCCAAGGCAGAGAGGGACAGGAGGAACTGCAAGTGACAGCTGAAGGGCACAAAGGTTTCTTTCTGAAATCATAAAAATGTTAAAAACTGATTGTGTACGTTTTCACCTCAAAACCAAACTGCTGTCGAGCCAATCCTGACTCACAGGGACCCTGCAGGACCAGGTTTCCGGGGCCATGGCCTTCACGGAAGCAGACAGCCACATCTTTGTCCCATGGCGCCGCTGGTGGCTTCACTCAGCCAACCTTTCAGCAGCAGCTGAGAACATGAACCACAATAAAGAAAGTAAATCAACCTTCATAAGACTTTTTAAAAAAAAAAAAAACCTGTACAACTCTGCTAATATATTCAATACTCCCAAATTTTACACCTTTAAATTTGTGACTTTTATGGTGTGTGAATGGTATTTCAATAAAGCTACTGCCCCCCCCAAAAAGTGTGTCTCACATGGAGTCATACGTAACTAAAACCCTTTAAGTTATTAAGTAGTTAGAATAATCACCAAAATGCTGTGTGTCATAGTGGGGAGAGGCAGCTACACGCAGTATTTTGGAGAAAAATGTAAATTGCTCTACATACATTTATAATGGTGTAAGAATAGTTAAAAACAAAGAAACCAAGCAATTAACTATGAGAAGTTGGAAAATAACAGCAAGACACAGCAAAAGGAAAAAATATAAAAAAAAGAACCTGTGAAATAGACAGTTTTAAAAAATTAACAGAAGTAAAAATGGATTTTCTGAAAAAACAGCTATCTACCAAGATGGTCATCAATTAAGCTGTGTCCCCCAAAAATGTGTGTCAACTTGTTTAACCATGATGCCCAGTGCTGTGTGGCTGTCCCCTATTTGGTGATTTTCCTGTGTCTTATACATCATCATCTCAGTCTTCAGTTCAAGAAAATCAGGGTGGGACGTTAACACTCTTGCTCAGGTCAAGTCCCTGATTCAGTGTAAAGGAGTCTCTCTGGGGTATGGCCTGGACCACCTTTTATCTTACAAGAGATAAAAGCGGAGTGAAACAAGCAGAGTGGGGACCTCATACCACCAAGACAGAGACCCTAGTCCAGGAGAGACTGAGGAGGACCTTCCTCCAGAGCGGACAGGGAGAGAACACCTTCCTCTGGAGCAGACGCCCTACGTTTGGGCTTCTAGCCTACACATCTCGGAGAAAATCAATCAGCCCTCATTAAAGTCATCCTCTTGTGGTGTTTCTGTTACATCAGCACTGAAGGCCCAAGACAAAAATGCACATGAACACAGAACAGCAAGCAGGAAATCACAACAGAGATTAGGGGAGGGGAGAAAACAGACCTAAATGCATGACAGGGACACCTTCAAAAACTTCAATCAACAGTCCATTTCTATCTCTTACAAGCTGCTGTTCCAGAAAACACTCCTCAGATGAAAGCTAACTGATCTCAATTCCAAATCCAAACAAGGCCAATAAAAGAAAAGACACACACAGGCCTATTTCACTTATGACTACAGATTAAGATGTTGGCTAGCTAAATGTAATAGTAACATATAAAGATAAAATAAGACTTACCCTAGAAATGCAATAAAATCAGATACTTAACTAATGCAAATCGCCACATTAACAGACCAGGAGAGAAAATCATGTTATCATCTTAACTGATAGTAAAAATAGCATTTGAAAAGTTTAATACTCATTTATCATAAAGAACAAAGAAAACCTTTTAGCAAGCTAATATCAGAAGAAAGCTTCTTAAATAAAGTAAATGTAGTCGCCAATGTCTGAACATTATACTTCAGGTAAAAACTTGAGAGACATTCCGTTTGAGAATGGGAATGCCAGAAGGACACCCACTGTCACCACTGCTGTCCCACACTAGACGTCTCTTGCCCTCCGAGCAAGGAAAGAAACAGACCTCAGAAGAGTAGGGCTGGCAGAGAAGACACACAGCCACCAGTGTCTGAACGTAATTATCTGTCTACCTAATTAAGAAAATCAAAACCCAGGTGGTACAGTGGTTAAGTGCTACCTTTGCTAACCAAATGGTCAGCAGCTCAAATCCACCAAGTGCTCAATGGAAACCCCATGGGGCACTTCTATTCTGTTCTCTAGGGTTGCTATGAGTCGGAATCAACTCAACCGCAATGAGTTTGTTTTCAGTTTTTGGTGGTGTAGTGGTTAAGTGCTACGGCTGCTAACCAAAACATCAGCAGTTCAGATCCACTAGGTGTTCTTTAGAAACGCTATGGAGCAGTTCTACTCACCATGAGTCGGATGCACACAGCAGCAGCAGATCTGGTTTTCTGGTTTATACATCATCCCAAACAAGTAAGAGCCTCAGGCACAAGATGGGTCGCCATCCACACGCAGTGGGATAAAGACCACACAGGCAGAGACGGAAGAATACTGATGCTGTCAAGGATTTGATGTTATCTGGATCCATAATCACTCCTAATGGAAGTAGCAGTCAAGAAATCAAAGGAAGGAAACTGTTGGGAAGATGAGACATGAATGGAGCAAAAAGGAATAATGTGCTGTCACCGGGCAGGGAGAGCAGTGGAAGCGGCATATAGGTGGGCACGTAAATTTATATAGGAATGTACATTTTCACTCAATCATAATAAAAAAAAAAGAAATTGAGTGATGCACTGCACTGGGCAAATCTGCTGCAACAGACCTTCCAGTGTTAAAAAAAAGAAAAAGAAAAGTGTCACCTTGAAGAATAAGGTACGCCTGACTCCAGCCACGGTGTTTTCAACTGCCTCACATACATGCCCAAGTCTGACAAAGAACGAGGAAGACCACAGAAGAACGTGAATCATGGCGCCGGCAGAGAGCACTCACTACACGGTGCGCTGCCGGGAGAACCCAAGAACCTGTCCTGGAATCAGTACAGCAAGAACACTCCTCAGACACGAGAAGGGCGAAATTTCACTTCACCCACAGTAGACATGTTACCGGGAAGGAGTGGTCCGTGGAGAACGACACCGCTGGGTGTCATGGACTGAACTGTATCCCCAAATGTGTCAGCTTAGCTAGGCCATGATTCCCAGTGTCTCAGGCTGGGTTCTTTAGAGAGCAAGACCAATAAAGCATATAAATATTCAGAGAGATTCATATTAAGGAAATGGCTCCACAACTGTAGAGGCTGGAATGTCCAGCCTCTGGCAGTCTGGATGGAAGCTTCTCAACATTCATGTGTAGCCACAGTGGCTGGTGAGCCCAAGATGGGCAGGTCACTGGGCAGGGCTCCTACTCTCAGGCTAGGAAGATCTACAGACTCCGAGATCTGCACATAAGCTGACAGCGCAGATAAGCTGACAGCTCAAGTCTCAAGAGTCAAAGGTCAGACAAGAGGCAGCCACAGGATCCAGAGTAAGAAAAATGCCAGAACATCTGCTTATACACAGATGGAAGCCACACGTCCAAGGAAATTCCCCTGAAACTGATCGGCTACTCACAGCCGCTGCAATCATGTGAGTGACCACTCACAAACACTGCAGTCATGGTCCAGGCATTTATACAGTGCTGACAGTCACACCTAGCACTGTGTGGTTCCTCTATTTTGTGATCTAACTTTCCTACCAGGTGTGAACCCTAAACTCTGCCTGTAGTTTGAGGCACGATCAGGTTATGATGTGGAGGATCAGGGTGAGGGGCAACATCTGTACTCAGGTCACATCTCTGTTCCAATGTAAAGGGAGCATCCTCTGACCTTACAAGAGATCAAAGGAGAGAGAAGTAAGCAGAGAGACAGGGTGCTCACACTAGCAAACAATACAAGACCACGAGGGAACATGTCCTCTGGACCCAAGGCCTCTGTACTAAGCAACTCTGAGACCAGGGGAAGACTAATGACAAGGACATTTCACCAGAGCAAACAGAGAAAGAGCATCTCCAGGAGCTGGTGCCCTGAATCTGGACTTCTAGCCTCCCACACTGAGAGGGAATGAGTTTCTATTTGTCAAATCCATCTGTTTACAAGTATTTCTATTATGGCAGCACTACATAACTAAGAAATGTAACTAAGAATTTGGCTCTCAGCGAGATAGACTAGCACAGTGGCTACTCAGAGATAGAAATTATTGCGAGGGCAGCACAGCATCAGCCAGTGTTTCGTTCTGTTGCACACAGGGTCCCTGGAAATCAGAATCGACCAGACAGCCTCTAACAACAGGCAAAGAGGAGGAACCTTAACAACACGGTGCTGCAGGAAAACTGAAGACACAGTGAGAGCCTGACCACGATGCACACGGTGCTGCAGGAAAAAAATGAAGACACACAGTGAGGTTCTGCCCATGATGCACACGGTGCTGCAGGAAAAAAAAAAAAGACACACTGAGAGCCCGACCACGATGCACACTGTGCTGCAGGAAAACTGAAGACACACAGTGAGGGACCAACCAGGATGCACATGGTGCTGCAGGAAAACTGAAGACACACAGTGAGGGACCAACCATGATGCAGACGGTGCTGCAGGAAAACTGAAGACACACAGTGAGGGATCGACCATGACGCACACGGTGCTGAAAAAAAAAAAAAATGAAGCCACACAGTTGAGAGCCTGACCATGATGTAAGTACATAATTTAAAGTGTACACACATGAAACAACAACATACATGTTACAGGAACACAAACATACAAAAGGGGTACATACACTGAATACATGAGAATGGCTATCCACAGAGCAGGAAATGGAGATGCAAGGAAATTGAGATATACACAAATGAGGTGCCCTGTCCAGAGCAGGACAGGCAGTGAATGGTCCTGAATGTACAGGTATGACAAACCTCACCCTCTGCATCTAATGTCCCGAGACAGCAAGGGAGATACAAGAACAAAGACATCTGACTTAAATGCAAATGCACGCAATCTCTGTCATGTTTATAGGGCACAACTTACGTGGCAGGACTTTTTCTCACTTAAGCGGGGGTTCTGTCAGTAGCCACAATGGTGGGGTCACTAACAGCTGAGGCTGAATCTAACCCTCCAGACTACAGGGGAGCAAGAGGCCACAGACGCCCAAGTTCAAACTTCCACCTCAGCAGTACTACCTAAATAGATGGGACATCTGCTGGTATATACCTGGCTTTCTCCACTTGGTTACATTTTTAAGGTATCTTGGAAAATGTCAAGAATGAAGTCTCATGTGCCCATCACTTAGCTCCCAAACTCAGCCACTCACAGCCTATCTTGTTCTGTTCACACTACCTGTCCTTCTTTCTGGTGCACCAGGGTCTGTGTGGAAGAACACCAGGTGTCACAGCCCCTCACCACCAGACCTGTTCCAAAATGCCCATCAAGTATCACTGCCTGGGGCCATGTGGTTGTTGTCATGGTCAAGTGCCAATGAGTCAGTTCCAACTCATAATGACCCTGTGAACAAGAGAACAAAATGCTACCCCGTCCTGTACCATGTCCACAATCACTTTTATGATTGAGCCTATTGTTGCAATCCATCTTGTTGAGGGTCTTCCTCTTTTTTGCTGATCCTTCACTCTACCAAGCATGATCTCCTCCTCCAGGGACTGATCCCTCCTGATGACAGGTCCGAAGTACGTAAGATGCAGTCTCGCCGTTTTTGCTTTCAAGCAACACTCTGGCCATACCTCTTCCAGAACAAATCTATTTGTTCTTTGGGCTGTCCATGGCACGTTCAACATTATTCTCCAACACCACGATTCAAAGGTGTCAAGTCTTCTTCTGTCGTCCTTGCTCAATGTCCAGCTTCTGCAAGCATATGATGTGACTGAAAATACCATGGCTTGGGTCAGGTGCACCTTAGGCCTCAAAGTGACATCTTTACTTTTTAATACTTTAAAGAGATCCCTCTGCAGCCGATTTTCCCAATGCAATGAGTCTTTTGATTTCCTGACTGCTGCTTCCAGGGCAATGACTGTGGAACCAAATGAAATTAAACCCTTGACAATCTCAATCCTTTCTCCATTTATCATGATACTGCTTACTGGTCCAGTGTGAGAATTTTGTTTTCTTGATAGTCTTTGATCTTTGTTTTAGTCAGCTAGGGCTGCTCTAGGAGAAATACCACAGAGTGGATGGCTTTACCAGAGAAGGCTTACTCTTACATAGTCCAATAGGCTGCAAATCCATATTCAGGGTGTCCGCTCCAGGACAAGGCTTTGGAGGAAAGTCCGGTATTGCATCAGTCTTTGTTCAGAGAGCATCTTGGTGCAGGAACCTCAGGTCTGAAGGACGCGCTCTTTTCCTGGTGCAGCTTTCTTGATGGTACAAGGTTCCCAATTCTCAGCCTGCTTTCCTATCCTTTTATCTCTTGCGGGATGAAAGGATTAAGGGTGGGGCAAGCCATACTCCAGGGACACTCCCTTTACAGTGGAGCAGGGAGGTGATCCTATGAAGGGATTTATACCTCCACCCTAATCCTTTAACATACAGCATAGGAAAACCACACAATGGAGGACAGTCCAAAATGATACTGAGAATCATGGCCCAGGCACATGGCTACACCTATTTGGATTGACACAAGTCAATCCACGACCATCTTCATCAGTAAATGTCTCAAGTTCTCTCCAATTTCAGCAAACAAGATTGTGCGACCTGTACAACGCAGGTTGTTAATGAGTCTTCCTCCAATCCTGATACCTTGTTCTTCTTCACACAGTCCAGCTTCTCAGATTATCTGCTCAGCATACAGAATGAAAAAGTACAGTGAAAGGATACAACCCTGATGCACACCTTTCCTGACTTTACACTGTGCAGGTGTCCTTTGCAAGACTGCCTCTTGATCCATATAGATTCCTCATAAACACAATTAAGTGTTCTGGAATTCCCATTCTCCTCAATGTTAGCCATAATTTTTTACAATCCACACAGTCGAATGCCTTTGCATAGTCAATGAAACAGAGATAAACATCTTTATGATATTCTCTGCTCTCAGCCAAGATCCATCGGACATCAGGAACAATATTCCTGGTTCCATGGCCTCTTCTGAGTCCAGCTTCAGTTTCTAGCAGTTCCTTGTCAATATACTGTTGCAGTCGCTTTTGAATGATCTTGAGCAAAACTTTACTTGTGTGTGATATTAATGATACTGTTTGATAATTTCAGTATTTGGTTGGGTCATGTTCCACAGAAACAGGCATATATACTCCTCCAGTTAGTTGGCCAGGTAACTGTCTTCAAAATTTTGGGGCACAGATGAGTGAATACTTTCAACAATGCATCTGTTTGTTGAAACATCTCAACTGACACTCCACCGATTCCTTGTTTTTCTTCAAAAAAGGGGCAGCAGAACATTGGCAGGTATAGTTCCAGAAAACGAGTCCCCTTGCCGAGGCCCGTCACCCACAGAAGCCTCTGTAAGCAAAGTCTCACGCCTATGTAATGGCAAGCGGACACATCCCGCCCTTGACATATTTTTTGGCTGTGCTCTCCCTGATGATACTTTGCATCCTAATTAAACCTTCCTCAAAAATGTACTCTTATCCCCCAGCACAAGGATCAAAGAAAATGCCTTCTAAGAAGGGTTTTACAACCCCCTCGGCCTAATGAATTCTGACACAGCATGCCCAGCCCAAGAATACTGAGGCTGGCCCGGCTCCACTGGCTTCCCCCAGCTGCACTTCCCCCTCCACATGTGAAACACAAGATTACAGGAAGGCCCTGGGAAGCTTCCCAAGGACGACCCTCCACACAGCCCTTAGATATAGACACTCCACTCCCTGCATCAGGAAGATGGATAGACTCCCAAATTTATTATAATTGGTATGACAAATGAGTAAACACTAAAGACATATCCTTCTTAGAACAGCTTACGGGTGGGGGACGGTGGGCACTTACTATCCTCACAGGAAGAGATACAGTAAGAACAAAGGAAGAACAAATAGACACAGCCAGATAGATGAGCTTTGGTTGAATCTACCCTTCTTTCTGTACCCTTGACCTCGAGGCATGGATAGAGCTGATTAAACTCAAGTCATAACTTTGTTTTCACTGCTAATTATCACCACAATATACTTGCCTCGGGCTATTACCTAGAGGGCCCTAATGATCAACATGAAAAGAGACCGCTGTCTCAGGCCATTATCTAGAAGGCCCTAACAATTAACATGAAAAGAGATCACCAGGTATCAGTTCCTCATTAGCCAACAGCTTACGTGGCCAAAGACCAGGGTGAAATCACGTCACCTCACTGATTATATAAAAAATAAAGAAAGGCAGGCCCTAACAGGCTGCTGATCTCCAGAATCCTGGTTGTCTCAGTCTCATCATTTCTTCGCCGACGCCACCCATCTCCTTGTGATCCCAGACTCTGCCGAGGCTGGCCCCCGGCATCCCCTAGGTTGGCAGGCATTCAAAAGATGACTGGAGAAGAGCTGCCTCCTCAAAGTAGAGTTGACCATAATGAAGTGAAGCTTTCAGGACCATCATCTGCTGACATGGCATGATTCAAAATGAGAAGAAACAGCTGCAAACATCCATTAATGATCAGAATGTGAAATGTACAAAGTAAGAATCTACGAAAATTGGTAATTGTCAAAAATGAAATGGAAGACATAAACATTGATATCCTAGACATTAGTGTGCTGAAATGGACTGGTATTGGCCATTGTCAATCAGATAACCATATAGTGTACTACTGCTGGGAATGAAAACTTGAAAAGGAATGGTACTGCATTTATCGTGAGAAAGAACATCTCAAGGTCTGTCCTGAAGTACAGTGCTGTCCGTGATAGGATAATATCCACACGCCTACAAGTAAGACCAGTTAATACAATTATTACACAAGTTTACTGACCAACCATTATGGCCAAAGATGAAGAAACTGAAGACATTTACCAGTTTCTATTATCTGATTGAACAAGAAGTCAAGAAGCACTAATAATTACTGGTGATTAGAATGCAAAAGACGAAAACAAAAAAGGATTTGTAGCTGGAAAACACGGCTTTGGTGGCAGAAACGATGCTGGAGATCACATGACAGAACTTTCCAAGACCAATGACTTCCTCACTGCAAACTGCTTTTTGCACCAACGTTAACGGTAACTATACACAAGACTGCATCTTACATACGTGGGACATATTGTCAGGAAGAACTGGTCCCTGGAGAAGGACATCATGCTAAGTAGAGTGCAGAGTCAGCAAACAGAGGAAGACCCTCGATGAGATGAGCTGACACAGTGGCCACAACAGTGGGCTTAAGCATCAAAACGACTGCGGATGCGGCGCAGGACCGGGCAGAGTTTCATTCTGCTGTTCACGAGGTCACTGTGAGCTGGAACTGACTCAACATACCTAACCACAACAACATACACACGGACTATACACAGAGACCTCGCATATGGAATCATAGGAATCAAACTGACTACATCTGTAGGAAGAGGCGACAGAAAAGACAACATCATCAGTCAGAACAAGAGCAGGTGCTGACAGCCAAACAGACCACCAACTGTCCACACGACAGTTCAAACTGAAACTGAAGAAAATCAGAACAAGTCCACATGAACCAAAGTACCACCCTGAGTATGTTTCCCTAAGTTTAGAGAGCATCTCAAGAAAAGATCTGATGTGTTCAACACTGAAGACTGAAGTCCAGACGAGTTACGGAGTGACACCAAAGACGTCATACATGAAGAGATCATTAAAAAGACAGGACAGAAAATCCCAAACCGGGTGTCAGAAGAGACTCTGGAACTTGCTCTTGAACATCAAGTAGCTAAAACAAAAAGAAGAAATGATGAGGTAAAAAAATTGAACAGAAGATTTCAAAGGGCAGCTTGAGAAGATCAAGTATTAGGACATGTACAGAAAGCTGGAGACAGGAGACCAAAAGGGACACATTCTGCATTTCTCAAGCTGAACATACTGAAGAAAACACTCAAGCCTCAAGTTGCAGTAGTGAAGGAGTCTACGGGGAAAACATTAAATGACTCAGGAAGAATCAAAAGAACACGGACGGTACCTCAGCGTGAGACCGGAAGAACTAAATGGTGCCCAGCCACCACCAAAGGCAGTCCTGAGAGGGGACACAACGCCAAGTTCCTGACAAAGCAACAGAAAAAGAGCTGTGCAGATCAGAACGATGGTCCAACAGCCTGAGGGTCCCCTAAGAACATGGTCCCCAGACTTGCTGCTAGCCCAGAGTTGAAACCAGTACTAAGCCAACACTTCAGATAAAGAATGGACTCTGCACTTGGGGACAGAGTCATGCGGGTCGTGTGTGTACTTGATGGTTTAATGCATATATGAAGCTGTCCAACTGGTCTCTTTTTAGAGAGGATAGAGTGGAGAGAGGGGACAGGTGTTGGTTGAGTAGATACTGGAAGCAAAGAGTGGGAAAGAAGAGTGCTGTCACACTGTGAGGAAAGCAGACAGAGAGAGTTAGAGAGAGGTGGGTACTCGGAGTTTTACAGGGAAAACTGAGTTGAGCTGTAAACTTTCCCTTAATCACAATAAAATTTTTTTTAAAAAAGATGACGGAAAGAATACACAATCATTACACAAGAACTGATCAACGTTCAACCACTTTAAGAGGTACCATACAATGTCTGACAATTAAGTCCATGAACTTGTTGGTTCTAAGTGCTACATATCCCACTGCTGAGTCTACCTTTCAAAACAATTTGGAACTGTTTCTGGAATGGCCATTCTGCTTGGTGGCAAGTTCACAAACTTAACTGTATAGTTGTCTGTAAGGGAGCTTTCAGCCAGTAAACAAATCACTGTACTAGAACACCCTCCCTACTCACCTGGTCTGGCCCCTAATGACTCTTTTCTTTACCTGAAGATAAAGCAAATACTGAAGGGAAGATATTTTCAAAAGATTCAGGACATCAGGTACAATACGACAACAGCTCCAATGGCCATTCCAGAAAAAGAGTTCCAAAACTGCTATGAAGGGTGGACTAGGCACCGGCATCCGGGCATGGCTTCCTAAGGGGAGCACTTCGAAGGTGACTGTAGTGATATTCAGCAGTGAGGTATATAGCACCTTTTCTAGGATGAGTTCACTAACTTAACCAACTGTCCTCATGTTATCAAGAACTGACAGTACTGAAGGAAGAAGTGAAAGCTGCACTGAGGACATTGGCCTGGGGCCATCAATTTGTCGAAACATCTGTGAGGTCCCTTCACTGGGAGGGGTTCTTTAATGACTGGCCCACATGGCACCCTGCAGAAACTACTGCTCACACACACACTGAGATGCGCTCACAACCGCCCACTCCAGGGAAGAACATCCACACCAGTCTGGGTGAAGCCCACACACACAACACAGGGTGGGCTCGCATGTGCGAAGGGTCACAGTGTCCGTGTGGCAGGGACCCGCCTCGTATCTTACGTCTCTGTCAAATATTCCCAGGACCTACAATACAGAGCAGATCTTTTACAACTAATAAAAACACAGTTAAACCTAGATAACTACCATGTTACTCACTTATTTGTAAATTTTGAAACTTAACAAAAAGCTAAGCTAAAATCTATTTATTTACCCTTAAATAGAGAACAAAAAGGACATTTAGTAAAGACGTTCACCCTCTAAATAAGAATTTTCAAGGGCTCTGAAGAATCCATTTACACTTACACAGTAACTGCAGCAACTGATGTCAACAGACTCACGAAACCAAGTCACTCTGATCCGTATCGTTAGTCTAAGCTCAGTGATTCCAAACTACCAGGATTTCATAAACCAATCACCTTTTCTACAGGGCTACCAATGTTTCAACTTTGCCAAGCATGGAAGGAAAGCTGAAGGAAGGAGAGAGACAAAGAAAGGGAGATGCAAAGAGGGAAGGTAAAGATGCACTACCATCTACGAAGACTCTTAATCTCAGAAGAACAATGATTTTTTCTACAAAATACCAGACAAAAAGAAGGCCATAATTTCACAATTTAGGATATTCACTTTGGAAAAAAAAATGTAGTTTTAAGAAAAACATGCTTCATTATACTTATTTTTCTCAGGTCACCACTGTGGGAGACCTCTATTCAAGAACCTCTGCCTATGTTACCACTAACGTCTGAAATAAAACTCACACTACTCTTAAAATAGTTAACTTAAGCCATCGCCTCACTGGCTCACATACACATTTCACTCTGCCTTTCAGCAGAAAATATCTGCATGACGAGCTCATCTCTGTGCTTCGCTTGGCTAGCAGAGTATTCTACAAAACACTCAAAGATGACGGCATCCAGGCCCCCATCAGAGCTCAGTGTGACAGTCCTGGTTGAACCCTAGACAACGTCACTGTCAGAGGAACAAGTGCAGGTTGAGCTCAGGTCTCCCAGCCAGGTCATACACTTCTTTTGAAAGATTTCTGTGTCCCCTACGGAGGTGCTGGTATGTTCTCTTGGTGGCCAATCCTCCTCCCTGGAGGGCAGTTCTGCCACAGCACCTTAAGAGACTTGAGGGACCAACTTCTGAGTCTGCATTTGCTTGTGAGTCTTAGGCATCTCTGGCTATACCTGGGGCATGAGCACAGTCAAATGGTCCTCTCACATCCTGACAATGTCCTCAGTATTCTATCTGGATTGTCTAGCACGCTGTCACCGACATCTTCCAGATTCTTCTCCAAAAGTCAAGGGAAAGGAACTCCCAAGTTCTGCTCCCTTATTTATTTTTTCAGACAACTACAACCATCAGACAGAAAGTAGCTTTTAAACAGAAAAACTGCCCTAAGGTCACATAGTTCCGTCAAAGATCCCCTCAAAACAGAACATTCTGTCATAGAGACTGTTGCCGAGAGAAATCAGAATCTGAAACACACCCTGTCACCTGTCTGGCCACAAATCAATTTTTTTAAAGACTTATGATTCAAGTCCAGCTTTACTATACGATCTGAATCCAGTTTCATAACCTCTTGTGCCTCGATTTTCTCACCTGCTAAAAGGGACCAACAAGCACACTCACCTCGTCGAGCCGTCCTGAGCGCAACTGAGCTGGGTCCCACAAAGGGTTGGTCTCAGTCACCAGGCACCGCTCTCACAAAGACACCACACGGGATGGCTTTAACACAGGAAGCCTGATCACCACTCAGTCCAGTACCCTGGACGTCTGAAGCCAGGGCGCCAGCTCCAGAGGAGGTCCTGCCCTTTCTGGCAGTCTCCCTTTGGTCTGAGAGCACCTTGCGGCAGGAACCTCAGCTCTGATGGGCGCTCTGCTTTCTTGATAGCATGAGGTCTGCAACTCTCTGCTTGCTTCCTTTTTATCTCTTGCAAGATAAAGGGTGGTACAAGGCACACTCCAGGGACACTCCCTTTACACTGGAGCAGGGAAGTGACCTTAGGAAGGCGTCACAGCCCCACCCTCATCCTCTGCAATATAATCCTGTCTATTAGCCACAGGCTGGGATTAGAATTAACAACATACAAAAGTCACAAAATGGAGGGCAATCACAAAACACTGGGAATCACGGCCCAGCCAAACCATTACACACATTTTTGGGGGAGACACAAGTCAATCCATGATGGGGCTGAGAACACTTCCTACACATTTTATTCCCAAACACGCTGTCCAGGGAGAAGAGAAGGAAACATAGAAATGACACAATGGGGCAAACAGAGGCTGGCTCAGTGGGGACCCACAGAGCAAGCCCACCCATCACTCCCCAGAGCCCTTATGCTGGTAGCCTGCACTCAGACCTGATGGGACTACCGACACCACGGAAAACCTGCAAAAACGATGAATCAGAAGGGTCCGGTCCTTTCCTCTTCTCAAAGGAACCAGCTGTTAACCCTGTGCCAACATACCAACACACTGGCTGAAAACCTGAGCTTCCTTCGATCTGGAAAAGGCTGCAACACGGTCCTGTGGTGGTTCAGATCATGGGCCAGCTACACACGGTCATCACTCTCAACGCCTTGGGAACTGTCCAACAGCAGCATCACTCCCACAGTGGGATCTGGTATCAGGCCATCACTCTTATGATGGGATCTGATATCGTGCCATCACTTCTAGGATTGGATCTGCTGTGTCTAATCACTTGGCGGGTTTCACTGGCTGTGCAGCCTCCATCCAACATTGAATGGACATTCTCCCAACGTTTGGGGGCTTCCACTCACTCTAGACCCTGCAGTTGGCTCCTGTCTGTCTGACCTCCAGTTCTTGCAGCCTGAACAAGCAGCTCACCTGTGTGGCACTGACCATCAGTCTTGGAATATGCAGATCTCTGCAGCCCGTAAGCAAGAGCCCTGCTGTCTGATCCGCCAATCCTGAGTTCACCAGCCCCGTGGCTTTGCGAACGAGGAGAAACCTCACCCTACCCCACAGACTTGGGACATTCCAGCCTCTACAACCAAGTTAGCCATTTCCTTGCTACTCTGCTACTGTTGCTAGGAGCCAACAAGTCAACTCTGACTCACAATGAACCCACGTAGCACCAAACGAAGCACTGCCTGGTCCCACACCATGCTCATACAGTTGTCGACGCTTGAGTCTACTGTTGCAACCTCTGTGTCAGTCCACCTCCTTGAGGGTCCTTCTTTTTTCCTGACCCTCTATTTTACCAAGTATGATGTCCTTCTCCACGGACTAAACCCACCTGACAACATCTGCAAAATATATAAAGCGCAGTCTCACCATCCTTGCTCTTCACGAGCCTTTCAGCTGTTCATCTTTCAAGATCTCCTTGTTCATCCCTTTGGCACTCCATGGTACAGTCAGTACTTTCCACCGCAGTTCGAAGATACCCATCATTCTTCCGCCTTCCTTGGTCCTGCTCCAGCTGTCAATGCAGATGATGAGACTGAAAACACCACAGCTTGCGGCAGATGCCCCTTCGTCTTCAAAGTAGCATCTTTGCTTTTCAACACCTTACAAAGGTTTTTGCAGCAGATACACCCAAGGCCTTGCATCTTTCGATTTCCTGACTGCGGCTTCCATGGCTGTTGATTGTAGAACCAAGTAAAATGAAATCCCTGACAACCTCAACCTCTTCCCCGCCCACCACGATGCTGCTTACTGCTCCCACCGTGAGGATGTGTTCTCTTGATGTTGAGCTGCAATGGATACCACAAGGCAGTCTTTGATCTTCATCCGTGTTTCTCTTTCTCTTCAATTTCAGCAAAGTTGTGTCATCTGCATCACACAGGCTGTTTATGAGTCGTCGTCCTATCCTGATACCTCCTTCATCAGTCCAGCTTCTTGGATTATTTGCTCGGCATACAAATCAAACAGTTATGGTCCACAACCCATACCTGTCCTGACTTTAAACCATGCAGCACCCCTTTTTCTGTCCAAGGTACTGCCTCTTGACCTATGTACAAGTTCCTCATGAGCAAACTGAAGGGTTCTGAAGTTCCTATTTTCTGCCATATTATCCATAATTTGTTACAATCCACACAGTTAAGTGCCTTTGCATAGTCAATAAAACACAGGCAACATCCTTCTGATGTTCACTGCTTTTAGCCAGGATTCGCCTGACATCCTTGGGTCCACATCCTCTCCTGAAAGTTATGCATTCCATTTCATTTTCAACAATTCCCAATTTTCCTAGCTATAAAACTCTATAAACACATTTACACACCTTGTTGGTTTTGTTTCTCTAGGGAATCCAACCTAAGACAATGGCCTAGCCAAGCTGACAAATTCTGCAGGGACACAATTCAATCCATAACGTCGGACCCTCTGGTCCCCTCCAAAATTGAGATCCTTGCCACATGTGAAACACTTTCTCCCCATCTCACACCAGAACTCTTACATCAATTCCAAGTGTAAATTCCTTTCATCTGTGAAACTTGGAACACAAGTTACCTGATTCCAGAGAACAAAAGCATAACAGGCCCAAGGGGGACACATCCACCACAACGGAGAAACTAAGTCAAAGAAGGAAGTTGAGGCACCAAATCAGTCAAAAAAGGCAACAAACATCTGAATTAGCCCCCAAGGCTTGAACAAGGACCCTCTGTTCTCTGACAACAGGGAGGCAGCGGCCTCGCCCTCCAAGCCCCTGCTGGCCACAGCCTCCAAATTCTGGGTGGAGGCGCTCTGGCCCCAGGCTTTTACTCTGCCTTCCAGGCCCACTGGGATGCAACTCTGACCGTTCTCATAGACCGACTGACAAGCCTCACGGCCAAAACCAAGCCACAGCGACCCTGTGTTGTTGCCGCTTGGGTAGGGCAGGCCCATCCCCCCCAGCTTTGGGGAACGGATCTGCTACCATCCCCCCAGCAATGACGGACAGCAGGCCCACACTCGGAAACTAAGGTGGTGAACATCTGACTCTCTGAAACCTGGGAAGCCATGACCCCATCTTCTGAGAGCCAGGAAGCCGGGTTTTCATTCTGAGACCCCAGAAGTCACGGCCTCACCTTCTGAGACTCTGAAGGAGGCGTGCTCCCCATGCTCCTGGTCTCTTTCAGCTTCTGTTTATTTGGCCTCTCAGCCTCATGGGGCGGCCTGGCCCCAGCAGCTGAGGTGAGTGTTAGCAAGTTCTTTAGCTCCACCAGTAAGTGCCTAGAGGCACCCACTCTTCCAGGCCACCTCTTCCCTGAAGGTGCCCAGCTCTCTTGCTCTGCGGGTCAGCACCCACACAGTCTTGTACCGGTCTCTTGGTTCCCCTGCCGTGTCTGTGCCATCCCCAGGGTCACAGCTCTCCTCATTTCCTTCTGAGGCCTCACCAGAACTGTCTCTGGTGTCCATTTCCACCAAGTCTCATCAAAGCAACCTAGGCTTTTACTATTAAGTCTTTTAAAACTCTTTCTGCTATACCCTTTACTCAGTTTCAAAAATACTTTCACACTGTAGGTGTCTGTTACAGCCACAAGGGGAGGAACAACTCAGAAGGGGGGGCGACAACAGTGGCACAACTCCAAGACTGTCATCAGGGTCACTGATTGTATGCACAGAAGCTGCTGAACTGGCGTGTGTTCTGCTGTGTGTAATCTTAACATCAACCACAAAGTGCTTAGCTCATCACGCATATCAGAACATACCCAACGCCTGGCTGAACTGTCACAGGAACGCCTGTTAGGAGCACCGGAACTGGGGGAGGAGGCCTGCTGGGGCAGCAGTCAGCAGCCACAGCAGGCTATGGTACCCTCCCCAAGGTCAGCAGTGAGAATCCACCAGCAGCTCCTTGGGAACCCAGCGGGGCAGTTCTACTTCATCCTATGTGACTGCTGTCAGTCAGAATCAAGTCGGCGGCAACGGGTTTTCTGTATACTGCTAGAGACAGAGCTCTCCTCCCTTTTTCTGCTCCTCATCACCCTGAATGGCAACTGTGACAGGGTGCGCGCCCCAGGTCACCAATTCCCTACGAGCGAGATGGGGCACGCGGCTTGCCACCAGGCACAACTGTTCTCGTGCTATCTGCATTACCCTTGCCTTTGGAGAACCCAAGTGAGCTGCCAGCAGACACACACACAGCACCTCAGAAGCAGATACAAGATGGTAAAACAGTAACCAAAATAAAAAACACAGAGAAACTAATTAATCCCACTAAACTGCACACTTACAATGGTGGAAATGGAAAACTTGATTACATATACATTTTAACACAATTTGAAAACAATACACACTGAAAGATGGAAGCCCACATGCGTTCCTCAAAAATTTAAACTCTTTGCTGTCACTCGTCTTTAAACTTATGCCCGGGTAACATATGTGCACAAGTTACATCAAGAAGTACAAAGAGAAAAAGAAAATTATATTACCTTCTGTGGCAGCTTGTTGTTTAAAGGTTGTATTCAATCAGAACATGAAAACATTTGGGTTTTTTTTTTCTTGGAGTATGTGCAACTTTTACAAAATATTTTTCATTCAGTGGAAGATTTCTATGTTATCTTTCTACCTGGAAATTAAGAGGAAAAACAATTTAAGTTCTACCTCTGTAAAGTTAACTTACCAAAAAGCCAGGCAATGGCAAAGGCAAACAGCCAGACAGGAAGCATAATCATTCACCTAGAGCCTCTGGCTGGTGCAAACAATTCCTACGCTCACTGCCACCCAAAGCTGGGTGGTTGGAGGAGTCACCATGAGTTGGAAGACTCAAAGGCAAATGGTTTGGCTTTTGGTAATCATTTTACAGAAATCAGTTGCCTTATCATTCAAATTACCACAAAAGTTTCTTATTGAAGAACTCATAAAAATTCCCTTGCCTGTGCCTATTCTAAAGAGGTTTATACCCACTCTGTATCTGACTGATGAGCTCGGTGGCTGGAATCACACTAAAGCACGTAACAGTAGGAGAAGGGGTTGTACAAAGCCGCCTGCAATTTCCTAACTCCACACTCCCACCACCTAAAAACCCTGGGTCACACCCGCCCTCCACTCAGAGACTGGGTGGCTTACAGCTGACACGTCACCAACTGCTGGGAGGCTTAGTGGCTCATGGCTAACACGTCACAACTCCTCAGAGAGCGGGTGGCTCACGGCTGACGCATCACAACTCCTCGGAGACCGAGTGGCTCATGGGTGACACGTCACAACTTCCTGGAGGAACACTCTCAACATCTTCCAGCTGTGGCCTCCGACTCCTCACCTGCTGCTATGAGCCGATTCCTACAGCTTGGAGGAAAAGCGCCCTGCAGAGTTTCCAAGGAGCACCTGGCAGACTTGAACTGCCAACACCACTTCCAAATAAAGTGGCTTGTGTGTCTCTCTCTTACGCTGTTGAAGTTTTATGTACGTTTACATACTCTGGTGATTATCCTTTTGTCGGATACACAGTTTCTGAAGTTATTCTCCCAGTTGGTAGTTTATCTGTTCAATTTTTGGTAAACCCTTTTGATAAAAAAAAGTTTTAAATTTGCAAGGGATCTCATTTACTCAATCTTTGGCAATATCAAGAATCTTACAATGTACTTTCTGAATGGAAACAGATTTGTGCAGTGTGTTGCCTAAAAGCGTGCCTGGCCTCTACCCCACAGCCTCCCCTCTCCAACCACACAGGGATGGCGCGGTGTGGCCTGGAGTTCTGACCCACACTCACAGCACACAGCCTGAAGCGCTGCCTCGACCCTCACAGGGCACACAGAGGGCCTGAGGATGGCCAACACGAGCTCCGCACGTCTGACACTGAAGGACCAGAGGAACGGACTTCACCACTGAGAGTGACAAGGACGAAGCCCTTCACAAAGAAACGGGAACGAGGAACGCTGACAAAGGAACACTGTCAGCCCAGGGGTGCTGTGGGCCAGCCTCCACTCTCCAGGAGCCCAGGGCTGCGAGACACAGCCCCCATGCCCAGCCCCACAGCGGCCTTCAGGCAAGTCACAAATTCTGCCTGAGCCTCAGTTTACTCATCTGGAACAGTCAAGCCATAACTATTTCTGAGCACTCACTTTGTGCCAGGAACCAGGCCTGGCACCTGATGACCCCTATGAAGGAACAAGAGTGGGTCCCTGTGCCCAGGAGAGTGTGTGGGAGACGAGGGCCCGCATGAGAACAAACCCCACAGTGGGCAGCGGGCTCGAGGGCCCTCGTCCCAAGAGCAGCTGCTTGTGACACCCCCGGGGCTCCAGGCACCCAGGCAGTGACCGCCCGTCCAGCAGCCGCAGGGGCAGGAGGCCCTCCCGCAGTCTCAGGAACGATTTAGAAAGACAGCCTGGCCAACCGGTCCTCCGTGACAGCGCTCTCCTGGCGGCCAGCGACACCTGAAGTGAGACTCAGCGTGAAAGTGACAACGACCACGCCCCAGCTAGTCAGGGACGGGCACAGACACCACAGGACCCTCGGGCCCAGCCCCACTCCTCCCCCCACCCCCGAGCCAAACACAGGTCCCAGCCAGTCGGAGCACCCCTCTGGGCAGGGAAGTAGCAGGCAGGGTGGACCAAGGCACGCCCCAGCTACAGAGGCCTCGCCCTAGGGCAGACCAGCTAAGCCACCAGCCAGCTGTGTCACCTAGGGCAAGTGCCCAGTGTCTGTGGGGGGGGGGGTGGGCGAGCCTGGCGCAGAGCTGTCACTGCCACTAAATGCTTCCTGGGGTCTCATAGGAAAGGGACCTGTAGCAGGGAACCAGAGACATCCCACAGCAAAGACGCAGTCGTGGTCCCACACCTGTCACAGCAGGTGGAATGACAGACAAGGTCCACACATCAAATCGGTTCTCAACACTGGACTCCCCTGGGAAAGTCAGTGACAAAATCAGGGGGTGCTCCCACAGCTGGACCAGGCACATGTCACACAGCAGAGAACAGCACCACACGCCCAGGGAAGCCACGAGGCTGTACACACGAGCTCAAGTCCAAACAAGCAGAGGCAGGCAGGAGCTCTCCCACCACCGCAGAGACTGGCCCACCCAAAGCCCACCCACAGGTGTCGACCTGTGGCGGAACGGCCCCTCCATGTGGCCTCTGCCCTGGTGCGCTGGAAAAGCAGCGTGACGGCTTCCCTAAGTCCTGAGGAGCGCACTCTGCCCTAGTTTCTGACCCCAGACGGTTTGTTACTTTTGTCCTGTTGACTGATACTTCTTGGGAAAGCTGTCCACAGTGTGACGGTCTGATGCTTTCGGCGTGGCCTTGGGCTACGGCCGGCCCTGTGGTTGGTACGCCCCACACAGGGACTGGTCAGCAGACCACACAAATGAAGCACATGTGGCCTCCTGCGTCGATGGCAGAGAAGACTGGTAAAGCCACAGCCCTGACGGGACGCTGTACCCCGAGACGGAGAGGAACCGTGCAGCCGCAGCCAAACGCAAGGGGTTTCTGAGACTGACAGAGGCAGGAAGAAAAAGAGTAAGAAAACTCCGGAAGCAGCCATCACAGGGGTCAAGGGCTGTAATGCTTAAGACAGGCAGCAACACAGACAAGGCCCAGCTGCAGAGCCAGCAGTGACAAGTCCAAAGAGGTCTTGCAGCAAATGTGGTAGTCACAGACGGCAGGGCTAGGAGGAGGCCGACAGGAGACCTGTCCTCAGGGGCTGAGATGAGGCCTACCAGGCAGACAGGAGCTGAGAGAGCAGTCCTGCAGGGAGGAAGGGAGGCTCGGCCCACGTGCTCCGTGAGCCTGCCCCCGAGAGGCAGCCGGCAGATCCTGATCCCTGGCTGCACCCTGCTACTTGCTCAATAAACCACCTAACCAAAGAGTTCTATGTGTCCACTGCAACAAATTACTGAACTCACAGTTAAAGGGTGCTGTGGGAGGGACATCGAGTGTCCAAACTGGTAAGAAGGTCGGAGGGCGGAGGGGTGTGTGTGTGTGCCTAACCCCTACCTCAAGGTAAGAAGGCCAGAGGGCGGAGGTGCGTGTGTGTTTGTGTGTGTGTGTCTAACCTCTACCTCGTGCTACTTCAGGTTGACCCTGGTCACCGTCACCCCAAAGGGAGACAGCTCCTAAGACTACTGTTATCACTACCACTGCCATTTCACGCAAGCCCAGCCAGACGTAAAGGAGAGGCCTGTGTCACTGCACACCCTCAATCTCCACTTGACTCCCAGATGCTCGCCCTGTGGAGGAGGGAAAAGGAGCCACCCAAGGTGACACAGGAGTGTCCAGGTGCACATGGGGCCACAGGAGGCACCACAGGGCTGGGCTGTCCAGAGGGCCTCCAGGAGGGGGGCTTGACAGGGTACCGAGCAGGTCTCCTGGGGCTGACACAAAGCACTGAGGAAGGAAAATCAGGGTTCAAAACACAGCATCTGACAGATTTCTGTTAGGTGATGGAAACTTTCCAGATTACTGAGGAAGGCTGCACAACCTTCTGAGTGTACTGAGAACCACTGAAGTGCACACCTGAGAGGGCAGATTCCACGGCACTGGAGATACATCTCAGTCTTAGAGACAGAAAACACCTGGAGATGTCCGTGGGCTGACAGACAGAAGGGAAGCCCCGGAAGACAAGCTCCTGACAGGTTAGGGCTCAGCAGCAGCCCAGAGAGAGGACGAAACACACCCAGCCATGCCCGAGCCGTGCCCCTGTCCAGCACAGCAGACACAGCACACGACTCCTCCCGGGCCAGCAGCGGGGAGACTGGCCTCCGCAGGGGCAGCCGTTCCCCAGGCCCACCCACCAGCCCTCTACCGCTACCCTGAGCAGGAGTCCAGGGGCTGGTGTTCCCACACTTCCTCCTCCTCTCTAAGCTGGTGTGAGGACGGAGAAGAACGCACACACCTGCAACCTGCTGGTACATGGGGGTGCACAGCGCACACCAGCGGCCACGACGGCAACTTGCCAAAAGACATGGCACCTTGTTTAACCGTGCGGCAGCACAGTGGCTGAAAGCGCAATGCCAAGTTCACACATGTGGTCCACAGCTCAGCTCCACACGTGCGGACCCGAATTCGTTTTCTTAAACTCTGTGTCTCTTTTCTGATAAAAGTGCTCACCTCAAACAGCAGTGTGACCATTAGACAAGATCACCTGTATCCAGCGTCTGACAAACGCATGGTGGACAGTGAGCGGCCAGGAAATGCAAGCCCTCGTCATCGCAGGTTAGAGAGGAGAGGTTGCTGGTTGGAGAAGGCTTCCCTGAGGGAACCCGGCCTGAGTTTTATTCATTTTAAACCAATCACCGCAAACTTCCAGTGAACATCCAACACATCCCAACAACCCTACTGCGTCTCTCTAGCACGCTGGCTTCCCCTCCTGAGACCCTGAGGACACCTTAAACTGGCCTCACCCCTCAGCTGGCCTGGACTGGCTGCAGCCAGCAGAGGATGGCAGAGGCACACCGTGCAGCTCAGAGCTGGACTTTGGGAGGCCTGCAGTTCCTACTCTTGTCCACTCAGAATCCTGCGGCATGTGAAGAAACCCAGGCCAGCTGCCTCCTTGAGAAAAGCAGACCACACAAAGGGAGGAGCCTACGCGTCCAGCAAAAGCCCCAGTCTTAAGAGAAGGCCAAGACGACAACCTGGGGAAACAGGGACCAGCCGTCCCAGCTGAGCTCAGCTCAGACTGCCAATGCACAGACCCGGCGGCAAGGGAGTCACAGGAACCGTCTGTCAGGCTGCAAGGGAGGCCTCCAGGACGGCCACCTCACCTCTCCTACTTCCCCAGCACTCCACCATCCTCAGCTCTTAATTCACAGGAAGAACAAAAAGCCTCAAAGGCCAACTCCCCACCTTCCTTCCATCATACCACGTGCAATCTAGCACAGGGAAGAACGGGAGAGACGGATTCTGAAAGGACACATGGAATTCTGGAAGGTGTGAGGCGTCTTCACACACAAGTGTCGTGCTAAGCCCACAGTTGCACACATATGTCAAAACCTACCACACACTGGAGGCTGGATCAATCTTACAAACTACTGCCCTGAGATTACCTCTAAACCGGAAACCAAACACCTTTCCTGAAGACACCTTAAAACAAAAACTCAGTTTAACTTCACTAGCCACCATCCCCAGGAGTCTGTCAGTTGGCCCTAGAATAGGGCCTTGCACGTCGCTGTGACCCTGGAAGCTCTGTCACCAACTCTCAAATACCAGCACGGGTACCCAAGGCAGACCGATGTCAGCAGGGCTTCCAGAATGAGACAGACTAGGAGACGGCCCTGGACATCTCCCTCTGAAGAGAATCTGCCGGTGGAAACCTTGGGAACAGCAACAGGGCACCGCCAGGTATGGAGCCCAGGAGACAAGCCCTCGGATTGGAGGGCACTCGACAGACACCTGAGGAAGAGCTGCCTCCCCGGGGTGGAGCCCACCTTCCCGATGTGGATGGAGTCAAGATTCTGTGACCTTCATGTGCTGATGGGGCACAACTCAGAAGCAGCAGCAGCTGGAGACAACCATTAATCAGCGAAATATACGAAGTACGAAACTCGGAAAAATTGGAAATCATCAGAAATAAAATGGAGCACATAAACATCGGTATCCTGGGCCTTACTAAGCTGAAATGGATGGGCACCGGCCGTTCTGAGTCAACAGTCACACGGTGTCCTGTGCCAGGAATGACAACCTGAAGAGGCAAGGCCCTGCACTCATGGTCAACATCTGCGTGGAAGTGCCACGCCACTGCCAGCGACGGGATACCATCTTTACCCCTACAAGGAAGGCCAGTTAGCACCACCACTACTGCTCAAGTTCATGCACCAATCACTATGGACAAAGATGAAGAGACTGAAGACTTTTATTAACTTCTGCAGTCTGAAACTGATCAAACACACAACTGGGTTCCACTGATAAGTACTAGTGATTGGAACACAAAAGGTGAACACAAAGAAGGATCAGCAGTAGGAAACTTATGTCTTGGTGACAGAAATGAGGTCAGTGATCACATGGCAAAATTCTGTAAGACCTCAGACTTCACCTCAAGTACCCTTTTCCACCAACATAAACGGTGATAATGCATGTGGGCCTCCCTAGATGGAACACACAGGAATCACACTGACTACGTTTGTGAAAGAGGATAAAAGAAAAGCTCAATGTCATCTGCCAGAACAAGGCCAGAGGCCCACTGCAGAAAAGACCGTCAACTGCTCATATGCAAGTTCAAGGTGAAACCAAAAAATCAGAAGAAGTTGATAACAGCCAAAGGACAGCCTTGAGCACATCCCATCTGAATTCTGACTATTTCAAGAACAGATTTAACGCAGACAACGCTTATAACTGAAGACCAGACAAGCTGCGGAAGGACATCATCCACAAGGAAGCAACAGTTCATCAAAAGACAGGAAGGAAAAAAAAGACCAAAATAGATGTCAGAAGAGACTGAAACTTACTCTTGAACGTCAAGTAGCTAAAGCAAGAGAGGATGAAGTAAAAGCGACACACAGAAGATTTCAAAGGGCAGCTTGAGAAGACAAGATATTACAGTAACATCTGCAAAGATCTGGAGTTAGAAAACCAAAGGGAAGAACACGCTCTACGTTTCTCAAGCTGAAAGAACAGAAGAAAAAATTCAAGCCTCGAGATGCAATACTGAAGGATTCAACAGGGGAAAATATTAAACAAAGCAAGAAGCATCTAAAGAAGGTGGAAGGAAAACACAGTGCCGCTATACCAAAAAGAATCAGTCAACATTCTGCAAAAAACAGCAAGACCCTCAACGAGACAGACGGACACAGCGGCTGCCGGGGGGGCTTTCGCACAGTGACTGGGAGGGCAGCGCAGACCCAGGCAGAGTTCTGCTCTGCTGTCCACAGGGTCACTAGGAGTCGGGGACTGACAACAGCCACCAGGGACCCAGTCAAAAAGGACCCGCCTTTAGCTTTATGCCCTTTTAAGAACCATTTAGATGGGGTCCCACCAACAACAGCAACTCGAAAGTCTACAGTGGAGCCTTTGGGGGTGGAGGAGTTCTGGGGAAACACAGCTCAGATGCCTGCAGCACTCAGGAAGGGAACCCGTGCTGCTCAACTGCACAGGCAGAAACTGCGGACCCGGTTACGTCTTGCTGTATGTTTCATCAACAACAAAGGAAATTTTTTAATTTATCAAATTGCACATGTCACTGTATTCCAACGAAGCTGCTGATAAACCTTTTTTTTAAAAGACAGATCATAATCCTAAACAAAAAAGTAACACTATAAAGGTTTTAACACAAAACACCTGTCAGTGTCTTCACAATCCTGGTGCAGACAAAATTTTCTTAGGACATACATACACTAACCATCAAAGAAAAACACTGATAAATTTGGACTTCACCAAAACTGAAAATTTCTGCTCATCAAAAGGGACAATTAAGAAATGAATACGGCCCTAATGCTGCCCTTGCACATAAATCGTACGAAGGTCCACTCTTCAGACACAAATGCATTGGACTTGGCAATGCAGAGTGACCACATGTTGGATGCACTTTATGGTTCTGTGCATCTATAGGATGTCATCCTGCTGACCTCTGGCTGGAGGAAGGAGAGTGGGTGGAGAGGAGGGGAAAGGAGACTGTTGGGAAGATGAGACACGTATGGAGCAGAGAGGAATAGTGTGCTGTCACCGGGCAGGGAAAGCAGTGGAAGCTGCATATAGGTGGGCATGCAAATTCATACGGGAATGTACATTTTCACTCAGTCATAATAAAAAAAGAAAGAAAAAAACGAACAGGAAACAACAGAAACAACCCCATCAAAAATTAAACAAAGGACTTGAATAGACATGTCACCAAAGAAAATACAAATGACCAATAAACACAGGAACAGATGTTCAGTGACATGTTATTAGTGAATGTGAATCCAAACCACAGGGTGATATCCCTTCATGTCCGCGAAGGTCAGTCACTGATAAAACCGAAAACGAGCATGACCAGGACGTGGAGACATAAGAGACACTGCAGGATCCCACTTGTGCGGAGGCCCGCCATTCCACACAGGTCATTGTAGACAAAGTCACAGGCTTCTGTAGGTGACAGGCCGAGACATCTCACCTGTAATATGTTTTTTGGCCTATTACCCCTGATGGTGGTTTGCTTCTTAATTAAATTCTCCTAAAAAGATATCCTCTCCTGACATGAGGATCAAGGAGGTGCCTTCTAAGAGGGGCTTCAACCCCTCGGTTTATGAGACTATATTGGGACAATCTGACCAAGAACTTCTGAGAAATAGAGATCAGAGAAATGGATTTCAATGCAGCATGCCTGACAGCACTGAGGCCTGCCCGGCTTCACTGGCTTCTCCCTAATTGTATTCCCCCCTCCCTTTTCTTCACATACACAGGTTTGCAAGCTAACCCTTAAGAAGCTCTCAAGGACAATTCTGCACATAGCCATTAAAACTACACAAGAATAAATAAACTTCTAGGTTCTTTATAGTTGGTATGGAAAACTGATAAACACTAAAGAAACATCTTTCTTAGTGCAGCTGGCTTAATTAGAGAATGGCAGGTGCTTACTATCTGCACAGGAAGATATAAATAAGAACTTAGAGAAACAAAGGGAAACAGCCAAATGGTTAGGCCTTGAGAAGTTTACTCCTCTGTGCCTTCCACTTCGAGGTACAAATAAAACCATTAATTGTGTTCCTGACATTTTATCACCACTGGACACCTGGCTTAGACAATTATTCAAAAAAGGCCTTGACAATTAATTAGAAGTAGAAGACCACGAGGGGTCCCTTTCTTGTTAGCCAATAATGATGGGTCAGTTTCTTGTTAACCAATAGTTTGTATTATAAAGAAAATAGGGTGACCAACTACGTCACCTCACCTATAAAAAATAAGACGACAGCTCTCGACACCAGCAACAGAAGAAGATCTCTTGCTCTCTGGGTCGGGCTGCCTTAAACCAGAAAATTCTTTCCTGTCTCCTTTGTTCATTTCCCGCTGTGTCTTCCCTCCCTCCGTGCGGGACCCTACAAACTGTTGGGACCGGCTCCCGGCACACTTGGATCAAATAGTTCAAGTCTGGCAAATGCAGAGACCCAAGATGACTGGTTACGAGGGAAGGACAGGAGGAGGAAGGGAAAATCCCTGCTCAACGGGCACTCAGAGTGGTGACAACATGGCCACGGAGAAATGACTAAAATGGCAGAGTTTTGCTACGCACGCGTTTACCACCACCAGCACTACAGCAAACTTCATGGTTAAACATCCAGTGGAAACTGTGGTGGCGCACTGGTTAAGTGTCACATCTGCTAACCCGAAAGTCGGCAGTTCAGATCCGCCAGGCTCTCCCTGGAAACTCTATGGAGCAGTCCTACTCTGTCCTACGGCAGTGGGTTTTGGGAGGGGTGTTAAGTATCAACTGTTTTATTTATATACACACGGCAACAGAAAAATTAATAGGAAAAAAACGCTCTTCCACCTCTTCCCTATGTATCCACCTACCTGTCCACTCACACACACTCACACACACACACACTCTCCACATGCTCATCTGTTAACAAACTCCCTCTGCAAGGACACAAAACAGAACAGCAGCGCTCGTCTCTCATGCAGAGGAAGTGAGCGGCTCAGCCACAACCGGAGAGCAAGGCGGATGTCTCCCTACACACCCTTACGCCTTCAAGGGGGAGCGGTGATCCTGGTGAATGCCATATGAGTGAACCAAACCCAGGCACAGCCACACTCCTCGCCATCAAGTCAATTCCGACTCTCAGTGACCCTCCACAACAGAGCACCTCTGCCCTGCAGTTCCCACGGCTGTGACCTTCCGGGAAGCTGGCCGCCACGTCTTTCTCCTGTGGGGCAACTGGTTAAGTTCAAACCAATGGCCTTCTGCTTAGCAGCTGAGTGCTTAACTGCTGCATCACCACGGCTACTCTAAATGAAACAAAACCCACAGCAAATACACACACACAAAAAAAAACTATTCCCAAGCTGAGTGGCCGTTTGCCTGTGACCTGACTTCTGCTCTGGGCTCTGGACACTTCTGTAAGATCCCTTCTCTCCAATGACGGGTGGAGTCCTCCTGGGCCTGCCTCCAGCCAGCCTATGCTAACTTCTCCACACCCTGCCAACCACCCCAACTCAGCTTCCCCTTTCAGTAAGTAGCCCACTGTCCACCTTTTGTTCTGTCCCTCGTACCCCTCTCACCTCTCAGCAAGACCCATCAGCTCGGCCTCTGAACGCTCCCCTGCATTGACCACCAAGGTAAACCACTGAAACGACAACACCTACCATCCACCTGCCAATATTCACCCGGTCAGGGCAATCCCCAGCTCACTCACCAGCCAGGTGTCCCCGCACCCCGATTCAGACTCAGGGCCCCATTCTCACCGAGCCTGAGAGCAACAGCAGGATTTGAAGGCCATCTTGCCCTCACCCTGGCCACACCAGTCTTACTGAGGTTCCTGCAGCCTGTTCCCACCTCATGGCCTTTGCACGTGCTTTCTCCCCAGTCTGGAAGGCTCCATCATCCTATTCTTGTCACGGCTAGCTCCTTATGACCAGTCAGCACCTGGCTGACATGTCCCCTCCTCAAGTCCCAGCAGCTGGCAGAGCACCTGGCACAGCAGGAGCTGACTGCGTGTTTTTGGTGAGGACGAATCCTCTCCCAGAGTCCAGATCTACCATGTCGATGGGACATGGCGAAGTCAACAGGGAAGTCCACTGTCTAAAGAGACATCAACAAGAGATCACCAGCTAGGAGGATGCACAGTGCTGGCCACCTGAAGCCAAGGGCACAACAGAGGTGGCCATCGAGAGGCGACAGGTGGGGTCCAAGAATGGTAGCCTGGAGACAGGCGCAGGGTCAAGGTGAGTGGGCACAGTGACAAACGGGGGTGCAGGGAGGGGCAGTGACTAAGCAGAGTGACAGACTGGGTGAGCCGGTGGTGACAGCTGCAAGCTGACAGAGGCAAGCAGAGAGAGGTCAGCAACAAGCAGGGGACGAAGCAGGCCAGGCTGTGCAGACACAGGCTACAAGAGCACCGCCGGCAGGGGGGTGCACGTGGACTGTGAGAGGTGGCGGACACAGAGGGGTCAGTGAGGTGCTGGGGTGACCCACACACTGGGTGGGACCAGGCAAACGAGGCACAGCAGACCTGTGAGGTTTGGGGTTCTGTGTCTCTCAGGGGTAGGCCACAGTCCCCAGTGTCGCATGGTTGCCTTCTGCTCTGTGCCTTGGGGACACCGCCCTCGGTGTGCCTAGGAGGCAGGACTGGTGTAAGGTGTGTTGGGTAGCAGCCCTGGTGCAGCTCTTGGCATCAGGAGCCCAGATCCAGCTCGGGAACCCTCGCCCCTGGTTCTGGGGACCTGAGCCACAGGCCTGCCATCAGACCTACTGATTCTGGGGTCTGCCGGCCTCCACAGCCCCGCGCCCACGAGAGTCCAGGGAAGCCGACACCCGCAGGTCCTGCGAGGCCCAACGCGCCAGCCGGTCCCGTCCCCGACAGGGTCCCAGAGAGGCGGGAGGCTGCTGAGAGGAAGAGGAGGAGCTGATGTCAGAGGGGACGGGCGGGTGGGACAGTGTGGAGAAGCTGGGACGTCTGGGACAGCTTCCTGCTGTGCCTCCCAGGAACCAGCTTCCTGCGGATCCTTAGGAAGGAAGTTGTTCATTTAACAGGAAGCAAAGGTGACAAGAAAGACGGGGCTGGAAGGCGGCACAGGACAGGAGTGACTGGTGACAGCCTGGAAGAAGAGTAACGGAGGCATTCGGGGACGCCGGGAAAGGGGGGCAAGGTGGCGACTGGGCGAGGGGAGCGACGACAGGGACACTGAGAGACGGGCGGGCGCTGGGGAGGCGTGTCACGCACCGGCTGGCAGGACGCCGACGCGGTTCCCTAACAAGGAAGCCGGACCCCGGCAGGGAGACCGCGGGGGAGCTGAGGCACTGAGGGGCGCGCTCAGAAACGGGGACGGCAGCCCTGCGGAGGAAGAGAGGCGGGCTGGGGCACCGCCGGGGGGCGCCCTCAGGCGAGCGGTGGGCAGGGGGCACTGAGAGACGGGGGCGCGGGTGGGCGGCACCGACGGGGGACGCTGAGGTCGCGGGGCGTGGACAGGCGCGCGCTGACGAGCGCTCAGCGACGCGGGGCAGCGGGAGCTGGAGGGCAGCGACACGCAGGGCCGCCGGCGCCAGGACACCGACGGGCGGGGGCGCTGACGCGGGGGCGCCCACGGAGAGCGACCCCGACGCGCTGACGGGGCCCGGCAGCGGGTGGGGACTCGGGCGCGAGCCCCGCCCCCCGCCGCCCGCAGGCCCCAGGGCGCGGCGCGGCGGCCGCTCTCACCTGCTGCGGCGGGCCGGGCGCCTCGGCGGCTCCTCCGAGGCCTGGGCGCGGCCGGGGCGCTGGCGGAGACGAACCCCGGGCGACCTCGGGCGGGCCGCACGCACATGGGCCCGGCCGCGCGGGGCGCCCACGGACACGGCGCGCCCGGCCGGCGGCTCGCGACCGCCTCGGGACCGGCTGGGGCCGCGGGCGGCGCTCGGCACCTCCAAGATGGCGGCGGCGGCGGCGGCGGCGGCGGGCGCGCTCGCGCCGGGGGCGGGGCCTGCGGCCGGGGCCGCGCCCGCGGGGGGCCGGGGGCGGGACCTGCGGCCGGGGCCGCGCCCGCTGGGGGCGGGGCGGGGCGCTCGCTCCGCCCACTCAGCCCGGGCGCCCCCCCGCGGGGTCGGAGCACAAGGTCGCCGAGCAGCTCTGGGCAGCAGGAGCACGACCGCGCGTGGACGGGCCAGAAAGCGGACCCTGAGCGCTCCGAGCTCCCCGAGAGAAAGACACCCGTGACCGCGGGCCCCGAGCACTTTGGGCTGGGTGCAGCTTTCTGCTTTTCCGTTGCCCACTGAAGCACTGGCTACAATTTGTTGTACAAACGTCGTTTATTCTTCTTAAACATAATATAATGCAAAACCTGCGGCCAGTTGAGCCCATTCTGGCTTACGGCGACGCTACAGGGCTGAACAGCACTGCCCCGTCGGATTCCCGAAGAGCGGCCGGCAGATTTAAACGCTCTCTCACAGAGCGGTAACTCCTTTTCTAAGGCGCCGAGGGGCAGAACCGCGCTTCCGGTGGTCCTGTTGTCAGGTTGCGCGCCTGGGGCTGCAGGTACAAGGGCAGCACCCACACCAGTTGCTCTTCACAGACACCAGCCCCCAAGGTTACAGTCACAGCAGGCCAAACGCAGCCCCCACGACTGAAAACTTGTCTGACCTCCAGTCTGAATGCTGACTGCTGGGTGTCCAAAACACTCTGCAAGTTCACTTCAGTCATTCATCACTCCAGCCAGGTACATCTGTGCTACCCTTGTGTCATGGTTTGAATTGTGTCCCACCAAAAATGTGTGCAGCCATGTGGCTGGGATATGGTTCCCAGTATCTTGGAAATGTCCTCCATTGTGTGGTTTTGCTAACCTGTAGGTTAAAGGATTAGGGTGGGGCTGTGAATTCCTGCTGTGGGGGAAGTTTCCCAGGAGTATGGCTTGCCCCACCCTTAATACTTTTAGCTTGCAAGGAATAAAAGGAAAAAGAACCAAGGACAATTTGAGAACCTCGCTACCATCAAGCAAGCAGCACCGGGAGCAGAGCGTGTCGTTCAGACCAGAGGTTCTTGCGTTAGGACGCTCCCTGGACAAAGACTGATGCAATACTGGACTTTCCTCCAGAGCCGTCAAGGGGAAAGTCTTTCCCTGGAGCGGACACCCTGAATATGGACTTGCAGCCTACCGGACTGTGTAAGAATAAATCTTTCTTTGTTAAAGCCATCCACTCTGTGGTATTTCTGTTAGAGCAGCCTTAGCTGACTAAAACACCTTGAAAACATAGACTAGGTAGAGGGGGTCACCTTGTAGCAGGAAAAAGGTAAGTTCAGCCAGCAGAGCAGAAAACACCTCAGACACCACTTTGTCTAAAGAGGAAGGGAATTTATTAGCCCAGCGGTGCAGCAGATGGACTCAAATCCCAAATGGCCACACACCTGTTTCCGTCATCAAGCATTCTTAGGTATACATTTATTCAAGAAAGCAAACAAAGGAATTTCTATACAGTTTTCTAGTTGGCATCTACAGGTATACAGGTTTTCATATTGCATTTCTATTGGCACACCACACTTAAAGAAGCAAAAGATAGGCAGTTAACATTATGTTACAGGAGAGAAGTGCCTCGTTCCTTAGAAGCTGGTCTTAGCTCAAGAAACTTTGTGAGGGGAGCAGGTGCCGGAGAGAGGCGTCTGAGCATCTGGGCTTCTGGAATTTTAAGTGCTATCTTCTTAAAAGCTTTTCTCCTTCTCTTGGCCCAGGAAGAGGACTATGCTCCTGTTCCCTTCGGGGGGAGGGTTGGCTTATCTGGTGGAAAACTAACCCCATGGGGGCAGCTAGGCATCTCCTGAGCACCCGAGCACCTGGCATTCTACGGCCAGAACAGGAATTAATGGCAGTCAGTCCCCTTGTGTGTCATGCAGAGGTCCTTCCTCCCATCCTGCTTCCTAACTGCACTGGGGTGCTGAGCAGGTGGTCACCTGGTACTGCTCTCCTCAGTCCCCCAGGCTGTTCCACAGCACCCATTTGACATGTGTCAGAATTGTTAATCACACTCGCCTTCAGTCTTAGAAGAAATAGAACCAGATTTCTCTTTAGAAGCAAGGATGGCAAGATTTTATGTTGCGTGCTTTGAACCCATCCTCAGGAAAGACCAATGGCTAGGAAAGGACACTGTGTGTCGTAGCAGATCAGCAGAAATGCAGGAAACCCTCCATGAGATGGAGCCACACTCACACAACAGCCACAAGGATGGGCTCAAACATGCCACACTCATAAAGATGTCACAGGACCAGGCTCTTCCTGTGACACATAAGGTCACTGCAGGTCAGAACTGACTCACTGGCCACTAACACAACATCAGGTCTCTAAAATGAGAATTTTCAGGTTTCATGTTTCAGCATGAACTGTGGGAAAATGTTGGAAAAAGAAAGACAAACTCAAATATCTATGCACTCCGTCAGTCACCGAGTGAGTTCCTCTCGGCTCCAGATCCAGCAGTCTCTTTGCCTGTTCCCTGAAAATGGATCCGAGCACCTCAAATACTTCCCCTCTGCCAGCGGCCATTATGACAAGCGGTGTCAGTAGAGGGCACTAGGGAGAAATTGCACGAGGAAAGGTTTGTGCCTGGATCCCACTTGGCAGCTCCTACCCTCAAGCTTCCCAGCTCCCAGGCACCTTGCTCCTGCAGACAGCTTCTCCAGCACCAGCTCCTACAGTTCACAGCGGCCAGTAGCACCCAGCGGTCTGTAGCACCCAGCTGTGCCACCAATATTTCAAATACCATCAGGGTCAGCCGTGGTGGACAGGTTCCAGCAGGGCCTCCAGACTAAGCCTAGGAAGAACCACCTGGTCTATGTCTTTGAAAAGTGTCCAGTGAAACAGATAATCACCAAGGATGACTACGGCACGGGAAAGAGAAGCCAGAAAACAGAAAGACCCATGTGAATGGGTGACTATGACCAGAAGAACCAGATGGAACCCAACCAGCACCAATGACAACTGTGATGGGGCTCACAATGTTGAGTTCCAGTGGCAACATGAGAAAAAAAAGGAGTGCACCCTGAGAACTTCACTAAAAGAACGCAACTGATGGTCCAAAGGCCTAGGGGTTTGTTTGAGTCAGCTAGGGCTGCTCTAGCAGAAATACCACAGAGTGGGTGGCTTTAACAAAGGAAGGTTTATTCTGCAATAGTCTGGTAGGCCGCAAGTCCATATTCAGGGTATCCGCTCCAGGGAAGGCTTTCCCCCTTGCCGGCACTGGAGGAAAGTCCGGGATTGCATCAGTCTTTGTCCAGGGAGCGTCTTGGCGCAGGAACCTCCGGTCTGAAGGATGCGCTCTTCTCCCGGTGCTGCTTTCTTGATGGTGCGAGGTTCCCAATTCTCAGCCAGCTTCTCTGTCCTTTCATCTCTCATAGAATGAAAGGATTAAGGGTGGGGCAAGCCATACTCCAGGGAAACTCCCTTTACAGTGAAGCAGGGAGGTAATCTTATAAAGGGATTTACAGGCCCACCCTAATCCTTTAACGTACAGCATAGGTAAACCACAAAATGGAGGACAGTCACAAGATACTGGGAATCATGGCCCAGCCACATGGCTACACATAGTTTTGAGGGGACACAATTCGATCCATGACAGGTTTCTGTGGGAGCGTGGCCCCTAGACCTGATGCTGCACCTGTTCATAAATCATTACTGAGGTCAACTCCTCAGACGGGAATGGATTGGACTCAGGGATGCAGAGTGACCATATTGTGTGTGCACTTTGTGGTTCTAAGCATCTATAGGATGTCCTACTGGCCTCTTATTAGAGGGGAGTGGAAAGGAGGGACGGGAGATAATTAAGAGGATATGACATGTATAGAATGGAAAGGAGGGGTGTGCTGTCACCAGTCAAGGAGAGCAGAAGGTGCTGCAGATAGGCAGACATATAAATTTCACCTGGATTGTACAATTTTCACTCAATCACAAATACAAAAATTGTCCTGTGAAAACTTGATGACTGGCAGCAGAACATTGTCCGATACAGTGCTGAAAGGTGAGGCCCTCAGCTTGGAAGGCCTTCAGAACACAACTGAGGAAGAGCTGCCTTCCTCAGAGCTGAAAAATCGCAACCAAGCCTGCCACCACAGAGTCCAGTCCGACTCAGCCTGACTGTGCAGCACAGAGTGTGGTGGCCCCAGCGTCCCCCAGGGACAGCTGGCAGCTCCAGCTCCCAACACTTAGGTCAGTAGCCTGATCATCTAACCGCTATTTCACCTTAATGACATGGATGCAGTCCAAATTCCAGGACCTTCGTTTGCTGAGGTGGCACAACCAAAAATGAGAATAATCAGCTACAAAGATTCATTAGTAACTGAATTCAGAAAAGTAAGAATTACAGAAAATGGAACACTATGCTAAAGATCAGTGTCACAGGCACTGGTGAGCTGACATGGACACACTGGCCATTGTGAACTGACAATCATAGGGTCTACTATGTTAGGAATGACCACACTTGGAGAAGAATTGCATCACTTCCATTATCAGAAAGAATGTTTTAGGACTTATTCTGGAATGCAGCTATGTCAGTGATAGGGTAATATGCATACACCTAGAAGGCAGAGCAGTTAATATGGTTATTTTTGAAATTTACACACCAGAAACTCATACTAAAGATGAAGAAATTGAAGATTTTTAGCAATTTCTGCAGCCTGATTGCTCAAACATGCAACCAAGGTGCATTGGTAGTTACTAATGATTGGAATGGTAAGGCTGGGAACAAGGAACAATCAGTTGGGAAACGCCATCTTGGTGACGGAAACAAAGCAGGAGGTCTCACTGTAGGGTCTTTAAAGACTAGTGACTTGTTCATTGCAAATACCTTTTATCAGCTACGTAGACAATGATTGTCCACATGGACCTCCCAGATGGGATGGATGGGGAATGTGTGTGCAAAGAGACAATGGAGAAGCTCACTGTCAGCCACAGCAAAGCCTGGGGTCTGCTGCAAAACAGACCACTGATCACTCATACGCAAATTCAAATTGCAGCTGAAGAAGATGAAAATAAGTATGAGAGCCGAAGCAGGACCTTAAGCATGAGACCTGCCAATTAAGTTTGCAAACTCAGCCTAGAAAAAGTGCTACCCACCTTATTGCTGAGTATCACTGCGGTCACCTTCAAAGTCCTCCCCTTGAGAAACTGCCCTGACTCCAACGCCTAGTCCACCCTTCAAAGCCATTTGGAACTCTCTCTGGAATGGCCATCGGAGCTGTTGCTGTATTGATGGTGGATGGGAGGGCCTGACAAAGGTCCCTTAGGTTATTAGGCCGCATTCTGTAAACCGGACAAACAGGTCTACATTCCTCTCCCTATCTCTTTGTCCTGTCTCTAAAGATGTAGAGTATTGAGACCTCAGGGAGAGGTCAAAATTTTTGAATGGTTTACTCTGCTGGCTTATCCTGTGACAAACTTGAGATAGTCTGCTCTGTGCAATCATTCTGTGACAAACATTTGAGTCGGCTCTGATTGATTATCCTGTGACAAACTTTGTCTACTCTATTTGATTTTCCTGAACAAACTTCTAGACAACGCACACTGTGTAGCAGATGTAATGAAACCTTATGATGTAATGAAATCTTGTGACTCCTGACTATTGTTCTATGACAAGCCCCCTCCCCTTTGAATTCTGGCTATAAAAACCCCTAGAAATGTAACCTAAGGGGGGTAATTAATTGGCCACTGTCTCCCAGACCTCGTAGGTCCCACCTGAATTTAGAGACCATCGCAAGAATAGATCTGACACATCAAACGCTGATGACCAAAGGCCGGACAAGCTGCGAGGTGACAGCAGCAATGTCACAGATGAGGAAAGCAAAAGATCAATACAAAGACCGAAATGAAAAGACCAAAATGGATTGCGGAAGACTTCGGAACGGCTCCCGAGTGCAGAACAGCTAAAACAGACAAAAGAAATGATCACAATAAGCAGCTGAATAGAAGATTTCAAAGAGCAGCTAGAGAACAAACTCAAAGTGAACTATTGCAATGACATATGAAAAAAAACCTGGAGTTAGAAAACCAAAAGGGAAGAACACATTCAGCAATTCTCAAGCTGAAAGAACTAAAAAACAAGTTCAGGCCTTGACCTGCAGTACTGAAACCTTCATGGGTAAAATATTGAATGATGCAGGAAGCATGAAGATAACAAGGCGGGAATGAACAGAGTTCCTGTGCCGAAAAGAAGTGGTCAACATTCAACCATTTCAGAAGGTGGCACATGACCAAAAACCACTGGTACTGGAGAAGTCCCAGCTGCACTGAAGGCATTAGCAAAAAAGTCTCCAGGAACTGACGGATACCAGCCGAGATGTTTCAACAAATCGATGCTGCTCCGGAAGCTCTCACTCATCTTTGCCAACAAATTTGTGTCATCGGTTGAATTACATCCTCCCCTCCTCCCCGCACCCAAAATGTGTGTGTGGCCACTTGGCTAGGACATAATTCTCAGTAGTGTGTGATGTTCCTATACGTTGTAAATTCTGCCTCTGTGATGTTAATGAGGGAGGATGGGCGGTAGTTGTGTAGGTGAGGCAGGACTAGTGTGTAAGATTGTATTGTGCCTTGAGGCAACCTCTTAGGATATAAATGAAAAGGAAACAAGCAGAGAGTTGGGGACCTCACACCATCTGGAAAGAAGCAGTGCCAGGAGCAGGGTACATCCTTTGGACCTGGGGTCCGTGTATCTCAGAAGCTCCCAGTCCAGGGGAAGACTGACAATAAGGACCTTCTTCCAGAGCCAACGGGGAAAGACTTCCCCTGGAGCTGATGCCCCAAACTTGGACTGTCAGGCTGCTTTTCTGTGAGAAAATAAATTTCTGTTTTTAAAGCCTTCTACTTGTGGTATTTCTGTTATAGCAACACTAGATAAGCAAGACAATTTGGAAGACAGCTACCTGGCCAAACGAGTGGAAGAAATCCATATTTGTGCCTACGTCAAACAAAGGTGATTCAACAGAATGTAGAAATTACCAAACAATATCATTAATACCGCACAAAATTTGCTGAATTCAAAAATGGTTGAAGAGTACACTGACAGGAAACTTCCAGAAATTCCACCCAGATGCAGAAGAAGATGTAGAACCAGGGATCTCATTGCTGATGTCGGATGGATCCTGGCTGAAAGCAGAAAACAACCGACAGATGTTTAACCACAAAACCAAACTCATTGCTGTCAAGTGGATTCTGACTCACAACAACCCTACAGGACAGAGGGAGGTGGCCCCAAGGCGTTTACAAACAGCACCTGGTAGGTTTGAACTGCTGACCGTTTTCTCTTTTGACTTTAATTTTAATTCTTTTTTATTATGATGATTATGTGAAAATTTACAACCCAAGTCCATTTTCCACACCCACCTCTCTGCAACTCTACTCTCCTCACCCTGTGACAGCACACTCCTTTACGCTCTTTGCTGCCAGTATCCACTCAATCAGCACTTGTCCCCTCCTCTCCACCCTGTCCTCTCCCCTCTAAAAAGAAACTGGTAGGACAGCCACACGCGCACATTAAACCATAAGGTACACACAGCACCTGCACCACTCTGTGTCCCCAAGTCCAGTCCACTCTTGGTCTGAAGCTTTCGCTTCAGCACTGGTTTTGGCTGTGGGCTAGCAGCAAGTCTAGGGGACTTCTGTCCTCAGGAGACTCTTGAGGGTGTCAAACCATCAAGTCTGGTCTTTTAATAGAGTTCTTGACCTGCGCACCTCTTTTTCTCAGGCTACGTCGGGGACGGTACATTGTGTCCCCTGTGAAGGCTATCTCTGGTGAAAGCCAGGCACCATATGGTTCTGGCGATCTCACGCTGATGTTGTCTCCCAGTCATATGGGTCCTTCTGTCTCCTGGGCTCGTTTTGCCTCATGTCCTTGATAGTCTCAGTTGTCATCTGTTCCACGTGGGTTGGGACCAATTGATTGAATTGCTGACCTTTTAATTAGCAGCCATAGCTCTTAACCATGTGTCACCAGGATTTCCAAAAAGATGTTTACTTGTGTTTTACTGGCTATGCTAAGGCATTTGACTGTGTGAAACACAACAAATTATACATAATACTGTGAAGAATTCCATACTTAATTGCACTTAGGTGGAGTCTGTACATAGACCAAGAGTCAGTCATTAGAATAAAACAGTGGGATACTGTGTGGCTTAAAGTCAGGAAGGGTGTGCATCAGGGTTGTGTACTTCCAGTACATTCATTGGGTGTGTATGCTGAGCAAACAATTCAAGAAGCTGGACTGTACAAAGAAGAACACAATCAGGATCAGAGGAAGACTCATCAACAACCTGTAATACGCGGGTGATACAACCTTGGTTGCTGCAAATGAATAGGACTTGATGCACTCACTGAGTGTGAGAAACGTTGTTGGCACCCTGGATGCTGCTTTGGTCTCTCTTGGCAAGCAGGGGGCTGGCTTAAACACCCAGTTAGGACTCGGACTGATGACCGAGGCAGGTTGCCTTGTCCCTTATGAGGTCACCAATAGGTAGTTACCACAGTCTTTTCCCGACGAACGCTCAAGAAATCCAATTTAAATTCAGTCAGTGGGAGCGAGGTTATATTGAACAATTGGGCAAAATCAGCCCGAGCCCACAAGGAGGCCGGACAGAGGTGGCACGCTGCAGGTCCTCACAAGCCATTCTCACACTCTAGCTCAAGAGGCCCTCCCCCGGTTCCTCACTGGCTGAGTACTATGAGAAGAGTCCCTCCCAGACACCACCTAAGTTTTAACGTTCCATTCCTTTCTGAGGTTTATCTCCTGCTTTCCCAACAGGTTTTCTTCTCTCCCTTTCCCTCTCCCTTTCTCTTTAGGTTAGCTAGTAACTTCTTACCTGAGCCTCTGTTCTGAAGATGGGCCATTTTGACATTCATTTCTCACACTGATGAAGATCAAAGACCTTCAGTATGGGCTACACCTTCACATAGAGAAAACAAAAATCCTCGCAACGGGACCAGCAAGCAACATCACGATAAAATGAAGAAAAGGTTGATGCTGTTGAAGATTTCTCTTTACTGGGATCCACGGTCAACACCTACAGAAGTAGTAGTCAAGAAGCCAACACACTGTGTTGGGCAAATCTGCTGCAAAAGATCTCTTTAAGTGGTTAAATAGCAAAGATGTCACCTGGAGGAGTGAGGTGTGCCTGACGGAAGCTGTGGTCACACTCGTATGCATGCAAAAGCTGGACAATGAATAAGGCAAGCCAAAGGAGAACTGATGCCTTTGAAGTATGGTGTTGGTGAAGAATATTGAATGTGCCATTGAGGCAGGCAGGATAGTCTGTGGGAAACGTACGTTGGAAACCCTACAGAAATGCAGGACCTCTTTTGAGTGAACGACTGGGAGTGACTCCCGAGAGCCTGAGGGCCTCTGTAAATAGCGTGACCACAACCATCAATGAGCAATATTAAGTCCCCAAACAATTGCATAAACTTCCTCAAAGTTATTTTTCAGAAGGAACCAGAGAGAACTGACTTGGGGCACAGCACAGAAAATCCCACTTTGACCCTTACCTGTCCTTCCAGCTAGGACACCAGAGAGCTACAGTCAGGGCCAGGGAATTGAACCAAGGGAGCAAGAAACTGCATATGCACAGCACCCCATTATCAATCCTGCTCCTAGTCCCAGAAGCCCGTGTGACAGGAACCACCAAGTGAGCATGTGCATACAACCAAGGGACAAGCAATGGCCTGTCAAAAAAGGAAATACTTGAGATCCCCATCACTGATTTGCTGTCTCCAGCTCTACTCTAGACACAAACAGGCTATGTAAAAACCCAACCCTGAGCTTGCTCAGTGGCACCGCTTGCAGGAGTGCCATACATTCTGCGGTTGCCCCACTTAGAAGTCCTTTCCTTTTCCTGTAAAGATTCCTCTCATGGGCCAGCAAGGTCTCTCCAGGTAACTTTCTTGCAGATCTGACAAGGACCCTTGAGAGTCTTTAGAGATGCCCTGTGACACCATGGACTTCCAAAAAGAAGAACAGATCCGTCTCGGAAGAAGCACAGCTGGAAGGTTGCCTAGAAGCAGGGACGGTGAGACTGTCTCTCATGCACTTTGGACATGTTATCAGGAGGGACCAGGCCCTGGGAAGGGACGTCATCTGTCTGTGTCATCTGGTACCACTCTAACAGAAATACTACAAGTGGACAGCTTTCAAAAGAGAAATTTTATGTTGTTATATTCCAGTAGGCTAAACATCCACATTCAGGCAGTCAGCTCCAGGAGAAGGCTTTCTCTGATGGCTCTGGGGGATGATCCTTTTTTTTTATGATTGAATGAAAATGTACATTCCCATATAAATTTGCATGGTCACCTATACGCAGCTCCCACTGCTCTCCCTGCCCCGTGACAGCATACCCCTCCTCTCTGCTCCATACGTGTCCTATCCTCCCAACAGTCTCCTATCCCCTCCTCTCCACCCACCCCCCTTCCTTCTGGACCGGGAGTTTCTGAGGTGCAGGGACCCCAGTCTTTTCCAAAGAACTCGCACTGTTCCTGGCACTGCTTCTTGCTGATGTGAGGTCCCCAGCTCTCTGCTGGCTTCACTTTTCTTTATATCCAAGTGGGTAAGCCTGTATTGCACCTTGAGGTGATCTCTTGTTGTGAGTCAGAATCAACGGTGGGACGAGGGGGAGCCTGTGAAAATGAAAGTGGAGCAAGGGATGCGAAGAAATGGAGGCAAGACAAAATTCTGATCAAGCCTCGAGGTTTTATTGTAGCAGAGTAATATATATAGAAGTTGGGGAGGGGAAAGGCTTAGGATCGGAAGATAGCTGGTGTCATGGTTTGAATTGTGTCCCCCCAAAAATGTGTGCAGCCACGTGGCTGGGATATGGTTCCCAGTATCTTGGACTTGCAACCTACCGGACTGTGTAAGAATAAATCTTTCTTTGTTAAAGCCATCCACTCTGTGGTATTTCTGTTAGAGCAGCCCTAGCTGACTAAAACAGCTGGTATGAGACAGTTGGCATTCTATGATTGGGCAGACAGTATGCCTGTACAGTTGACGTTAGGCAGTGACGCGGGGGGTGGTTTGAGAACGCGCGCGTGCGTTCTGAGGGACTATCCAGACTTCCTGTTTGTTAGGGGCCTGAGGCTTCCTCATGGCCCCTGACATATTCTCCCTTTTTGTTTTGTTTGTTGGGAGGTGGGCTTTAATCGGCAGAGGGGGTATTGACCACGGCTCCTCCAAGTAATTTTTGGCTCTTGGTATCTTTTGGGGAGGAGAGGTAGAGCCGCCTTGATTTTATGATAGATACCAACCTCTATGCAAGCCAGGTGTGCCCCAGGGAAAGGTAGAGGAGTTTATGATAACTTTCCCTTGCAGTGCTTTGCTTCACACTTCTCCCGATGCCCATACCTCTCTTGCACACTGGTGAGGAGGTGAGCATGCCTCTACTTCTCATGCTGTTCCCTGAGGAAGGAAGTCGGAGTATCCGTTATTGGTGGCATATTCTTCATCAACTGCCAGGCGATGATAGTGAACCTGGATAGGTTTAGCTAAAGCGGAGTCTATCTGCTGTTTGATAAGGCTTGTAAGTCTTTTGAAGGCCCAAGGGCCAAAAGACAGAATTAACATCAAACTGAGAAGGGGGCCGAGGATGGGGAGGAGATAGGGAAGGAATCCGTTCAGTCCAGTCCAAAATGGATTTACTTGTAGTTTTCTTCATCTGTTTTGTAGATCTTCTTGTAAATCCTGTATCTTGTTTCGGACAATCCCGGATTTATTGGCATAGAAGCAGCAGTGTTCCTGTAAAACTAAACAGATACCGCCTTTTTCTGCAGTAAGAAGGTCTAAGCCCCTTCGATTTTGTAAGGCTACCCCAGCTAAGGAGTCAATTTGATCTTGTAAATCATTGATAGTACCGGAGAGGGTTTGGACATCGTCTATTAATTGATGGGGTAACTTATTGTATTTCTCTATGGCGATGCCCAGGCCAGCAGAGCCGGTGGCTGTAGCCCCAGCAACTCCCAGGCCCACAAGAAGGGGTATGAATTGGAGGGCTCATTTTGATCGTCCGGCTATGTAATCAAAACTGGGGACAGGGACAGGGGTGTCTCCTGATATGATAGAAATATCTGGGAGGAGGTTAGCCTGAACACAGAGTCCTGTCCAGTTTCTGGGTAAGGCTGTATAGGCTAAGTTATTTCCACATATAAAAACCTGTCCAGGGTCTGGACAGAGGGGCTCTGTATGGTTGGTGGTATTGGTACAATTATTAAATGTTATAAATCCGACATCTAGATCAAAGCTGTTATTTTGGAATGACCCTTGGTAGCAATGGGAAGAATTAAAGCCAACAGGCTGTGTTCGAAAAGGTGGGCTGAGGCTACAGTTACTGGATGAAAGTGTAGAGGAGTTGTTTGTGGGAATAGCTGTTGGCATGGGAGACCCAAGAGTCATGCATAGCCAACAATCGCTAGCCAGGGAGGGGTTGGAGGAATTCAAGACTTTATGGGTGGTTTTAAGAACGTTATCGGTTTCAGTATCCAAGTTAATAGTCCGAGGCTTCGGGAGAGCCAAGGGGTGATGATTAAGAGAAGGATACTGCTGGGCAATGAGTTGATTGATTTTTGCTTGTACTACAGCCTCCCTGGCTCTGTCTGATGGCCCACCACCGTCTGATACGTGAGTAGGTTGTTTTGGAGGCCAGCATACATGGTCACCGACTTTTCCTGCACAAGAGGCTTGACTATATTTACTGCCACCTCCTGGTGACGTGTCCCAGTCACCCCCTGTGGAGCCCCGATATTGCTTTTCTTGGACGGCAGTTAGATATACTTGGCTGTCTTTACTACAGGATTGGGAAGTTTGGTAACAAGTGGAGTGCATTTGGGTCAGTATCAAGCACTTATCGGGACAAGGCCCTGGCTGGCCGTTTACTGAGGGGATGGTTCGAGGTTTGGTCACACACGGCCACTCCTGTTTGTACCCCCCTCCAAGTTGGGATGAATGGGTTAAGAAAGCGGTTTCATCTCCGCAGTCATTTGAGCAGGTATAACTAGTGGGCTGATTCCTTTGGGTACCTCCTCCGCAGTCGCAGGGGTTACCGAACAAGGCGTTGATGAGTTGTTGTTTGTTCACAGGGCCTCCGAATCCTCCATGCACCGGCAGAGTGAGGATTATTAACAGGATGACAATTTTCATGATCTAGAAACAAGAAGAATCTTTCTCAGGGGTTCTTTCCCTGGATGGGGGTTTATCATTAATGGGCTTAACAAAACGTTCGGGTAACCACCGAGGGGCCCCCTCTGGGGTATCATACACACAGGCGTGGCCTCTTCCCCAGATAAGAACCGGATCAGGACCGTGCCATTTGTGGGTTATAGGATCTTTCCACATAACCTTGGCATATTGATTTTTAGTTTCTTGGTGCCAAAGGCGATCTGCTGCAGATTTTTCATTAAGATCCAATTGTAGGAAATTAAGGATGAACAATGCATGATTTAGGAGGTTATGAGGGGAACCTTTAGTGGGGTAAACAGTGTTTGTTTTAAGTTTGGACATGGTGTTCTTAAGGGTCTGGTGAGCTCGTTCTATTATGCCCTGTCCCTGAGGATTATAGGGAATGCCAGTTACATGTTTAATCTGGAATTGACTGCAGAAGTTTTTAAAGGTTTGTGATGTATAGCCTGGCCCATTGTCTGTTTTGATTTGTTGGGGCTTTCCCATGATGGCAATACATTGGAGAACATGTGCTATAACATTTTTAGAGGCCTCACCACTGTGGAGGGTGGCATGGAGGAACCCACTATAGGTGTCAATGGTTACATGGGTATATTTGAGGTTACCAAATTCAGGTATGTGGGTAACATCCATTTGCCAGATTTCAATGGGGAGTAGGCCCCTTGGGTTAACCCCCAGATGGGGGAGTGGCAAGAGAGTAACACATGCTGGACAGTCTTTAACAATTTGTCTAGCCTGTTCTCTGGAAATCTGAAACATAATGCGGAGTGTGCGGGCATTGAGATGGTGAAGGGCATGGCTTTGTGTAGCCCTAGTGATAGGGTCGGTGGTAATTGAGAGGACAAGGCAGGTTTGTTTGTCTGCAAGATCATTACCCTGTGAAAGTGGACCAGGGAGGTCCGCATGGGCCCGCAAGTGTCCAATAAAGAAAGGAGTATGTCTTTTTAAAATGAGGGATTGGAGTTGTTGAAAAAGAGACACAGCATTGGAAGATGGTTTGATATAAGGAACTGTCTCTAACACTGGGACTGAGAGAGCTATGTAAGCACTGTCGGTGTAAAGATTGAAGGGGACATCGTGTAGTATTGTGAAGACCTGTAAGATAGCAAAAAGTTCCACAAGCTGGGCTGACTTAAAGGGAGATTGGGCACTGTAAGGCTGTGAATTTATGACCCATGCCGCAATGCCAGAGGAGGATCCATCTGAGAAGACCAGAGAGGCTTCTTTCAAAGGACTTAAAGAGGTTATTTTGGGGAAGGTAAAAGGATGTAACCGCGCGAACTGAAGGAGTTTATGGGACGGATAGTGGTTATCAACCGTACCTAGAAACGTGGATAGGGTTATTATCCAATCATCATCATTTTGGGAAAGTCAGTCTATTTGTTCCTTGGTGTAAGTTGGTCAGGGTCCCTGCCGAAATGTTGGCGGCTCTTTTCTCGGCCCAGTCTTGTAAGTTTGGCCACTAGGGAGGGATAGGTGAGGAGAACTTTAGTTGGGGTGGAGGGTAGATGTATCCACAAGAGGGGGCCATTCTGCCACAAAACCCCCGTGGGTGTATGTTGTGTGGCACAGACAATAAGGGCAAAGGGCTGCTCATAAGTTATGAAGGTAACCTGTTGTTGTTGTATGGCCTTTTCAACAATGTGAAGGGCCCTTTTTGCCTCAGGGTTAAGGTGACAGGGAGAGAGGGGGCTGGCATCTCCATGAAGAGTATCAAACAATGGTTTTAATTCCCCTGTTGTAAGTTTGAGGTACGGTTGGAGCCAATTAATATCTCCCAGGAACTTTTGAAAATCATTAAGTGTGTGTAGGTGAGAGGTTTTTAGGTTAAGTTTTTGAGTGGTGATTTGATTATTATTTAATTCAAAACCGAGGTAATAATAAGGGTCAGTAAGCTGTATTTTGTTCAGGGCAATTTGAAGTCCAAGAGAAGTTAGTTGGCAAGTTAGGTCCTGGCTGAACTTAAGTACCTCTAAGCTGGAGGCCCCCGCCAGTAAAATATCATCCATGTAATGAATGATATAAATGGAAGACCACCGACGCCTAAGAGGGTCTACAGCCTGAGCAACAAATTTTTGACACAGAGTGGGACTATTGGCCATGCCCTGAGGGAGAACTTTCCACTGATAGCGCTGCATTGGTCCTTTAAAATTAATAACTGGGAGGCTAAACACAAAGCGTTCTCTATCAAGTGGGTGAAGAGGGATGGTAAAGAAGCAATCTTTGAGATCAATAATGATTTTAAAATAGTTAGCTGGAATGGCAACAGGGGAGGGGAGTCCAGGTTGGAGAGCCCCCATTGTAAACATGGTTTTATTAATTTCTCTGAGGTCCTGAAGGAGTCACCATGACCGATTTTTCTTTTTGTTCACAAATATAGGAGTATTCCAGGGAGAGGTGGTTGGTTCTAAATGTCCAGCAGCCAGCTGTTCCTGCACTAACACTGTGGCAGCTGCGAGTTTTTGTTCAGTCAAGGGCCATTGATCTACCCACACTGGAGACTCAGATTTCCACTTAATCTTATCAGCGTGGGGTGCAGGGGAGTCAATGACCGCTAAGGAAAATTTTCACTTCCCAAGCCTGAACGATTATTTTTAGGCGTTACAGGAAGAGGCTGCTTTATACCTTGATTATTTTTTCCCAGTCCTTGTCCTGGTAGGAAGCCTAGGTTAAGCATCTGTTGGATAATTATCTCATTTGGGCTACACATGATGACCCCCAGCTGGGATAAGACATCACGACCCCATAGATTAACAGGTAAACCCGGAACAATGTAAGGTTGAATCTGTCCTGAGTTACCCTCAGAGTCCTTCCAAGTAAGAATTTTTGAGCTTTGTTTAGGGTTGACAGACTGGCCAATGCCTTCAAGATGAGTTATTGAGGCCTCACAGGGCCAGTTGGAACGCCAATATTTAGCTGAAATTACTGTGGCATCTGCCCCTGTATCCACTATCCCTTCAAAGGCCTTACCATCTAATTGGAGGGTGAGTCTTGGCCTATCAGGGGTTACTGGTTGCACCCAATAGGTGTCGGAAGACCCAAAGGCAGAATTCAACCTAATGGACTGTAGGTGTTTGGTGGGTGTGGAATCTAAGGGAAGTACTATAAGTTGTGCTATTCTCTTTCCTTTTGGAACAGACAGGGGCCCCAACGGAGCCAAGGCCAAAAGAGTAATTTGTCCTGTGTAGTCATTATCAATGACCCCAGGGATGACATGAAGGCCGGCCAATGAGGAACTGCCACACCCTAAGATCAAACCAAACATTCCCGGGGGTAGCGGCCCATAGACCCCTGTAGGGATGAGCTGAACACCCTGATCGGGCACTAATATTGTATCGGTGGCGGAACAGAGGTCCAATCCTGCGCTTCCAGGGGTGGCACGGCAGAGGGAGCTGATACTTGTCTTTGTGTCTGTTTCTGGGGGACGAACCTGACTGCCCCTAGGTTCTGTCCCAAGGGTGGGGCCAGGGGCTGGCCCCGCTGGGAGTTTCCCTGTTTTGGGGGGAGAGGCTGACCGTTGATGTCAGTTTTAGAAAAACAATCTGAGGCCCAATGTTTGCCCTTCTTACATCGGGGGCACACTGAAGTAGGAGGTCCCCGATTCTGTTTACCTGTGGGACACTCGTGTATATAATGTCCGGGCTGTTTGCAATTGAAGCAAGTTTTTTGTTGTTTATCATGGTCAAGACCTTTGAGAGCGGCCCCTATAGCTATACCAATGGCATGAGAAGCTCCTATTCCTGAACAAAGTTTAACATAATCAGAAAGGCTACCACTGCGGTGGGGTCTTAGAGCCTCTTGACAAGAAGGATTAGCATTTTCAAAGGCAAGATGTTTAATGAAGGCACTATCGGTTTCTCCTTCCCCCACCAAATGCTCAGCGGCGTCAGTTAGGCGGCTGACAAAGTTACTGTAGGACTCATCAGGGCCTTGACAGATTTTAGCTAAGGAGGTGGTGGCTGAACCCTTTGGGGGAAGACGCCTCGAGGCCTTGAGGCCGGCGTTTTGTATTTGTGCTAATAAACCAGGGGGAAAATTTGCCTGTTTCTCATTAGTATCATAGGGAGTTCGCCCCAAGAGTTTATCTCTTGTCCAAGAGCAGGACGTCCTGCTTTCACTATTACGCTGGGCGGTCTCGCAGCAGTTTTCTGCAAAATCGGTGCGCCAGAGTACGAAATCACCCCCGGATAAGGTGGCTCGTGCCAAGAAATGCCAATCATTAGGGGTTAGCCATCGCTCACTTAGGCTTTCCAATATGGCCAGGCTGTAGGGGGCAGTAGGGCCATAGTTATTAACAGCTGCCTTTAAGTCTTTTAAATGTTTGAGGTTTAGGTGGCGGTATTTTTGTCTGTCTGAACTACTCTCTTCTGGGGCGGGGTTTTCTTCTTCAGAAGCCTCTCCCCCCGAGCCTGGGCCCTCACCAGGCTTGCTACTTACTTCCTCTTCTTCAGTATCATGTTGAGGCCTTTGACTGTGGGTTACGAGAAATGTGAAAAGGGGGCCTTTGGGACTTGAGCCCTGGGGGGTTTTCTTTGAAACCTGGCTGAGCGTTGTGGAAGCAAGCTCCGCCTCAAGGGCTCAGATTTCTTTGATAAGCTTTAAGTGTTCGCATTTCTGAGTCAGCAGTTCTCTTAAGGAGGAAACTTCTTGAGTGAGGGAGATTTCAGCTTGCCGAATGGGGTCTGAAACCATGATTGTGCTGTGCTTCTGGGTTAAGGGGTGAGGTGAGGGGAGCTGAGGAACCCTGGAGATATGGAGGAGGTTGTAGAGTTTCATTAGGGGGACTGCGGAAGGCAGGGGCGGTGAAAGCCCAACGGTCGCTGCTGCCCTGATATTGTGCAGCCTGACTTTCTAATATTTCCCGGTCTTCGGGAGACAACTGGCCCGCATCGGAATTGTCCCTAAAGGGTTTTAAAGATGAGTAAATCAGGCTAGGCGGGTCAGGATTTGTTTGGGGGATTTCTTTTATATCAGCTGTCTGAGGCTCCTCTGGAACATTTATAGAAACCGATGGGCAAGCGGAGGCGGGGTGAGAGCTATTTCGAAGGACCGTCTCCCCAATGTGAGCAAGTTTTTGAACATCTGGGTCTTTAAGGGAGCTTTGTAACACATCATTAATCAAATTCCAATATGAAAAGGCAGTTACAGGGACCTTCTCAGGTCCAAAAGTTCTATAATAATCATTTAAGCAATCTCCAACTCTTCTCCAACATCTAGAGTCTATTGTCCCCTGCTGGTGAAACCAAGGACAAATATCAGACAAAAATATAAAGAATTGTGCGAGATCTTTTTTCTCAGCCTTAATCCTTCGCATCTTGAAGGAATCTTTGATTCCTGTGAGAAAGAGCTCATGTGAACTCAATTCTTGCCCCATGCTTCTTCCCCACTTACCTCTAACAGATCAACCTCGCAGGGTGGCTAGTCCGGCGGTGATCAGGAACGAGTCTTCTCACGGGTCAATACCGCGCAGTAACTCAGGACGAGCCAAACTCACACCTCGTGGAGGCTCAAGGGGTGCCTGGCCAGGGCTTTTCAAGCGGGTCTTTTCAGCAGCTCTGTACCTCGGGCCCCACGTTGGGCACCAGTTTTGCCCCGACCCGCGGGGCGAATCAACGGAGGGATGAGGGGGAGCCTGTGAAAATGAAAGTGGAGCAAGGGATGCGAAGAAATGGAGACAAGACAAAATTCTGATCAAGCCTCGAGGTTTTATTGTAGCAGAGTAATATATATAGAAGTTGGGGAGGGGAAGGGCTTAGGATCGGAAGATAGCTGGTATGAGACAGTTGGCTTTCTATGATTGGGCAGACAGTATGCCTGTACAGTTGACGTTAGGCAGTGACGCGGGGGGTGGTTTGAGAACGCGCGCGCGCGTTCTCAGGGACTATCCAGACTTCCTGTTTGTTAGGGGCCTGAGGCTTCCTCATGGCCCCTGACACCCACTGAATCCTGCCCCACCAACCCAACTGCCCCATCCTCCCTCACTAACATCCTAGAGGCAGGATTTACTGCACATAAGAACACAATAGCAGGCATTGTGGCCTAGCCAAATCACTGTATGCACTTTTAGGGGGGACACAATTTAATCCGTGACATCATTGTTGGTAAAATAGAGGGTTGGTGACACATAAGAAGACCCTCAATAAGAGGGATTGACACAGTGGCTGCAACAACGGGCTCAAACATAGTGACCGTTGTGACGACACCGTGGGATCTGGTGGTGTTTAGTTCTGTTGTTAATAGGATCACTAGAGGAATCAACTCAACAGGCACCCAACAACAACAAACTCACGACAGGACACTCAGCTCAAGTGTCCCCGGGTTACACATTCAGTCTTTTCAAGGTCCAGTGGCAAGCCAAAAATTGTCCCTTCAAAGGAGAACAGTTATCTTTGGAAGAGGACAGGAAGTTGTCCCAGAAGCCGGGAGGCCCATGGCATGGCTGTCCTCGGAGGGGTGGCCAGGAACCCTTCCCCAGTGCTAGTGTAGCTGCAAATGGGCAGCTTTAACAAACAAAACTATTTTCTTGAAGTTCAGGAGGCTAGATGTCTGAAATTCAGGGTGGCGGCCTGAAGAGAAGGCTTTCTGTCTTCCATATCAGAGGCAGCTCCCTGTCTCTTTGAGCTTCTGCTCTTTGGCAGTCTTTGGGTCACTTAGCACCTCTCTCTTCCCTCTCTCTGCTCCTGTTGCTTGCTTGTTTAATCTGTTTTATATCTCAAAAGAGATTGACTCTAGATACACCTTAATCCTGTTTCATTGATCTAGTAAACATGACCCGATCCTCGTAGTCATAATCCAGTTCCCATTAACCTAACAAATACAGCCCATTCCCAAATGGTATTATAACCACAGGTAGAGGTTAGAGTTTATAAGACACATTTAGGGGATACGATCAATCCCTAACAGGCTCCATTAAGGGTTCTCATGTGCCACGAGCACTAGGAGCGTCACCAGATCTGTGTGTCGTAAGTGTCCAAAGGCAGAGCAATGGGGGCTGGTGAAGAGTCTGCACTGCCAAAGAGGCTGTGCCTGCTCTCTGCTCACTGACAGCCAACGAGAGATTCTGTTGATGGGCTCAACCAAAAACGCAAACTCGCTGCTGTCACGTCAATTCTGATTCAGAGCAATAGTACACAACAGGGTAGAACTGCTCCATACTATTTCCAAGGAACACCTGGCAGATTCGAACCACCAACCTTTTGGTTAGCAGACACAGCACTTAACCACTGTGCCACCAGGGTTTCCAGCAGATTGAAGGAAACTCAAATATGATATCATGTTGTTGTTGTTGCTGTTAGGTGCCATCACACACGTCCTAACTCATAGCGACCCCACGCAGCAGAGAACAAAGCCCCACCTGGTCCTGGGCCACCCTCGTCATTGCTGCTGTGCCTGAGCCCCTTGTTGCAGCCACCGCGTCAATCTGGAAACCCTGATGGTGTAGACAGCGTCTGGTTCAGTGAGGCATCTGTGACCAAAACAGGATGGCAGCTCGAATCCTCCAGGCACTCCTTGGAAACCCTGCGGCGCACTTCTACTCTGTCCTGTAGAGTCAGCACAAGTCAGAACTGACTAGAGGGCAGTGGGTTTGGGTTTTGGGTTTGGTGTCAACGTATCTTGTTGAGGGTCTTCCTCTTTTTGGTGACCCTCTACTTTAGCAACACTGTGGTCTTTGGTCTTCATCAGCAAGAGCTTCAAATTCTCTCCCCTTTCAGCAAGCAAGGTTTGTCACTGGCATGTCACAGGTTGTTAACAAGTCTCCCTCCAATCCTGATGCCATGTTCTTCTTTGTCCAGTCCAGCGTCTTGGATTATTTGCTCAGCATACAGATTGAAAAGACACAACCCCGATGCACAGTTTTTCTGATGTTAAACCATACAGCATCCTCTTGTTTTGTTCAAGCTGCCGCCTCTTGGTTTCTGTACAGGTTCTGCATGAACACAGTGGAATGTTCTGGAATTCCCATTCTTTGACATGGTAGCAATAACGTCTTACAATCCACACAGTCAAGTGCCTTTGCATAGTCAGTGAAACACAGGTAGACATCTTTCTGACATTCTCTACTTTCACCCAAGACCCATCTGACATCAGCAATGATTTCCCTTGATCCACATCTTCTTCTGAATTTCTGGAATTTTTCTCTTAACCTATTACTGCAACTGTTTTTGAACAATCTTCAGCAAAATTTTACTTGCATGTGACATTAATGATATTGTTCAGCAATTTCCTCATTCGGCTGGGTCACCTCTTTTGGGGATGGGTAAAAATATGGATCTATGTCCATCCATGGGCCACATAAATATCTTTCAAACTTCTTGGCATAGATGAGTGAGCATTTCCACTGTTGCAAGCCTTTGCTGAAACATCTCATTTGATAAACCCTTGATTTTTGGAGCCTTGCTTTCCCCTGGTGACTTTAGAGGAGCTCAGACCTCTCCCCTCACCACCACTGGCTCTTGATCGTGCACTGCCTCCTCGGATGACGCACAGTAGCCATCTCCTTCCAGCATGGTCACTCTGCATGTTCCTCTGATGCTTCCCGAGTCTTTCAATATTTTGCCCATAGAATGCTTCAGTATTGCAACTCAAGGCTTCAAGTTTTTCTTCATTCTTTCAGCTTGAAAAATGCCAAGCATGTTCTCTCCTGTTTGTTTTCTAACTTCAGGTCTTTACATATTTCATTAAAATACTTGAGTTTGCCTTCTCAAGCTGCCTTTTGAAATTTTCTATTCAGCTCTTTAACATGATTGTTTCTTCTGTTCACAGTTTCAGAGTATCTTCTGACATCCACTTTGTTCTTTTTTTCTTTCTTGTCTTTTTTTTAATGACCTTTTGCTTTCTTCATATATAATACACCAGATGCCTGTTTTAGTCAGCTAGTGCTGCTGTAACAGAACTGTCATGAGTGAATGGCTTTAACAAAGACAAGCTTATTCTTACACAGCCCGGTAGGCTACCAGTCCGAATTCAGGGTGTCCACTCTAGGGGAAGGCTTTCCTTCACTGTCACCTCCGGACTAAGGTCCTTGTATCAGTCCCTGGTCAGGGAGCACCTTGGCACAGGAACCTCAGGTCTGAAGGATGCACTCTTCTCCGGTTGCTGCTTTCTTGAGGGTGTGAGGTTCCCAGCTCTGCTTGCTTCCCTCTCATCTCTTGCAGGATGAAATGATAAAAGGTGGTGCAAACCACACTCCAGGGAGCCTCCCTGGAGCAGGGAGGGGACCTTAGGAAGGGATTTATAGCCCCACCCAAATCCTCTTCAACATAAATCCTATCTGTTAACTATAGGCAAAGATCAGGCTTTATAGCATTGGACAATCACAAAATATTGGGAATTATGGCCCAGTCAAGCAGCTACACACATTTTTGGGTGGACACAATTCAATCTGTGACAGTGGCATTCCACAGCTCGTGCTGTCTTTGGTTTACTGTTGAGGTGGTCTCTGACTTCAGGTGGGGTACACTGATGGTTGTGTTTTGGCTCACAGAGATCTGTTCTCCTTTTCTTCAGCCTTACTTGGAACTCACATGGTCTTTTCTGCAGTGGGCTCCTGGCCTTGTTCGGACTGATGATGCTGAACTCCTCCGTCATCCGTATCCACAGATGTAATCGATTCAATTCCTGTGTACTCCATCCAGGTAGGTTCACATGGACAGTCTCTGCTTATGTTGCTGAAAGAGGTGTTTGCAGTGAAGAAATTGTTGCTCTTGCAGAATTCTGTCATATGGTCTCTGGCATCATTTCTATCGCCAAGGCCATGTTCTCCTTTGTTTCCAACACTTGCATTCCAATCATCAGTAACTACCAATGCATCTTGACTGCATGTTTGATCAATTTCAGATTGCAGAAGTTTAATAAAAATATTCATTTTCTTCACCTTTGGCATTAATGGTTGGTGTAAAATTTTGAATAACAGTTGTGCTAACTGGTCTTCCTTGTAGGTGTAAGGATATTATCCGATCATTGACAGCATTGTACTTCAGGACAGATCCTGAAACGTTCTTTTTCAAAATGACTACCACGGCCTTTCCCTTGAGTTTGCCACTCCAGGCATAGTAAACCACATGATTCTTTGGATGACAATGGCCAATGTCCATTTCAGCTCACTCATACCTAGTATATCAATCGTTATGCACTCCATTTCATTTTTTACAATTTACAACAATCAACCCTGTTCACAGTCAACATGACTGAATCCTGTAACCGTGTCAGCATCTCCCCCCAGCCTCTCTTCTCTACAGGAAAACTGTAGAGTTTTCTCTATAGGAAAACTGTAAATTGTAGAGTCATACTCTGTACATTCCACGTTCTGATCATTAATGGACGTTTGCAGCTGTTTATTCTCATTTTGAGTCACGCCACATTAGCAAATGAAGGTCCCGAAGGCTTGACTCCACCCATGTGATGAAGGTCGACCCTACTTTGAAGAGACAGCTCTTCCCCAGTCTTAGTCCACCTGCCTTTCAATGTGAGGGACTCAGATTCTAGCACTACCTCAGACAGTAATCTGCTGCTATTCCTAAGGTTTTCACTGGCCAGTTTGTTTCAGGTCTCTTTCCTAGTCTTAGTCTGGAAGCTCAGCTGGAATCTGCCTGCCACGGGTGACCCTGCTGGTATTTGAATACTGGTGACCTAGTTTCCAGAGTAACAGCAGCACGCAAGCCAGCACAGCACCACAGACTGGCAGACGAGTGGGATGTGAGCTGGTGTAAAGGGCTGCACCTGATGGCTTGCCCTGGACTGGACTTGGTGTTTGGCTGCAGATGCTCAAGGTTCCAACCAGAAGATATTCTGATGAAAAAAACACGCCAGTCTCCTCTGAGTGCTGGTCAGACAGGGACGGGTAATTTATACACCAACGGCCTGAAATGGGAGGGGTAAAAGCATGATGTGGCAGTCTTACAGGCTTTCACGGATGTGCTTGGACCCAAAATGCGGGGGATTGCAGGGAGCCAGTCCCAACACTTTTCAGGGTCCCACATGGAGGGAGGGAGAGGCGTGGTGGGAAATGAATAAGAGAGACAGAAAAGAGTTTTTTGGTTCAAGGCAGCCCGACCAAGAGAGCAAAAAGAGGCTGTCTTAGTTTATTGTTATCTTTTTATAGTCAGTGAGGCAGCAGTACTTTGACCACGTTGGTGATTGGCTAGGCAAGAAGCAGGTACCTCGTGGTCTCTTTATGTCAATCACTAGAGTTTTCTAAATAATGGCCCGAGACTAGTGTCTCTTTTCATGTTAGCTATTAAGATCTTCTAAACAATGGTTAGTGTTAGGGTCCGCGATTTTCAAGATGCGACACTGTTACTTTAAAGGTTAAATTTTATTAAAAAATATGCCCAATAGGAAAAATACTGGTGTACCCCAAGCTACACAGAGCAGGGGGCGACGATGAGTTTCCTCAGCGCCCAGTATTTAAGTCGTGAGATTGCAAAGCAGGGAGGGTGAACTGACCTTTACATTGATTGGTTAACTCCTATTAGTTGTAAAATGTGGTCAAGGTCTAGGGGTCACTTGCAGGCTGTCACTTGCAAGGTTGCCCCCAGGCTTGTCTTGTGACAGTGTTTTGTAATACAAAGGTGAGATTATTCTATGGTATTTTCTGCTATTAAGTTGTTTCCTGGGGCTTTCTTTAATACCTCCAATTTTTACCTCGTCCTTCCTCATTTCAACAGTTAGAGATAGTGGTCTTCTTCTCTTGTTGACTATTAGGGTCTTCTCTGTTAGTAAAGAACAAACATTCTGTCATTCTTTTTCATGTTAACCATTAGGTCCCTCTAAAGAATGGCCTGAGTCAGGCATATTTGTGATTTATAATTAACAGCTGGAGCAAAACTAATCCTAGAACTTCTATTAACTTTACCTAAGCAGGAAGAGAGTACAAACCCATCTTAAAAGTTATACTTTGACAGTCTCTATTTGTTCCTTCTCTGCTCTTCCTTATCTCTTCCTGTAAGGACAATGAGTGTCCACCGTCCCTTATTCTAAGTTTCTCTTAAACTACTCTAAGAAAGGCATTTCTTTAGTATTTGTCTGTTTGCCAATACCAAATATAATAAACTTGGGAATCTAGTTATTTTCCTGAAGTAAGATGTTCGCTATCTAAGAGCTGAGAGAGAGAGGGAGGGGAGTTGTCTCTGGAAAGCCCTTCAGGGCCTTCTTGCAAGCTTGCTTATCTCATGTGAAGGGAGGGGTGAGCAGCTGGGAGAAGTCAGCAGGGGTTGGGCTGGCCTCGCTGCTCTCAAGCTGGCTGTGTTAGAAATCATTCCTCTGAGCTCTTTTCCCCAAAAATTCCTGCACGGGTTTTCCCAATATTATTTCATAAACTGAGGGGGTAGTAAAGGCCCCTCTCAGAAGGCATCTCCCCGATCCTTGTGCCAGGAGAGGAGGAGGTATCTTTTTGAAGAAAATTTAATTAGGAAGCCAAATAATATCAAGGGCAATAGGCTAGAAAACCTGTCACAGGTGAGACGCTTCAGCCCGTCATTTACAGGGGTTCGTGACTTTGTCTACAAGGCTGATGGCGGACCTCCGCAGGGGATAAGAATGATCTGTGCTGAATAGTCTCCTCTTTTCCTGATGGGGCAGACGCTGACACCGTTACAGGATTCAGTCATGTTGACTGTGAACAGGGTTGACTGTGATTGTAAAAACTGTAATAGCAGAAGTAGTAACTGTAAAGAGTGGACTGAGGGGAAGACACTGCTGGACTGTAGTCCAGTGGCCAAACCTAAAGTCCCTTAAAGGTCTTGCTATCCTTATACCTTGTGAGGCTCAGAGCAAGGGACTAGTCATCGCTCAGATAAATTTTCTCAGAGGACAGACAGGGTGAAGATGAGATGACCTTTGGAGAAGCTGACCAGATAAGAGGGCCACCTGCATCAGACCTGTATGGCTGTGGGTAATAGATAGGATTATGTTAAAGAGGATTAGGGTGGGACTGCAACACTCTCACTAAGGGAGTTTCCCTGGACTGTGGCTTGCACTGCCTTTTATCCCACAACAGATAAAAGGAAAGAGAACTGAGCAGAGTTGGGGACCTCACCCAATCAATAAAGCTGCACCTGGGGCACAGCACATCCTTCAGACCTGAGGTTCCCATGCCAAGATGCTCTCAGGAACCAAAGAAAGGTGGATACAAAACAAGGACCTTCCTCCAGAGCTGAATGAGGGAGAGTACGTTCCCCTGGAGCTAGCAGCCTGAATTCAGACTTCCAGCCTACCGGACTGTGTGAGAATAAAATATCCTTTGTTAAAGCCATCCACTTGTGGTATTTGTTAGAGCAGCACTAGCCAACTAAGACAGCTGTCAATCAGCTTCCATAAAGTCACATCCCGGAAAACCCTGTGGAGCAATTCTACTCTGCACAGATGGTGTTGCCAGGACTAGGCACTGACTCGACAGCAAGGAGCAAAACGGGTATCTACATCTGTCTTTAAAACTAAGACGGATGGTGGGATGACAGATACATGAACTACAGCAACTACAACAAAATACTAATTGTAGATCTAGATTCTAGGTAGTAGGTAAACAGATATATACTGGAAAAGTCATTCATGATGTATAGTTGAACATTTTCTGATAAAACGTTGGAAAAAAATTGATGCCTCATCATCATGTGATCGGCAGCGTTTTCTGCATCTCTGGAGCTTGTAAAACAATAGCATCTCAGGTCCAATGAAATACGGTGATTGTAAAAGGTAATGATCTTGTGCCAAGCCAAGTGCCGTCACAGTGATCTTGTGGCTCACCCAATATCCACATGACCTCCGTTTCCCAGCCTTCCTTACAATTAGGTTGGGACCATGTGACTCGCTTTGGCTGATGGGCTGTAAGCACACAATTTCTGGACCCACGCCATCAACAGACAGTGTCTCTGTTCCACTGCCACAGTGCCCGCAGAGGCTATATGTTTCAGAAGTGCCCTCAGTGAAGGCATACCTCCTGGTCACCTCATCAGTCTGCTTCTGGGTGGGAGAGTCAAGAATTGGGAGTATCTGTTTCTCACAGTGGCACAGTAGTTACAAGCTTGTTTGCTCACCAAAAGGTCCCCAGTTGGAGTCCACCAGCTGCCCCTCGGACACCCGATGGGGCAGCTGTACTTTGTCCTACAGGGTCACTATGAGTCTGAATCAACTGGTCAGCGACAGGTTTGGTTTGGTATGAGTTATTCCATGGCCTAGCCTGACCTACCTGCAGTGAGGTGCTCCTATTAACAAACCCTACTGTATGGGGCACTACCATGATGAAGCTACGACTGTCACCAGCTCTATATGCACAGTCTGTGGTGCTGGGAAAGCCCACCAGGAAGGGAGGGGAGAAGGCTCTCTTCCAATCTGCTTTCAGTGGGCCACTTTGGTCGTGCTTCTTCACCATGACAGTGAATGAAAAATTGTGGGGGGGGCTACATTGTATTTCTCTTGGGTGGCACCTGTTTCTGCCAGGAGCCATCCCCGACAACTTTTTGGGGGCCCCACGGAGGGAGGGAATGGCATCGGCGGAGGAAATGAATTGAGAGAGACAGGAAAGAGTTTTGGAGAAATGGCAGCCTGTAAAGGTCTGTCTTTCTTTATTTTTATAGTCAAAGAGATGTGATTTTCACCCTGCCCTCTGACCACACAAGCTACTGGCTAACTTGAGGTGACGTGATTTTTACCCTATTTCTTTTATCATATAAGCTATTGGCTAACAAGAAACTAACCCCTCATTATTGGCTAAAAAGAAACTGACCCTTGGTGGTCTCCATTTTCTTGTTAATTGTCAAGGCCTTTTTGATAATGGCCTGAGGCAGGTGTCTGGTGGTGGTAAAATTGTCAGTAAAAACAAAGTTAACAGTAAAAACAAAGTTATGCTTTGAACTTAATGGTTCTTTAACGTCAAGGTTAAAGGCACAGAAAAGTAGACTCCTCAAAGATTCATTATTTAGCTGCCTCTATTTGCTTCTCTAAGTTCTTATTTTATCTCTTCCTGTGCAGATAGTAAGTGCCCACCGTTCCCCAACCTAAGCTGTTTTAGGGAAGATGTTTCTTTAGTGTTTATTCATTTGTCATACCAATTATAATGAACTTGGAAGTCTATCTATTTTTCTGCTGTAGGGAGTGAGATGCTTGTATAGCTTTAAGGGCTGTGTGGAGAATCGTCCTTGGGAGGCCTTTCAAAGGTTTTTCTTCAAACTTGTGTTTCACGTGTGAAAAAGGGGGGAGATGCAGTTGGGGGAAGCCAGCGGAGCCGGGCTGGCCTCAGTATTCCTGGATGGGTGTATAATGCTGGAACTCATCAAGCCGAGAGGGTTGTAAAACCCTTCTCGGAAAGCGTCTTCTTTGGTCCTAGTGCCAGGGGATAACACGGTATTTTTGAGGAAGATTTATTTAGGGTGCAAAATGTCATCAGGGAGAGTACAGCCAAAAAATATGTCAGGGGTGACACTCATCATCACATAGGAATATAGCTTTGCTGATAGTGGCCTTTGTGGGTAATGGGCCTTGGCATGTTTCAACACACAGACCTGTGATGGCCTTAAAGGTGCAGAGGGCACCCCAGGAGGGGGACAGAAATGGCTGAGGGTATTTCTCATAGATTGAATTGTGTCCCCCCAAAATGCGTGTAGCCATTTGACTGGGCCATGGACCCCCATACTGTGTGACCATCCTCCACCTTGTGACTCCTAAACTGTAAATGCTAACCTCTGCCTGTGGCTAATAGGGCAAGATTGGATTATGTTAGGGAGGATTAGGGTGGGACTTTAACACCTCTGCTAAGTGAGTTTCCATGGAAACTGGCTTGTACCACCTTTCATCGTACAAGAGATAAAACGAAAGGAAGCAAGCAGAGTTGCAGACCTCACCTCACACCATCAAGAAAGCAGCACCAGGACGAGAGTGACACACTTCAGACCTGAGGTTCCTGCACTGAGATGCTCCCAGACAAAGGAAAGACTGGTGCATCACAAGGACCTTCCTGCAGAGAAAAAGCCTTCCCCAGAGCCAGGGCTCTGAACTTGGACTTGCAGCCTACTAAGCTGTGAGAGAATGATTTCTTTGTTAAAGCCGTCCACCTGTGATTACTGTTACAGCAGCACTAGGTGACAGAGACACCATCAGCCTGTGGTTTTCCTGTTACAGCAGCAGTAGGTGACCGAGACACCATCCACTTGTGTTATTTCTGTTACAGCAGCACTGGATGATTAAGATGCTGCTGGACTCCGAAGGTGGGAAAGGCTGACCTGGGAGCCGAGTGCCCCTATGACCACCTGGTCAGACACATACTCACAGCCTGAGACACCCCTCTGTCAAATCCGAGACCAAAAGACAATCCCAGGGTAAAGAAGTGAGGAAGGTGCTGCTTGAATTACTAAAGAATATCCCAAAGCGGCCAGAATATTAACCAACCACAGCCACCGCAGCCCCACGAGGGGGAGTCCAGCTCAGCTCCGTCATGAAGTCACTCCTGAGGTTCACCTGTCAGCAGAAGATTAGACAGGCCTATGAAAAAAAAAAAGGACACCAAGGGGACACACCAGCCACGGGCAAGGACAAGAAAGCAGGAGGGGACAGAAAAGCTGGTGACTGGGAACCCAAGGTCCAGAAGAAGAGGCGGCTGACATGTCTTGGAGTTGGTAATCAATGTCACAAAACGGTATGTTTACTAATTTCTTACGGAGAAACTTGTTTGTTCTGTAAGCCTGCATCCAAAGTACACTTTTAAACGAAAGTTTAGAGGACAAACTAGTTTCTCCTTAAACAGTACACACACTGTTTTGTGACACTAGTTAACAAGCCCACAACTAAAGAAAAATTTTTACATGATCAGAAGACATGAAAACACTTCCAAAAAAAAAAACAAAATAAAGACTGAATTCAGTCTTCAAGTCCCGTTTCAAACGCTGACGGAAGCGGGACTGGTCGGAGGGGGGCAGTGCTCCCAGAAGCTTGAGGGGCCCGGAAGGGTCCTCGGCTGTCGCCGCGCCACCCCCCGCCTCAGCAGGCGCGGCCCCAGCGCAGCCTCGTCTTCCGCCGCCCGCCGCCGCCGCCCCCCGCCGCCGCCCCCCGCTCCGAGCCCGACCCCGGGCCGCGCAGCCTCCGCGCCGGCCACCGCGCCGGAAGTCCCGCCCGCCGGCCACCCTCCTCCAGACGGCCGGCGGCGCGCGAGGGCGCGGGAGGGCCGCTCTGGCCAGCGGCGCCGCTCGACTGCTCCAAAGCCCGCCCCTCCCCCCCGCGCATCCACCCCGGTCACCGCCCCTGCGCGCGTTCCCCCGGCAACGCGCTGTCGCCGCCGCCGCCGCCGCCATGGATGGCCCGCGCCGCGCCGAGCCTCGCAGGGCTCGCGGCGGTCCCGGCGCGCCGGCGCCCGAGCCGGGGCCGAAAGTCGCCGCGCCGCCCTCGGGCCGCGCGGCGCGGGCTCCGACAGCGCCCTGGGCGCGCTTTTCCGCCTGGCTGGAGTGCGTGTGCGTGGTCACCTTCGACCTGGAGCTGGGCCAGGCGCTGGAGGTGAGCCGGCGGGCGCGCGGGGAGGGGAGGGCCGGGCCTCCGCCGGTCGGTCCGCCCCACGTGCGGCCGGCGTGCAGCCACCGAGGCCGGCCCAACCACGCCGCCTTCCGGCCTCCTTGGGTCCCTCAGCACAGGCGGCGCCCCGCAGGAAGATCAACTTCCCGAGCATTTTACCCCCACTTGTCTCGGAGGAACGTCGCCGGTTCCTTCTCTGGAATGCTTCTCCGGTCACCTGCTCCGGAATTGGCTCCATGCTGAGGGCTCCGGGAGTGCCTCCCCCACCCCTCACCCCAGTACAGGGGTGAACTTGAAGTTGTTAAGACTTGGTTTCTGTTTTCACATTGTCAGGACAAGAGAGGGGCTCTGCCCTTCGAAGGAACAAAGTGGTACTCTTTTAATTTTTCCCATTAAAAAACTTCAGCTCTGCTCCTTTCCTGGGAAACACTGGTGGGTTTAGTGATTAAGAGCTACAGCTGCTAATCAGAACGTTGGCAGTTCCAATCCACTAGGCACTCCTTGGAAACTCTGGGCAGTTCTATTCAGTCCTTTACGGTCCGTATGAGTCGGAATTGACTTGATGGCAGGGGGTTTGGGTTTTCTGTACACTTCTCCTGGTTCTTGGAGATGGTATCCTTTGTCGTCCCAGCCAGGATGGCAGGGGTCACCCTTGACCTCTCCTGCTCTCCGTTCCATCACCCATCTCTGACCAGGCTGTCTGCTCTACTTGCTACAGTGATCCCGGACCCATTGGTCTCTCAGCTGCCACGACCACATCCAGGGGACTCCCCAGCTCCTGTTGTGTACCCATAGTCCAGGCTCCATTTTCCTCTTCAGTGGGTCTCAACCTTTGCAGACATACTGGGTATCTTTGTGTTCCATTGCTGCACCTTCGATATGGTCTTCCCTCTGGCTGCAGAGCTCCACCCATACCCAGCACCCGTGGTCGAGTCCCTTCCTCGGGTGGGCTCCCCAGCAAGGCATCACAGGCCCCTTTGCTATGGTTTTCTGTGTGCTGGGCCATGACACAGACTGGGACCTGACTTGCCATCAGATTGGAGCTGCTGAAAAGCTCAGGAGGTAATGGCTGGGACGGACAAAGGCGTCCTACACGGCACTTAGTCCCAAGGTGCCTAGAAGCCCAATATCCCTACACTGAATAGCAGCACTTAGCAGAATTCTTGCATGTGGCCCTGTGCCAAGCTCTCCCTACCCCCGACTCCATGCATCTTCCATGAGGCACCCACTCTTCCTAACTCCTCCGTTGGCCAAGGGGACCTAGAGCCCAGAGAGGTGAAGGATCTGTCCAGGGTCATAACAGCTCACACGTGGCTGCCCCTGAGTCCGCCCTGCACTGTGCTGCCAGACTGTTCACTGGAAAATCACAGGAAGTGTCTTCATGTCCTTACAGAACTGTCCTGTGCCGTTTTCTGAAATGGAACCATCCACAAAGCTGGCACTGGGCACTGTCCGCTGCAGGCTGTGTGTGCTTGGGCTCCCTTGGCCTTTCTGGGTGCCCAGTAGCTGCATTAGGCCTGTCTACCACTGGGGACCCAGGGACACCTCTGAAATGCAAAAATCAGGCCAATAACCCCCAGCAGGTATGAGCACGCTGCCCTCACTGACTGCCTCTTCCTGCCCTCCGTGCCTTCTGTATCATCAGGATATTGGGGGTGTTTCACCATGCACTGATTCCTACCTCAGCACCTGCGCCCGATACTGGGTGCTGGAACAAGAAAAAGGATGGACTACCTGGGGCCTGCCTGCTGGAAGCACCAAGGCATTTGACTGAGGCAAACGCAGGAGGGGACTTGTCCCTGTGGGCAGTGGGATTGGAAACAGCACCCAGGTGGCACCCAGGACAGCACACGTCACTGGAGAAACTGGCACAGCCCACTCCAGGCCAAGTCACAGAGCTCCACAGACATGTCCAGACTCCCGGAGGGACTGAATTGCTGGGCTGAGGGCTGCGAGGACCGTGGTCTTGGAAACACCTAGCCTGATGGCCGTAACACAGTCTGTAGAGAAAACATTGCACATTCTGCCTTGGCGGGTAGAGTCTGGGGTCTTCAAAGCCTGTGAATGCCCACCTAAGATACTCCACTGGTCTTACCCTTGGGGATCAAGGAAGAAGGAAGAAAACTAAAGACACAAGGGAAAGGGTAATGTAAAGGAACAATGGACCAGGTCAGCAGTGGCCACCACCAGACTGAGTCCAGTACAGCTAGATGGTGCCCAGCTGTCTCCACTGAGTGCTCTGACAGGGATTGCAACAGAGGCTCCTGGGCAGAGCTGGAGAAAAACACGGAACAAAACTGGAACTCCAAACGGGAAATCCCGAACTGCCAGCCTGACAGAGACTGGAGAAATCCTGAGAGTGTGACCCAGACACCCTTTCAGCTCAGTAATGGAGTCACTCCAGAGGTTCGCCCTTCTGCCAAAGATTAGACAGGCCTATAAAACAAAAAGAGACTTAAAGGGCATGCCAGCCCAGGACAAGAAGGCAAGAAGGGATGGGAAAGTAGGTAAGAGGGAACCCCAGGCTGGGAAGAGGGAGTACTGACTTGCTGTAGGGTTGTTAACCAATGTCCTATAAAACGGCATGTGTAATTCGGTGAGAAACTAGTTCTATAAACCATCTAAGGGATGATAAATGATGCACGTGCCCACGTGCTCGCTTGCGCGCTCTCTCTGTTTCACACACAGACACACACACAGAGAGACACCCAGCAGTGCCCAGAGAAACGGGGCCTTGGTGAGCACTGGAGGGGGAGGAGGAGCTGTTTTAGGTACCTGTTCCTCCCGGAACAGCCCGCCAAAGAAGCCAGGAGCTGTCCGCTCACTGGCTCGCCCCCCCCACTCATTCGTTCAGCAAGGCATTGCCTGTCACCTCAGTCGGGGCTGGCAGTGCCAGTGGCGGCACACGCACAGGATTCTGGCAGGGGACAGGCCCCGCCCTCTGGAAGCCCATCCTGTGCTACAAAGACGCCGCGGTGAGGACAGAGCGGAGCACGTGCAGGATGTGGGGGGGCCGCTGCAGAGGGAGCCTGGCGAGCCGACAGAGTGGGGCAGGGAGGGGTAGTGGACCCATCCTGTGCAGGGGTGAGCAGGCTTGCCTGGTCAGATTAGGAGTCAGGGCAGCTGGAGTCTGCCAGGGCAGCCTGGGAAGCCCTGGCGTGACTGCCAGCCAGAGCAGTCCCAGAGCCTTGTCCACCATGGTATCTGTTCTCCCCTGCCACTGGCCCTCACTTGTTTTGGCCTCAGGATGCGTCTGTGATTCTAAGAAGGATTGAGAACCCCCAAAGAGCTCTTGGGGGTGTTTTAGTCAGCTAGGGCTGCTCTAACAGAAATACCAGAGTGGATGGCTTTAACAAAGGAAGGTTTATTCTTACATTGACCGATAGTCTGCAAGTCTGTGTTCAGGGTGTCTGTGCTCCAAGGGAAGGCTTTCCCCCTTGTTGCCTCTGGAGGAAAGTCCAGTGTTGCATCAGTCTTTGTCCAGGGAGCATCTTGGCACACGAACCTCCGTTCTGAAAGATGCGCTCTTCTCCTGGTGCAGATTTCTTGGTGGTGTGAGGTTCCCAATTGTCAGCCAGCTTCTTTGTCCTTGTATCTCTCATAGAATGAAAGGATTAAGGGTGGGGCAAGCCATACTCCAGGGAAACTCTCTTTACAGTGGAGCAGGGAGGTAATCCCATGAAGGGGTTTACAGCCCCACCCTAATCCTTTAACATACAGCATGGGAAAACCACCAGATGGAGGACAATCACAAGATACTGGGAATCATGGCCCAGCCACAGGGCTACACCTATTTTTGGGGGGACAGAATTCAATCCATGACATCCCACCCTTTGGCACCCCAAAAGCCACATCATTGAAACATGTAACACGTTCATCCCATATGATAGAAGTCGTAAATCAGTTTCAAGTCCAAAATACAACAACTGTTCTACGTCTGTGAAACCTAGAACACAAGCTGTCTGCTTCTGAAGGTACAACCACAGAATAGGCACAAGTTAGACATCCCATTACAAGTGGGAGAAATTGCAGGGAAAGAAGACATTAACAGGCAACAGGCCAGTCAGCAGAACACATTACATTAGCCCTCAAAGCTTTGGAAGTACTCATATTTTCTGAGACATTCTACACAATGACCCTGCCCTCCAGACTCAGGTATTGGCCACACTCTGGTTTCTGAGTGGAGACCTCCTGGTACTGGGAGTGGGGTGAGGGTTACATTGCCCACCTTTGTTATACTGAAGATTAAAACTGAGATTTTGAGAATCGTCTTTACAAAAATTAATAAAACACATTTTTTTAAATCATATTTTATTGTGGTTAAATGAAAATTTACAAACGAAGTCTATTTGCCGTATGAAACCCCAGAGACCTCTATGTGACTCCATCTGCTATTCCAGCCTTGTGACAGCGCACTCGTCCCTTCTACTCTGTGCTTCCCGTGTTCACTCACCCTTGTCCTGTCCCTTCCTTCCCACCCACCCCTGTTGTTATTAGGGAGCTGCTGCAGCAGCCTCCTGTCCCATGGTCCAGTCCAGTTTTTGTCTGAAGCGTGCTCTTTTTCTGTCTTTGGTGCTGGTTTCAGCTCCAGTTGGAGTGAGACCAAGGGCCGTGCCCTTGGGTGACCCTTCAGGGTGTTCGGCCATCCAGTCTGGTCTTTTAACAGAATTCTAGATCTGCACTCCTATTTTTCTCCCTCTACACCAAGGAGTCTGACACTGTATTGCCACTCAAGGCAGACATCGGAGGTGGCCAGACACCATCTAGTTCTAGTCTCATGATGGTGTACTCTCCGGATCATTTGGCCCTATCTGTCTCCTGGGCTCACATTGTCCTCCTGCCTCTGATGTCCTTTGTTGTCCCTTGTTCTCCTCTGTTCCAGTTGGGTTGGGACCAGGTGACACTCCTTAGACGGTAGCTGACTTTAGAGACAATCTCAAGAACAGATTTGATATGTTGGACACTAATGACCAAAAACTAGATGAACTGTGGAAGGACATCAAAGACCTGATCCATGAAGAAAGCAAAAGGTCATTAAAAAGACGGGAAAGGAAAGACCAAATTAGATGTCAGAAGAGACTCTGAAAATTGCTCTCAAATGTTGGAAGCTGAAGGAAAAGGAAGGAAGGATGAAGTAAAAGAGATGAGTAAATTTCAAGCGCAGCTCAAACAAGTGTTAGGAAGTATGCAAAGAGCTGGAAACAAAACACCAAAAGGGAAGAACACACTCTGCATTTCTCAAGCTGGAAGACCTGAATCAAAAATTCAAGCCTCGAGCTGCAGTAGTGAGGGATTCTACAGGGAAAGGTTTAAGTGACTCAGGGAGCATCAAAAGAAGATGGAAGGAGCACACAGAGTCATTCTACCAGAAAGAACTGGTTGATGTTCAGCCACTGGAAGAGGTAGCATGTGATCAGGAACCAGTGGTACTGGAGGAAGAGGTTGAAGCTGCACTGAAGGCCTTGGCAAAAAATGAGGGTCCAGGAATTGATGGAATATCAGTTGAGATATTTCAGTAAACAGATACAGCACTGTGCTAGGAAACTTGGGAGGGCAGCTGCCTGGCCAACTGACTGGAAGAGATCCTTGCTTATACCCATTCCAAACAAAGGTGAACCAAACAAATGCACAGATTCTGAATAATGTCATTAATATCACACCTAAGTAAAATTTTGTTAAAAATCATTCAAAAACAACTGCAACAGTATATTGACTGACAAGGAACTGCCAGAAATTCCAGCTGGATTCAGAAGAGGATGGTGGAACCAGGGATGTCACTGCTGATGGCAGATGGATCTTGGCTGAAAGCAGAGGATACCAGAGAGATGTTGGCCTGTGTTTCATTGATTATGCAAAGGCATTTGAGTGTGTGAAACATAACAAATTATGGATAACATTGCGAAGAACGGAAATTCCAGAACATTGAATTGTGCTCATGAGGTCTCTGTACATGGATCAAGAGACAGTTGTTTGAACAGCACAAGGACATTCTGTTTGGTTTAAAGTCAGAAGTGCATCAGTGTTGTATCCTTTCAGCATATCTTTCCAATCTGTACGCTGAGCAAATACTGTGAGAGGCTGGACTATTTGAAGAAGAACGAGGCATCAGGATTGGAGGAAGATTCATTAACAGCCTGTGTTATTCAGATGACACAGCCTTGCTTGCTGGAAGTGAAGAGGATATGAAACACTTATTGATGAAGATCAAAGACCACAGTGTTTGGTATAGATTACACCTCAACATCAAGAGAACAAAAATCCTCACAACGGGACCAGTAAGCAACATCGTGATAAGTGACAAAAGGATTGAGGTTGTCAAGGGTTTCATTTTACTTGGCTCCACAATCAACACCCATGGAAGCAGCAGTCAAGAAATCAAAAGATGCATTGCACTGGGAAGATCTGCTGCAAAGGACCTCTTTAAAGTGTTAAAAAGTAAAAACTTTATATCAAAGACTAAGGTGCACTTAACCCAAGCCATGGTAGTTTCAGTCCCATCATATGCATGCAAAAGCTGGACAGTGAACAAGGAAGACAGAAGAGTTGACACCTTTGAATTGTGGTTTTGGAGACAAATATTGAGTGTACCATGGACTACCAAAGGAACAGACAGATCTGTTCTGGAAGAAGTACAACCAGAGTGCTCCTTAGAAGCAAGGATGGCGAGACTGCGTCTTACATCCTTTGGACATGTTGTCAGGAGGGATGAGTCCTGGAGAAGGACAGCATGCTTAGAGTGGAGGGTCAACGAAAAAGAGGGGAAAACTCTCAACAAGATGGATTGACACAGTGGCTGCAACAATGGTCTTAACCCTAAAAACAACTGTGGTCATGGCTCAAGACTAGGCAGTGTTTTGTTCTGTCATGCACAGGGTCACTGTGAGTAGAACTGACTTGATGCCACCTAACAACAGACGGCAGCTTGCTAGCATTTAAGATTCTACTCATGAAGTTGGGATGCAGACTGTTTTCTTAAAAAGAGAAAGCTTAGTTGTGCCAGTTGATCTAGATGTCGCCCAAAGGCCAGTCTCCAGACCCCTGCCCCTGGTGCTGTCACCTTCAAAGCGTCAGGCTGTATATAGGAAATCTGTTAGCTCTAGTCCGGCAGGGCTGGTCTCCCTTCTAGTGTGTGCTGTCACTTCTTCACTTCCCCCAGTTCCTGTCTGCTATCTAATCTCTGAATCTGCGTCTCCTCACCAGCCAACAAAGCTGATTTTCTTCTGTGCTTAGTCCATTCTCTGAACCCCCATAATAATGGTCTCATATAGTATTTGTCCTTCTGTAACTGGTTTCATGCAGCATGTCTTCCAGTTGACTCCATACTGTCAGGTCCAAAGATTGCCATTGTTCGTTATTGCTGCATAATGTTCGATTGTGTGGATATACCATAGTTTGTTTATCCATTCTTCTAATGAAGGGCACCTGGGTTGATTCCATCTTTTTGCTATTGTGGACAGTGCTGCCGTGAACATTGATATGCATGTGTCTGTATGGCAGTCCTTGTTGCTCTGGGATGTGTTCCAAAGAGTGGGATTGCTGGATCATACAGTATATCTACCTCTAGCTTTTTAAGAAATCACCAGACCATTTTCCAGAGTAGTTGTACCATTGTTTTACATTTCCCACCGGCAGTGTAGAAGGGTTCCAGTCTCTCCACAGCCTCTCCAACATTTGTTGTTTTGTGTCTTTTGGATTAATGCCAGCCTCATTCAGGTGAGATGCTATCTTATTGTAGTTTTGATTTGGATTTTGCTAATGACTAGTGATCATGAGCATTTCCTAATGTTCTGTTAGCTGTTTGAATGTCGTGTGTGGTGAAGTGCCTGTTCATCCTTGGTCCAATTTTGATTGGGTCATTTAAAACACATCATGTTTCAACATGGCATATATTCATGAAAACATCTCCCTTCCAAAGAAAAAGCAGTTGGATGAGGAGGGGTGTTGTGGTGAGCTAACCCCCTAAAGACAGGTGTGTCAGTGGGACGAGGCTCCGTCAGGTTTCAGGAGCTGACTTCTCAGAAACAGATCACCACTCTTTCTTCCAAGGTATGTTAGTGGCCTTGAACTGCAGCCTTCCAGGAGCAGCTGAGCCTGCTCACTGCAGCACCCAGAGTCCCAGCGCTGGGTTCCCTTTGCAGATCCACGTACTATCTGGCCCGATCAAACACAACCAGGTCCATCTGCCATCATCTGCATCGATCTCTGGTGGCAGGACCGTCATTGCATCTAGGACACCACTCCTCACAACAGTGAGAAGGGCAGTGGAAAAGGCAACAGACCTGTGAAAGTAGTTCTGGCCTCGTGGACCCCTGAGAGGTCTGGGTCCCCTGGGTACCTCTAAAATGGTGACAGAGGCGTCTGACCACCTCGTCTTACTCCACAAGGGAGAGGAGAATCATCGGCACCGGCAGCGGAAGGCTGATTCCCAAGGCGGAGGTCAGGCCTGCTGCCACCCTGCAGGTTCTGACACCAGTGGCCCCTCTGGTGGCACTCTACTCACCTGTGTCCAGTGACCACACAGAGCTCACAGACCAGATTCATAGTTGGCGAGTTTGTTCACAGTCCCGGTTCAGGGGTTCTTGGGGACAGGCTCTCCTCACCTGTGTTGAAGGCAGCTCTCCTTCCGGGCCCTGCCCCCCCACGCTGGCCCCTGGCTCCTGCCCTGCTTGGGCAAGCGTTATCTAGCATTTAGCCCAGCTAACAAGCGCTGGAGGCACTGACTGCCAGGAAGCCTTGGCCCAAAGGCGGTGGGCTTTAGCTCTGCGGATCAGCAAACCTAGCTCTTGGGAGTCCCAGAAACCTCCACCAAGCAGACCTATTTCTCACTCTTGTGGACCAGGAAGCCCACTGTGCCACCTCCTGCCACTCTTCTCGCCATCTCTGATGTCACAACTGGCCCTCTCTGTCCCAGTTCTGCTGCCTTTGCTCCCTCTGTCCCCCATGAAGCCCAGTGGGATGGCAAAACTAACCCACGCCCTGGATGGGGTTCAATGTGCTGTAGTTGCATTATTAGCAAGCTGTCTGATTCCCTGGTTGGCCACAAGCCCCTCATTTCTGTAGCCCCACCTTGTCATTAGTGGAGACGCTCAGACACGGCTGAAAGGGGCACGTGAAGGAGTCGGCTGCAGCACTGGACCAGCATTGAGAAACCCCCCTGGTGGCAGCTGCTCGGACCCCCACGTGCAAGAGCGGTAGCCAGAGCAGGCCACTCTGGGGGAAGGAGTCTGCTCTGTGTGGCGACAAGACCCTCTTACCTGCCTCCCCTGCCCCTACTTCTTTGTCAGGCTCTACACCCCGCTCCCATACCCCCACAGGCCTGCTGTCCTGGGCACCAAGACGTCTTCCATGTGAGCTACGTGGTCTTGTGGCCCCTCTGCCTGCACAGTCCTGACAGTGCTGAGCTGTCCCAAGGCTCAGTAAAGCCCCCTCACCACCTACCTCCCATCAAGACTCCCCTCCCTGCTTCGTGGCCCCCTTTATGCCCCTTTGCTGGCTTCCCTTTGGCCAGCATCACCCCATTTCTGTTATACCCCACAAACACTGTGCTGTCTGCTAAGTGCCCATAGACCTGCCCTCACAAAGCGTCAAACACACAGAAGAGAGAATGGGGCTATGGCACAAGCCCCCTACACAGGACAAAGCACAGTTGTCACACAGCCAGCCAAGTGCCGTTGAAGTTGTCACACAGCAAACCCTTAACCTGCCATGGGCTTGGTGAGGTGTACAGACCCATGGGAGCAGCACCTCACCTGCCTGAAGCTTTAAGGCATGCCCTACAAGAAAGCCATCTCAGCCAAAACTTCAAGGGGTGGCAGGAATTCAGGACAAAATGGGCTTGCTATACACACAGCCCTTCAGGCACTAGCCCCTGTCCCTCAGGCTCCTCCCACCCCCTCCCCACAGGCTCCCACCCCCCTCTCCCCACAGGTTCCCACCCCCCTCCCCACAGGCTCCCACCCCCCTCCCCACAGGCTCCCACCCCCCTCCCCACAGGCTCCCACCCCCTCTCCCCACAGGCTCCCACCCCCCTCCCCACAGGCTCCCACCCCCCTCCCCACAGGCTCCCACCCCCCTCCCCACAGGCTCCCACACCCCCTCCCCACAGGTCCCACCCCCCTCCCCACAGGCTCCCAGCTCCTCTTCTTGGTGACTTGAGCCCTTCAGACTGTAGGCCCCCCTCTGGCCTCCCCTGCAGATCCCCCTTCCATCCTGGGCTCCAGTGCACTTCCTGGGAAGAGCAGCCTGCCCAGGAAGCAGAGATCCCCCGAGGAGCATCGTGACCCTTTACTGGGACACGACATCACAGTGGTGCTACAGCTTCCCCCAGGACTTCCTCAGCCTATGGGGAGGGGGTTCCAGGCTGCTGCGTTTTTAGCTGTTAGCTAGTAGGCGCCGTCCTGTTACCCAGCAGGTGGCATGAGGCTTCCAGAAAACCTAAGGGGGGGTCAAGAAGCAGGGGGCACCCAAGGAGCTGTCACAGTGCAGGTGGGCTGGTCAGCCAGGACCTATAGAGTCACTGAGAAAATGGGGGCTTGCTGGCCTCCTGGTGCTGTGAGGGGGATGGCTGTTGGCCCCACAGTGGCGGGAAAGCAAGGGTCAGCTAGGAAGGAGCAGCAGGAGAGTGTCTGTGCCCAGCGGGAGGGAACCTTCCAGCTGCCCGGCAGTGGGGAGGATCGGGCCCCCATCCGGCTGGTGTCTGTGACGATTCTTCCTGGGATAAGGGTGCACCTGTCACCTCCTGTCCTGTATTCTGTCTTCCTGCAGCTGGTGTACCCGAGCGACTTCAAGCTCACGGACAAAGAGGTGGGTCTTGGCCCCTGGGAAGGACGCGGACCCTGGGGGAGTTACGGCCCCTGTGAGGACACTGCCCGCAGCCAGCAGCTGGGCCCTGGTGTCCTTTCCTGTCTGTTCCAGAAAAGCAGCATCTGCGACTTATCCTTCCCTGACTCCCACTCAGGTGGGTCGCTCCCACTCACTGTGGGGGCTGGAGGTGCGAGGGTGATGGATGGAGGGACAGGATACCCTGTGGCCCTGCACACCCAGGCAAGTGTCAGCCTCACCCCATCCTGTGGGCAGCTCCAGAGCCCACGATGGGGAGTGGCAGCTGGGTACCCCACTTTGCCAAAGAAGACCACCTCCGGCCTGCCGGCCTGGTTCTCCGTCCCCACTTGTCTTTGGTACAGTCCCACTTGAAGCTCTCCATGGTTTAGAGTCCCTCTTCCCAGCGGCCTGTGTCCAGGGCTCTCCCCAGGCCTGGTCCTGACTGGCGTGGGTGGGCTCCTTCTCAGGCTGCCTCGGGGACACGCAGTTCAGCTTCCGCATCCGCCAGTCGGGGGGCCCGAGGAGCCCCTGGCATGCTGGCGACAGTCATTACAGCAGCAGGGCACCTGTGTCACTTCAGGTGAGTGCCCAGGCCAGGGGCAGTCATCACCAGCCTTGGCTTGAGGGTACCCCAAGAGCTCCTGGAGCTTTCCTTGCACCCCAGACCTCTGTAGCCAAGTCTATCATGGTGAGAGGCCGTGGCTGGCGTGAGCAGAGATTAAGGCAACTATCAGGTGGCCCCAGGCCCCCAAGCCACATGCAACCCTGGGGGCTTCTGCCTTGGTCTCCTGTCCAGTTGGGTGGCTGTGGTGTGTCCATGGACACACGTCAGGCCCCAAAGGGCAGACCTCAGAGGGCCAAGGGTGGGCCCAGCCCCTGGGTGGCCAAGGGCTGCACAGTGGCCCCTTGGTGACCCTGGTACTTCTCCCAGCGGGAGTCTGCACACTACTTCGGCTACGTGTACTTCCGGCAGGTGAAGGACAGCTCCGTGAAGAGGGGCTACTTCCAGAAGGTGAGTGACCAGCCACTCTGGGGAGGGCACGGAGAGGAGGGAGGGCCTCCAAGGAGCCCCCCTCGTGAGCCCCTGGGCCACCGGGGTGCCCCACCTGTGCACAGGGCCAGGAGGGTGCCTGCTGCACCCAGCTCTCCTTGCTGCTCTGTTGGGTGTGGTTTAGGGCATTCCTGTGCCTCACTGGTGGCAGGAGGGGTCCTCATGACATCTGCGGGGTTAGGACACTCAGTCTTGAACTCAGACTGGAAGCACAGGCTGTCTGGTGCCAGGGTGACCACTCCAGAACTGTGGCATTTTCCTCTGTGGCCAAGTGCCCACCACCAGCACACCGGCTGCCCCTGGGGCCTGGGTCTTCCCATCCCCATTGGGGGCTGGGGGTCTTCTCCCATCCAGCAGCTGTTCCCTTTCTCCGACTGCCCCCTGGCAGTCATTCTGTGGAGTCGGTTGAGGGGCAGTCTGGGGGCCCTGGACCCCTGCAGAGTAAGCCTGGCCTCCTGGGTAGCTGATTGGCCCCTTGCCCTGCACGTGCCCTCTGACCGTCCACTGGTGACCTGTGCAGTCCCTGGTGCTGGTGTCCCGCCTGCCCTTCGTCCGGCTGTTCCAGACGTTGCTGAGCCTGGTGGCCCCTGAGTACTTCGACAAACTGGCGCCCTGCCTGGAGGCTGGTGAGTGGCAGTGGCCATGGCCTCGGGCACTGCTCCGAGGCCACCTCCTGACCAAGTGCCTGTGTCCGCAGTATGCAACGAAATTGACCAGTGGCCAGCCCCCGTGCCGGGGCGGACCCTGAATCTGCCAGTCATGGGAGTTGTCGTTCAGGTGAGGGCTGGCAGGTGGGTGGGCCAGCGGGTGCTGGGCCATAGGGGCCTGCTCCGCTGGTATCGCCCACTCCCCACAGGTGTACATCCCAACCCGAGTGGACCAGCCTGAGTCCAGCCCACCAAAGCAGTGCAGCCAGGAGGTAGGAGCTGGGCGGGGGGGGGGGGAAGCGGGCAGAGGCTTGCTTCACCTGTGTCCCCACTGTCATTCTGGGCCTTCCGTCCTCTGTGGGGCCCCAGACCACGGCCACTGACCCTTGCATGCCAGGTGGGTGTAAGAGGCAGGGACTGGAGCCTGAGGGTTCTGCTCGGCCATGGTGCTGTTTAGGGCAGTAGCCCCGACCTCAGCCCCTGCGCCCTGCCCTCCCTCAGAACCTGCTGCCTGCCCCCGTGGTCCTCGGCAGTGTCCACGAGCTGGAGCTGTTCAGGTGAGCCTGTCTCCTGCCTCGCCCAGGGTCCCCTCCACTCCTCCTCCTCTGACCACTCCCCAACATGGCCCCTCCCACTACTCCCATCTGGCCACTCCCCCACATGACCCCGCCCATGCCCCTCCGACCGCCCCTCCCGTGGCCCCGCCCCCTGACCACCGCAACGCCTACCTGGCCAGGTGTCTTCAGCCTGTGCTGGCCCACGTGCAGACTCTGTGGGAACTCATGCTCCTCGGGGAACCTCTCGTGGTCCTGGCACCCTCACCTGCCATATCCTCAGAGATGGTGCTTGCCCTCACGAGGTACCCCCTCTCTGCCAGTAGCAGGCCCTCCAGGATGGGGGTGCAGGTCTAGGGGGGGTTCAGGTGCTGCAGGCAATGGGGCAGCTTCCCTCCTCCCCACTGCTCCCATCTGGGCCCAGCCGGACAGCAGATGGGAGGGGTCCAGGGTTCCAGGGCAGCTCTGGGTGTTGTGGTGGTGGGTCTGGGGGCAGGTGAGCCAGCCCATGCTCCACGTGCCCCCTTCCTGCTGCGGCCTCAGCTGCCTGAGACCCCTCAAGTTCTGCTGTGACTACCGCCCCTACTTCACCGTCCACGACAGTGAGTTCAGGGAGTTCACAACACGGACACAGGCCCCGTGAGTGCCCACCCCGTCCAGCCGCTCTGTCCCCCTCTCCGCGCTCCTCCCTGGGCTGCTACCCTTCTCACCGACCCCCTTCCCCGCCCTCTGCCCCCAGGACCCCCTGCACCTTAGGCTGCCCGCCAGCCTTCTGTCCCGCCACCCTGGCCTCTGTCTCTCTGCCTCTTCGTTCTCTCTGTAGACCAAATGTGGTCCTGGGGGTCACAAACCCTTTCTTTATCAAAACACTCCAGCACTGGCCACATGTTCTCCGGGTTGGTGAGCCCAAGATGTCAGGTGAGGCAGGCCCACGGAGGGTCTTTGGGGGACGTGGTGGGGCTGTAACCCCTCGGGACCTCCTGGGTGCTGAGTTGGCCTCCGGTGTTTCGCAGGGGACCTTCCTAAGCAAGTCAAGCTGAAAAAACCTTCTCGTTTGAAGACCCTTGATACCAAGCCAGGTCTGTGCCTGCCTCGGACGAGCCCTGTGCTGGGAGGGGTGTGTATCTTCTCTCACCAGGCAGCCCACCTCCTCAGCTCTAGGGGACCGCTTCCCCGTGTCAGGCCCTGCATAAGCCTCTTGCACCCAGGGGTGGGAGTAAAACAAGGCTACATACAGCCCAGAGCCGGGCCTCTGGGTGTGGTGGGTGTGGTGGAGGCGGCACTGGCAGCATCTCGCCCCCCAGGCCTGTACACGGCGTACACAGCCCACCTGCACCGGGACAAGGCCCTGCTCAAGCGCCTGCTCAAGGTCCGATGTGCGGGGTAGTGTGCGGGCACCGGGGTCCTGTGAACCAGCCACCCGTGGGGGCAGTGGGTGTGAGCGGGTGCGTGGAGCCTGGGGGTGGGTGTGAATCCGAGGCACACGGGCAGTGAACTGGGGTGTTGAGGACCCAGGAGTGAGCAGGGCTCACGCTCGCGTGGCCCCGCAGGGCATACAGAAGAAGCGGCCAGTGGATATGCAGAGCGCTTTGCTGAGGCGGCACTTCCTCGAGCTCACGCAGAGCTTCATCTTCCCCTTGGTGAGACCCCCACCCCCGCCGGAGGGGCAGGAAGAGGGGCGGGGCAGGTGGTGGCCGTGTGCCCCCAGCTCATTCCCCTTCCCCACAGGAGCACTACATGACCAGCCTGATGCCCCTGCAAAGGAGCATCACACCCTGGAAGGTGCATGGCTGAGGATGCCCCCACGTGGGGCGGGCTGGAGGGGTAGCCCTAGGGCTCCAGGGGTGTCCAGGGGCGGGGCAGCAGTGGGAAGGGACCGAGGGGGGGAAGGGTCTGCCCTAGGCGGTGGAATGTGGAAGGAGCTTCCCGGCCAGCAGCCTGTGCTCACCTGGCGGCGCACCATCTCAGACGCCCCCCCAGATTCGCCCCTTCCGCCAGGACGACTTCCTGCGCAGCCTGGAGCATGCGGGGCCTCAGCTCACCTGCGTTCTCAGGGGCGACTGGCTGGGACTCTACAGGTGGACAGCGGTCAGGGGGCGGGACGGCAGGGGTCTTGCACCCCCTCCTTGACACACACGAGCCTCTCCTCTCCTCCCTACCGACAGGCGGTTTTTCAAGTCCCCCCATTTTGACGGCTGGTACCGGCAGCGGCACAAAGAGATGGCCCAGAAGCTGGAGGCGCTGCACCTGGAGGCCATTTGCGAGGCCGTGAGGATGGAGGCTGGGGGGCGGCCGGGTGGACGGTGGCTCGGGCGGGGCGGGGCCTCTGGGGGCGGGGCGGGGCGGCGCCGTCCTGGTGGGCGGGGCCTCCGCGGGTGGGGCGCGCCGGCAGGGCTGGGGGTGGCTCCGAAGGGATGCGGGGCGGTGGGTCAGGCGGGTGGGTCGCTCTGCGTGGGCGTGGTCTTAGCCGGCTTGACCTCATGCCTGGTGCTCTCCCCCGACAGAACGTGGAGGCCTGGATGAAGGACAAGTCCGAGGTGGAGGTGGTCGACCTGGTCCTGAAACTTCGAGAGAAGCTGGTGAGACACACACACACACGCACGCACGCACGCACGCACGCGCGCACACGCACGCACACGCACACGCACACGTCCCCAGCAGCTGCCAGCGGGGCGGCAGGTGCGCTCACCTGAACACCGCGCCCTGCAGGTACGGGCCCAGGCCCACCAGCTCCCAGTGAAGGAGGAAACGCTGCAGCGGACCCGGCTGTACATCCAGACGGTCATCGGCTCCCTGCCCAAGGACCTGCAGGCTGTGCTGTGCCCGCCCTGAGGTCAGGGCTGGGTGCACAGTCCCTGGAGGTATCCTCTGTCCCCAGGCAGCTGCCTAACATGAGTCCCCTGGCTGTGTCCCCGCTGCCCCTTGGTCCTGACCCCCAGCCAGGCACGCTACCTCACCATGCTATCCCAGCAGTAAACAGGCATTTGAAATCACTGTCTGGTCGGTAACTGTCTAAGGGGATTATCTACTAGTCAGAGCCCCGCTTCCTCCAGAGTCCCAGCTGCCGTCCACAGAGGCCACCAGGGGGCCATCAGGGCCCACCGGGTCCTGTGAATTCTCACTTATCTGGATGCCACCCACTGCGGATCTCGGCCGCCCTGGTGCCGCTTGCCTGGACCCAGGACTGAGAGGCTGGAGGGGCTGATCCCCCTATGTCACCCAGAGTACCAGCCCTCCAACGCTTGAGGCTGAGGCAAAGCAGAGGCTGAGGCAAAGCAGAGGCTGAGGTGGACAGATGCGCAGGGGAAGCTGCTTACCCCACCCCTCCCCAGCTGGTCCTCTGTGCCATCCACCCTCCTAGTTCCTGGTCCCAGGCGTGCGTGGGCTGTGCTGTGTGGGACCCACAGCACATGGCCAGACCACCCTCAGCCCTCATGGCTGACCACCTCAGACAGGCCTCTGGCCACCACTATGTCCCAGCCCTACCAGTCCCGGTTCTCGCCTCCAGGAATGCCCCACCAGACCCCTGGCTCGGTTGTCCCCAGCACAGTCCCCTCGTTGCCACTGTGGAATTCTGCCAAGGCTGGCCTCGAGGTGCTACCCTGAGTTCATGTCCCATTGCAGCGTCTACAGTGGGGAGCTGCATGGCTCTGGCTGTACACTGGGATGCCTACTAGGGTCACACTCATCTGAGAGGTGAGGCTGGACAGTGGGGACAGCGTGGCCCTTGCGCAGCTATCACTGTCCGCATCTCCTCACACACCACCCTGGAAAGGGGGTGTTGTGTCAGGGTACCAGGCAGCCGAGGTGGCCTGTTCCACTTCAAAAACGGGGAGAGGTCAGGGACGGTCAGGGTCCCAGGAGGTGACCACGGTGACAGCTGAGCAGGATAAGAACAGGCTGGAAGTCCATTCTGAGGAGGGCCACTCTAGAGACCCTGGAGGGGGAGTCACAGCCTGTCTGGTTGGAGCCAAGTCAAGCCAAGTACCGTCGAGTCTGGTTGGAGAGGCTCCCCCATATTCCTGGGGACCCTAGAGGGGAAGTCAGCCTGTCTGCTTGGAGAGGCTCGCCCATACTCCTGGAGAACCTGCAGGGGGCGCCGCAGCCCATCTGCTTGGACAGACTCCCGCCCTGCTGAGTCAGTGGACCTGAGCGTCAGTGAGCAGCTCTGGAGACAGTGCAGTGGAGAATGGTGGCCAGGACCCTGCTCACAATTGTGACTACTCCAGGGAAGAGCACCCCAGAGTCACTCCAGCATGTCCTTGTCCCGGCTGTCTGGTCATCTCAGCTTTCTGGGGACTTCTAGGTGGCAGTGAGGACGGGGGCAGTCGCACAGCCACAGGGCCTCGGGGCCGTCCACCCAGGGGCGCACCGCTAGGTCTCCAGACCCCTTGGTTCCCCCTTTCACCAGAAGCCTCTGGTCACTGCCACCTGGGGCCGCCAGGCTATCCTGGGGTGCTGGGGGGCAGACACAGGTGGCAGGGCATGCCTGGCAGGTGGTCACCACTGCTCAAGGCCAGATCTGAGGGTGAGGTGAGCCAGGCAGGGCACCCCGACTGCCAGCGTCACCAGGGTCCTGCCCTCTGCTCCCTCAGACAAGGCAGTCTTGGGGGACCTGGGTGTGGAGTCTTGTTGGCCCCATCCTGTGCCCCCAGACCTGCTTCTTTCCCTGCAGGGCTGGGTCAGCATAGGACCAACTCAGGCCTGTGTGGGGGGCATCATGGCCTCTGCCCACCTCCCAGAAGGAGGCAGGAATTCAAGTCCACAAAAGACGGTTCCTGGAGGAGAGCCTGTTGCCTTCCATCCTCCTAGTGTGGTGTCCTCTGAGGCATCTTGGGGTGCAGGAAAGACCCAGATTTCCCAAGGCTAGGGAGGAGGGTAGTGGGAACCAAAGATATGAGTTGTGAGGGGACCCCAGCAAGTGCCTTCTTTGGGAGGTTTGGGGAAAGAGCTGCAGGTGTGGCAGGTCTGTCCCTAGCCTTAGGCGCTAGCCTTCACCGTGGAATTCTCGGGGGAGAGGGCTTGGAGGAAACCCTGGGGGTATAGTGGGTTAGGTGCTGCGTCTACTAACCAAAAGGCTGTTCAGATGCCCCGGGAAACTCTATGGGGCAATTCTACCCTGACCTCTAGGGACACCTATGAGTTGGACCCGAATGGAGGGCAGGGTGTCATTTTTTGGTTTAGGTGCTTGGAGGCCGCCAGCTGACCTGGGGCCCAAAGGGGCTGAGGGCTGCGCACCCAGATCCCTGAGTGCTCCCACGGTGCTGCCTCAGCCTAAGTGCCTTTAAGGTGGATGCTGCTCAGCCCCGGGGCAGCGGCAGGGTAGGCAAGGGTGCCGAGCCGGCTGAATCCAGGTTGAACCTGTCCATTAACTCATCCCCGCTGTGGCTGCAAGGGCCAGGCGGGCGGGCGCGGGGAAGCGGGGTGGAAGGGGTGGGAGGTGGAGGGAGTGTTGACAGGAGTGTCAGGCTCGCCCCTCCTCCCCCTACCGGCCTCTTCCCTCAGCCCGCCTCCCCCTGCCCTCTCCTGCCCCGCCCCTCGCCCTTCGCCCCTCCTCGCCCTCCACCCCGCCCCTCGCCCCCCCGCCCTCCACCCCGCCCCTCCCCGACACGCCCCTTGCCCTCCCCCCGCCTCTCGCCCCCCGCCCTCCACCCCCCGCCCCGCCCGGTCCCCGTCTCCTCCTGGGTTCCCTCCTTTCCCGTCGGGGGCGGGGCCCACGGCTCCCGCGCGCTCCGGCCCCTCCTCGGCCACACAAAGGCCTGTCTCCATGGCAGCCGCGCGGACCCGAGCTTGCAGCGCCAAGCGCGACCCGGGCGCCATCGAGCCGCGGCGGCCGACGTGCAGGTACCGGCGTGGGGGATCCACCACGGAGTGGGGGCGGGCGGGGGATCGCGGTCTGCCGCCGCTGCGCTCCTCGGCCTGCCGCGCTCGGGGGCGCCGGGCCGGGAGACAGCGCCCCTTTACTGGAGGGCCACTCGGGTCCGCGGCCTCCGCTGCTGTCCGTCTGTCCTGCGGCCTCGGGAGAGGCCTACCGCGCGGAGTGGGCGCGGGTCTGGACGGCGAGGGACTCCAGCTAGGGCTCCCTGCGCGCCGCATTGCCCGCCGTTCCAGGTCCTCGCTGGCTCCGGCCCTCCCTCAACACCTCCACCTCCCCAGCGTCCGGATCGCGCCCCGGGCCCGGATTGCACTGTTGTGCAGGAGTCCCAGACCCCCACCCCACCCAGCTGCGATTCCGGGGTGCCCGGACTCCTGAGCCCAGGGCTTAGCAGCGCCTACCCCGCGCCCTGCGGTTCGGCGTGAGGAGGACCACCTGGTGAGCCCAGGTCTGCCAGAGAACGATCTGAGAGGCTGGGGACAGGGTGCCACGGGTCGGGAAACTGCGGGCGGCCAGGCAGCATCTTGTGGCTCTGGCTCTTCCCAGCCAGGCTCTCCTTCAGCCGTCACGGGGGTGGGGGGGTTCCCTCATGCTGTTTGGGAGAAATGCTTGCGGTCCTGAGTCCCTCCACCCCTTGACTTGGGATTCTAACCTCCTAGCCCTGCGTGTCCAAACGCTTAGTCCTGCAGGAAGCCCTCCATGCTGGATCTTTCCTCTCCCTCCTGAGGACAGTCTATTGGCATATTTGGGGGTCATGCCTCCCCGTTCGGGGTTTCTGAGCCCAGGAACCCTAGAGCTTCCTGCCGCATGGAAATTCTGGCCTCTCCCCGCTCCCTGGGAAACATAGGAAGCAGTCTGTGTACACCACAGCCTGTGAACAGGTGGGCTCAGGACTGGGGCTGAGGCTGAGCCCCCAGGCTGATGTTCTGGAGTCTAAGAGTGCACACTGGTCTGCTCCCTCCCCGGGGAGCCTCCTTCCGTGTTTAACTTTGGGCCCTGTGCTTCAGGCCCCACCTGTAAGGCTGAGCACCCCTGCCCAAAAGGCCAGGGTAGAGGGTGGCTGTGCCACCCTTGGGGGCTTGCAGCCTGACCCTGGGGCCTAGAAGGGGACTCACCCTGGGAAGCTCTGCTCAGACTCCCTGGATCTCTGGGGGGTGGAGCACTGTGGGCCCCGCCTGGGTGTCTGGGGCCCTGGCTCATTGGAGGTCAGGTTCATGTGCTTGCCTGCTGGGTTTAGCGTCTGAGCTGCTCTGAGAAGACTGAGGGACAAGGAGGGGGCTCCACAGACCTGAGCACCCCCACCTCCCACATCCCACCATCCCTGCTGGGGTCTTGCCTCGTCTTGTGGGGTTGGGGGAGGTCAGGCCACAGATCTGGCTGCAGGAGAGGAGGGAAGTGCGGGAGAAAAACAAGTTTGGAATGCGAGTCCCCTCCCCCCCACCCCCCGTGGGCTACCAGCCAAGGAGGAATTATTTGGGATTATCCAGCCGTGTCCAGCCAGTTGGAGGGGAGGCTGCAGCCGTGGGAGAGGGATCCACTTCCGGGCCACGGGTTGAGAGCCCCAGAGGGAGGGGCGGGCAAGCCCAGGCAGCTCTGAGTGGGAGGCTGCTCCCCCTGGTCAGAGGTGGGGCTGCAGCCGGATGCACCACCCTGGGGGCGGAGCAGGCACCCTGGAGGTAGAGGAGGTGCCCGGGGGGCACAGAAGTGCCCGGGCTTGGCCCAGCAGTGGCAGAAGCAGGCCCTTCTGGGGGAGGCCACCAGCCTGGAGGAGCCCTGGACCCTGTCCTTAGGGTCAGGGATGGTGCTGGCTTGGGGGTCTTGAAGGCCCTTTGAGGGACTCCCTGCACTCCAGGGCTTCCCTGGGGGGTGGGAAGTGGGCAGCAGCAGAGGGTTAGGGTCACATCGAGTGCCCTGGGGTCTTGCTGTGTGGCCTGGGCTCTCTGGGCCTTGGAGAGTCTCTGACTCACGACCACCGACTGACGCAGCGTCCAGCAGCTGACTGAGGGACAGGCAGCGTCCACCTGGGTGCTGCCCCTCACCCACACCTGTGGCTCGTGCCCCTGGCCATCCCTGGTGTGTGCTGTGTGCTCCGTGTGTGTGTGTGTGTGTGTGTGTGTGCGCGCCCGTGGGCCACGGCAGGGTGCCCTCCCATCGGGGAGCCCGGGCCGGCAGCTGGGCCTGGAGCGCAGCAGCCTCCGGGACCTGGCCTCGGCCCAGGCCGAGTGGAGCATAAGAGATTGGATTGGATGGCGCCGCAGGGTGGGCTGGCAGCCTGGGGAGGGCCCATATGGCACGTGGACCCCGCCAAGACTGGTGTGGTCGCGGGCTCTCGGCCCCTCCTGAGGCTTAGGCTCCTTGGGGGATGTCACTGTGTCCTGTCCCTGCCTTGAACTCACTTCAGAGGTGCTGGGGCCTGTGGCCTCAGAGAACACGGGCAGGCGTGTGAACTGGTCCTCCTCCAAGTGGGAAGAGGGGGACAGTGAAGAGAGTGGAGGAACTGGCCGCTGGTGTCGTCTTCCTGAGGCCGCACAGGGCCTGGGCTCCTCCTCCTGCTGTGGCCACTCCTGGGCCAGGACCCCCAACACCGGAGGGGGAACACCAGCACTGGAACTCCAGCTGGCCCTGGAGGGGGCCATGGTGGCCTCTTGGCTGGGCTGCCCGCCGTGAGTGGATGTGGGTCAGCTAACGGGGGCCTCCCGGGGGAGAGGTCAGTAGGGCAGCCGCGGGCCGTCTGTGTTTGGGGTGGCCTAGCGTCTTACTAATGGTCTCTAGCTTCCAAATTATAGGCTCGGCTGGGAAGTGGAGACTGTGGCCTCTAATTTCCCAGGGAGGTGGGGGGACTCGGGGGTGGGGGGTACGAGGGGCAGCAGCATCTTCCTCTTCCTCCGCCGTGCGCTTCCTGCGCAGCTGCCCGCTCCGCGGTTTCACATTCTTCCCCAGAGCTGCTGCTCTGCCCTGTCCACTGCTGACCGGGCACACACAACTGCCATGCCATCCCACGGGACTGCGGGATGAGCATTTGCAGGGACAGGCTGGGGGCAGGGCAGGGACCTCAGGGACCTGGGAACAGGCCTCAGCACCCCATCCCTCAGCCCCTGGGAGCATAGCTTCGAGAACCCAGCCAGTTCTCCTCTCGGACGCCATCTGGGTCCTGGCCCTTGGGGGACAGGCACTTGGTGGTGCAAGAAGGGGACAGAAGACAGCCTGGGGGTGATAGGAGTCAGCACTGCCCACTAGGCCTCCTGGGGAAGGGGGGGAAGAGAGGGGTTTGTATCAGCTTTCTTCACTGCCTGTGTCCACGCTGTGCTTGCGCTCGGCAGGGCGTCTGCTTCACAGCCTAGGGGACCTGGCTGACACAGGGCCGGGTCTCTTTCCCTATGATGTGCTGCTCTGCCCCAACTGGGCCGTTCAGAGCCACTTCAGGGGTGTAGTAGAGGGGCTTCTCAGAGGAGGGGTGCCAGCTGGGCACTGAAGTTGACGCCGTTTTTCTGGGCTGCACAGAGGAACAGGTTGTTGGGTGCAGGCATGCATGGGACAAGCCATGTGCAGGGTGGGGAACCTGTCACTCCTGGGTCCTCACTGAGCTGGAGCCAAGTCCAGGGGACAGTTGGTAGAAGACACTCCTCACATGGCTAAGAGCTGGGGTCTCTCTTAGGAACTGGTAAGTCCGCAGCATGGGCGAGGGGGTGGAGTGGGACCTCCACATTCTGGGGAGCTGCCAAGCCTCAGAGGTAGGTTTGAGGACCCCCAGGACATGGGGACTCTAAGGTGTGTGTGGGTCATGGTTCCCACTGTGTCTGCAGACCAAGGCCCCTCCCTTGGATAGGGAGTGAGGGTCCCTGACATGGTTGTAGTCCCCTAGTGATGCCCACCCAGCAGGCGGGAGGAGCTATTTTAAGCCAGGGAGCATCTGAGTTAGCAGGCCAGCAGGGTGGGGAGATGGAGCATGCCAGGGCTGGCCCACCCACCCGCCCCTCGGCCTGGGAGACGCTTCCCAGCTGGGCTGGGGGTTGGGTCTGCTGTCCACCCTCATCCTGGCATCAGGCCAGGAGGGGATGTCTGGATGGGGGGCGAGAGGTGAGGAAGAGGAAGAAGGGGACCTAGGCAGGCCCATCTTTGGAGCTCAGCGTCTGGGCCTGACCCCAGGAAGTGTCTGAGGGAGGCTGAGCACTTCTTGCCGGGGTCTAGGCCATTTGCATTGCTGCTCACTGGGCTTCCTGTTCCTCTCTGAGCTCGGGGGTCACTGGTATCTGCCTCCCTGGGATGCTGTCACTGCCCCACTGGCCTGGCCCCCCAGCTGGCCTGTGTGCGTGCTGGGCCGAGCCAAGGTGGACTTAGCTCCGGGCGGTGGTCCATCCACAGAGCCTGGCCAGGGGCTTTTTCCTCGGGCTCTTTGTCTGGGGACTCAGGGAGCCCCCGGGCATGTGTGCCTACACATGTGTAGTCACGTGTGTGCACAGGGGCTGGTGGGCGGTTTGGCAAAGTGCCCTGGGCTGATTATGGGGTTGGCTGGGAGGAGGTGGGACTGGGGTGACCGCCGAGGCTGACACGGTGACGCTGACAGGGAGATTACAGGCTGCGCCCACTCCTCATTCAAGGGGTCCTCACCCCTGTCTGCCCCCCAGGCCCCCTCCCACATGTGCAGGGAAGAGGGATCTGAGGGAAGGCTGATCCTGGGCCAGCTGCGGCTGCCCTGAGCCTCAGGCCAGCAGCCTACAGCTGAGACTCTGCCTTGGGGTCAGCCGCCTGGGCTGGGTAAGCCTGGGTGCACTGGGAGGAAGTCGGGGTGTGTGGGTGGCCATTAGGGGTTGGGAGGAGAGACTGGCTGAGGGAGTGGGGCAGGCATCAGCAGCACCTCTCCTGGCTGGAGCCCCTGAGATACACCCCCACACTGCAGGCAAGGACCCTCAGCCTATGCTCAGCCCGTCACAGGGCAACTCCTCCTTAGCAAGGGTCTGTTCCTGCCTGCTGAGCTGACCCTGTTGCCACAGAAGCCCTCTGGTGACCCGGCCCCAGGCCAGACCCTTCTCGTTCTGCAGAGCCCCCCCACCCCCCGCAGAGGGCCTCAGCGCCAGCCAGACCTCCTTCCAGTCACCACTGCTCTTGTCCTGCCCGAGCCCTGCATCAGGGACTGTGGTGGGCCAGTCTTCGGGTGGGACGCTTGCTAGCTGGGCCTTGGGCAAGGGCAGCTCCTCAGAGGCCATGGACCCCCACTCCTGGGGACTTGGGGAGGGTGGAGACATCAGCCTGTCACTTGGTGCAAAGGAAGCTTCTGGCTGTGCAGATGTGGGATCAGGTGGCCAGGACTGGGGTGTCCACCAGTGTGCACTGTTCTGACCAGACAAACTAATGCAGTGAGGGCCAGAGGCGAGGCTGTCATCCAGGGGGTCATCAGGGTGGCTGGAACCCAGGAGGGATCCCTTGGGCTTGGTGGGGACTGACAAGGTGGGTGTGGGAAGAGGGACTGGCCCATGGCGCCCCACCGTCTCCAAGGGCCTGGGAGGACAAGCTCCTGGGAGAGCCACTAGGTGTGGCTCCAGGACTGAGGGAGGCCCCAAGGCAGTGGCCGGGGCTGCAGGCAGACACCTAGGGGGGGAAGGGGTCAGCAGAGATGGGAGGGAGGGAGCCCTGGTACCACAGGCTAGAAGCCCAGCCACAGTGAGCACCCACAGGCACTGGGGCTCTGGAAGGTGAACAGATGGTGGGAAGGCACCCCTCTCACTGAGTCCTGGTCCTGTGACCTCCCACAGCCAGCCCCTCTGATCCAGGGTGCAGGCTGCAGCGGGGCAGTACCCCCAGCCTGAGCCCAAGCTGAGAAGAGAGGCCCACCGGCCCAGGGAACCCAGGCTGGGAGTGCTGACTGGTGGAAGGAAGAAAGCCCCCCGGGACCGGACTGATGGGGTGCAGGTGGCACGTGACAGAGGCTGCGACGTCACTCTGTCCTGGGACTGTGCCCTGTGCCCTCCCTTCGCTGTTGCCGGGTCGACCTTTGCCGGTGAACCTGGTCGCCCTGTGAGCCTGGTCGCTCGTCCCTGGCCCGCCCGGGCTGGGGGTTCTGCAGACGGCTGCCGCGGGCGGGATGGGTCCCCAGGGCCTGGAGGTGGGGACTCGGAGATAGACTCGGGATGGCTCGGGCCCTGGTAGCGGGGCGGGGCCTGCGCAGCGGGGCGGGGAGGATCCGCCAGGTGAGGCCTCCGCGCGCTGCAGGACCGGCCCAGGTGAGCGCACCTCCGAGACGGCACCGTGGGCGCTCGTGACCGTTGCCGCCGCCGTCACTGTTTCTCGCGGTCAGGATCCTCCACGGTTCCCGCCTGTCGGGCGCGTCCCGGCGTCCCGAGGCCTGGCGAGGTTGGCCAGGTCCGGAGTGGACCCGGGGGCCTGGGGTGCGGGGCCGAGGAGGTGGGCCGCTCCCTGCCCACGGGGCGCAGTGAGTCACCGGGAGGGAGCGGGTAGGGCGCGGGCGGTGCCCGCTTAGCTCAGACCGGAGGCACGCGGGGGGTGGGGGCCGGACGGTCTGGGCCTCGGCGGCGGCGGCAGTGGGGTTCTGGGTCGCCGCGCCCCGGGAGCGCGCGTGCCTCCCGGAGAAGGTGCCGCGTGGTTCTCGGCTTCCCGGCCCCCTGGGGCCCGGCTTCCTTGTCGTTCCCAGGTAACCGCCCCGCGCGCTCTCGGGGGAGTCTGGCAGCCACGTAGCTGGTGGGGCCTTGGCTCTTGTGTCTGGAGGGAGGACCGAGACTGGGGCTGCGCACCCGGCGGGCCGTGCTCACGCCTGAACGCCCGCCCGTGCTGGATACGGAGGCGAGCTCCGAGGAACCCCACAGCTCCCGTTCCGCCCCGCCTCCCGGAGCTGAACTTTGACCCGGGTCTCCCGGCGGGGTGGGGCGGGGTGCGCTGGGACGTCAGTGTCGCCGTCGCGGTCTCCGAGGGCTCCTGTGCGCTCCCCCGGGCCGGCGTCTGCTCCTCGCTTCTGTCCAGGGTGGCGGCGTCCCGGAGACCACCGCCCGGGAGAGGGTGTAGGAGGGGCGGTGGGCGCGCGTCCCAGCCTAGCGCCAGGAGCCCCCGGCCTGCGCCCTCCCTCCCTCAGCGCTTGTTTTGAAAACAGCGAAAGCTCGGATTTGCGGCGCGGCGACGGGTTTTGTCTCCTCTGATTTGTTTAGGGCTCCCGGCTAATTGCAGATTTGCATTTTCGTCGCCGGAAAGTAGGCTCCGCCCGGCTGCAGCTGCCGGCGAGGGAGGGGAGGCTCTCGGGCCTCGACCCCCGCAGACGCCCCTTGCCTGTTCTTGGGGGCGCGTGGGAGAGGCGAGTCGCCCCGCGTTGGAGGCTTCGGGCAGGGCCTGTGTCCCCACAGAGCCTCCGCGGTGCTGCGCCCTCCTCTCACTAACGTGGTGTGCCAGAGCCTGGCTCGGCGCCGGTGGCTGAGCTCTGCCCCCGGAGTCCTCCCTTCTCATCGCCGGGGCCTCGTCCCTGCCCCTCGCACCTCTCCTGCCCCGCCGGTTCTAGCCATCGTCCCTAGCCATCTCTTCCCGACGGCCGGCAGCCCGCCCGCCCCCCACCCCTGCTCTGCCCCCTCCTCCCCTAGGACTTGGCCTCTCTCCATTGTTTCGGTTTTAGCTGGAAAACGTTGCTCCGTCTGTGTGTGCTTGGAAATCCCGACAGGGAGAGAACCCCACTCTACCGTATCCCAGAGCCGGCCCCTGGGATAGGGACTGGGCTGGGGAGAAGGGTGAAGCTCAGGGACCTGAGAGCCACCCTGGGGGCTGGTCAGGGTAGGGACTCTCTTCTGTGTTGGGGTGGTCCCCTGTTTACAGAATCTAGGGCTTTGGGAGCTCCTGGCTGCTAGGGTCAGATCCAGGGAGGAACCCGAAGGTGGGGTTCTGTCTGGGGAAGGACACACTCAAGTGTGTGAGGACCCCGAGACTGGCTGGGCTGCACAGGTCTTTCTGGCTCACCCTAAAGAGACAGGTGGCACCCTGTCTCAAGTTTCACCCTGGGCTTCCTCCCTGCAGGCACAGCTGTGCAGGTTTCCCCCCCATTCCTACTTCCTCCAGCCCACTAAATGAGGGCTGGAGTTGCCCCCACTTGACAGATGAGGAAACTGAGGCATAGGGTGGTTTTTTTTTTTTTTTTGTTGTTGTTGTTTTTCATGATTAGCCCTCATAATCCAGGTAGGAAGTTGCAGAGCTGAGACTGGAAGGTTTCATTCCAGAATGCCACCCTCAAGGCCCCTGGGGGCAGCCCTGGGTTGACTGTGGTGAGCGGTCATCACGGCCTGAGGCCTGTGGGTGGTGCAGGAGAGTAGCCTCTTTCTGAGGGGGGCAGGAGCTACAGGCCAGCTGTTTCAGGAGACTGGAGGAGGGCACTGAGGTCCAGCCCGTGACTCCTAGGAGACAGACCCCTGGAGCAGAGGTCCCTGCCTGCCTCCACCGACAGGGCCAGGCAGGGGGGCTAGGAGCTCAGGAGATGCCCCAGGGGCTGGGTGGGCACTGGCCTCCAGCTCTGGTTCTGGCTGCGGTTTCAGTTTCGAGAGACAGCCATCCTCAGGAAGAATCCAGCCCTTGTCAGCCTTCGCTGGGGCTTGACTGGGCCCTGGGCGGTCTGAGACCTGGGCACGGGTGGCATGGGCAGGCGGGAGAAGTCAGGGTGCAGGGAGTGCGAGCACGAGTCCATGGGGGTTGGTGGCAGCCCTGTGCCACCTGTGTGTAGGGGACCCAGCAGCGTCTGCCTTTTCTGCCTCGTGGCCGCTGACCCCGGAGGCCTGTGGGGGCACTGTGGTGTGGCCACGTCTGCCCACAGGATGGCCTTCCTTCACCAGAGCTGTGCTGAGAGGCAGAGCGAAGGACACCCCTCAGCCTCCGCTCCCCCATGAGCACATGCCTTGCTGGAGACCCGCAGCCAAGTTAACACTTCCCGGCCCAGCGCAAGACTAGAATCTGCGCTGACAGGACATCATGGGACCAGGGCTGGCTCATGTGTCTGCTCCCTTTGTCCCAAGCCCCTGCTCTCTCCCTTTGACCATGCCCCCAAACAGGTCCAGCCTGTGTTCTACTCTCCAGGAGCAAAGCAGGATAGGGGGCCATGCAGGGAAGAGGGTGGCAGCGGGAGGTCGAGGACCCCAGTGGAGTGGCATGGGTGACACTGGGGGCCAGGCTGGTCGCCCAGGAAGTGGGCAGGGCAGGGCGCTCAGCTGGGGCGTGAGCAGTTGCTGGGGGCCCTGGCTGGAGAGCCAAGGCCACAGGGAGAGGTCACCCGGGATCTGGGGAGCCAAGTCCTGAGACCCAGAGGAGTGTGCTGGGGAGGAGTGGGTGCCATCGTGCATGCCTCTGTTTACTTACCGGAGAAGCGATGTGTCAGTGTGTTCCGTTGTCTAAAAGCAAAATAGAATCCCTTGGCTGCCCCGTCGCCCTTTCAGTTTGGGTCCAGAGCAGCATTCAATCTGCACGTGCCCGCATACACTTCTTGTTGGGTGCTGTCCAGGTGGCCCCAACTCGTAGCAGTCCTGTATGGCTGAGTGGGGAGGCCCCACAGATTTCTTGGGGCACAATCTTTTTCTCCCTGGAAGTTACCGGTGGGTCCCGACTACCTGCCTTCAGGTTAGCAGCTGAACACTTAGTTGCTGCGCTACCAGGGCCCCCAGAGAATCACCCCTGTGGAAGAAGATGGGCAGCTGAGACGCCCAGGCTCCAGCTCCCGCCTTCGCTGCCTTTGATCTGCTGTCGTGCCACCTCCCACACGTCCTCTCAGTGGTCCCACATGGGTCTGGTTTTTACTAGAATGAACCCTGGTGTGACACACACACACAGCACACACACGTGCACACACAAGCCTAGAGCTGGGCCTCCCTCTGGACACATTAGGGGTAGGTGGGGTACACAGTAGCCAGCACCAGCTGAGCCACTTTGTAGCAGTCACTTCTGAGGCTTTTCCTTGAATGGGTTCATTTAGTTTTCCCAGGAACTCCAAGGGCGCTCACTACCCTTGTCTCCATTTAACAGATGAGGCAAGGCCAAGGCACAGAGAAGTTAGGCGGCTTGCCCAAGGTCACACAGCTAGTAAGTAGACATGCCTGGGGTCTGGAGGTTTCCGCATTTTTTGGGAAAACTTTTTTACTTAAATGAAATATCTCCTGGGTTTATAAAAAAGGCTGACACCACTGAACACCAGCTGCCCTCAGCCCCTGGAGTCGGAACAGAGGACAGGGGGGCCCAGGCTGTCCCCCCACCCCTTGGAGTCAGAACACAGGGCAGGGGGGCCTTTCTCCTTCTGTTCCGAAAAGATGCAATGGTGGGGACAGCATAGCAGGGCTGGGCTAGGGGGGCAGGGGTCCCCAGCTCTAGGATGGCAGGCCCCCCAGGGGGTTCTAAGGGCTATTGGCTGTCTTCTGCCTCTGGACTTAAGAGAGCAAGGCAGGCCAGACTTGTGGGGTGACATGTCTCCCCTTTGCTTCCCAGAAAGCCTTGATGCCAGCTTGCAGCTGGGACTGAGTCGGACACAGAAGCCTCGGTGAGTGGGGGTTGCAGCCTCAGGGACCGTGTGCTGTCAGGTGCTGTGTCCCTGCTGACACACAGTGCCCCTGTGAACGAGGCAAACGCTGCGTGGTCCTGTGCCCATCGTTTCAGCTACTGTGTCACGCATGTCATTGAGGGTCCTCTTTTGTGCTGCCCCTGCCCAGTCCATAACAACTGATAGGGACACCGCGTGACGCAGTGGGTCTGCTCTGTAGGGTTTCCTTGTCAGTCAGCAGGGCTTTGCTCTCCTGAAGCCGCTGGTGGGCCCTGGACACCGGCCGCCTTCTTTGCCGCTGAGCAGTCAACACCCAGGAGCCACTGCTCCTTTTCTGGAAAAGAGAGGGTTGGGCTCTGGGCTGGGGGGCAGGCTCTTCCCTCAGCTGCCCTCTCAGGGAGGGGGACCCCCGGATCCGGGCCAGCAGCAGCCGGAGTCCGTGCAGCTTCTTGGAAATGGGCTCCAGCCTCCAGCCAGGAAGACGACTCCGATGCCCTAGAGGAAATCCCCACAGCCCAGGGAGCGGGGGTCTCAGGATGCCTTCAAAACAGGATGCGCCCGCTGCCCGCCCATTCCAGGAACACCGGTGGCAGAAAGCCCCTCTGGCTGTGCCCAGTGCCTCCCACATGGCTCTGTCCCTGGGTCAGGAGGGTCACCCTCTGCTCCCAAGCTCCCAGGCTGGCCAGCCAAGTCACCTGAGGGCTCTTTGTCCGGAAGTGCCCCCCCCCCAAAACCTAGCCAGCCATGAATGCTTTGAGCACGGGGATCAGGTGCTATATCCGTCAGAGGCTGTCCTGGGCCTGCATCCCAGGTGAGGCCTTGTCCCGAGGGCTCTGGGCCACAGTTTTCTCAGCGCACGCACACACCTGGCGGGGCGGGGTAACTGAGCACCTACTGTGTGCAGTTCATGGAAGCCCAGTGGGGTAGAGGACAGGCTGGTGGCCCAGGGGGCTGGCTAACTGGGAGAGAGTGTGACCCACGCTTGTAGCACTGTGACCTCTGTGGACCCTGTCCTGTGTAGTGACACTGGTGGCAGGCAGGAAGTGGAGGTGCACCCACAGATGGGGCAAAGGGGCTGTGGTCAGAGCCGGGACACACGGCCCCACAGCAGGGAGCTCGAGCTCTCTCCAGTGGTTCACGTGGTGACTGCGTTCCTGGTGCCTTGGGGTGGTCTGGGGCACAGGGGAGGCCCACCATCCATGGCTTCATGGCCCAGACGCATCCAGCCCCAGCCCAGCGGCCCTGCGGTCTGCGGTGGCCTCCGGCGGCCCCGCCCCCGCTCTCTCCCCCTCCGCCGCCCCCGCCCGGGACATTCCATTCATTTTCCGCTGGCCGAGGCCGGGGCTGGGGCCCAGTGAGCCGGGCCTGGGCCACAGCTACAACGGAGGGAGCAGGGCCTGGCCGGCGCGGGGAGGGTGCTCTGGGGGCACGACACCGGGACACCGGGACTCGGGTGAGCGGGGCACCTGCGGGTGGGGCCGGGGGCTGCGGGTGGGAAAGGGCCGGGGCCCCGGATGCCGCCCTGCCCCCGCAGTCAGCCTTGGTGGACTTTGGCCTTGACAAGCCAGCTCCTGGGAGAGGGCTGGCCACGCCACAGGACCCCGCCCCCGTGACAGGTTGGGGTACGATGGGCCTTGGGTCTGGAGGGGCCTCTTTGCCCCCAGGCCTTGCTGGTCCACGGTGGCACCATTGTGTTTTCTGGAGCCTGTGCCCGGTGCTCCAGGGTCCGAGCTCCTGCCCCAGCCTCCTTGGCACAGGAAGCTGAGCCCGGAGGAGGGCTGTGGGTACCCCTCACCCCCAGGGCTTGCTCCACCTTCCCTGGCTCTGACTAAAGCTGCCAGCCGCTCCCCAACCCCCCCATCTTGGTATCGTTTGAGTCACCCCGGTTCCTGTCACCCACACAGTCACCTCACCCTGGAGCCGTGCTGCCTTCCCATCAGGCTGGACCGTCCCGTTTCTGGGCCGATGTCCCTTGCTGGGTGCCCCCTGCTTGCTCTCAGGGCCCCTAGCAGCTGAGTGAGAACTGAGGGGTGCCCCTCCTCCCAGGCGGGCAGTGGGTGTGTTTAGAGGTGGGACCTTGGGCCTCGGGGCTTTCCTCAAGGGCAGCAGACTGCCACCTTCCCGGCCACAAGTCCCTTTCGAGAAGCTGCTCAAACTCTGGCTGCTGCTGGCCTGGAAAGTGCCTGGGCAGGCGCCCCTCGGCCGCAGGAGTGGGGGACGGTGCTCTCTGCCTGGCCCTGCCCAGGCCCTGCCGGGCCGGCTCACTGTCTTGGGCTTTGCGGCTTTGGGTGCCTGGTTGCACTTCCTCCAGTGATTGAGGAAGCTGGAAGAGAGGCAGAGCAGGGATCTGGGGAGGCGTGGAACGGCCAGGAGGTTCTTGGTGGCCCACAGGGAAGAAAGAAGCTGCTGGAGCTGGGAGGGGGGAGGGGAGAGTCAAGGGCCTGGGGGAGTCAGTAGACAGGAGGCAGGTGGGGTTGGACTGCTGGGGGCGGGGGCAGGTCGGTGAGAGGTGCGCAGTGGGTGTGTGGATGGGCGCATGCCTCAGTTTCTTCCCCTGAAAAGTGGGCTAGTAGTCTGTCAACAAGATGGGCTGCCACAGTGGGCATACGACCAGGGCGAGGATGGCACAGGACTGGGCCGCTGTATCCAAATCGACGCAGGGCACCTGGAGCTTCAGGGAATTGTGGTTCAGGGGGGAAAGTCCACAGGAAGGGCACAGGCCCAGGCAGCTCCCAGTGGATGCCAGCCTCTGCCAGGTACACCCAGGCGTGACTGTCACTGTGACTTTATCTCCGTTGCTTCTGTTTGGCTGAAACATTGAATGACCACATTCTTGTAGGTAGCACTGGAGGGCCCTTGAAGGGTATGGGGTTGGGGCTGTGCACAGGGGCTTTGGGAGGCCAGGGGACAGAACAGGGGTCCAGAGTAGGGTTCCCACATGTGCATCAGGTAATAGTGGTAGGGGGCTGGTGGCAGGAGGCTGCAGCCAGGACCAGAGGGTCAGAGTTGGGGTATAGGGGTCTCTGGCCAAGATGGGACGAGGACTTGAGGCAGAACCCATTCCTGGGTTTCCCCGGGGTTCCCCAGTTAGGGAGGAGGGAGGAGGACCTACACTTGTGGAGCCTTAGCAGTTCACCCCAGTCACATGTCCCCCTTTGTCTACATGGTACCCGTTCTACAGGGACACTTGCTCACATACAAGCCCCCCAACTCATAGACACAGGTCTCCCCTAAACGTCTCTTCTGGGTCCTGTGTGCCCCAGTTCGGGTAAGGGGGGCAGGGAAGGGGGCAGGGAAGTGGGCAAGTTCTGTCTGTGGTTGAAGTGGTCTGGTGGGCGGCTATAAATAGCCTGTTTGCTGAGCCTGGCCAGTTCTGTCCCTGGTTCCTCCTTAGCTGCAGCTTTGATTTCCTCTCTCGCCTCCAGTGGCCCCCAGTGTGGTCAGGTGGAGAACAGGTGTGTAGCCTGCCTGTGTGCGTATGCAGGGCCTAGTGGTTAGCCCCGGCCTGTGCTCTGGGGCTGGTGGGCTGAGGGGCTGGGAGAGGGCGTGGGTGAGTGACTGGGAGACGTCCTGGAGGAAGTGTCAAGGGCCTGGGGTTGGACTTCAGAAAGTGGAGGCCAGGGCACGCTTTTCCTCAGGGTGACTGGGCCTACAGTGGGGGCAGTAGTGATGCTTTGGTCACGGTCATAGGTTAGGCTTCAAGTGGGTATGCCTGGCCAGATGCATTGGGGGCCCGTTGGGAACCCCGGCCCTCCCTAGCTTGTATCCTGGAGAGGCCCTCAGTGGGGGGCTACGGGTCCCCAGGCTTGGGATCTCCTGACTGTCTCTCCTCCCCAGGACCACAGGATCTGCGATGGCACTGTGGCTCTGGGCCCTGACCGCTCTGGGCCTGGTGGCCTCCAGTGTGGGCCTGCGGTCCCACAAACCTGACGCCTTCCACAGCGAGACGGAGCTGAACCACCTGGTCGTGGACAGTGCGACCGGCGGGGTGTACCTGGGGGCCGTGAACATGCTCTACCAGCTGACTGCTGACCTGCAGCGGGTGCAGCAGGTGGCCACCGGCCCAGCCCTGGACAACAAGAAGTGCACGCCTCCCATCGAGAAGAGCCAGTGCCACGAGGCCGTGCCCACTGACAACGTGAACCAGCTGCTGCTCCTGGACCCACCTGGGGACCGGCTCGTTGTGTGTGGCAGCCTCTTCAAGGGCATCTGTGCCCTGCGCTCGCTCAGCAATATCTCCACGTGCCTCTTCTATGAGGACAGCAGTGGTGAGAAGTCCTTCGTGGCCAGCAATGACGAGTCTGTGGCCACAGTGGGGCTGGTGAGCTCCACAGGCCCCGGTGGTGAGCGTGTGCTTTTCGTGGGCAAGGGCAACGGGCCGCATGACAACGGCGTCATCGTCAGCACCCGCCTGCTGGACCAGGCCAAAGGCAGGGAGGCCTTTGAGGCCTCCACGGACCATGCCACCTACAAGGCCGGCTACCTGTCCAGCAACACGCAGCAATTTGTGGCAGCCTTTGAGGACGGCCGGTATGTCTTCTTCGTCTTTAACCAGCAGGACAAGCACCCAGCCCAGAACCGCACGCTCCTGGCCCGGATGTGCAAGCATGATCCCTACTATTACTCCTACGTGGAGATGGACCTGGAGTGCCGGGACCCCGGCCACCCCCAGGCACCCGCCTTTGGGACCTGCCTAGCTGCCTCTGTGGACCCCGGCAGGGCGCTGTACGCCGTCTTCAGCAGGGACGACAGGAGTGGCGGCGGCCAGGGGCTCCGAGCCGGCCTCTGCCTGTTTCCGCTGGGCGAGATCCACGCCAAGATGGAGGCCAATCGCAAGGCCTGCTACGCGGGCACCCGGGAGGCCGCCCAGGAGACCTTTTACAAGCCCTTCCACGGTGACATCCAGTGTGGCAGCCATGCGCTGGTACGTGGCCTTGGCCCAGGCCTGGGGAGCCGCCTCTGTGTGTAGGTTGGCGTGTCTGCAGGAGCGTGTGCTGGTGGAGTGTGGTCTGTGCATGCCCGCCTCCAGCTGGGGACCGGTGTGAGCACCCCGGTGTGGGCCGCTGTAGCTCAACAGACGTGAGCTGACAGGCATGTGAGTGACCACTTCCCCGTGGGTGTCCTCGTCCCCTGCTGAGTACCGGGCATGCACTGGGAGCAGTGAGTGTGTTTCGGACACCTGGGGTGTGGGAAGGCTGCCAGGACAGGGAGGTCGGACCTGCCATTGACACCGGGGTCTGCAGGGAGCCAGCGAGAATTTCCCTTGTGGCTCGGAGCACCTGCCCTACCCTCTGGGCAGCCGGGACGGACTCAAAGCCACTGCCGTGCTGCATCGAGGTGGCTTGAACTTCACAGCTGTGACAGTGACAACTGAGGATGGCCACAGCATCGCCTTCCTGGGTACCTCTGATGGCAGGATCCTCAAGGTTAGGCTGGGGCCAGGCGGGTGCCGGGGAAGTTTCTGCAAGGCAGCCCACTGAAGCCCCCAGACCCTCATTGCCTGCTCACGCCAGGTGTACCTTGCCCCAAATGACACCTCCCTGGAGTATGGTTCCATCCTCGTGGAGATCAATAAGCGGATCAAACAGGACCTGGTACTGTCTGCAGACCTGACCCATGTGTACGCCATGACCCAGGACAAGGTGGGCTGCAGGCAGCCTTGGAAGGGACAGAGGCTGTGGAAGGGCGGCGGGCTCCTGGGAGTGTCTGTCCCGTGTCTGTGCAGCACCGCCCTGCCTGTGCATCTTTGTCTGTCTGTCTGTTCTGTGTCTTGACTGTCTCTCTCTGGCCATTGCCGGGCATCCCTGGTGGGGTGTGGGCAGGAGGAAGGACCCTGTGCAGCCTCAGGGACCAGGCACTTCCTCAGTGACGTCAGGAAAAGGGGCAGAGGTGGACCAGGTGCCTTGAGCTTCCTGGAGGTCATTTGGGTGTGTACAGGAGCTGACTTTGGGGCCACAGAAGAGTCCATGGCCAAGACCCCCAGGTTTCGTGGGTCCCAGACCTGTCTGAGTCCTGTCGCAGACCTGGCCACCTGGCCATGCAGCAGCTGTTGGAGACGAGACCTGTCAACTGGGGTCATTGCTGTCCTGCTGTCTGTCCACACCCCCCAGGTGTTCCGGCTCCCTGTGCAGGAATGTCTGAGTTACTCCAGCTGTACACAGTGCCGCGACTCGAAGGACCCCTACTGCGGCTGGTGTGTCGTCGAGGGGCGGTGAGCACCTGGTTGCAGCCTGGGGCAGATGGGCACTGCACACATGGGGACATCTGGCAAAAGAGCTCTTTCCTGGGGTCCAGAAGGCTGTGGCTCCACACTGAGGAGTCTGGGGGACAGCTGTTTCATGGGGTCCAGGAGAGCATGGCCCCACACTGGGAGGTCCAAGGAGGGAGCGTGACACCGCCTTCAGGGTCTAGAGAGAAGGAGCCCCCACCTTAGGGGCTGACGCTGCCGTCCTGACCCCACAGATGCACCAGGAAGGCCCAGTGCCCGCGGGCCAATGAGACTGGCCACTGGCTGTGGAGCCGGGACAATAGCTGTGTGACCGTCACCAACGCCCAACCACAGAACATGAGCCGAGAGGCCCAGGGGGAGGTGTGCAGGGGGGCTGGTGGGCCCCGGGGGGTACACAGAACACAGGCAGGGGTCCCCAGCCCTGCTGCCAGCTGGGTGCCATCAGGGTAGGTGGGCTGTGATCATGGAGGTCCCTCCTGTGATCCCACTGGCCCCTCTTGGCTTGTGACCTGGGAGGGGCCCCTAGGGTGGACCCAGGCCCTGCCCCACCCAGGAATTGCTGGGGTGACCAGTACAGGGGGACCTGTTTCAGAAACTAGGAGGCTCAGGGCAGGAGACTTGGGTCCCAGGAATCTGCTAACCCCCAGGTGCAGCTGACTGTCAGCCCGCTCCCCACGCTGAGAGAGGAAGACAAGCTGCTGTGCCTCTTCGGTGACTCATCCTTACATCACGCCCGCGTGAACGGGGACACCGTTATCTGCAACTCCCCGAAAGACATTCCCAGCACGCCGCCTGGCCAGGGTGAGCCTCAGCCACCCCCCTCGGGGGATGGTGCTGGGCTGTCCTCCCACACTGTGAGGTTCATGGCTGCCCCTGGAGTGCAGAGCCGTTGGGGGGACCATGTGGGTAGGGGCAGAGGCATCGGGGGTTCACAGGAGTTGATGCAGATGGTGGAGCTGGCAAGCACAAGGAGCCCCTCACCACGTAGCCACCCCGAGCCCCCACCACAGAGTGGGATCCCTCACTAGAGCCTTGAGCCCCGTGTCCCTCCCGAAGCTCGCAGCTCTGAGCCTGAGCCACTTCTGTAGCCCCTCCCTGACAGGCCCAAGACAGGCAGGGCTGTCCCAGAAGGTCTCCAATTGTGGGCCAGGGAAGCAGGGCCAGGGTCTTGTGGTGACGTGGGCAGGGGCCTGGCCCAGACAGATAGGAGCCACTGCGCTGAGCACCTGCGGGGACAGAGGGAGGCTGCGACAGCACAGAGCCCTGGGGAGAAACCGGAGCCTCGCCCTGGGGCCCCCAGATCTGATAGCAGGGTAGAGCAGGTGGCGCCCAACCTGAGAGTGGAGGGCGCTGGCCCGGCTCTGATGGTCAGGGAGAGTGCTGGAGCTGAGAGTCGGGGGCCGGGCTGGACCCGAGTGCAGGGGGTGGATCGGGAGCACCAGAGGTGGGTCTGCAAAGCGGGGCGCCCCTCTCTGGGCGCTTCCTACCTGCAGCCACAGCCTTACATGGCTCCTCTGCCGGCTGCCTGTCCGGTCCATGTGTCCGCAGACCACGTGACCGTCAGCATCCAGCTCCTCCTCCGTCAGGATGTCTTCCTCACCTCCCACCCGTACCCCTTCTATGACTGCCTCAAGGCCATGGATCTGGTGAAGAACCTCCCGTGAGCACACTTCTCTCCACCCTGGCTGCTCCTCCTTCCCATACCCGTAACCCCCACCCTTGCACACACCCCCTGTGCCCCTCACGCCCCACCCCCTTCACCCCGGCAGGTGCATCTCCTGTGCCAGCAACCGCTGGACCTGCCAGTGGGACCTGCACCACCGCAAGTGCCAGGAGGCCTCGCCCAACCTCAGGGACAGCTTCATCGGTGCCCACATGGTGAGGCTGTGGGTTCTGGTGCTGGCCGGGCTGCTTGACCAGCAGCTGGAGGTGGCTGACCATCCTCCGTGCCCCCCAGGAGGAGAACTGCCCCCAGTTCCTGAACCCCAGCCCCAAAGTCATCCCAATGAACTACGAGACAGGCGTGACCTTTGAGGGCAAGAACCTGGACACAGTCAAGGTGAGTGCCCGTCAGGAGACTGGACGTGGGTGCCTGGGCTCAGCACCGAGGCATGCTCGGCGTTTTGTGGCCAGGGGCGTGTGAGGACGAGGGAGACCCGGCAGACAGTGGCCATGAGGAGGGCTGGCTAGTGTTCAGACACTGAGTCAGCCTGGGCTGGGAGCACAGGGGAGCTGGGCCATAGGCTCAGGTATGGACCATTTCCCTGGGGTGCTTGGGGTGCCCCATGGGGGCAACTGGAAACACAGTCTGGGGTCAGAGTAGGGGAGTGTCTTTCCCAGGATGGCCGGGACCGTGAGTGGGGCAAGGCAGAGAGGTGGGCAGGCTCCGCGGGCTCCCGAGCTGCTGTCCCCACAGAACACCTCACTGTACGTGGGTAACGACCTGCTCAAGTTTAAGAAGCTGGTGGACGTGCAGGGGCAAGGGACCTTCTTCTTTCAGACCCCAAAGGTACACCACCCCTCAGCATCTCCTCACTGCTCTCAGAGGGTCAGGCTGGGAAGGGAGGGACCCCAGCCCTGCCCAGGGACCCTGAGCCCCCACCATGCAGAGGTGTGGCCTTCGCTTCCTCGGTCATCTCCCACTCAGCCTCCCATCCCCTGCGTTCTCTGTCATACGTTGTCACTATTTGTAGTTCTGTGAGACACGGTACGGCCAGTCAGCCGGGGGCTTCCTGTCTGCTGCCCTGGTTCGGGTTCCCCAGGTGGGGGCCACACGAGACCTTGTGGTCACGAGGTCTTGGCGGGTGCAGCTCTGAACACCCCGTGTCTCTCCCTGCCCACCTCCTCAGCTCTCCTATGATGCCAACGAGACCCTGGCCCTGCAGCTGTACATCAAGTCCAATGACACCAACGTTGACAGCCAGCTGGAAGGTGGGGGCAGGGGGCAGGGGGCGGGTGACCGCAGGCTGCGAGGGGAGTGGGGTGTGGCCAGGGTGGGGGAGCCTGCTGACCCCTGCGCTCTCTCCCGCCCCCCCAGTGACGCTGTACAACTGCTCCTTTGGCCGCAGCGACTGCAGCCTGTGCCTGGCCGCCGACCCCGCCTACAACTGCGTGTGGTGCGGCACACAGAGCAAGTGTGTCTACGAGGCTCTGTGCAGCAATGCCACCACCGAGTGCCCACCGCCTGTCATCACCAGGGTGAGCTGCCTGGTACGTGCGGGCTGGGGCTCCAGCCTGGCCCTGGGCCCTCCCTGAGACACAGCCTGGCTCTGTGGTTGCAGATCCAGCCCCAGACAGGCCCGCTGGGTGGGGGCATTCGCGTCACCATCCTCGGGTCCAATTTGGGTGTAAAGGCCAACGACATCAAGAGGGTGGCGGTGGCCAGCCGGAACTGCACCTTTGAGCCGGAGCAGTACTCTGTGTCCACCCGGTGAGCAGCGAGAGTTCCCGGGGACCTCCACCCCAGGGTGCTTGGGGCCGTGTGATGGAGCTGTGGCCTCAGCCTGGATGTAGTCACTGTGTACACGTGGGCTGGGGACCTCAGGGACTGTGCACCCACCTGGACAGGCCGGGGGCTGGGGGGCGGTCTCAAGCGTATCCATGCTGTCATCTGCAGGATCGTGTCAGGGCTTGTGCACCCATCTGGACGGGCCAGGTTGGGGGGGGCTGTAGAGTGGGGGGGGTCTCAAGTGTGTCCCTGCTGTCATTTCCAGGATCGTGTGTGTGATTGAAGCCTCAGATGAGCCCTCCACGGGGGGCATTGAGGTGGATGTCAACGGGAAGCTGGGTCACTCACCACCTCACGTCCAGTTCACCTACCAGGTATGTTTCCAGATGCTGGTCACAAGCTCTTCCGTTGGGTTCTGCTGGCCAGGGGCGCACCAGCTAGGTATGTGCCTGTGCCTTCTGCTGGCCTGGGCAGGAGGTAGCCATGTGTTCATCTATCTGCCTACACACACACCTGTCGGGGTTTCTGCTGGACTAGGAGGGTGGCAGCCATGTGTGCATCTGTGTGCATGTGTGCGCATGCATGTTTGTCAAGGTTTCTGCTGGCCTGGGAGGGGCGTGGCTGTGTGTGAATGTATATGCGTGCCTGCACACACACGTCATGATCTCTGCTGGACTAGGAGGATGCCAGCTCTGTTTGTGTGTGCAGGTGGATGTGTGCGTCAGGGTTTCTGCTGGCCCGGGAGGGGAGTAGCTGTGTGTGTGTGTGTGTCTGTGTCTGTGTCTGTGTCTGTGTGTGTGTGTGTCTCTGTGTGTGTGTCTGTGTCTGTGTGTCTGTGTCTCTCTGTGTGTGTGTCTGTGTGTGTCTCTCTGTGTGTGTGTGTGTCTCTGTGTGTGTGTGTGTGCATGCGCACGTGTCAGGAGGCTGGGCTCTGTTTTCTGACTTCAGGGTGCTGTGGGGGCACAGTACCACTCTTGAGTCCCCTCTAGAAGCGAGGAGGGGCAGCTGCACCCATGGCCCCGCAGCCCTGACCCCAGCATGCCTCTTGCCCTCTCAGCAGCCAAAGCCTGTCCACGTGGACCCAAAGCAGGGCCCAAAGGCCGGGGGCACCTTGCTGACCATCACTGGCACTCACCTGGACACAGGTTCCAAGGAGGACGTGCGGGTGACCCTCAACAATGTCCCCTGTAAAGTGTAGGTGTCTGCCTGGGCCCTGGGGGACCCCAGGTCTGCCCTGGAGGGGGAAGGGAGCTGATCTGTTGACTCAGGGCAGGGCTGGGCCTGGGGTGAAGGGCACACTGACGCAGCCATCCCATCGCAGGATGAAGTTTGGGGCAGAGCTCGAGTGTGTGACTGGCCCCCAGCCGAAGGTGGGCAAGGTGCCCCTGGAGGTATACTATGGAGGGTCACCAGTGCCCAGCCCCAGTGTCACCTTCAACTACTGTGACAATCCTGTGCTGCGGGCCTTTGAGCCAACACGGAGCTTTGTCAGGTAGCGCCCCCCGGGCCGCAGCCACCGTCCTTTTCCCTGGGCTAAGTTGCCTCCCAGGAATGTGGGACAGTGGGCCGGGTGACAGAGGTAGTCCTGGAAAGCCCTGATCACTGCACCCCAGGTCCGTTCCTCCTGAAGCTACCAGGCACAGGGATCAGGCAGGCAGGTGGCACCATCTGTGTGACCCCGCCCTCCCCCCACAGTGGCGGCCGGAGCATCAATGTCACCGGGCAGGGCTTCAGCCTGATCCAGCGGTTTGCCATGGTGGTCATTGCCGAGCCCCTGCAGTCCTGGCGGCGGCGGCGAGAGGCGGGGCCCCTGCAGCCTGTGACGGTGAGCGTGTCAGCCCCAGAGCCAGTGCCAGGGGGCTGGGCTGTGCTCAGCTTCTGGGGGACAGACTGACACCGGCCTCCCTGCAGGTCACGGGCACCGACTACGTGTATCACAATGACAGCAAAGTGGTCTTCTCATCACCGGCTGTGCCCGAGGAGCCAGAGGCCTACAACCTCACGGTGCTGGTGCAGATGGACGGGCACCGGCTGCTGCTACGGACCGAGGCCGGCGCCTTCGAGTACGTGGCCGACCCCACCTTCGAGAACTTCACAGGTGGTGTCAAGAAGCAGGTTAACAAGCTCATCCACGCCCAGGTGAGGCTGGCGGCTTGGAGTACACTGCAGAGAGGGCCCCTTGGGGTCTCTCGGGTCAGGACTGGGGGGGCATCAGGGTCCCGCATGCATGATGACTGTAGGGGGTGTCAGGGTCCTGTGTCGGTGGGGGGTCAAGTTCTTGCCTGGATTGAGGAGGTCACGGTCTTGAGTCAGTGAGGGGTCAGAGTCTCACCTGGGTGAAGACCACTGGGCGCGTCAAGGTGCTGAGTCAGCGGGGGCTCAGGGAGTCATGGGGGCGGGGGGCCAGGCTCCTGCCTGAGTTGGGAAGTCAGAGTCTCACCTGGGGGGGAGGTCAGCGTCCCGCCTGGGGTGGACTGGCAGGGGTCCCAGGTCTTGTGGTACCAAGTACAAGCTGACTGGTCCCCTGGCCTCCCCCTCCTCACAGGGCACCAACCTGAACAAGGCCATGACGCTGCAGGAGGCCGAGGCCTTTGTGGGTGCCGAGCGCTGCATCATGAAGACGCTGACAGAGACCGACCTGTACTGCGAGCCCCCCGAGGTGCAGCCCCCACCCAAGCGGCGGCAGAAGCGGGATACCACCCACAACCTGCCTGAGTTCATCGTGCGTGTTGGGGGCTGCACGGGGGGCATGTGTCAGGGGAGCCCCTGTCCCAGCCACACCCACCCTCACTGACAGGCCCCGTGTGCAGGTCAAGTTTGGCTCACGTGAGTGGGTGCTGGGCCGTGTGGAGTATGACACGCGTGTCAGTGACTTGGCGCTCCGGCTGGGTATCATCCTGCCTGTGGTCATTGTGCCCATGGTGGTCATCATTGCCGTGTCTGTCTTCTGCTACTGGTGAGTCACTCTGCCCCCCACGGCTTGGCAGTGCAGGGCTATGCCCCCACTGGAGCTTCTGTGAGAGGACCTGGTCCCCTGTGCACCCAGGAGGAAGAGCCAGCAGGCTGAGCGCGAGTACGAGAAGATCAAGTCCCAGCTGGAGGGTCTGGAGGAGAGTGTGCGTGAGCGCTGCAAGAAGGAGTTCACGGGTAGGGGGCAGCCTGGGGGGCAGGGGACGCCCTGGGGCGGGCCGGTCGTCACCCACCTGACCTGGGAGAACGAGGAGATGGGCGGGCCTGGGCCGGCCCTCACCCTCCACACCCGCAGACCTGATGATCGAGATGGAGGACCAGACCAGCGACGTCCACGAGGCCGGCATCCCGGTGCTGGACTACAAGACCTACACAGACCGCGTCTTCTTCCTGCCCTCCAAGGACGGCAGCAGGGACGTGATGATCACAGGCAAGCTGGACATCCCCGAGTCGCGGCGGCCCACAGTGGAGCAGGCCCTCTACCAGTTCTCCAACCTTCTCAACAGCAAGTCCTTCCTCATCAACGTGAGCGCTTGGGGGACAGGGGAGTGGGGCTGGGGGCCGTGGGCAGGTGGGAGGACTGTGGGGGGGGGGAGCGTGGGCACAGGAGCGGACAGCTGCAGAGTCAGCTGCCTAGAGGCCTGAGGCCCTGTGCCCACAGTTCATCCACACCCTGGAGAACCAGCGGGAGTTCTCGGCCCGCGCCAAGGTCTACTTTGCGTCCCTGCTGACGGTGGCGCTGCACGGGAAGCTCGAGTACTACACGGACATCCTGCGCACGCTCTTCCTGGAGCTCATGGAGCAGTACGTGGTGGCCAAGAACCCCAAGCTCATGCTGCGGAGGTGCGTGGCGGTGGGGCCTGGGGGGCGGAGCCTATGCACCGGGCTTCCGAGGCTGCACCCGTGTGTCCTGGCAGAGGACCCAGGCCTGGCTGGGGAGGCCTTGGAGGGTGGGGGGGCCTTGGAGGGTGGGGGTCCCCATGGTGTTAGGCCTCTCTGCAACCCCAGGTCAGAGACAGTAGTGGAGAGGATGTTATCCAACTGGATGTCCATCTGTCTGTACCAGTATCTAAAGGTAGGTCCCAGCCCCCCCAAATGTCCATCTTCTCCCACTGCTCCTCTACTCCCTTCCTGTCCCCCTGTCCCCTCCCATCCCCTCCTGTCCCCTCCTCTCCCCTCTGCTCCCCTCCCTCCCCCTCCCCTCCCCTCCCCTCGTATAAGCAGACCCACAGACACTTTGGCCAGGCCTCCTGATGGCCCTTTGTCGCCTCAGGACAGTGCTGGTGAACCCCTATACAAGCTCTTCAAGGCCATCAAGCACCAGGTGGAGAAGGGGCCTGTGGATGCTGTGCAGAAGAAGGCCAAGTACACCCTCAACGACACGGGGCTGCTGGGGGATGATGTGGAATACGCGACCCTGGTGAGCGTGGGGAGAAGAGATGGGTGTGGGGGAGGGGATGGGCATGGTAGGAGGGGTGGGCCATGGGATGTGGACCCCCAGGCGGGCTTGTGGTGCTACGCTCAGTGTCTGGGGATGGCCCTGGTTGTGCGTGAGCCAGGCGGAGAGGTTCACATGGAAGCCTGTTCCCTCACTTGTGTCCCCTCGTCCGCCTTTGGAGGTGACAGGCCCTTGGCAGGCATGAGTGACCTGGGGTGTGTGTGTGCGTGCGTGCGTGCGTGCGCGCGCCTGCGCCTGCGCCTGCTCATGGCTTCTTCACCCGCTTGGCTGATAGTCCTTGGTGTCCAGGTGCTGAGGGTGGTTCTGGGCGCTGACTCCCCATGTTCTCCACAGACGGTGAATGTGATCGTCCAGGATGAAGGGTTTGACGCCATCCCTGTCAAGGTCCTCAACTGTGACACCATCTCCCAGGTCAAGGAGAAGATCATCGACCAGGTGTACCGCACGCAGCCCTGCTCCCGCTGGCCCAAGGCTGACAGTGTGGTTCTGGGTGAGCAGGCTGCCTGGACTTGGGGTGCTGGGGAGCAGGACAGGGACTGGGCTCGAGCCAGCTAGGCTGTCTCCCTCAGAGTGGCGTCCAGGCTCCACGGCACAGACCCTGTCAGACCTGGACCTGACCTCCCAGCGTGACGGCCGGTGGAAGCGCATCAACACGCTGATGCACTACAACGTGAGCCCAGGCGGTGAGGGCGGCGGGGGCGGGCAACAGGTCGCAGGGGACGGTGAGCATGTCACCTCATCTCCCTGCCCCCCAGGTCCGCGATGGAGCCACCCTCATCCTGTCCAAGGTGGGGGTCTCACAGCAGCCTGAGGACAGCCAGCAGGACCTGCCGGGGGAGCGTAAGTCTCTCCCTTTCACACCTCCCTCCTCCCACCCGTCAGGGCGGCACGGACCAGTGTCCAGCTCGATGCAGTTCCCGTCCAGCTCCTCCTGGGCAGGAGCAGTGCAGTCCAGCAGGGCTCCAGGCCCCCTCACGCCCAGCCTGGCCTTCTGGGGTCCTCCCCATGTGTCCCCCGACCCTCACAGGCCACGCCCTCCTGGAGGAGGAGAACCGCGTCTGGCACCTGGTGCGTCCAGCTGATGAGGTGGACGAGGGCAAGCCCAAGCGCGGCAGCGTGAAGGAGAAGGAACGCACCAAGGCCATCACCGAGATCTACCTGACTCGGCTGCTGTCTGTCAAGGTGGGCATGGGTGCGCAGGCCCGGGGAGCGCAGAGCCCTGGGGTGCCCAGCCGGCGGGGCTGACCGCTGGCGGGGGCTGACCGCTCACCCCCGCCCCGCCCACAGGGCACACTGCAGCAGTTCGTGGACAACTTCTTCCGGAGCGTGCTGGCTCCTGGCCGTGCTGTGCCCCCTGCTGTCAAGTACTTCTTTGACTTTCTGGACGAGCAGGCGGACAAGCGCGACATCCAGGACGAAGAAACCATCCACATCTGGAAGACAAACAGGTCGGGGCGTCTGTCCGGGCTCGGCCTGGCCCCAGCCCCCCAGCTTGGCCCCCCGGGGCTCCGGGCCAGGCCACCGCTGACCGCCGCCCTCTCTCCTCAGCCTGCCTCTCCGCTTCTGGGTGAACATCCTCAAGAACCCCCACTTCATCTTCGACGTGCAAGTGCACGAGGTGGTGGACGCCTCACTGTCGGTCATCGCCCAGACCTTCATGGACGCCTGCACAAGGACTGAGCACAAGCTGAGCCGCGTGCGTGGGCTGGGCAGGCAGGGAGCCGAGGCGGGCCAGGGGGACTGAGGGCAGGCTCCCGGGCATGGGCAGGTGGAGGCTGACCTGAGCGGAGGGCACCCACTCAGGGACTTCCCCTGACAACCTTGCACAGGGTGAGGGTGTGCAGGCAGGCCTGTCGCTGGGGGACAGAGACTACGGTCTTCCTGAAGGGAGGGCCTCCAGCTGCTCGTGGCCCCCGCACATCAGAGTCTGGCCCTTGACTGGGGTCTCCCAGCAGCCGCAAGGCTGACTCCGTCCCCAGCAGGGCCAGTGCTGTCCACCCTAGGTGTAACGTGGCTGTGTCTCCCTCAGGACTCCCCCAGCAACAAGCTGCTCTATGCCAAGGAGATTTCCACCTACAAGAAGATGGTGGAGGAGTGAGTGCCAGGGCCCCCTCCCCCCACCTCGGGTCCCCGGCCTGCCCCTGGGGCCAGCCTCCCCCCGCCCCACCCCCAGCCTCGGGTCCCCGGCCCACCCCCTGGGCTTCCCTGCCCCGATGGCCCCCTATAACCATCCCCCCCTACAGTTACTACAAAGGGATCCGCCAGATGGTCCAAGTCAGCGACCAGGACATGAACACGCACTTGGCAGAGATCTCCCGGGTAAGGGGGTGGAGGGTGGGGGACACACCTCCTGGCCCCCCAGTCCAGGCTGAGTGAGGCTCATGCCTCCCTGAACTGTGAGCCCTGGTGTGGGGAGCTGGTAGGTGGAGCCCAGGCGGGCACGTCTGTCGGCCTTGCTGGCACCCCACCTGCTGTGTGAGGACGTGAGAGCGGGGCGGGGGGTGCAGCTCCAGGTAGCCTTGTGTGTCTGCTGGTCAGCATCCCCACCAGAGTGTCCTGCTGGGCAGGATGTGACTCCAGGGCCTCTGTGGGTCAGGGGTAAGTGGGCCTCAGCCTCTCATCTGTCCATGACCGTGCCGTGTGAGTCTGGGGCTGTGCCCACAGTGCCAACCACAGCCACATATGTCCACCCACTCTGCTGAAGGGCAGCTCCCCCAAGGCTGGATGTCTGCCGAAGCTGCGGTCACACTGTCCCTCCCTGGCCTCCCCAGGGTCACACTCCTCCTGCCTACCCTGGGGTCACAGTGTCCTTGCCCCTACTTACCCAAGGGTCATACTCCTTACCCCAGGGTCACACTGCCCCCCCATCTAGGCACACACGGATTCCCTGAACACCCTGGTGGCCCTGCACCAGCTCTACCAGTACACACAAAAGTACTATGACGAGGTAAGCAGGTGACACCCTCATGAGGGCAGGAGGGCACTGGGCAGCCCCTTACCACGAGCCCTTACCTGGTGATGACTGGCCCGCAGATAATTAACGCCCTGGAGGAGGACCCCGCTGCCCAGAAGATGCAGCTGGCCTTCCGCCTACAGCAGATCGCAGCTGCGCTGGAGAACAAGGTCACGGACCTCTGACCCCCCACCTCAGCCCTTGGCTGCAGCACGGAGGCTCAGGGGTCGGGGGGCCGGCCCCCCGGCCAGCCATGTGGCCTTTCTACTTGTGACCAGCAGAGGGGGAGCCCGCAGCACGTGTGGACTCATCGAGTGTCTTCTGAGCAATACTGCCCGAGGGCGGCCCCACACTGCCCCGGCGCCCTGGCACTGGCGTCCGGTTCTGTCTCGTGTCCTGTCTCCTGAGTGATCTGCAAACGTGCCTTAGATGCGTGACTCCCGACGGGCCGCGGTGGGCCCTCGGCCCGGCTGCAGACTCCTGGCGCTGGGGCCACACCGCCTCATGTATGGAGCCCTGGGCCCGTCTCCGGGGGGGGTCTGCAGTGCCTGTGGCCCAGACTGTGTCTGTCTGTCTGTCTGTTTCGGGACGAGAGGAGGAAACAAAAGGTACGATGCCTTCCTGACCTCACCGCCTGCTCTGTGGGCACCACTGACCCAGGTCAAGCCGGCCACTCGGGCCCCACCTCAAAGGTCGAGCTGGACGTCAGACGTCGAGGCCCAGACACCCACCGGGGACCTCAGCCTGTCAGACAGGCTGTCCTCACCAGACCCTACCCCCTTTTGTAAATCTTGTTCATCGTACATGGAATACACCAGTCTTTTTCACTCTGCGGGTGGACTGGCTTCCTCTTGGGAATCAAGTCCCCACTCCTCTGTCTTTGGTCTGTGCCTGGCTCCCTTATGGCCTGGCTCGGGCCTCTGTCCCCAACATGGTCTGGCCCTGGGGTATGGCCTTAACCTGCCCACAGCCCCTGGCTTACTCGTGCCTGGCCCCAGGGCTCTTGCCTACGGCAGTTCAGGTGTGGAGGCTGCACCCCACCGTCCCCTGTCGCCTCTGGGGAGTCCATGCTGGACACTTCCTTCCTTAGAACCCCGGGAGCTGCTCTGAGAGGTGGGGGCTACCCTCTTGTCAGCAGCAATCCCCAGGCCAGACACATGGAGAGCACTGGGTGCAGCTTGAACTGGATGATGTAGGGGCAGAACAGCTCGTGGAACCAGAGAGGGGGCAAAAGGGGGGTGTCAGGAGACTGAGCTGGTAGGCACAGGGCAGAGGTCTGCTGGCCTCCTCCCAGGCAGCCACGGGGCTCCTGCCAACCCCAGCGCCACCTGGTGGCTGACACGTCCTGCTTCCCCTGGGTGGCTGGGAGAGGCATGGCACCCAGCTGCTGTCCTAGCACTAGAGTCCTGGTTCTGAGGTGGGGTGGGAGGAGCTCCTCCCAGGCACGATTTATGAGACCGAGCAGACGTCTGTGTAGTCCAGCCATCAGTGAGCCCTGCACTGTACAGAGCCTGCTGGACGTGGGCGACTGGGGACTCGCCGCCTGTCGAGGTTACCGAGGGCCTGATGACCAGGCAGAGTGTGCAGTGACGGGGAAGGGGCCTCGGGGCCCTGGTGGCCATGCTGTGGCCAAGGTGGGGGCTCAGCCGGGGTCAGGTGATCCCCAGCAGCCCACAGGACTACTCAAGACAGGGGTCTCCTCAGTGGAGAGGATGGGAGAGTGAGGGGTCATCTGTGGTGACAGGACAGTATCTGAGGCCCAGAGAGGAGTCACACAGCGGTTACCGTGACTGGTCTCCAGACACCAGCCTGCACCCCCGCATCTGCTTCCTCCCCAGCACTTAACTGCACCCACACAGACACAGCACAGGTGTTTGCCAAGGCTCCACCCGGGCTCTGGAGGTATTCTGTATGCTCGGCAGGTATTCGATGAGGAAGTGGCTAGGTGGGACAGGAGCGAGAAGGTCTCTGGGGGAGGGGGACACCAGGCACACCCAGACAATCCCAAGAGGCTTGTTTTAAGACTGTGGAGTGCACTCAGCAGCCCGGATCTCCCCCACTATGCTGGTCTGGGAGCAGCATCAGGAGGAAGGCGAGGCCACACCAGGGCTTCTCTGGAGTCCAGTGGGTTGGCGGCTGGGCAAGGCAGAGGGGCTGAGGAGAGCCGACAGGGGCCACACAGGGCCAAGGGGCCACTGGTCCAGGGTTTTACAGACACTGTGTAGCTCTGCCTGTCAGGGCCCAGCCCCCAGGTGAGAGTCATGGAGGTGGAACCGTGGTCCACCCAGTAGAGGGGCTGGCAGGGACAGGGTAGGGCAGCAGCAGGGGCCGGAAACTAACTGCAGGTGTGGGAGGGCTGGGGAGGGGGCTGGATGGGGAAAGAGTCAGGGTCAGAGGGCCTTGGAGATGACAGCAAGGCTGTTGACAGGGTCCCTGTGGCCAAAGCAGGGAGACTCCCAGCCCAGCCGCAGAAGAGCTGGGAGCTCACCTGACCCCCTGCCCTACCCACACTGTAGGCCCACGCTGCTGAGACCTGCCCAAGCTCAGCCCACACTGATCTCCTGAGAATTGGAGATTTGGGCCAAAAGGCCAAGACTGTCCTGGCCTGAGCCCTGTCCTGCCCAAGGCCACAGCACAGGAGAACAGCCCCTTTGTGACTCTGGGGAAAGGTGGTCCCTGAGAGGCAAGGGGGCTGGGCTGTGAGACTGTGCTGCGATTCAGGCTCACGGCGGAACCGTTGCCCACAGACAAACAGCACACGTGTGCCCACAAATGCACATGGTGTGCACGCACAAACATGGGGGTGCACAGTACATCCCATGTGAACTCAGCGGTGGCACCAACTGCACAGGCGTCTATCAGTTTGTTTACTGAATACACTCCTGCCAAGCCAGACCCTGCTCTGGGCACTGGGGACACTGTGGTCACTACCTTCCTAGTGAGCCAGGCACTGCCCTGGGGACACAGTGGTCAAGAGGACAGCCAGGATGCAGCCTGGGGAACTTCCACTGCGCTCAGAGAAGCTCAGTCCAAGGGAACCTGGCAGCTCTGTGACAAGCAGATGGAAGCCCGGCTTCAGGTGTGGCTGGATCCAGTCCCTCACAAGGTATCTTTTGTGTCAGCAGGGACACTGGTGGTGGGCAGCTTAGGCCCGTGCTGCCCCTCCCTCCTTCCACCCCAGCATCTCCGTGGCTTCAGGGGATCTCTTGAAGGGCTAGATCTCAGTTATGTGCCACTTCAAACTACATGGGATTAACAGTGGGTGTGTCCCCCAAGGAAGGGGTACTAGACGTAACAGCTGACGTTCCCCCTCCCCAGAGACCAGGCTACGCTGGTCAGGACATCCGTAGGAGGTGCTGCTCACATACCTGATGAGTCCAGACTGTGGGTGGGTGGCAGAGGACACAGGCAGGGAGTGGGTGAGGCAGCTGGGAACCAGGAGGTCCGGCTCCCAGGCTGGGCCCCTACAGCGCCCTCTGCCACCTCCCCGCCAGGCAGGCAGGCCAGAAGATGACAGGAGGGACTAGACAGAGGGGTCAGCGAGACCCCTCCCTTGAAATTCTGGGTAGGGTTGTGGCTCCAGCACTCAGGCAAGGTGTTTGCCTGTCCCCTCCCCTCACAAGACAGGAGGGTGACGGGAGCTGTGAGGTGCAGATGGGTAGTCAGCAGGGTCAGGATGCCAGTAGGGCTTGCCTGTCCTTCCTGCAGCCCTCTGGTCCAGTTGGGAAGGGGAGAAGGGAGCAGGTAGGCACCCTTTTCCCAGTCGAGACTGAGTCTTCCCCCAGCACGGCCCTCTGTCCTGAGCGTGCAGTGACCTACTACCCCTGCTGACCTGGGGTCCAGGCTTCCCTGGGAAGGACCTCTGACATGAAGCTGGCCTGGACACCACAGGGGCAGGCAGGGAGACCAGTGAGGAGGCAGTGGACATGCAGCGAGGAGGGGGGGCTTTGATTTCTAGGGGGACACTGTAGGGGTGGAGGGAGAGGAGGTCTGGAAAGAGGCGGCCCAGGTTCAGTCCTGGGTGCACTCTCCCTTGGGGGGGTCCATCCACATGCCTTCTGTCACCTGACCCACCTCATGACCTGTTCCACACCTTGTCCTCCCCAATTCAGTGCCCCTCAGGAGCCAGCCCCTGCAACTCACCCCCTGCACCTGGCCAGAGCCTCCTCTTTGTGTTCCTAACAGACCTCTGGGTTCCTCTAGCTTGGTGGTTGCTCCTCTGCCTGTACATTCTGGGTTCCCTGACCCCTTCTGCTGGCTGGGGTCCTTCTCTAACTACTCACACTGTCTCTAACTCGCCAGTGGTCACTCCTGTCCAGTGCCATCGCCCCCCTCCAGTGCCCCACCCCCGCTGGCTGGCTCCCGGGGGCGCCCAGCCTGTGTCTGCTCTGCCAGGTCGCTGAGTCCTGGTCAGCCCCATCCCTGACCCCGGGATTCTGGAAGTGGTGGGGCTGTGTGAGGCGGAGGGGGAAAAGAGGTGCCCAGCCCCAATGAGGGGGCGGGACCGGTCACCATAGGAACGCACACAAAGGCCGCTCCCCGCTCCCCTTCCCCGCCGTGCCTCCAAACGCAGTTCCCACGCTCCTGGGGCCTCGGCCCCCCCTTTCCTCCTTCAGCTGAAGCCCCATTAACTTCGCATAAAACCTCCTCTGGCCCGGGATGAGGTGAAAGGGCCCTCATTGCGGGGTATCTTCTGGGAGCTCGGCGGGCTGCGGGTAGGAGGGAGGCACCCTCCTCCGCGCCCATCGCAGCAAGCGGGCTCCAGGTCCCGGAACAGACATCCGCTCGGCAGACGGGAAACTGAGGCCCAGCGTGGCTCGGGGCTTGCCTGAGGTGGCAGAACAGCGGTCGCGTTGCCTGCCAGATGGTCTGGATTCGCCAGACACGTGTGCGTTTTGTCCTGTACAGCTTTGACATTTTTTAATCTGGTTGTCAATACTTGATATTCACGGGATTTTATGCAAAACCGTGGATTTTAGCCTCTTGAAAAAGAAGTCTGGTCAATTCAGACCTGAATCCCGCTTCCCTAGGAAGAGGTGCCCGAGTCCCCGCACTGTTCCCCAGGGACAAAGAGCTTCTCTGAAGCCACGTCACTTTTGAAGTGGGAAACGGAAGTGGACTGAGGCCCAGGGAGCTAGACAAACGCCGGCCGGAAGGTCTGCGGACTGGCGGACACCCGACCGGCTCCTAGTAACAGCCGGCTGCAAGAAAAGGACGCCGCAAGCCGCGCCCCTGCTCCACGGCGGTGCCGACTGATTTCAAAGCCCCTGCGACCCAGAGGCCACTAGTCACCGCCGGGGAAAGCCAGTGAGCTTCCCCGAAGACGAGAATGAGGCACCTGGTCCCAAAGACGGTGACGCATTTAGGAAACTCTCCTGATCGGCACGGCACCCAAAACACCCCGCCCCCCCCCCAGCCGCTGTCCCTGGTTCTGACAGTGCTGGTCCCTGGGGCGCCTGACGCCCCAGCTGAGGGCTGACCGCAGACGGCAGAATGTCCGGGGGAGAGGAGCCACGACTGCCACGGCTGGACTTGCACCACGGGAGGGAAGCCAGGCAGCGACATATGCCACCGAAGCGGCGGACCTGTGCCAGCACCTTCTTTTTTTAACTCGCCTAGTTTTTACAATACAGCATCTCCTTTTTTCTCAATAGGGAGCCCTGGTGGCGCAGTGGTTAAGCGCCTCGGCTGCTAACCGAAAGAAAGACTGGTGGTTCCAACCCACCCCCCGGGAGAAAGATGTGGCATCTGCTTCTGTAAAAGTGACAGCCCTGGAAACTGGGTCCTATGGGGTTGCTGGGGTCAGAGTTGACTTGACGAAAAGCCTTTCCCAATGCTCGCTCACCCCCGGCTTCCTTAACTTAAAAGGCTCCGCCTCGTTTCTGAGGGTGGCATTTGGCAGGCTCGTGCCCACGCCTAATCTTCCTCATCACTGCGGCAAGGGGCCAGGGAGGTGAGGAGTGGGGGCAGGAGGGGGCAGTGGTCCGGGCCTGGAGGCAGGCGAGGGTCCGAGCGAATTGGGGCGCCAAGGCTCTGCTGGCCAGGGGGTGCGAAGGCCAGAGCTGGCTGAGGGAGGTGCGGGCCCCAAACGGCTCGGGGATGCGGGGACCCCCAATAAGCGGTGGCGTTGCGAGCATCCCAGCGGGGCGTGGATAGCGTCGGCCTGGACCAGACAGTGCCAGGACCCGAGACAGCGGGCAGCCGGCGTTTGGGAAAAGCCAGGCCCGCGGGAGGGAGGAGGCGGCCGGGAGAGGAAGCCGCCCCCCGCCCCGTCCGCGGCCGCGCGGGCCCACCCCCGGCACCGCCCCGGGCTGCGCGGCCGCCCCGAGGGGGAGGGGAGGCGGGTTCCGCCCGGCGGCCGCCTCGGAGAGGCAGGAAGCGGCGCGCCGGCCTCCGGGATTCCCCCGCCGGCGGCCCGGCCCGGCTCCTCTCGGGCTCCGGGCGCGGCGCGGGGCCGAACCGGGTCCAGCCGGCCGCTCCGGACATGTCGGGCCCTCGCCCCGGCTTCTACCGGCAGGAGCTGAACCAGACGGTGTGGGAGGTGCCGCAGCGGCTGCGAGGGCTGCGCCCGGTGGGCTCGGGCGCTTACGGCTCGGTCTGGTAGGGGCGGGGCGCGCGGGTGGGGCGGGCGCGCCGAAGCCCCCTCCCCTCCGCGGGGCTCCGGCGCGGGGAGGGGCTCGCCTGCCCCCGCCCCTGGCCGGGATCTTGCCAGAGGGTGGGCTTCCGGAGCGCCCGAAGTCATGAGGTTCCCCAAACCAAGGGTCTGCAGACCGGCCCCTCGCTCCTCGCTCCGCGGGTGCTTTTGTTTCAAAGCGGAGCTGCCCGGGGAGAGAGACCGACCCCCTCCGCCCTCAGCGGGTCTCGGGCTCCCCCGTGAGCCGTGGCCATCTCCCTTCTGCACAGAGTTTGGGCAGAGGGGGGGCTCGGACCTGAGCAGAGGGGTCACCCACCCATTCCTGTCCCAACCAAGGGAGCCCAGCTGGACCCTGGGGCTTCCGGCCTGGGGCCCTGGCAGATGGTGAGGTCTGCATGCCGTGGGGGTGGGGCAGGGGTCCTGGATGGCCACCCCTTTCCGGCATGGGGGCCCAGAGAGAACTGAGGTCAAGGCAGTCTCAGGGAGCTGATGGAGAGGCTGGTGCTTGGGTGTGCATGTGGAGTGGTGCCCCCCCCAGCACCCAGCAGGATCCTTACCGATGCCGGTGCCAGATGGCTGCTGGTCACTGTAGGGGAGGCAGGGGCCACTGGACGCAGCAGGGTGTTGCTCCAGGCATCTGCAAACCGCCTGGTGGGGGGGGGGGAGACAATTCCTCTGGGCTTCTTGGGAGTCATAGCAGAGGCTGGGGGTCCACTGGCTGGTCTTACTGGTCCTTGCCTGCTGGCCGGAGCTTGGGACGATCCACTTCGGCCGTTTTCACCACTGCAGCCTCAGGCCTATGTCTTCAAGGGCAGGGAGGAGGATCAGGGACAAAGCCTGAGTGCCTCCAGGAAATTCACCTCTGCCCGGAGAATGGTCCGTCTGGGAGCTGGGGGAGAGGTGGGTCTCTCCCACCGCGTCCCTGGCCGTGTTGGTGTGGCCTCGGTGCAGGGATAGTCCTGTCCTGGGTTCAGCTGGTACTGGCAGGAGCCGAGGATGAGGTGCGGATTCCCGTCAACTCCTCTGCGCAGCCGCAATCAGGCAAAAGGGTTTGCTGCCTAAGAGATGGGGGGCCACTCCTCTCATCTCCCACTGCCCGGTGACTGAACCTCTGTAGGGCGGGCCATGAGCTTGAAGGGGCATGGATGCCCCAGGCACCTGACCAGCGCCCTTGCACCCTCCCACCCCACCCCCAAGACCCCCGTGAGCATCCATCCCTATCAGGAACCTCCCTGACAATCTGGACCTGGGGATCCCCTGAAACTCCCCTCAGTCTTCCTGGGGAAGATGCAGGGAACTCAGCAGGTGGGAGGGAGGGGACAGGCTGTGTAAATCCCCCCACGCCCAGATCTCAAGCTGCATCCAGTAGGCAGGTCCTGGCCCCAGGGACAGTGGGGACCATGATGGCTGTGCTGGAGGTCGGTGGCGCGGACTGCCGTGTCTCTGGTGGGTGAGGGGCTGGTGTTAGATGGAGACTCTGGACCTGTGGTGAGCCAGGCCAGGTGGGGGAAGTGTTCAGATTGTCCAGGTCCACCCTCTGCAGGACAGTTCACACTGTCCACTTTTTCACTGTTAAAAATAATGAAGCAGCCAGCGCCTTTCACCATTTTTTCTTCATATCTTGAAGATTTCCAAGACCAGTGCCCAGGGGAGCGGTTGAGGGTCCAGGGAGTTTAGGGGTATCCAGGGAGCCTCTTACAGCCCATGGGGCCATGAGTGAGGGAGAGGAATGTTTCACGACCTGTCACTTCCAAGCTGGCTGGTAGGCACTCCTTCTGGGCCTAGGCCTGTGTTGGGGAGCAGGCGGTGAAGGAACGGAATCCTTTCCTGGTTTTGTGGGACCCGGAGCACTCCAGACGGAGCAGGTGTGGACAAGGCTTGGGGAGTCAGGGTCAGAGAGGACAGTCTAACCACGTGTCAATCCAGCCCTCATCCTTAGAACTGCCCTCAGCAAACGGCTAGAGGCCCCACCCGAGGGGCTCATGTCTGAGCAAAGCGTGGAGGGTGGGATGGAGGGAGGTGGGCCCAGTGCTGCAGCTGGGGGCCCAGAGAGGGGACACCAGCCGGTGGGTGGCATGGTGTCCAGGGCAAGCATGTCCCCTTCCGGCTCCGTGAGCCTGGGTGTGGGAGCTCCTTGCCGGGGTGGGGGGGGCCTGGGAGCTCCCTGCCTGTGCGGGGGGCGGTCTGTGTGCTTCCTGTGTGGGAGTCTGGGGCTCCCTGCGCGTGGGTCTGGGCGTTCCCTGTGAGCAGATCTGGGGCTGTGTACGCGCAGGTTTGGGGGTTCCCTGCGCCCGGGCCTGGGTGCTCCCTGCATACAAGACTGGGGCTCCCCGCGCACGGGTGTGCGGGCTCCCTGGCCCATAACAGCGGCGCGGTCTCACTCGCCCACCTTTCAGCTCGGCCTACGACACGCAGTTACGCCAGAAGGTGGCGGTCAAGAAGCTGTCGCGCCCCTTCCAGTCGCTGATCCACGCGCGACGGACCTACCGGGAGCTGCGGCTGCTCAAGCACCTGAAGCACGAGAACGTGAGCTGGGGGCGGGCCTAAAGGCGGGCCGGCCGATGGGGCCGGCCCATTCTGGTGACCGTCCAATGGTGTTCTGGAGCGCTGTGGGGGCGGAGCTCCCTGGAACGGACCAATGGGAGAGGAGAGCGCCAAGGGGCCGAGCCACTGGGCGGGGCGGGCCGGACCGGGGTTGGGGGGGCTGGCTTCCCTGGAGGCCTGGAGGGGGGACCCCCAGGGGAATGCCCCCAGGGGCGGGGCTATGTGCCCCAGGGGCGTGGCCAGCAAGGGGCGGGGCTCGGGCCCATCTGGAGTTGCCCAGGGGCTCAACCGCACCCACAAACCCCAGGTTATTGGGCTGCTGGACGTCTTCACTCCGGCCACATCCATCGAGGACTTCGGCGAAGTGTGAGAGCGCGGCGGGCACGGCTGCCTGGGGAGCGCGTGCTGGGGGGGCGGGCGGCAGGCCTGTCCTGACTTCTGCCCCCTGCTCAGGTACCTGGTGACCACCCTGATGGGTGCAGACCTGAACAACATCGTGAAATGCCAGACGCTGAGCGACGAGCACGTCCAGTTCCTGGTTTACCAGCTGCTGCGCGGGCTGAAGGTTCACTGCTGGGGGAAGCTGCCTATCCCTCCACAGTGCTGGCCCTGCTGGGGCGTGGGGGTGGGGAGTGGGGAGGGGGCGAAGGCGAGGCTCACAGTTTTGTGCTCTTCCCTCTCCCCACAGTACATCCACTCCGCAGGTATCATCCACCGGGTAGGTGCTTAGGTGGTCAGGGCTTCTCCTGGAAAAGGCTCCTCTGGGAGTGGTGTTGGTGAGCCTGGCTCACTGGCGTCGTCCCCTACAGGACCTGAAGCCCAGTAACGTTGCAGTGAATGAGGACTGTGAACTCAGGGTAAGGGGCTGTGGACAGCAGAGGCAGTGCGGAGGGCAGCTGGTAGCTAGTGGGTGCTGAGAAAGAACCTTCTGTTGTCTCCCTAGATCCTGGACTTTGGGCTGGCACGCCAGGCTGACGAGGAGATGACCGGCTATGTGGCCACACGCTGGTACCGGGCACCTGAGATCATGCTCAACTGGATGCACTATAACCAGACAGGTGCCTGCCAGGGCCGGGGGCCAAGCAGGCAGGCGGAGCCCACAGCGGGGCTGAGGAGCAAAGGGAGAACAGGGGGGTTGTCACCAGGCCTTGGGGGAGGGGCAGGACTGGGACCAGCATCTGACACACCTTCACAGAGATCCAAGCAAGGTGGGTCTGGGGTGCTCCCTGGCCCTTGTACCAGAACCAACTGCTTCCCGAGCCCAGAGTTCAGTAGAGAGGGAAGCAGGGGTCTGGCTGCCTGGCTGAGGGTCTGCTAGGCTGGTGAGGTCTGGAGGGTCTGGGGGTGGGCTGACTGATGGAGACCTTCCCCTCCACAGTGGACATCTGGTCTGTGGGCTGCATCATGGCAGAGCTGCTCCAGGGAAAGGCCCTCTTCCCAGGGAATGATTGTATCCTTGGCCTGTTTGGGAAGAGAGTTGATCTGGGGTCCCCTCTCCTGCCTGGGAGGGGAACGGGGAGAGAGGTGGGCTCTGGTTCTCCCTGGCTGGTCTTGTCTCCCCTGGGTTCACTGTGCCCTGCTGTAGGAGGTCAGGTTCTGGCTGTGTCCTCAGGCCTGGGTCTAGGGCTTGGGAGTCTCTGGGCCTGGCTGGGGGGCTTTTCCTGAGCAGGCAGACATCGACCAGCTGAAGCGCATCATGGAGGTGGTGGGCACCCCCAGCCCTGAGGTTCTGGCCAAGATATCCTCTGAGCACGTGAGCCTGGCCCCTCTGTGGACCAAGCCCCATGGCATCTGGGGAGAGGGGAGAGAGTGGGAAACAGGTCAGGATCCACATGGGGGGCAGGAATGTGGGAAAGTGGGGAAGACGTTCCTGCACAAGGAACTGTAAAAATAAAATTATGGCATTGACCACACTCTGGCCATAGGCACTGGTGAAGAGGTGGAAGTGGCCAGGCCCAGACTCTGAGGGCAGCAGGGGCAGGCAAAGAGGTGCCACCAGACCTGATGGGGAGGTCTTAGCTCTGCAAATGCCCTTGCCTAGGCCTGTCCAGTTTGAGGCCAAGAAAATCGGGGGTAGTCTGCCCCCTCAGGCCTGCCCATGTGCCCCCAGGCCCGGACATACATCCAGTCCCTGCCCCCCATGCCCCAGAAGGATCTCCGGAGCATTTTCCAAGAAGCCAACCCTCTGGGTGAGAGTGGACTTGGGGTGAGGCTGGGTTCCACTCTGAGCGGGAAGGTGGAGCTGACACTCTCCCTAACTTGAATTCTCTGCAGCCGTGGACCTCTTGGGACGAATGCTGGTGCTGGACAGTGACCAGCGGGTCAGTGCAGCTGAAGCCCTGGCCCACGCCTACTTCAGCCAGTACCACGACCCGGATGATGAGCCCGAGGCAGAGCCCTATGATGAAAGTGTGGAGGCCAAGGAACGTACAGTGGAGGAGTGGAAGGGTGGGCGCATGGAGCCCGTGGGGCAGGGGGGTGCAGGGGGGCCCAGCCCAGCCACGCCCCCACCCTGGGCGGGGCAGGCAGAGCTTGGTAAGGGATGTTGGACAGAAGCACGGGGGAGGGGGCACAGTGTCTAGAATGAGGTGCCCAGCTGAGGTCTCTCAGAGAGCCTCTGTGCAGAACTGGTGGGTGAGACTGGCTCGGTGGCAGGTGTCAAGCAAGCCAGGGCTGGGGCAGGCTAGGCTGGGGTGACACAGGCTCACCCCACCCTCCTCCTCCCCCTCCTCCAGAGCTCACCTACCAGGAAGTCCTCAGCTTCAAGCCCCCAGAGGCACTGCAGCCCCCTAGCAGTCTGGAGCTTGAGCCGTGAGCCGCTGTTGGGCCCAGGAGCTCACCAAAGCGGCTTCGTGCCTGCCCCTCCTCAGCACACTGGCTTCTGTGAGGGGCGCCTCCCAACAATCCCAGGGCCCAACAGCCCTGACTCCTAGCCTGCGATCCGTCAACCTGCACGCTGGATCTCAAGGGAACCTATACACATATGTGGGACTGTAGGAAGACGTGTGTGCACGTGCATGCCCTGTCCCTGGGCCTACGGTGGTGACCTCCTCCTAGCCGTCGGAGTGTCACTGGGGGCCTCACAGTAGGGGACTTGAATGCCCCACAAGCTGCCTTGGGAGTGTCTGTCTCTTCTTCTTCTCTGTGTCCCAGAGCGCTGTCAATGGGGATACGATTGGGGCAGGGGTCCTGCACACTCAAAGGGAGGCAGGCGTCTTAGTGGTCAGAGCTGCTTGGCCTGGAAGTGGAGGCCGAGAGCAGGGGCATAGCCAGTGCTTCCCCAGGCTGGCAGGGTCCTCCCTGAGGGGTAGAAAAGCTGCCTTGAGCCTGCATGAGGGCTTGTGCAGAGTGGGCACACATGAGTGTGTTCCTTATGAGGGAGTATGTGCAGGTGTGCTCCGACGCTCGTGAACCTGCAGGCCCCCGGGGCACCAGCCGGGACCAGCAGGAGGCCCAAGTAAGAGGGGCTGGACTGTTGTCCACTCTGATGCCGCAAAGGGCTGGAATACCCTGCTGTGCCCCATGTAAGGGGCTCCGATGGCCGAGGGACACCCACTGTGCTTTCCCTGACCAAGGGCAGCTACGGTAGATTTCTGAGGCAACAGAGTATGATGCCAGCCAGGACCCAGGGGTGGGGAGGAGGTGAGTGTCCAGCCTCAAAGCCTGACATACCTGGATGCAGACTTGGATTCGGACACTCTGGTCCCTGGACCTCAGCCCTGTTCTGCCGCCTCCCCCACATGGCCCTGCAGCCCAGGGCTGAGATTTCAGGGTCTAGGGTCACTCCCATCCCTTCCTGATGCCAGCAGCCTCTGGGGAAAGGATCCTGCTTTGAGTCTGTAGACAGTGTGACTCCTCCCTGGTATGGGCTCTGTGTCCAGGGGGCCTGGTGGTGACGTCTTACCTCACAGGCCCCATGAGGTCTGGAGGTGAAGTGCCTGCTTACAGGGTGCTCAATAAAGGGGTTCCCTCTTGCTCAGCTGATGTTTAAGGCTCTAGGCCCTATTCCCTGGGTCCCTATGACCCGGAGGGCTGGGGTAGAACTCCTTTTCTGTCTCACTAATGTCAGTGCCACCCTGAGTGTGGGCAGTCTGGAAGAGAAAGAGGGCCCCTGTCAACCCATGCTGGGCTTGCCCTTACCACTCACTGTGGGGGTTGGAGCTGGGCTCTATTGGGTCCCCAGGGGTCAGGGAGAGCCTGCCTTACCCTGAGTCTCAAGTGCATAGGACGGTGTGGTATTGTAGCCGCAGAGCCTCTGGTCCCAGGATGGCAGGGCTGGGCCAAGTCCAGTGGGTGGGTGACAGGACACAGAACGGAGACACTGCCTAGCTCTGGGATGATGGAGTATCTGGGGGGGATTTCCTGGAGGAGGTGGGAGTGAGGTGGGAGTGAGGTGGGAGTGAGGTGGCTGTGTGCCTTCGCAGGAGTAGCCCTGGCCCATGGAGGCTGTGCTCCTGGGCTGGGTCTTAGGCTGCCTGAGCTTGCCACCAGCTTGTGAGTGCCCAGATTATCTGGCTTAAAACTGCTTGGCCCAGATGGAGGCTGCCAGCTGCTGATTCACGGCAGCAGGCGGGGCACCTGGGGTGGGGGAGTGGGCGTCAGAATCCCGTCACCTGCTCTCCGTTCAGCTCCTGGGGGACAGAGTCCCCACACTCTGTCTTCAGACCTGGAAGCTGTTGGACTGGGGAAGAATGTGGGGAGGGGGTCAAAGATGGGCCAGACCCTTGCCAAACGATGCTGACTGAGCAAAGGCTGGCAGTGAGCACCCTGCAAGTCAAGGGGTGGGACTGGGAGCTGAAAGGGTTTGAGAGCCTACAAGAGCAGCCTGGGGGGCTGGAGAGGACCCTCTGGCTGGAGGAGAGGGATGGGGGGACGTGTCTCAGGGAGACCTAGGGACAGGGACCACCAGGACAGGTTTTGGGGACAAAAGAGACCCCAACCCTGCATGCAAAGGGGCCATGGTGAGACACATTAGGGCGAGGAAGGACAGGCCCCAGGGTGGGGAATGACAGTTGGAAGGCAGGTTAGAGGATGGGGTGCAGAGTGCCAGCGGGTGTAGGTCAGGGAGCCTGAAGGACAGTGACCACAGGAAGCCGGGGGTAGAGGTTAGGGGCTCAGACTGGCTAGGCTGGGCCCAGCGCCCGTTGTGTAAGGGACTAGGGAGGGCACCAAAGGCCCGCAGGACCCACAACCCGGCTGAGCGCTGGGCCCGGAGGCCGCAGGGCGAGGCTCCACCGGCTCCCTCGCTTTGGTCCCAGGCCCCTCCCTGTGGTCGCCTCGGGTTTCCGGAGGGCCCTGGCGGGGCCGTCACGTGCCCCGAGCCTGGGGTCCGGTTGGCCCGCGGGCGGGACGGAGGCCGCGCGCTGCTGCAGCTGGGCCAGGGTCGGGGTCGCGGTCATCGGCTCGGGGGTGCCCGGAGGGCGACGACCCCGAGAGAAGAGCAGGAGGGCTCCGCCGACCCAACCCGAGTCCCGGCCCGCGGCGCCCGCAGGGTCCGCAGCGGGGCGGGCGCGGGGCCGCCATGAGCTCCCCGCCGCCCGCCCGCAAGGGCTTTTACCGCCAGGAGGTGACCAAGACCGCGTGGGAGGTGCGCGCCGTGTACCGGGACCTGCAGCCCGTGGGCTCGGGCGCCTATGGCGCCGTGTGGTGAGCACGGCCGGCGGGGTGGCCGGAGGGGCGGCCCGCGGTTGGCTGGCCACAGGCGGGATGGCCGGTCCCCGCTGAGCGGCCCTCCCCGCAGCTCGGCCGTGGACAGTCGGACCGGGGCCAGGGTGGCCATCAAGAAGCTCTACCGACCCTTCCAGTCGGTCCTCTTCGCCAAGCGCGCCTACCGCGAGCTGCGTCTCCTCAAGCACATGCATCACGAGAACGTGAGTCTGGGGACGCGCTGCCCCCTACGGGTAGCTGCGGCGATGGAGAAGGAAGGCGCCCAGTCAGGGCCTAAGGAGGGGTGGGGGAATCATGGTCAGAACGGGGGCTTTCACTCCTGGGGTCTAGGCCTCCATGCGGGCGGGGTGCAGAGAACTCAGCGCCTAATCTCCGCTTGTTCCCCATCCCCCCAGGCTCTGGTCTGGGACATCCGTGGGTCTCAGGCTGAGCCCTGCATCCCACCCAGGAGTCAGGGCTGAGAGGAGACACTGCAGGGGGGTGGAAAGATTTTCCTCGAAGGAGCACTTTTTCAGGGGCTTCCTCTGTGGTCCCTCTCTACTCAGCCCCTGCCCCATCCTTTGAAGCCACTGTGCTCTTATCACCTTGAGACCCCGGCCTTGGGCAAGGCTAGTGCCCCCTGCCTTGCGTGGAATTGCAGGGTGGGTGTAGTAGTTGGCACCCTGGCCCCTCACCTTGGCTTGGTGTCCTGGAGTGTGAAGGCTTTAGGGAGCTGGTGGGGAAGAGCCCCGGGCACTGTCCATCCTGCCTTGGCCGTCAGAGGAGGACCTGGCCCTGCCAGGCAAAGGCCTTCCCCCTTGTTTCCAGGCTTGTCCCTGGAACACCACAGGTGGCTGCCCCGTGCCTGAGACTGGGGGCTAAGAGCCCTTCTCACTGCCAGGGCACTCTCCCGAGGCTGTAAGCTCTGTTCGCTCACGCCTGGGCCACTCGATGCTCCTGACGGGCACTTCGGCTCCCCTAGGTCCCCATGGCCACCAGCCAACTGTCTCCCGGCCACTGCTGCTGTCCCCTTAGCCCTCTTCTGTCTTCTCAGGCCCCTCCCCTGGCCCGGGGTTCCCCCCTTCCAGTCCCAGTCTCCACCCAAGGCTTCAGCCAGCTCTGCCCACCTGGGGCCTTTAGTCCTGCCACCTGCCACCCCTGACCCTGCTCCAGCACCCTCCTCGGGCGGCAGGGTACCCTCTGCTGTGCCGGCTGTCTCCACCATGTCACTGGATCCTTCCTGTCGTACCCCACTTCCCTGTGAGGAAACTTGAGCTCCAAGGTGTGTGTACTGGTGCATGGAAGGCTGGCTGCTGGCCTAGAGACTTGTCCCCTGGGGCCTCTACGCCCTTAAACCCCACCCGTCCCTGCCACCATCTGTGCCACTGAGGCACAGAAGTGCCCAGTCTGGGCTGTTTCCTGCCCCCTTCCTGTTAAACACTGCTCAGGTGGCCTCCTCAGGCCCTCAGCTCTCAAGGCTGCACATGAGGCCTCCACCCTCCCCCAAGGCCCTCTCAGGGTGGGCACATGTGTCCGGTGTGGCCCCATCTCTGATCTTTTCTTCCGCATCCCTCAGCAGCCTGGGTCACACTTGTCTTCCCCCCACATCCAGCCACCAGCTGGCATCTCATCCACCACCCTCACTCCAGCCCTGGCCCTGGTGTCTGCAGTGGTCACCAGCTGTGCCCCCCGCCCCTCTGGCCCACTCTTGTCTCACTCATCTCTTCCCACCACAGGCTGAGCGGCTTTTCATGCCAGGTCCCGTTTGAAAGCCTCCTGGGCAGCCGCACCTGCTCTGGCTCCCTCGGGCTCAGGCTCCAGCCCCGGCCGCCCTCCCTGTGTTCCTCTTCCTCTGCGGGCCCTGCCACTGCTTTACCCACCCTTCTGCCTCTCTGACAGGCTGTCTTTCCCCGAGGCCTTTCTGAGTGGTGCCAGGGGTGGCCGGGCTCCCTGTCAGCGGCCATCTCCCTGACGGGCTCCGCGGGGCAGCAGCACCCACCTAGGTCTAAGGAGTGAGCATCTGCTGGATACTGCTGTCTTGTAGAGGGTCCCCAGGCTGGAGCCCCTGGACTGCTGGTAGCCCTCTCAGACTTGGGTCAGGCCCCTCCCTGGAGGATCCCGGCTGTCACCGTCCAAAAATAGCCTGTGTCTGTGGGTCTGGGTGCCAGGGCCGGGCCACACTTTGAGGGGCAGAGCAGCCCTGTGGATGGAGGGGGAGGTGGACAGCTGCAGAGGAGTTCCTGCCCAGACCTCAAGGCCAGCTGTGCCCCAGCCCTACTGACTCTTAGCCCTCTTCCTCAGGTGATTGGGCTGCTTGACGTGTTTACCCCTGATGAGACCCTGGATGACTTCACAGATTTGTGAGCAGCCTGCTGGAGGCCGGGGAGGGCAGTGAGGGGTGGAGGGAAGCTCCTTGGTTCTGGGCTGGCGTGGGGACTTCTGCTCGCCACCTGTCCCTGCAGCCCACCCTCCCCACCCTGCAGTCCTGCCCCCACGTGCTCCTGGGACCCACAGGCACTGGCAGGGCCCGGCAGAGCCTGGGCCTCCTTCTGCCAAAACTTGGCCGAGAGACATTGAGGCCTCTTGCACGGGGCCCTGCCCCGCACCTGAGGTCTATTAACAGGCAAAGCTCTGCCCAGGACCCTGGCACCAGGTGTGTGGCCTGTGACTAGAGCCTCTGACATTTGCTGGTGGGGCACTTCTGCGCCCACCTTGCTGAGGCAGCCCCTGGCCTCTCTCCAGCCCTCCAAACTCACCCTTGTCTCAGCCACAAGCTGGGGGCCTGGCCCAGGAAGCGCTGGACAGGGCAGGCAGTGGGTTCCTTGCTATCCTGCCTTGCAGAGGTCAAGGACCTACACTGACCTGAGTGTCCTCATGAAGGTGGGGCCCGATTGCCTCTGTCTCCCTTACCCAGATGTCCTGTGACCTGCCCCTGCTCCAGGCCTCCCACATGCCCACGCCCTCTTCTCACTCAGAAGCCGACCACTTCCTCCCCCTCCTCCGCAAGCTTTGTGGCTCCCCACTGCCCTCAGGGTACAGCCCCTGCCCCTTAGCCTGGCCCCTGGCTTCCTGCACCCTGAAAGGGCAGTCACATCCCCCCCAGACATTCCAGCCAGGGTGGATGGAAGGTGTCAGCATGCTGGAGGCAGAGGGCTTGTGAGTCTCGAGACAGGATGAGCAGCTGGAGCAGGGGGCTTCTGGCCAGGTCACTGTTGAGAGGCAGGGTGAGGACTGGCCAGGGCAGCAGGACCTTCCGGCATGGGCAGTGGGCAGTGGGGTCTGCACTTGGATGGAGCCAGAGGGGCAGAGCAGCTGCCAGATGGGATCTTGGAGCACCTGACCAGGGGACAGTGGCAGGGAGGGGCTTGGTGACTGTGCTGTGCCCACTCTGGCAGTTACCTGGTGATGCCGTTCATGGGCACGGACCTAGGAAAGCTCATGAAGCACGAGAAGCTGAGTGAGGACCGCGTCCAGTTCCTTGTGTACCAGATGCTGAGAGGGCTCAAGGTGTGCCGGGAGGGGGGGCACAAGGGCATGGGGATACTCGGGGCGCTGCCTGGAGGTGTGGCAGGGAGGTGAAAGGCTGCCCTGATCCTCCTCCTGTCCCCACAGTACATCCATGCTGCTGGTATCATCCACAGGGTGAGTCCTGGAGGGAGGTGAGTGAGGGCCCCCCATGCTGAGCCCCTGCTCCCTCACTGGGGAACACTGGCCAAAACCTCTGCAGAACCGTCCCCGCTTCCTTGAAGGGCTGAGGTTGGGGGAGGGAGCTGACCGCCCCGCCTTCAGGTAGTGCTGGGGCTTCAGTGTCTGTGCCGTCCGTGCCTGCCCCAGCCAGCGGGGACACGGTGGCCTCTTTCTCTGCCCCCAGGACCTAAAGCCTGGCAACCTGGCGGTGAACGAGGACTGCGAGCTGAAGGTGTGTGCCGGGGGGCTTGGCCACCTGTGGGGAGACTGGTAAGAGGTGGGGCCCGTGGGGCCCGGGGCGGTGGGGGAGCAGAAGATGAGCGCAGGAGCCTGGGGGGGGGCATCAGGGCTGGCATCAGGTACCCTCGTGCACCTTCAGTGAAGGGTGAGGAAGCCCATCCAGCAGCCATGGCCCGACCAGGGAGGCCTCCTCAGCACGTCAGGCCTTGGGCATCAGCAGAAGCAGGTGGCGGCAGCAGCAGAGGTGGGGCCCTGTTGGAACACCTGCCTGGAACCTGGACATTTGGCAGGAGACCCCAGCACAAAGGCTTCCTGCCCTGTCCCCTGGGGTCTCCACAGACAGCTCAGACAGGCCCCAAGCTTGGCCCCCCAACTCCCCGGGTCCCTGTGGATCCCCCTAGCCCCCAGATTCTCCTGCAGATCCTGGACTTTGGCCTGGCCAGGCAGGCAGACAGTGAGATGACCGGGTATGTGGTGACCCGGTGGTACCGGGCGCCCGAAGTCATACTGAACTGGATGCACTACACACAGACGGGTGAGGGGCTGCGGCTGGGCACCCCCACCTCCACCCCCACTCCCAGCCCCCAGGAACATCTGACAAAGGCAGGGGCTTCCTTTTTCAGTGGACATCTGGTCAGTGGGCTGTATCATGGCTGAGATGATCACCGGCAAGACGCTGTTTAAGGGTAGTGACCGTATCCTCCCTCAAGGCTGCAGGCTGGGGGCTGGGCCCTGTGTGTCCAGGGAGGGGGTCTGGCAGGCTGCTGGGTGTGGTGGGGCTCCTGGGGGGGTGGGGCTTCTACCTGCCCGCTGTCCCCACACTGTGCTCCTGACCTTGTGGTAGACCTGGACCAGCTAAAGGAGATCATGAAGGTGACAGGGACACCCCCAGCCGAGTTTGTGCAGGGGCTGCAGAGTGCAGAGGTCAGTGGGAATGGGGTGAAGGGGCGGGGGCAGAGCCGGGGGGCCTGCTGCTCACCCAGCTTCTCCCGCAGGCCAAGAACTACATGAGGGGCCTTCCTGAGCTGGAGAAGAAGGACTTTGCGTCCATCCTGACCAACGCCAGTCCCCTGGGTAGGGTTGGCCCGGTGTGGCATGAGGGCCTCGGGGGGTGGGGTGCACAGCGCGGCCTGAGCCCCTCTGGCCCCCGCCAGCTGTCAACCTCCTGGAGAAGATGCTGGTGCTGGACGCGGAGCAGCGGGTGACAGCGGCCGAGGCCCTGGCCCACCCCTACTTCGAGGCCCTGCGCGAAGCGGAGGACGAGCCCACAGCACAGAAGTATGATGACTCCTTTGATGACGTGGACCGCACGCTGGATGAGTGGAAGCGTGAGTCGCAGGCCAGAGGGAGGGGAGGTGCAGGTTGGTGCCGCCGGGCCCAGGCCTCCCGGGGAGGTGACCTCTGCCTGGGCGCTGAAACTGGGCCTACTCAGCTGGTGTGGCACAGACAGAGGCCTGGCAGTGGAAACTGAGAGGGAAACTGAGCTCAGCGAGGTTGTGACAGTAAGCCCCGTGGCCCTCCCCTACAGCCAGGACAGAGACCTGGGTCACTCGGGAAGCTCTGAGGCCTCGGATTTTCCAAGGCTGTCTTCTTACACCTCTCAAGTGCACCCTCACCTCCCCTCGCTTCACCTTGGCACCTTTCCCACCCAGACAGCCAAACTCCCTGCACACTCCTGATAGCCCACCCCCCGCTGCTTGCCTACCCACCCCCACCTGATCTACCTCTCTAGGGCTTCACACAGGGGTCCCCTGCGCACCTAGAGCTTCTCCCCTCACTGTAGAGGGTGGCCAGCTCTTGCTTAGGCTCTGGCCCTGCTGTGGCCCTGGGACCCATGCCAGAATGGCTGGTCCTGCTGTCAGCCCCTGGTGGACACAGATGTAGGCTGGTGGCAGAGGACAGGGGCATCTGGGGACAGGTCAGCCCTGCGGTGTTGACTGCTTTGAGGCCCAGCCCTTGTCCTGCATATGGGGTCAGGTGGCTGGCAAGGCTCAGCGTCTGTGTTCCTGGGGTCATGGGGTGAGAGCGGGGGCCTTCAGCGGACTATGCCTTTAACTCCCCTGTGTTTTATACTTATTGGTTTGGTTTTGTTTGGTGAGAAGCTTCCGATGCTAAAAGGGATACCTTGAAACCACGGACCACAAGATCCTCTTTGTGGTCCCCACCCACGTTGTCTGTAGCCTAGTGCTTTTGCTCTGGTGACAGGCCGTGGTGGCTACATGGCCCGTTTGTGGCCCAGCCCTGGTCAGTAGTGCAAACTTCATTACTTCCTGTTTCCCTGGGAAAAGCCAGCTTTAGAACAATCGCCTCTTCCCATGAATTTCCTTTCATGGACACCCCCTGAATCAGGATCGGATAAGGCAGCCCAGGTGTCACGTGGGAGCAAACACATGGGGCAGAGCCACACAAACCACAGTGTCTGCTCCACAGGGTTTATCTGTACTGTCTGTGTCCAACAAGTGTTCCCTTAGCTAGGTAAGTGTGGGAACACTGGCTGGAGTGGGCCGAGAGAAGCAGAGCAGACCCCAGGGGCCGACATGCCCCCTAACCCTCCGTTCCCTCCTTTGGGATAACCTGCTCAGGGACACAGAGCTCAGAGAACACGGCCACCGAGCAGAAGGTGTCTTCTGCGCCCCATAGAGACTGGCCTCAGGAACCGGGTGTGTCCTGGTGGGGCCGGGAGCAGCTGGGTCTGGAGAAAGCTTTTGGCTGTGTTCCCAGGACAGTCAGTCTGCAGGGCCTGCAGCCAAGGCTGGTCCCGAGGCTCCCTTGGCAGTGGGTTTGGGTTCCAGGATAAACAGTTGTGGGCATAACCTGGGATAAATCTGCAGGTGTGGTACAAAGCTGTACCTGCCCCTCTAGCCCTGACCTCTGACCCTGATGTCTTTGGGGTGGGGTATGTTCCTAGGTCATTGGCTGAGGAGCCTGTGGGTGCCCACCGCACACCCTGAGTGGATCATCAGCTGGGCTGGTCTCTAGTCCCCTGACTGTCTCCCCGTCTCTGCTCCTTCTCCTCAGGTGTCACCTATAAAGAAGTGCTCAGCTTCAAACCTCCCCGGCAGCTGGGGGCCAGGGTCTCTAAGGAGACAGCTCTGTGAAGACCTTTGACCCAGGGGGCAGAGGTGGGCATGTCGCGGGGAACCTGCAGCTTAGCCTTCCGCCGGGTGAGGGATCCTCGTGGCTGCCTTGGCCTTGGCTGGGGTTCTGTCCCAAAGCCTGTGTTTTGGGGGCTCAGAGTACATCCCTCCTCCCCCAGCCTGTTCTGTTCTTGGGCGCCTCCCTCAGCCTGACCTCAGCATGTGTGGACTTTCTGGAAGGACCCCTCCTGGGCTGGAGCAGCGGCCCCTCCCTGGGGCAGGGCAGGGCAGGGCTTCGGCACCCCACTGTGTGCCCTGGGCCCAGCCCTTGTCACAGATACAGAGGAGGCAGGAGGGTGCAGGTGCTGACTCAGGGACCCAATCTCTTGGGGAGGCACTTCATTCCCTCGCCTTGAAGGTAACCAGCCATGTATCCTGTGTCCATGTAGCTGGCAGGAAATAAAGCCTTTTGTAGGTCCTTCTCACTGCTTGGCCTCCAAGTGGGGCCCAGGACAAGGGGAGGCTGGTCCAGAGAGCTGTTCACTGGTGCAGCTGTCTGGAGTGGTGGGCAGGGAACCTGCGCATCCCTGACCCCCAAACTTAGTGTCTCCTCCCTCAGCCCTGTGCCAGTGAACCCCAACCTGGGGCCCCCTGTTTAGGGCCTGGTCCCTGCTGCCCCGCTTGTGGGGAACCTCCCCTTTGGCTTAGAGTCCCCAGCCATAGTGTGTGGTCCCTGTGGCGGTGCCTGAGCAGAGGTTCAGAACCCAACCTGGGGCTCTGTCCCGGCTGTCAGAGTCCCCTGCACCTTCCAAGGCCAGTTCCTGGGGAGAGAGGGATTCTCGCGGCTAGGTGGGTTCTGTCGTCTCCTGCAAAGCCTCCTCCTCCTTCCCTACCCCGCCTCGTGAGCCTCTGCTGTCCTCTGCCGACCATTCGATGTCGCGCAGGTCCAGAGGGACCGGAGCCCACACGTGGGCCTCTCCAGCCGCCCTCGCACCTCCCCACTTGTCCCACAAGCATGCGCTTCCATAGAGGGACCAGGTCACACGCGGGGACAGACGTTGGGGAGGAAGGCCGCCACAGATGTCCCCCTTCCCGGGTGGGAGCTTGGCTGGACGCAGACGCAGAAGGCGCCGAACACCGGCCCCCGCGGCCCCGCCCCGCGGCCCCCGCGGCCCCGCCCCGCCCCCTCCCCACAGCAGCCCTGCCCCCTCCTGGCAGCCTCTGAGACCTAAGATGGCCAATCAGAGCGCGCCATTCCCCCACCTCCGTGATTGGCTCGGAAGTCGTCACCTGGCTCAAATGGCCCGATGGGAGGTTCTCGGGGGTGGGCGCTGGCGGGTGCGGTGAGACCAGATCAGGGCACCTGCTCGAACCTGGCCCAGAGGGGCGCCATCCCGCATCCCTCCCACCGTGGGGTCACCCTCGCACAGCCAGGACTGGAAGGAGGAACCGGACTTGGGTACAAGGACCACCCAGTGGGAAAGGCGGTGCAGTCCCACACCGAGATCCCTGCCTCAGGTCCCCACCCCCAGAAACCCACTTCCGAGGCTCTGAGCGAGGCACTAAAGGGACCCCCCACTCCCTGAAGCTCCCCCGGAGACCACGCCTATCTCTCCTGCCCCAAGGCCCCGCCCCCAGAGGCTGGGATCCGCCCCCAGGGCTCTGGCCCCGCCCCAGAGGCCGCCGCCGAAGCGCTCCTTGTCCCCACCCAGGGCTCCGGGTTTCCTCCTCCCTAGGGAAACCCTGGTGACGCGGTGGCTAAGTGCTAAGGCCCCTGACCAAAAGGTGGCCAGTTCGGGTCCACCAGGCGCTCCTTGGAAGCTCCATGGGGCGGTTCTGCTGTGTCCTGTCGGGTTGCCCGGAGTCGGAACCCACTGGTCGGCGGTGGGGTGTTTTAGGCTCTGGTCTTCTTGCTGTGTCCCTAGGCCGGGTCACCGCCCTCTGCTTCACTCGCTCACTCACTCACTCGTTCCAGCATTGCTCCCTCCCTCGAGCTGTTAGTCCTGCTCACTGCAACCAGGCTGCTTGATGCTGAGCCCGACCCCTCGTCAGCTCGGCCTTGTCGCTCGTTTCTGAAGCCTCAGGGCCAGGCTACGTGTGCACGAAGCCTGGGCTCTGCACTGGCCCCCAAGTTTTCCTCTGCGGCAGCATGCCCTGCTCCCCATGTGCTCTCTGCTCAAAGCTTTGGCTCTGCGGTCCCCTCAGTCGCAGCTCCCCCCGTGGGCCCGCACTGGCTGCGCGCCGGCTGTTGACCTGCCTGACCCCACGGACTGTGGTCAGGATGGACTCAGCCAAGTGCGGCGGGCAGGAAGCACGGGAAGGCAGGGCCACCGGGAGGAATCTCGGCCCCCGGACACACGGATAAGGCCCGCGGGAAGGCAGGTTCCCGTCCTCAAGCCCATCGCCTCTTCTCCCTAGTAGAGGGGTTCCTGAGCCCCGGGGACCCAACGGGAGAGGGTGCTACCGCAGCTGGAGCCGGGGGAGGGCGGAACCGGGGGAGGGCGGAACCGGGAGGGCGTGGGGCGGAGCCGGGAAGGACGCTGCGTCGGGTGACGGGGCGGGACGGGGGCGGGACGGCGACAGAGTTCGGGTGTTCGCCGGAAGACCGCCCAAGAGAGTCACTCGTGCAGTCCCAGCTAAGTTTTCGCGCCAGCGTCAGAGCCCTCGGCGCCCGCGCGCCTGGGGCCTCGGTCTGCAGCGTGGGTGCTGCGCGTCAGCCCTCTGGGCTCTGTCACTGGCGGGTCTCAGGCGGCGGCGCGCTCCTCCCGGGGCTGCAGTGTGGGAACAGGCAGTGCAGTCATTTTTGGGGCCTGGGGGAGCATTTGGGTTCTGTCCCGTCCAGGGCTGCTACAAGTGACCATAGCCAGGCGATGGGGACAGCGCTTGTGTACCACGAGGACATGACTGTCCCCCGTCTCCTCTGGGACGCGTAAGTGTGACCTGGCAGGGGCAGGGGGGCGCAGGAGAGTGGGGTCTGGACACTGAGCTTCACCCCCCTTCAGCCCCGAATGTGAGATGGAGTGTCCCGAGCGGCTGACCGTAGTCCTGGAGCACCTGCGGCAGCGTGGTCTGGAGCAGAGGTGCTTGCAGCTGGTGGCTCGCGAGGCCTCCGAGGCGGAGTTGGCCCTGGTGCACAGGTGGGACCCCAGAAGGGACATTTTGCACCCTGGCTGCAGGGCTTGGCCGCTGGAAAGCTGGCTGATGCACGTAAAACAGTGTCTCACCGTCACCCCTTTGGCTTTCCTGTGGGTACAGTGGGTGGTCAGGACCGTCGGCGTGCGGTCAAGAGCTGACGGGAGAGGGGGGATGGCCAGTCCACCGGAAGTCTCCTGCACTCCCCATCCCACCTGCTTACCTCTGCTCCCCCCAACCACCCTGCCTTCCCTGCCTGCCCCTCCGCAGTCCAGAGTATGTGGCCATGGTGCAGGGGACCCAGGCCCTGGGCACAGGGGAGCTCCAGGCACTGTCTGCACAATATGACTCAGTCTACTTCCACCCGGTGGGTGCCCCTCAGCACACCCCCCACCCACCCAGACATGTACCGCACCAATCCTTGGTGTCTTCATGCCACAGCTGCCAGCCCCAGCCCCTGCCCCCCAGTTCCTGCTCATGCCCAGCCCCACACACCCTGCTCGTTGCTGCTCCCTGGCACTGGGCCCCTTTGGCACCCCCACACCACAGGGCACCTTCCACTCTGCCCGGCTGGCTGCAGGGGCAGCGCTGCAGCTGGTGGACGCGGTGCTGACAGGGGCTGCCCGCAACGGGATTGCTCTGGTGAGGTAAGTGCTGCGCCCTTCTACCTGGCCACCCACCTGTAGTGGCCAGGATCACCATGAGTGTCCCTTCATCCTCAGGCCTCCCGGTCACCACAGCCAGCAGGCCGCTGCCAATGGGTTCTGTGTGTTCAACAATGTGGCCATAGCAGCTGAACACGCCAAGCAAAAACACGGGCTGCACAGGTGTGCGCAGCTGTGTGGGTGGGGAGGCACTGCCCAGCTTTTTGCCGGCCCCACTGGGCCCCTGGCCTGGACAGGGGCAGCCCTGGGCTTCGGTGACCTCACTCCTGTCCCCAGGATCCTCATCGTTGACTGGGATATCCATCACGGCCAGGGCACCCAGTACATCTTTGAGGACGACCCCAGGTGCGCTTGGGGGGACACAACACACTTTCCTTGGGGTCCCACTCCAGGGGGACACAGCCTGGTCTAGGAAAATCAAAGGAGAGGAGTTGGCTGTGTCCTCAGCACCTGTCAGCAGAGTCAGGGTTCTGGGTCAGCCGTGGGTGGAGGGGCCTGGCCTTGGACCCTGGCCTCTGACCCCAGCCAGCTGTCCACAGTGTCCTCTACTTCTCCTGGCACCGCTATGAGCACGGGCGCTTCTGGCCTCACCTGCGAGAGTCAGACGCTGACGAGGTCGGCCAGGGCTGCGGCTGCGGCTTCACGGTCAACCTGCCCTGGAACCAGGTATCTCCTTGCCCCAGGCCCTCAGCTCAGCCCTCCCCCGCCCTCATCCCAGCTCTACACTGTGGAGTCTCCCGACCGGCATCCCCGACCTCTTTGTGTGGTCCCCCTGAGCACAGCCTTCCCAGAAGGATCACCGCAGAGCAGGGCCCCGGGGTGGGAACTCTGTGGCTTGGCTGGCAACAGCTGTCGCTGACCCCTGTGGCTGCAGGTCGGGATGGAAAACGCTGACTACCTGGCAGCTTTCCTGCACGTGCTGCTCCCCCTGGCCTTTGAGGTGACTGTGCAGGAACGGGGACAAGAGGGTTGGGAGGGGACTTGGTTTAGGGAGTTCTACTGTACAGACAGAGCTGTCTGCCATGGGGATGCAGCCTCTTGCTTCAATGTGTACTAACCGGTGGGCGTGGGTACAGGGGTGTCTTGGAGGGGACAGGTGACAGGAGGACGGGTAGCTCCCACCCCAGCACCAGCCTCTCTCTTGTTTCCTCAAACTCTGCCCCACTTGAAGTTTGACCCCGAGTTGGTGCTGGTCTCTGCTGGCTTTGACTCGGTCATCGGGGACCCAGAGGTGAGAGCCTGGCCTGGTGGGAAGTCTTTGGGGTCCTGGCACCCAGACCTCTCATGTCCCTGCTCTGTTCCAGGGACAGATGCATGTCACTCCAGAGTGTTTTGGCCATCTCACACAGCTGCTGCTGGTGCTGGCTGGTGGCCGGGTCTGTGCTGTGCTGGAGGTGACTAGGCAGCGGGTATCCCAGAGGCAGGGGCTGAGGGTGGTCACGGCCTGGCAGGGAGGGTCCCAGGGCCGGGAACTGAGGGTGGCCACAGCTGGGCAGGGAGGGTCCCAGGGCTGGGGGCTGGGGGCTGAAGCCCCGAAGCCCAGGGACCAGGTCTCAGGGAGTGGCCAGGGGAGCCTGGCTGGACGGGGAGCTGAAGAGTGAGGACCTCGCATAGCAGTGTCACCTCCCTGGCTGTGTCCCCTGCCTAGTCATCCCTTCCCCCTCCCCCAGGGTGGCTACCACCTGGAGTTACTTGGGGAGTCAGTATGCATGACGGTGCAGGCACTGCTGGGTGACCCTGCCCCACCTCTGCCAGGGACCATGGTGCCATGCAGTAGGTGCGAGGTGCTGAGGGAGTGGAGGGGGTGCAGAGGGGGCTGGCAAGGGACGGGGAGGGGGTAGAGGGAGGAGAGGGTCCCGAGAGAGGAGGGCAGAGGTGAAGATGGAGGGGGCGAGCACCAGCTGGGGTGCTGGTCTTGTCACTTGTGTCTCCCTGTAGTGCCCTGGAGTCCATCCAGCGTGTCCGGGCGGCCCAGGCCCCTCACTGGAAAAGCCTCCAGCACCAGGGTCTGTGTGGCCAGGGTGTGGGGACAGGGATGGGAGCCCTCCCGTGGTTGGGATGAGGATCTGCTGTGACTGTGAACTACCCGCAGACACGGCTCCTCTGCTGAGTCCCAGCGCTGGGTCCCCAGAGGGGAGGCCCCTGTCCCCGCCACCTTGGGATCCTGCGTGCCTGGCCGCGGTAGCAGCTGAAGCAGCCACAGCACTGAGTTCCCTCCTGGAGAGGCTGCGTCTCCATCCCCTGCCGCCGGTCCGCACGGCCGTTGCCCTGACCGCTGATGCTGCTCTGGTCCTGCCCCCCGGTGTCCTCCATCAGGGAGGGTCTACCCCCAGGGAGGAGACTGAGGCCTGGGCCAGGTGGGCAGGGGCAGGCCTCGGCGGTGGTGGCTGTGCCTGTGTGTGACTCCTGTGGGGGTATGTATCTGTGTGTTGTATCCATCTGTCCCTCTCGTTTGTCACCACAGGCCCCATGAGGCTCTGGCCCAGGACAAGGCCCTCACTGTGCTCGGGAAGGTCCTAGATCTCGTGGACCGGATCCTGGATGGGCAGGTGGGCATGAACAGGCCCAGGGGAGGGTGGGAGGGCAGAGCTCCTGGGCTGGTGTCCAGACCACCCATAGTCTCCCCTGGAGCCCCATGGTCTTTGGCAGGGAGGTGAGAACACTGTTGTGTTCTAAGCATCTTGTTTACACAAGGGGGGTGCATGGCTCTTAGAGTGTCAAGGTGTCCTGTGCCGGCCACGTAAACAAATGCTAAGGGGAGGGAGTCGGCGATCCGTTTACCTCATTTCGGGGTTCGCTGTCTCCTGACTACCCCGTGCTACCACCTGTTCCTCAGGTGAGCGGTGGCCTCGCTGCCACCCCTGCCCTTGCCATTGCTGCCACCCTGGACGTTGCCATCCGGCGTGGCCTGTACCTTGGGGCCCAGAGGTGAGGCACTGGTTTGGTATGGCCTGGGAAAGCAGGGACCTGGCCAGAGCAGCAGAGGGCGGGGCTGTGGGCGGAGCCTGGAGGGGTGTGGGCGGAGCCTGTCAGTGGTGGCCTGAGGGCGGGGATGTAGGCGGAGCCTGTCAGGCAGGGCTGTGAGGGGCTCAGGGATGGACTCCAAGGGGCTCAGCGCAGCTTGTCTGGTCCGGCTCTTCCTCCAGGCTGCTCTGTGTGGCCGTGGGACAGCTGGAAAGGCCCCCAGACCTCTCCGATGACGGGTAGGTCAGTTACGTGTTGTGGGCATGTGGCAGGTGGGCAGCCAGGTTCCTAGGCATGACAGACGGGTGAGCACTGTACAGTGTAGAGGTGGGCCTGGTGTGGGTGTCATGTGGCAGAAGGCCTGGGAACAATGCCAGGCCAGGCTTCTACAGTCTAGGTTTGTGTGCATCCCGGCGCCCACCTGTGCCCTGCTTGGGTTCTAGAGTGAGCAGGGTTTTGCATGTCCTCCCCTCTTCTGGAAGGAGGACTCTGTGGCTGAACCTCGGGAGCCAGGAGGCAGCAGCCCTATCCATGTTTCACATCTGTGTGCCACTGTCAGGGGTGAGTGGCAGTGTCCCTGGGCCAGGACAGACGTGGGGACCCTGCATGTGGGCACAGCTGCAGCTCACAGAGACCAGACCAGTATTCTCCGACTCCCGAGAGACTGTGTGGCTGTCCACACTCTGGGACTCTGAGATTGGGAGGTGGGATGTCCTCTGAGGGGGCCGGTGCCACACTGCTGTTCCTCCCACAGGCAAGTGGGGGGCTCCTAAGCTGGGTCTTGGGCCTGGTGCTGCCCCTAGCCTATGGTTTCCAGCCTGACCTGGTGCTGGTGGCACTGGGGCCAGCCCATGGCCTGCAGGACACTCATGGTGCACTTCTGGCCTCGATGCTTCGGGGACCATCAGGGGGCCGAGTCCTGGTGCTGGTGCAGGTCAGTCTTGCAGGGCGGTTCACGTTTTGAGTTGGGTGTCTGGGGAAAGACGGTGCTTCCCTGCTTCCTCTACCGCTCTGGCCCAGGAGTCCAAACCCCAGCTCACAGGAGCCCTGGCCAGGGCGCTGCACGGAGAGGCAACCCCCAGCCTGGGCCCCTGCTCGGTGGCCTCATTCGAGGACACGCAGGCCCTGAAGCACCTGAGAGAGCAGCTGGAGCCGAAGTGGAGGATGCTGCAGGTGGCTGGTGAGAGGTGGCCTTGCCCCGGGGCTCTGCCGTGGTGAGGGTCTTGGGGGTGAGGTTGTTGCTTGAGCCTGCACAGACTAGGGACGGACTGTGTGGATCATACCTCTCGCCAGTACCTCCTTCAGTGACATCACCTGGAAGGCTGAACTCCGCCGAGGACAAGTGTCTGTACCACGTAGCTAACTCTACAAGCCAGCCACCCAGACCTGGGGCTTCAGGGGTCCCAGCCTCCCCCAGCCTCCAGATGCTGCGTTAGCCCCTCCAGGCCCCTCCGCCTCCCCTCGCGTGCCCCTGCCAGTAAACATAGGTTGAACGAAGGCCTGACCCTGCTTCTTTCACTGGGCCCTGCCGTTGCTGCACGCTGTCCAGTCAGTTCCGACTCACAGCAACCCCACGGGCAGCACGGTGAGACACTGTCCAGTCCTGGGCCACGTGTTTGAGCCCATTGGTGCAGCCACTGTGTCAGTCCATCTTATTGGGGTCTTCTTTTTCACTGACCCTCTATAAAGCATGATGCCCTTCTGTAGGACAGTCTCTTCTGATAACGTGTCCAAAATACTTGAGAAGGAGTCTTGCCACTGTCACCCAATTTAGGTCTGTGACCTGGGGTAGGTGAACCAGTGAAACACACTCCAAGTTAGAAAGAAGAGGAAGGTTTATCCGGAGGTCTGATACCACTGGAGACTCAACCGCAATGCAGGCTGTTCTCCAGGGAGTCTCAAAAGACAACTTTTACATCAGAGTTTATCATTTTGGCAAGGAATACTTCATGTTTTTAAGCACAAAGCCCACAGATAACTGTATACAGTCACAAGAAACTCTTCGTTACACTACAGATTTGTGTGTCAAGACACCTAGACCCTAATTTGTATGTTTGTAACAGGCAAAGACAAAACTTAATACAAAAGTTCCTCAACTAGCAAAGCTAGTCTGCCAAGTTCACTCCTTGATAAGAAGCAGAAAAGTCGTGGACACACAAAATGCCAGGCAGCCTTCCTCTCTGCTGTTTTCCAGGCTGAAGGCCATTTCTCAGGAGAGAAAAGAAGATGGAGACCAAGGTTACAGGAGCTGAGAGGGCTCTGTGCCCCTTTGGAAAGCAGCCAGTGCAGAGGTCAGAGTAGCTGGTACAACAAAAAACACAGATTATGTAGAGTACCATTATGGTATCACTTACGGGATGCTCTCAATTACCCGTCTGCAAAGCAGAAAACACCCTAATAAGGGTGCGACCATCCTTGCTTCTAAGGAGCATTCTGGCGGTGCTTCTCCCAAGGCAGATTCGTTCGTCCTGGCGGTCCGCGCTCTAGTCATCATTTGTCCCCTACACTAAGATTCAAAGGCCTAAGTTATTCCTGCCTCATTTACTGTGCAGCTTTTTACACGCATATGAGGTGACTGAAGATACCATACTAGCCAAAGACTTGAAATTTAAAATAAGTCTGTTTTCAATAGTAGTAAAATATTTTAATACTTAAGGATGAATTTTACAATTTATGTGCGGCATCCAGACTCTGCAGACGTAAGATATTACTTAGAAAAATTAAAGACCACGATTAATTTCACACCACTGCCACACAACAAGCTACTACAAGGACAGCGGCTTAAACAGCACCCACCAAATGGTTGTCTTACAACTCCGCAGGCTAGAAACTGGGCGCAATCTCTGGACGAAAACCAGCATCAGCGGGGCTGCGCCCCTTTTTCCTTCCTTTAGCTTCCCACATTCAAAGGCATCATCAGTTCTGTGGTCTTTTTTATACGGTGTGCAGTTTTCTCACGGATACGAGGCGACTCGGAATGGCTGGGCTTGGGTCAGGCTGACGCGGGCGCTGCAGACGGGGCGCTGCACAGGGGACGCCCCGGCCTCAGTCAGCCCCGCGGGACACCGGCCTCCAGGCGCCAGCGCCCGCCCGCCGCAGCCCGGGACCCCGCCCTTCCGCCTGGAGCCCCGCCTCCTATGTGTATTTCCGGCGCGTCCGCTATCGCCGTCCCCCGTCGCGTGGCGATGACGTGTGACGATGACGCGTGACGGGCGCGGGCACGGCGGCCCTTCCTGCCGGAGGGTCCTGCTCACGGGTCTCTGCCGTCAGGCTCATTTCCCGGGTCGCTGGGGCCGGGCGTGCCCGCTAGGGGTGTCTTGGCTTCGGTGCGAGGGCCCTCGCGAACGTGCGTGAGCCAGGTGAATACGCTGCGTGCTACCCACGTCCGTGTGTCGCTCCTCGGGTTTCTCAAGGTTGTGTGACCGCCTAAAGGTTGCCCACCGAGTGAGGACGAGAGTGCCAGGCTGGCCCCTGCGCGCTCTGTGGGCACGCGGTGGGGAGGCGGGCAAGGCGCGGAGGGCCGCGCTGGGCGGGCGACAGTCACAGCCCTCCCCTGCAGGCTCGGGCTCGGAACGCTGCCTGTCACCGAGCCGTGTCCCACACACACCCTGAGGGCCCGGGGCTGAGGCGGGGTCGGCATGGCCAGCATCACGCAGCTGTTCGATGACCTGTGCGAGGCCCACCTGCCGGCTGCGAGGGCTAGCTTGGGCCAGCGTGTCCTGGACCGCAGGAGGGCAAAGCAGAGCCTTAAGAAGGTCGCCTATAACACGCTCTTCACAAACCTCTTTCAAGAAGAGACGCATAAGCTGCAGCCTGAGCCCCCCAAACTCCCTGTGAAGAACAGGATCCTTCTGTTGTCCTTCAACTTGAGAGTGGGGGGCCTGGGCCCTGAGGCCGACCGTCTGGAGGATCTCGTGGAGGGGCTGGAAGCAGCTCCTTGGTGTCCGCTTGTGGAAGTGTCCTCCGTCTTGGATCTCCTGGTCCAGCTCGCGGGGAGAGGTCCCCCCCAGACGCTGCCGCGGACGCGTGACTACTCCCTTAACAACAGGCGTGTTGGCAGAAACACGCCCTACAGTGGCTATGACTGCCAGGACCTGAGTGTGTCCGAGATGGACGTTTGGTCCATGATCTCCAGGGAGGAGCATCTGTGTCATGACATGGTTCAGAGAACACTTCAGATGATGGAGGCTGCGCCTGGCACCGGCCTGCCCACTTTTGGGCGCTTCTATGGTGACTCTGGTGACCAGTTTGAGAGAGACACCCGGGCCTCCCTCTTTGGTGCCCTTGTGCACAGCCGCACGTTTGACATGGATGTCCGGCTGGACCTGCCCCCCGTGCCAGATGGTGCAGACCTGGCCGGGCTTGCCATCAAGGTGCGTGTCTGCTTCCCGCCATCAGCTCTGGAGTAGCTCGGCAGCAGGCTCTCCTGTAGCCCTTGTTTCAGTGCAGGTGGGACGGCTGAAGCCCAGGTCCCCCGGGGCTGAGCTGTTGCGAGGCGGGGCTGCTGGGTGCCACCTAAGTGTAGAGCAGCTCTGTGTGTGGTCCTTTAGTGAATGGGATGCTCTAGGACTGCTATGCAAATGAAGTAAAAAATTCAGTTAAGAAATAATTTTAGTTCCTCAGTCACATTTCAGATGCTCAGTGACCACAGGTGGCAAAGGGTGTTGGCTGGGGCTGTACCTGTCCTTGGATGCCCTTTGTGCCGCTGCACGGTGACTTTTCCTAATGCTATTGTGTAAATCTGCAGCAGCCTCTCTGTCTTACAGACTCACTGGATGTATATGTTCATCGCTCAGGCGTTTTCTTGTTACTCACCTTCAGATCTTTCCCATAAACAGGTCTACCTTCCACGGGGCTGTCATGCTCTGTGAATTGGGAATCAGCAGCCTTAAAAAACTGTTTTGCTTGGCTCCCTCAGTGGTTTTTCAGGGACACACTGTAGTGCTTTGTCCCAGGGAGGTGTGAGGCTGTCTGCGCGGGAGTCCCTGTGGGAGGAGGTGGGGGTGTTGATAGATCCCAGGCTCCGACTCTGCTCAGTGGGACCTGCCTTTCTGGTGCTCTCCAGGTTCCTCAGAGCGTGGATCAGTCAGAAGATGAGGGCTTCCAGTCGGCGTCCAATTTGACCCCAGACTCCCAGTCTGAGCCCAGTGTGACCCCGGACCTGGACCTGTGGGAGGCTGTGCTCACCTACGAGCCTAGCAAGCGGCGGTGCTGGGAGAGGGTGGGGTGGTACGTGAGCCTCTGTCTGTCGGGGGGCGGGGGGGCTGGGAGAGGGTGGGGTGGTACGTGAGCCTCTGTCGGGAGGCGGGGGGTGCTGGAAGGGGGTGGTGCTGGGAGAGGGTGGGGTGGTGCGTGAGCCTCTCTGTCTGTCGGGGGCGGGGGGTGCTGGGAGAGGGTGGGGTGGTGCGTGAGCCTCTGTCTGTCGGGGGCGGGGGGTGCTGGGAGAGGGTGGGGGGGTGCTGGGAGAGGGTGGGGTGGTGCGTGAGCCTCTGTCTGTCGGGGGGCGGGGGGGCTGGGAGAAGGTGGGGTGGTACGTGAGCCTCTGTCGGGAGGCGGGGGGTGCTGGAAGGGGGGGGTGCTGGGAGAGGGTGGGGTGGTACGTGAGCCTCTGTCGGGAGGCGGGGGGTGCTGGAAGGGGGGGTGCTGGGAGAGGGTGGGGTGGTGCGTGAGCCTCTGTCTGTCGGGGGCGGGGGGTGCTGGGAGAGGGTGGGGTGGTGCGTGAGCCTCTGTCTGTCAGGGGCGGGGGGTGCTGGGAGAGGGTGGGGGGGTGCTGGGAGAGGGTGGGGTGGTGCGTGAGCCTCTGTCTGTTGGGGGGCGGGGGGGCTGGGAGAGGGTGGGGTGGTGCATGAGCCTCTGTCGGGGGCGGGCAGTCTTTGTGGGCCTGGGGGTGGCCAGTCAAGCTGACTTACAGGCTGAATCCTGGGAGTCGAGAGAGAGTCAAGGAGGGGCAGTGTCCAGGCCTTAAGGGCTGGGTGCCAGCGGGTTGTGGTGTCAGCGCCGGCTCCTGGTGGCCCCAGTGTGTCTGCAGAGCTGTGCTCCACAGGGTCTCTGGTGCCCAAGTTTTCGGAAGTAGGTTGCCAGGCCATCCTTCTGAGGCGCCTCAGCGGGCCTGAGCCTCTGTTTGGTTGGCAGCAGGGGGTGTTAACCGTGGGCGCCACCCAGGGACTTAAACTCCCAGAGCACGCTCATCAGTGACTCCGAGAGTTCCCGGTGGAACTGGAGAGGGTGACAGGCAGGTGGTGTCCTTGGTGCTGGGCAGAGAGGCTGCATGGCCGTTTTGTCTTATTGTCCTCTGTCTGGCCGTGGCCTGGGAAGGCACAGCGCCAAGCATGGGGGTCCAGGCACAGAACTTGGTTCCTGTTCCCTGTGTCGCCATCAAGCAGGATGCGGAGAGGTATGCCCCAGCTGTTCAGAGATCCTAGTTCCAGCAGTGTTTCTTGACTGAACAGAGTGGGCTTGGCGTTGGGAGGAGTCCCTTCTGCCTTCCTGGGGCAGGGCAGGGGCCGTGGCTTTGCCGAAGGTTTCCCTTCAGATGCAACGGAGCTGAAGACCAGCCGGATGGGGAGCTGAGCAAGCATGCCAGCCTCCCCACTCCTGCGGGGTCTCCCGAGGACGCTCAGGGTGGACGGGCCGTGCAGGCCACTGCTCCACCAGCTGGGGGCTCCCGGGGAATCTACCCTCCTCAGAAGTCCCCCCCGGGCAGCCAGCCCCGACTCCGTGAAGTCCTGTTGGTGTCCAGCAGCTGCTCTGGGCTCTGAGGGTCCACACTGCCTGCCGCCCCACCGTTTGGTCTTGAGCCCTTTCTCGTGTGTGTGATCAAATTCAATACCCCTGCCAGCAGCCAGTTCTCCACCCATTTATAAACCGCCACACGCTGCTGCTGTCTTCTGTTTTTCTTCTCTGGTGAAAATATTTGTCACAGTGTTTACCAGCTTGGCAGTTGTTGCACGTCCGGTTCTCTGCCGTTAACAAGCCCATCACGTCGTACACCTGTCCCCACTCTGCATCTCCAGATTATTTCATCACCGTTAATGGACGCTCAGTGCCCCCAAGCAGCGACCCCCCTTTTCCCCTTCCTCCCACCCCTGCTTACATGCTCTCCTACTTTGGACGTGTCAAGAGGACAGCGTGCTTGGTAAAGCGGAGGGTCGGTGAAAGAAAGGAAAGACCCTCAATGAGACACGGCTGTACCAGTGGCTGAAGCACGCCAGCAACGGTGGGCGTGGTGCAGGGCCAGGCAGTGTCTCGTTCTGTGGTCAGGGTCGCTGTGGCCCAGAGCTGACTCCACGGCACCCAGCAGTAACCCCCTGCTGCTAACCATTAGGTCTTGGTGTGTCTGTGTCTGTGCATCACCCGTGACTGAGACCATTCAGTGTTTGTGCTTTTGTCCCTGCATGACTTCACCCAGCATGTTTTCAGGGTTCCTGAGTTCCTGAGTCCTGGCATGCACTAGGACTCCTTTTGTTGGCAATCATGTTCTGAGAGTGTACACGACACATTCTGTCTGTCCCGTCGTCTCCTGGTGGGTGTTTCTGCTGTGACACTGCGAACATGCTGGAGTGCAGGTCGGTCTGTTGGCATCCTTTTCAGTTCTCTGTTGCTGCTTTAATGGAACTACCACGAGGGGACGGCTTTAGAAAGAGAAATGTGGGTTCTTATGCAGGCCAGTAGGCAGTAAGCCCGAATTCAGGACGCCCCTTCCAGGGGAAGGCCTTCATTTCTCTTGGCTCTGGAGGAAGGTCCTTGCGTTGCATCAGTCTGTGGCCAGGGAGCATCTTGGCCTGAAGGACGTGCTGTGCTCCTGGTGCTGCTTTCTTGAGGGTGTGAGGTCCCCGAATCACAGCTTCCCTCTATTTCTGTTACATCCCAAGAGGCTGCCCCAAGCCCCAGTACAGTCCCACACGTTAGGTCTTGTCCCACCGACTCAGCTGCAGCCCACCCACCCTCGTCAGCATCACAGAGGCAGGGTTTACAGCAGGAAGGACATCACGCAATAGCAGGGATCCTGGCCCAGCCTAACTGCCACACAGATTTTTGGGGGAACATGATTTAATCCATGACAACGTTCATGTCTTCACGTCTGGGTATGCGCCGAGGAGTGGGTTGCTGGGTCATGTGGTAATTCTTTAGCTTTTGTTTTTTTGACTTTCATATAATCCTTTTTTTTTTTTTTTATTATGCTTTTGGTCAGAGTTTACATTTCACGTTAGTTTCTCATTCCAAGACTTCTACCCTAATTGTTATGTGGCTCTAGCTGTCATCCCCATGCTGTGACCGTACCTTCCTTCTTTCCATCCCACATTCCCATCCTTCAGTCAGCTCCTGTCCCCCTCTGCCTTCTCATCTCACCTTTGGGCAGGAGCTGTCCATCCAGTCTCGTGTATCTGCTTGAACTAAGTAGCAGAGTGTCATTTTATGTCCTGTAGTCTGGCCTAATCTTTGAAGAGTTGACTTTGGGAATGGTTTTAAATTTAGTTCTGGGTTCACAGAGAGGCCGGGAGCCATGTCTTCTGGGGTTCCTCCTGTCTCAGACCATCAAGTGTGATCTGTTTACTAGAATTTGAGTTCTGCACCCCACTTTCTCCTCATGCTCAGAGACTCTGTTGTGTTTCCTGTCGGGGTGGCCATTGGTGATAGCTGGGCACCATCTAGTTCATCTGGTCTCAGGCTGATGGTATCTCTGGTTTTTGTGTGGCTTTTTGTCTTTGGGGCTCATATTTTCCTTGTGTTTGGTGTTTTGCATTCCCCAGGTCGGTTGGGACCAATTGCAGTGACCTTGGGAGTCAGGGTGAAGCCAGGAGGTGACTGTGATGGAGGTGGCTGGAGGCCCCACTGCTGCTTTGGGGTCCTCACTGGCCCAGCGTTTTAGGCAAGCATCTCACGAGACACTGCATGGAGCTGAGGTGCCTGCCCACTGACTCCCCTGCACCCCTGTCTCCTTGCAGTGCCCCTGGCCACAGAGAGAAGCCCTACCTCACTGAGGCGGGGAGAGACGCCTTTGACAGGCTCTGCAGACTCTGTGAAGAGGGGCTGCAGGTCCTTGGGGGCAGCCTCCTCCCAGTCCCGCCGCGCGTCCTGGTGCCAGAGTGTGAACTGGTGAAGGATGTGCTGAACGTTCTCCTTGGGGTGGTGTCGGCCACGTTCTCTCTCAGCCAGGTAGGACTGCCCCACTCTGAGCTGACCACCTGGTCCCAACCATTGCTGCACTGAGCCCTCCACAGGGGAGTGCCTGTCCCAGCCAGGGGCAGAGCGGGGGCATCTCAGTGGGTGGCCTTGGACAAGGGCCTGTGTGCGGTGCTGGGAGGACTCGCCATGTGGGCCTGCACTTTGCTGGGGCCACCCTCGCCTTGGTTGGGAATGGATTTGCTAACTTCCTGTAACGTGGCGTGCCGTGTGTTGCTGTCAGCTTCATGGTGGGAACAGGCCACCAGGCCACCCTGCTCTGCCCTCACGACTGCTGAGGCGTTCCCCTGCGTGCTTCAGCTGTGCCCCCACTTTCCCAGGCCTCCCACTGCTCATTGGCCTCACCCTCCTTGACTGTGGCGGATGAGGGGCTGCCCTTGGCAGCTCTGCCACTCTGCCCACTGCCCTGCTCCCTGCTCTGCCCCACAGCCCTCTGGGTCCACTGAGTATGACCAGGTCACTGGGCAGGCCCCTTGCAGTGCCCCAGCCCCAGGTCTGCCCACCTTCCCGTACACTCCCTTGGCTGTCCACGTCCTTGTCCACCCCCCGGCCGTCTGTCCCTGCCCTGTCAGGCCCCACACCTTCTGCACGGCCCGCTGGCGCCATAAGCACACCATCCTTCCACTTGGGTCTGAAGTTGTCAACCTCACTGTGCCCAGCTCTGAGTTTGGGCGTCTGTTTTCTGCCTTTCGTGTCCTGTCTGTCTTCCGGGGCTCGGAGCACCAGGTGGCTGTCCTGAGCCATGAGGAGCCAGCCCTGAGCCCACTGTCCCACTGCAGCCAGCACAGGCCTTCGTGGTGAAGCCGGGTGTGTATGTGTCGGGGACGTCCCCCGAGAGCACGCGCAGCCTCTTGACGGAGGTGGCCACCTGTGGCACCTACTACGTGCGCCTGAGCCACTTCTCGCTGCAGCCGGTGCTGGACCCCACATGTAGCAAAGGCCTGGTGTTTCAGGTGCGCCCCCCCTGCCAGGGCCCCCCGGAGCCCACCTGGGCCCCGCGTCCTCAGGATGTGTCAGGTTGGGCAGCTGCCTCGCATGGCCAGGGGGCCTGAAATGCGTGTTCCCACCCTGTCGCTGGGCTGGGTGGTGGGATGGGGAGCTGCCCCTTTGCGGGCCAGGGCAGGCCCAGTGCGGTGGCAAGTGAAGGGGCCATGAGGCAGCTGGGTCTGCGCTTGGGGCGCAGGTGTTTAGTGGGTGTCCTTGCACACGTCTGCATCTCTAGTGTGTGGAGGGGTCCTGCCCTCCAGGGAGCCTGGCAGCCAGCACACCCACAGTGGGCTGCACACAACAGGCAGAGCTGTAGGACAGACAGACATGGGAGGCAGGAGTCGTGTGAGCCTATGGGGCACCAGGGAGGGGATCAGGAGCTAGGCTCCCTGGGTCCTGGCACACCCCTGCTGGGCAAGAGGGATGTCATGAGATTCCAGCCTTGAGGAGTACAGGGCGGTCTGTGTCCCAGTGGCCCCAGAGAGGTGCAGGCAGGTCTGGACAGCATTTGGTTCTCAGGCAGTGGGCAGACTTGAGCCCTGAAGGGCCACCCAGTGCCACCAGTGTTCCTCAGAGCCATTACCCGCCAGCAGAGCCTCCAGAATTCCCACCCCAAGTCCCAGCGTTGGAGGCCAGCACGGAGGGCTGGCAGGGACCCTGGGACTTCCTGCCTAAGAGCTGGGATACCTGGACCGTGGAGAATGGGACCCCAGAGTCAGGGACTTTAACCCCAGCCGGGTAGGGTGGGCCCTCTCTCAGACACTCGCCCACAGGCCTTCACCAGCGGCGTGAGGCGCTACCTGCAGTACTACCGGGCCTGCGTGCTCGCCACCCCGCCCACCCTCAGCCTGCTGGCCATCAGCTTCCTGTTCAAGAAGCTCGGCAGGCAGCTCAGGTGAGGCTGGCTGGTCTCCGGGCAGGATGCTGCAGGGGCGAGGGTGCTGGGAGGTGGAGGTGAAGGGCACGGGGCGGGGGGCTGGGAGGTGGAGGTGAAGGGCACGGGGCGGGGGGCTGGGAGGTGGAGGTGAAGGGCACGGGTCGGGGGGGCAGGGAGGGTGGAGGAGGTGGAGAACAGAAGGTGACGGGGCAGGAGGTAGGGAGGTAGGAGGTGCAGGGAGGCGGGAGAGGGGCAGGAGGGCAAGGCTGCTCTGGAGGAGGGGTCCTGGGTGGTGCAGGTGTGATGCGGAAGAGGCAGGTGGCTCAGCGCCTGCCCAGCTCTGGGGGACCCCAGGCTCCTGCTCAGTGGCTGGACCTCAACCTTTGGTTCCAGGTACCTGGCTGAGCTCTGTGGTGTTGGCACTGGCCCCCCGGGAGCCAGCAGCGGAGGGCCCAGGACTGCCTTCCCCACTGTGAGTCTGCCACCGGGAGTGGGCGGCTCTCTTCCTTCAGCAGCCCCAGCACAGGGTGCACCAGGAGCACAGGGCGTGCGGCTCCCGGGAGGAGGGCTGGGGCCCGGAGGAGAGTCCGCCATCCCTGGGGGTATCCTACAGAGGTCACGCGCCTTCAGCCCGCCCTCGTTGGTGTCTGCAGGGCGTAAAGCTGCTCTCGTACCTGTACCAGGAGGCCCTTGACAACTGCAGCAACGAGCACTACCCTGTCCTGCTGTCGCTGCTGAAGACCAGCTGCGAGCCCTATACGCAGTGCGGCTGGGGGCGGAGTGGGGCCACAGTGGGGCCACAGTGCGGGTGGGACCGGGCGGGGCGGGGCGGGGCCTCCCTCGCCTCCTAGAGGGCGCCTCTGGAGGGAAGCAAGGGGGAAAGGCGTGGTTTCCGCGAGTGTGTGTTGGATTTAACAAAACCAAAAGAAAAAAAAAACTGGTTGCGGTCAAGTCGATTCCTATCGTAGCGACCCTATAGGGTTTCCAAGGGATGGCTGGCAGATTTGAACTGGTGACCTTTTGGTTAGCGGCAGTAGTGCTTAATCACCGTGCCAGTGCGGCTTCTGGGATTACCAAGGTGTAGACTTTTTCTTTGCACGCTTTGTTTTACTCAGAGCAGAGATGTAGACTTGTTGCTCCCTTGGGGTGAGACCCAGTTGGGTGGCCCCAGGGTCCCCCATGCCCCCCACTGCACATTCATGCCTGTCCATGCTTCCAGGGTGTGGGGGTGCGGCCCGTGGCAGCTGGGCACTGAGGTCGCTGTGATGTGCTCAGTTTGTCTAAATGTTTACCCTAGGAAGCTGGCACGCAGGCTTTTCTTATCATAGAGTAAGCCTCTTCCAAAACAGGCTAGAAAGCCACCAGGCAGGAAGGAAGCCAGGGCCTCTGGCTGATTTGTATGGACTCCCGAGAAGGGTCAGGAGTGGTCAGTGCATGCTGACCGGAGGGGAGCCACGGCTGGTAGCTGCCTGTGGGCTGAGCCCTCACCCCCTGCCTGCAGGTTTATCCATGACTGGGTATACAGTGGGCTCTTCCGGGATATCTACGGCGAATTCATGATCCAGGTGAACCACGACTATCTCGGCTTCAGAGGTGGGTGTGCAGCTTCTGCGGGGGGAATCCCGCACCTGTGGGTCTGGCTCCAGGGCCCATCACCCACCGCCCGGTTTGTCCGCTAGATAAGTCTTACTGGACCCACGGCTACGTGCTGATTTCTGAAGAGGTGGAGGACTGCGCACCTGTGTTCCTGAAGCATGTTGCCAGCGACGTGTACATCTGTGGGAAGACCATCAACCTTCTAAAGCTCTGCTGCCCCCGGGTGAGGGCAGGCGCTGCCTCTCGGCGTGCGTGCGTGAACGTCTGTGTGTGTGTGTATGAGGGCACTGCACTGGCAGCGCGTGTGAGCATGCCGCACGTATTTGTAGGGGCATGTGCACCTTGTGCATGAGTATGCATACGTGTGCTCGTGAACACGTGGGCAGGCCTGTGTGTGTCTACATGCGTGTGTACATGTGTGTGTGTGTGTGTGTGTGTGTGTGTACAGGCAGCATGTGTGCCCCGTCAGCTGTAGAACTCAATCCTAAGTGTGTGGCACGGGTACCATGTCGGTCAGCCATGTGTGGTCAGGGTGACATGGCCCTGCCAGCTTCTTACGGTGAGGCTGCAGCCAGCACTGGGTGGCGCTCCACCGCAGTCAGGATGGCGGGCAGCCTTGCCTCATACATGCTGCATTTTCTCAGGATGGATGGGAAGCCTCCCACTGTGGGTGCGGAGACTTAGGGGTGCCCAGGAACAAGTCCTGCCCTCCCGGTGTCATGGACAGTGCCTGTTCTGAGCCGCAGCTGTCTGCCAGGCTCTCAAGGCCCTTCTTTCGGCAGCATTACTTGTGCTGGTCTGACGTCCCTGTCCCGCGGATCTCAGTCATCTTCTCCCTCGAAGAGCTTAAGGAGATTGAGAAGGACTGTGCTGTGTACGTGGGTCGGATGGAGAGGGTGGCGCGCTGCAGTGCCATCAGCAAGGAGGAGACGGTGAGGGTGCTGGGGTGGGTTGCTTGGGGTGGGGTCGCCTCGGTGTGGCTCAGCCGGTGTGGGCGGGCCCTCCCCAGGTACAGCCCTGCCAGTGTGGGCATGGCCCTTTACCTGTAGGCTCTGCCAGTGTGGGCAGCCTCCTCGGGTGTGGCTGCCAGTGTGGACGGGGCTCTGAGTCCTGGTGAGCTCGAGCCCTCCTTGCACTCAGAAGGAATGGGTAGGAAAGATGGGGGCAGGGTGTGCGGAACCACAGGGACAGGACACGGGAGCAGGGCTGGCAGTGTCTTGTGTGCTCTGGTCAGGGTCTGGCAGTGAGCCGACAGCTGAGAGCTCGGGGAAGTGCGTATGGCCGAGGGGACGGCAGGAGGAGACCTGAGAGGCCCACACCACTGAAGGGGGTGATCTAGGGATGCTGGTGGACCTGGCCTGAGCCTTGCCCTGCCTCCCCCTACTGCCCAGGGAAGCCACGTGCCCCCACGTTCTCCTTAGGGCTGCCGTAAGCAGGTGTCCTGCTGGAGGCAGGGGCCTCAGACACCATCTCTGCTCTCTGAGTGGTGTTTGGAGTAGGGGTGAGGAGTGAGGTGTCCCTTCACTGGTGATGTCTTTCTCAGGAACTGCGTGCAGAAATTGCGAAGCAGGAGCTAATCGTCCATGCCCGGGTGGCCGCGTCCGGGGTTGCGAGTGCCCTGAGTGGTGAGTCGGCTGGGCCAGTCCTGCTGTGGCCAGGCTCTGCCTCAGGGCCCGCAGCAGCTGAGCCCACTCTCTGCTGCAGCCCAGCAGGCGTCCGAGCGCCTGGCCGTGGATGCCCAGAAGCGAGAGCAGTTTCAGAGGCTGAAGGAGCAGTACTTGCGAGACCAGGAGGTGGGTAGGCCCAGCGGTGCCCACGGCCCTGGGGCTCAGAGCGCAGCGTCTGGCTCCTGCTCACACCTCACGCGTGTGTGTTGTGCAGCGACGCTTCGCGGCCAGACAGGAGGAGGCCAGGGGCGACTTCGGCTGCACCCTTGAGTTCCGGGAGAGGGAGAAAGGACTGCAGGCTTTGGAGCGGGAGAGGGAGCAGAGGAACAGGTGGGTGCTGGGGTGGGGTGGGTGCTGGGGTGGGGCCTGGGGCACGGGGCGTGGGGGCCCCATGTGGCTCTCCCTCAGTGAGGGCTTTGTTGCATCTCTTTACTGTGCAAGTCTGAAACACACCTACACGCAGAAAAGCCTGTGTAGAAGGCATCGGAGCTGACAGCCGTGCCCTTTCTGTCCTGTGCTCATGTGGTCTCCGCTGTCTTCCAAATGCCTTTTCGTGCTGACTTGTGTGAATTCACCCCCAAACAAGGCCCACACCTGGTCTAACTGAAAGGACACCTGTTCACTTGTTGACTGTTAAGCCCGGTGTAGACAGAGGTTGGCAGTCTGGCTGGCAGGCCGGCCTCCTGGTCCCATCCCTGTGCTCCCCTTTCCTGTGCTTCTGGTAACGGGGCCTTCGGGCTGGAGTCCCCAGGGCCCACGTTGGGTTATGTGTCTGCCGTTGTGGCAGGACGCACCATCTCACTCGTCGGGCGCCGCTACAATGGGGACGGCCCGAGTGGGGTGTGTCTCCTCTGGTGAGGAGTCTTGGAGTCTGAATGATGGCGCGGGCTCTGGGGGAAGGTCCCCCTGCTGCCTGCTCCTTTGGTCTGCTGTCTGACAGCTCGGAAGAGACTGGGACCCACCGATGGTGTCTCATGAGCATAAACGGGGCCCCCACGCCCCCGCGGGGCTGCCTCCACAGGTGGTGTTGCCGGATGCCCTGGGGTCGGGCCTGGCTCTCAGCACTCTGTACGGCAGAAGAGGCAGCCAGGTCCCCGGCCCTCGTCACTGCTGCCGTGCTTCCTGAGCCTTCGTCACAGCCGCTGGGTCCGTCCTGCTGAGGGTCTTCCTTTTCACTGGTGCCCCACTTTACCAGGCGCAGTGCCCTTCTCCAGGGTCTGGTCCCTCTGGGTGACATGGCCAGAGTGTGGGAGGTGGAGTCTTGGTGGAGTCTTGCTGTCCTTGCTTCTGGGGGCCCTCTGGCCGTGTGGCTCCCGAGACAGACGTGTTCATTTTCCTGGCAGTCCGTGCTACCTGCAGGGTTTTTGGCCAACAATTCAGAGGCATCAGTTCTTCTTTATTCACTGTCCAGCTTTCACATGCATGTGAGGAGACTGAAAACACCATGGCTTGGGTCAGGTGCACCGTAGTCTTCAGGGTGACATCTTTGATTTTTAATCCTTAAAGAGACCTTTTAACAGATTTGCCCACGGCAGTGTGTCACTTGAGTTCTTGACTGCTGCGTCCATGGGTGTTGACCGCAGCTCTCAGTAACATGAACTCTGGGACAATCTCAGTGTTTCTGTTTTTATGATGATGTTACTGGTCCATTTGTGAGTGTTTTTGTTTTATGTTGAGGTGTAATCCACACTGAAGGCTGTAGTCTTTGATCTTCATCAGTGAATGTTTCAAGTCTCCTCTGCTTTGAGCAGGCAGTATTGTGTCACCTGCCTAATGCAGGTTGTTAATGGGTCTTCAACCCCCGTGCTGTTGTACACAGGTAGCACGTTGTGTCCTTGCACTCACGTCTTGATAGGCATTCAGGCTGTCTCCACCTTTTGGCCCGTGGGGATACTGCTGTGCTGAACACTGGAGGTCACTTGTCTGTCCGAGTCTCTGCAGTGACCCCTGGAGGTCCCTTCTCAGTCCGAGTCTGCAGCGAGCCCTGGAGGTCACTTCTGTGTCCAAGTATCTGCAGTCAACACTGGAGGTCACTTCTCTGAGTCTGCAGTGAGCATAGGAGGTCACTTCTCTGAGTTCTTGCAGTGAGCCTTGGTGGTCACTTCTCTGTCTGAGTCTCTGCTTTCAAGTGTTTTGGGCCTGTACCTTGGACTGGAATTGCTGGGTCATATGGTCATTCTATTTTTGTTGTTTTGAGGAACTGCTGTACTGTTTTCCACGATAACGGTACCATTCTGCATCTCTAACGGTGGGTAGGGGTTCTGGTTCCCCCACATCCTCACCAATGTCTGTTAGCTGCATTTTTTTTTTGATCATAGCCATTCTAGTGGGAGTCAGACGGTGTCCTGCTGTAGCTGTATCTGCATCTCTGACGGCTAATGTGTCTGGTAGCTAATGTGTCTGGTGTGTCTTCGGGTCCTTTGTCCATTTCATGATCAGGCTGTTTGTCCTTTTGTGGTTAAGTTGTTGACTTTTTGGATAGAATTTGGTTATTAGATTTTTTTTCAGATATATGGTTTCTAAAGATACCTTCCTAGTTACTAACTTATCTTTTCACATTTTTTATGAAGTCTTTTGATGAACAAAGTGTTTTAATTTTTATTCATTTAGTCTTTTGCTATTTGTGTGCTTGTTATTGTATTAAATAATCCATAGGTTAAAGGCTGGGCCTAAGACTGTTGCCCCTGCTTTTTCTTCTGAGAAGTTTGTTTTTATTTTACACATTTAATCTGCTTTGAATTTGTTTTTGTGTGTGGTGTCAGACATAGATCCTGTTTCATTTTTCTGTGGTTCTGAAACCCAGCCTTTGTTTTTGGTCCACTGGTTGCTTAAGGGTATGTTGTTTATTTTCCACATAATTTGTGAATTTTCCTTTTGTTACGGGTTTCTAGTTTCATATCATTGTGATTGACAAAGATACTGTGTATGATTTCAGTTTTTTCACATTTATTAAGACTTGTTTTGTGTCCTAATAGGTGGTCTGTCCCAGATAATTTCCTGTGTGTACTTGAGAAGAGTAGGTGCATGGCCGTTGTTGTGTCAAGGTGTAGTTATCCAGTGCTGCTGTAGGAAAAGTACCCAAAGTGAATGTGTTTAACAAAGAAACGTTTATTCTCTGTCAGTCCAGCAGGCTGCAAGTCCAGATTCCAAATGTCAGCTCGAGAGGGCTGTGTCTGTCTGCTCTAGAGGGAGGTCCTTGCTGTCATCAGCTGGCCCTTGGTCCGGGAGCGTCTCCGCACAGGACCCTAGGGTCCAGAGGCTGCAGTCTGCTCCGGGTCCTGCTCTCCTGGTGGTGTGAGGCCCCATGTCTCTTGCTTTTCCCTTTGATTCCTCAGGACAGACTGGCTTAAGGCACCATGTGATCTTAGCGATCCATCAGCATCACTGCCACTAATCTGCCTCCTTGGACCATCGTGATAAAACCTGTAACACATAAGGAGATTAAACATCTGAGGACAAAGTGGTGGACAGTCGTATGATACCAGTAATCGTGACGCAGTGACACCGACAGATATTTGGGTGGGACACAATCCCTGCGAGAGTGTGTTGTATTTATCTGTTAAGTCTCATAGTGTGTGCTGTTGTTCAAACCCTTGGCTTTCTTACTGGCCTTTGGCCCGGTTGTCCCATGTGTGTGACGGTCCTTGGAGGACGGAAGCCTCTGGCTGTTGTGGGGCCTTTCTGGTCAGGCACATCTGCTGGTGAGGAGCTCGTCCAGCCCTCATTTGTCTGAGAGTACGTCCGTGTCCCCTTCCTTGGCTACAGACGGAACTCTCGCTTGAGGCTTCTCCTTAGCTGTAAGGGTGTCATTGTACTTCTTGTGGCCTTGTCTCCTGACCAGGAGCCAGCTGGTCATCTTGTTGGTGGTCCCTGTGAGTGACCACTGATTTCTCTCTTGCTGCTTCTTCCAAGATTATCTTTGAATTTTGACAGTTGGCGTGTCTGGCGTTTCAGTGTGGGCCTCTTTGAGTTGATCCTGCCCAGAGTCTGTTGAGCCGCTTGGGTGGTATATGCAGGTCTTGCATCAGTTTTCGGAAATCTCTGGCTGTGGTTCTGTTAATTCTTTTTTCTGGCCCTTTCTGTCTTCTTTCTGGGACACCTGTGACGAATATCTTAGTGTGTCTGATGGTGTCCCACGGGTCTTTCAGGCTCTCTGTTCACTTTTCTTGATTTTCTTTAATGCTCCTCAAACTTGGTAATTCCTCTCATTTTGTCTTCAGGTGTATGGATTCTGTCTTCTGCCTGGCCCTAGAACTATGCTGGTGAATTTTTTGTTTCTGTTCATTGTAATCTGTCATTGTTGCTAGTGCTGTGGCGTTGCCCCTGACCGTGGTGACCCTGGGTGCAGCAGCAGGACGCCCTGCCTTGTCCTGTGCTGGCCTCACCGCTGCTGTGTGAGAGCCCACTGCCCCAGCAGCTGTCCGTCCACCGCACCGAGGGTCTTCCTCCTTTGGGCTGACCCTCGTCCTTAGCGAGCATGAGGCCCTTCTCTAGGGACTGGTCCCTCCTGACAGCATGTCTGAAGTATATGAGACAGCCTTACCATCTCTGCCTCTGATGACCACCCTGTTGTACTTCTGCCCAGACGGACTTGTCCACTCTCCCAGCAGTCCGCAGTGCACTCAGCAGGTCACAGGCATCGGCGCTTCTTCTGTCTTCCTCATTCATTTTCCAGCTGTTGTGTGCGTACGCAGTGATTGAAGACACCATGCCTGGGTCAAACGGACCTTGGTCTGCAAAGGTGACGTCTTTGTTTTTTAAAACTTGAAAGGGATCTCTTGCAACCGGTTGGCCCAGTGTAATGCATCTTATGATTTCTTGACTGTTGCTTCCACGGCTGTGGACTGTGGGTCAAGTGAGGTGGCGTCCTTGGCGTCGGGGACTTTCTGTCAGGATTCTTCCTTACTGATCCAGCTGTGACCAGTGTAATTTGGAGCTGCAGACGTTCTGATTGGTTCCTTTTTATAATTGGTCTTTTAGTGAAGTTCTCACTTTGTTTATGTGTTTTTTTTCCCTCCTAACTTTCTCCAGTCCTTCTTCTGTTGTTTGACTCTTTTGACATGTTTACGACCTCTGGCTTCATGTCTTGGACTCGTCGTTCTCGTGTCCGGACTTCCTCAGGGATGACTTGTCACATTTCTCCTTCCGTGTGTGTGGGTCACACTGCCATGCTTCTTTGTGTGCTTTGTAATTGGGTTTGAGGACTGGACCTTCTGGGCATCAGAAGGTAGTGGCTTGGGAAATCTGATTTTTCCCCTTCGCACTGGGTGCTCCTCCTGGCTCCGCGAAGGCAGCTGCAGTCGTCTTTGCCGAGTGCTTTTTCCAGAGGGCCTGCAGTGTGTCTTCTGGTCTCGTGTGCTCACTGAAGGCTCTGGTCCATCCTCTGTAGCCAGCCAGCGGCCCCACAGGTTCCCGAACAAAGCCCACACTGGCTCTTCTCGCTGCCCTGGGAGGGGTGCCTGCTGTTGAGGGGCTGAGACAGCGTGGGTGTCGCACTGGCAACTGGGGTGCCCCCAGAGCAGTCCACGTGTACAACGTGAGTCCGTGGGGGACACGGTGGCCGCCATCCCCACCCATGAGGAGGCTGACAAGGAGACGAGTGGATGTAGTGTTGGGATACGTGACTCACCTAGAAGGACCCGCAGCCTCTCCTGTCCAGCACTCCCCTGGTTGCTTTGGGTCCAGTTAGGTTCCCAAGCGTCTTTCCAGTTCACTTGTGGGGTCAGCTTCTCCAGCAGTGGTCCAGGTTTCGTATTTGGATGTGAGCCCTTCCTGGGCTGGGACCCTTCTGCTCACTGACCTGGAGGCTCTGGGTGGCTGTGAAGACAGGTGGGGGCCCCAGTTGGGTGCCGTGGAGAGGGGACTGAGAAGCGCAGTGACGTGAGCGTTGCAGAGCCCACGGGGGAGGGCAGCTTCCTGCTGGCAAGGGCAAAGGGAAGGTTCACATTCTCCGAGCTCCGTGCACCTTTGTGCCCCGCACCCACACATGGGAAGATGTCGGGCCTGCTTCCTGGAAAGCCTGTGGGTGCTCAGCTCCCATGACCCTTCTGGCCCAGGGTGTGGGCAGCTCCTGCTACCAGGCCCTGGGCACTGCTGGGGTGGGTGGAGGTGGTGGTGTGGGGACCAGCGAGTGACTGTGTCCTTGGGCCCAGGCAGGAGCTGGTGGAGCACTACCGCCGGCTGTCGGCCGAGGCTGCGCGCCGGGAGCAGAAGGCACTGTGGAGGCTGCAGAGGCGTAGGCTGGCCGAGGCCCGCCGCCACTTCCTTCAGGCGGAGCAGACGCGCCTGCAGGTACTGCCCGCCGGCAGGGGCCCTGGGGCGGGGCCCGGGGGCCGTTCTCTTGGCTTCTCAGAGACGCCTTGACTGGGAAGAGACACACAGGACCCCATGTCCCCATGTGGCCACAGGGCCGGGCAGGCGCAGAGGGGAGGTATGCCACACCTGCCTGGTGCCCAGGCCTGAGACAGCCTCGGCATGCTGGTTCATGCTGTGTCCTAGGCTGGTGTCGCGAAGGGCAGTGACAGGTGAGCTTGTTCCTGGCGCTGCCTGGGTGGGCTCCCCGTAGGCACCACCTCCCCTGCTGGCTTTGATTCCAGGAGCTGCTGAAAGATGTGTCTGAGGGGATGTGCCTGCAGCCACTTGATAAGCTTCAGTGCACTCAGCACTCGCCTGGGTCAGAGGGCACTCTTCCCCAGGTGAGGTCAGCAGGAGGAAGTTCCTGACAGGTCCACGGAGCTTGACCTTGTTTGTAGGGTACCCAAGAGCTTGGCGGTTACCATACATGCACCATCCCAGGGGTGTGGCGGGTGCCAGGCCTGCCATCCAGCAGAGCTCATCACGTGGGGTGGGGCTGCCTGGGGGTGGGGTTACCTGCTGTCCAACAGAGCTTGCCGTCTGGGGTGGGGGTTAGATGACTGGGTGGAGGTGAGACAAGACCCCATCTTGTGTGTACATGTTTCCCAGGCGCCATCCCCAGATGTGGAGCCCTCAGGAAGAGGACAAGACCGTGGTCCCTCACCTGCAGAGGAGCACAGGATTGTCCCAAAACCTTGGTCCCCAGAGTCTCCCACAGTGGGGTCCGAGCCTTTCTCTGCTGGCCTCAGCATACAAGACTTCCTGCCCACAGGCCCAGGGGTGAAGCAGCCTGCAGAGCCCAGTGTGGCCTCAGTTCCGAGTGAGACCCCTCTCTTGGGGGAAGCCCTTGTCCCAGGGGAGGTCCCCCTGCTGGAGCAGGCGTTGCGGACTGTCAGATCAGACCTGCCTTCCCTAGCTCCAGGGGACGTGCCCCCAGTAGGCATCACGGAGGGCTCCCAGGGGCAGACATATGATTTCAGTACCATCCTGAGGCCGGCTGTGGCTGCTTCAGCCTCCTCAGAACCCCGCCTGTCTGCAGAGGCCAGCTTAGGCAGCAAGGAGCCACAGCTGCAATGGGACACTCACCAGAGACTAGGTGTTCAGGTCCCTGAAGGGCTGGCAGCTCAGTCCCACCTGCCCCAGCCCACGCTCGGGCCTGCTGAGGATGGGGGCAGCAGGCCCCAAGATCAGCTGCTTCAGCACATGTCTGAACGTAGTGCTCCCTCCAGGCCACAGTGGAGTGTCCATGGCCACGTGTCTGACGCAAACAGCAGGGCTCAGGAGAACATCTCTGATGTGGCTCCCTCCCGGCCACAATGGAGTGTCCACAGACATGTATCCGAAGCCAACATCAGGGTCGGGGAGAACGTCTCAGATGTGGCTCCCTCCCGGCCACGGTGGAACGTCCATGGCCACGTGTCTGAATCCAACATCACGGTTGGGGAGAATGTCTCAGATGTGGCTCCCTCCCGGCCACGGTGGAACGTCCATGGCCACGTGTCTGAATCCAACATCACGGTTGGGGAGAACGTCTCAGATGTGGCTCCCTCCCGGCCACGGTGGAACGTCCATGGCCACGTGTCTGAATCCAACATCACGGTTGGGGAGAATGTCTCAGATGTGGCTCCCTCCCGGCCACGGTGGAATGTCCACGGCCATGTGTCTGACGCTAACATCAAGGTTGGGGAGAACGTCTCAGATGTGGCTTCCTCTCGGCCACGGTGGAGTGTGTATGGTCATGTGTCTGATGCTAACTTCAGAATTGGGGAAAACACCTCAGATGTGGCCCCCTCCTGGCCACAGTGGAGTGTCCATGCCTCCGAGTCCCACAGGATGACAGGAGTGCTCTCAGAGGAAGCGGAGCCCGAGACAGTGGGGCTCCCCCTGAGCACCGCTGGCAACATGGTCCTGTCAGACCTGGGAGCCCAGAGCCTCTCCCCAGAACAGGAGCCACGTCCACCTGCAGAGAGGGAGCCAGGGCCCTGGAATCCTGCCCAGGCTCCGGTGGCTACCTGCAGCAGTGCAGAGGAGGGTGGTCTTCAGGCCGAGGCCTGTGCTGTGGCCAGGCCCGGCACCCCCCAGGAGCATGGTTTTGAGGGTGAGCCAGGTCAGAGGGGCGGTCGTGGGAGGGGGCTGCGGAGCACGTCCCTGGTAGGGCACGTCTGACAGGCTTGGGGACATGGACAGCTTGGGCTAGCCCTTTGGCCCTGATGTCGTCCCCTCCCTGCCCCGTTGTGCTTGGACAGACCCCAGGAGCAGCAGCAGCAGCAGTGCCCCTTCTCCAGGTCACCCCTCAAGTCCACAGGTAAGAGTAGGTGCGCCTGTGGGCAGGGAGGGTCAGCGGGCACAAGGGGTCACGGAGCCAAGTACTGGGGGTTGGTTTCCTGCTGGTTCTCTTTAGGCAGGTGAGGGGGCCCAAGGCAGTCCCATGCCTGCTGAGGACAAGGAGGAACAGGCCTACTTCAAGGAACTGGCGGCCCGGTACCGCCTGGAGCAGTATCCAGACCACTATGAGGCCATGTGTGAGTGGATGGGCTGTGGTGTTCTCAGGTGTCCCCAGGGGGCCCTCAGGCCCTTAGAAACACCCGTGTGGCTCAGGGGCCCAGGTGTCCCCAACGGGACGTCTTCAAGGGCCTGGGTGACCCTGGGGGCCAGCATCATCTCTGTCGTCTCTTGCAGCGGAGCCTCCAGCTGCCCAGCTACTGCCCCGCATGCTGGCCCGCACCTTCTCCTTCCCTGCCGATCACCAGGCCCAGCCTGGCACCGATGAGAGTGCAGTGCAGCTGAGCGAGCTGCTGACCCTGCCCGTGCTCCTGAAGCACTCCATCTCTGCACCCCTGGCTGCCCAGTGAGTGTCCCGCCCAGCCCCTGGCCGGCCGCCAGCCCTTGGTGCTGGGCTGCAACCTCCCCTTCCCCACAGCGTGTCCCTGGTGAACAAGGCCGCCGTGGACTACTTCTTCGTGGAGCTGCACCTGGAGACGCACCTAGAGGCGCTGCGGCACTTTGTGCTGATGGAGGACGGCGAGTTCGCCCAGTCCCTCAGCGACCTGCTCTTTGAGAAGGTGACGCAGCCAGTCCGGAGGTGGTGCCTGGGTCACAGGGGGCACCCTGAGCCAGGTCGGAGGGGGACCCGGGGAGTGTCCTGAGCCAGGCCTGAGAGGGACCCGGGGAGCTGTCCTGAGCCAGCCTGGAGGGGGGCCGGGGAGTATCCTGAGCCAGCCTGGAGGGGGACCCGGGGAGCTGTCCTGAGCCAGGCTGGAGGGGCCTGGTGCAGGGGTGCAGCCGAGTGGCGTGCTCAGGACCATTGTGGACGCCACGTTGCTGTCTCTGCAGCTGGGGTCGGGGCAAACGCCTGGGGAGCTCCTCAGCCCTCTGGCCCTGGGCTCTGTCCTGAGCAAGGCCCTTCAGTACAGCCTCCATGGGGACAGTCCTCTGGCCGCCAACCTCTCCTTTGCCCTCAAATTCCTGCCTGAGGTGTTCAGCCCCAACGCCCCCGATGTGCTGAGCTGCCTGGAGCTCAGGTACAAGGTCAGCACCCACCCTGCGGGGGCAGGGGCGGGGGCGGCAGGGGCCGGGGGCGGCAGGGGCCGGGGGCGGCAGGGGCCGGGGGCGGTGCTGAGCCTCGGCCGCCGCAGGTCGCCTGGCCCCTCAACATCGTCATCACCGAGAGCTGCCTGAGCCAGTACGGCCGCGTCTTCTCCTTCCTGCTGCAGCTCAAGCTCATGACGTGGACACTCAAGGACGTCTGCGGCCGCCTCAAGCGCACCGGTGGGCCCCACCCCGCCCCCCTCCCCTCCCGGCCCGCCCCGCCCCCTCGACGGCTCACCCTCTCCTGCCCCTCCCCCAGCCCTGGCCAGCCGCGCGGCGGGCTCTGTGCAGCTCCGCCAGCTGCAGCTGTTTAAGCATGAGATGCAGCACTTGGTGAAGGTCACCCAAGGTTACATCGCCAGCCAGATCCTGCATGTCACCTGGCGTGAGTTCAGGAACAAGCTGGCCACTGTCAGCACCCTGGAAGAGGTCCAGAGGGCCCATGCTGAGTACCTCAACAAGGCCGTCTTCCGGTGAGACCACAGACCCCCTCCCCCAGGGACGCCGGTGGGCTGTCATGGGCTGCAGGGCCGGGCCCAGAGTGCTGTCCCCTTCCGCAGTGGCCTGCTGACGGAGAAGGCCGCTCCCGTCATGAACGTCATCCACAGCATCTTCAGCCTGGTCCTCAAGTTCCGCAGCCAGCTCATCGCCCAGGCCTGGGGCCCCGCGGCCTGCCCCCGGGGGGCCGAGCACCCCAACTTCGCCCTGATGCAGCAGTCGTACAGCACCTTTAAGTATTACTCTCACTTCCTCTTCAAAGGTGAGGTCCCGCCACGGGCTGGGGGTATCTGTGTCTGTCCCCCCCCCCATGCCGCGGCCCCCCACTGAGCGCCTGGCCCCACAGTGGTGACGAAGCTGGTGAACCGCGGCTACCAGCCACACCTGGAGGACTTCCTGCTGCGCATCAACTTCAACAACTACTACCAGGACGCCTGATGGCCGCTGCTGTCGCCACACGGGAGGCAGACCCCACACGGAGACCCTGAGGGGGCTGTGGGTTTATTGGGGCTGCGGGCTGCACTGCCTGCCCCCTGGAGCCTGTGGGGTGCTGGTCCTGTGTACACTACAGAGGGAGGTGGGGATTGCCACATCCACCCTGGGCTGTCCGTCCACCCCCGGGAATGTGGGGCCAGGCACACTGCCAGGTCAGCATCGGGCAGAGACAGGTCAGGCCTGACTGGGCGTCTCTGCCGCCATGGAGAGACGGGGTCTCGAGACACAGCAGTGTAGGTGCCCGGGGCTCGGGCTGGGCCCGAGGCCTATGACGATCACGTCACGCAGAGCTCGGCGGCCCAGGGCGGGGGCCTGCTGCAGTAGGAGTCCTGGGGCTCGGTGGCCCCTGCGGCCTCCCCGGCGCCCTCCTGGCAGTAAGGAGTCTCCAGCAGCTTCAGCACACGCCGGACCTACAGGGCAGCAGGCGTGAGGGCCAGCGCCACACAAGTCCCCCATGGGAACGGGTGGGCTCTGCCCCACTTGCCTCTGAGAAGTCCCCGTTCTCGGCAGCTTCGATGGCAGTCTGGGCGATGTGGTTGCGCAGCACGTACTTGGGGTTGTTGGCACGCATGACCCGCACACGCTCTGCCTGCCAGGCCTCAGGGTCTCCAGCTCCTGCCGCATCCTCACCCAGGCGGGCGCTGGACCGCAGCAGACCGGTCAGGTGCGCCTGCCTCCCTTGCTCCTGCCCTGGGCCTGCCTGCCCCTGCCCTGCCCTCCTCACCTGTACTGCTGGAGCCACTCGGCCCAGCGGGTGCGGTTCTGGGCCTGCAGCTCTGCTGGACTCAGCTGCTCCAGCCCTGAGTGCCGCTCTATGCGCTCCAGCTCGCGAGCCACACTGGCCTGGCTGCCCATGAGTGCCAGCAGCTGGGGGTTGGACTGCGCCAGCATCAGCATGAGGGAGAGCTGCCTGCAGTGGGGTGGGCAGGGTCACCTGGGCCCTGGAGAGACCCAGGGTGGCGACAGCCTCCTGTCTCAGGGGGATACCGCCGTCCTTCTGGGGGATTCTGGTTACAGTGCCCAGAGGAAACACACTGCTGGACAAGCTGTGGCCCAGACCACCTCCCCGCCCACTCCCCTCCTTGTGCAGCAGTAATAAACCCTTCTACTTGGGCACTGTGTGCTGGTTTTTGTGGAGAGCCATGTGCAACACCATCGCCAGCTATCCCCGAGCTTCGCAGTGCCCTCTTCTATTAGGACAGGGTCTAGCCAGAATAGGAACCATGGTTGCTGTTCTCCAAAGCCCCATGGCCCAGAGACTGTCCCCAGCACCACAGACACAGGACCTGTTAACCCTCCTGGTGCCTGCCTGCCCGCCCACCCAGGGTGCGGGTGACAGTTTGTGGGTCTCACATTCCTGCCCAAAGGCCCCCTCTCTAAATGGTTCTCCTTTTCTGGAAACAAATCTTGAGGAAGCCTGGCAGGTGTCCTACCGGGGATCCATCTGAGGCTGCAGTGCACGCCTGAGCTCCTCCAGGGACGCACACTGCTCCAGGAGCTGGTCCAGGACAGCTGCCTGTTCCGGTGATGACGGCCCCACCACACAGGCACTCAGCAGGCAAAAGGTGTTGGTGAAGTCAGCACCTAGGGAGCAGCCCATCAGCTCTGGCCAGAACCAGAGCCAGAGGAATCCCCCCTCCACCCAATGGACACCCCAGCCTGGCGCCAGGCCCAGCCGCTGCAGCTCCCCGGCTCACCCGTCAGGTGCATGGTCTCCAGGAGCTGGGCCACCAGGGCCGCGTCCTCCTCCAGCTCTCGCCGCACCAGGCCCAGCTTGCGACGCATTTTTTGCAAGTAGTGCCGCCGGAACTCGGCGTCGAACTCCTCAGCCAGCACAGCCGCACCAACCTCGGGGGGCAGCTCGGGTGCCAGCGCCTCCGCCAGCTTCTGCAGGTTCCACTTGCACACCTCGGGCTGCCTGCTGTACGTGTAGCGCCCGCCGCTGTCCGAGGCGTTGCACACGTGGTCAGGGTCGTACCTGCAGTGGGTGTGGAGGTGTGGCCGGGCCTCCTCCTGCACTACCTAATCAGGCCACTTAGGCCACGCAGCCCCGGTAGCCGGGTCACTGAGAGGGGGGATGAGCAGCAGAGGGCAGTGCCTGTGGGGGGTGCCGACTGGACGCAGCGCCACCCAACGGTGGCGGTGTGGCGGAGGCAGGGACCCCACGCGGCAGCCCTGGGGTCCTTCCCAGAGCAGGGGTCCCAGGGGCCTGTGTCCGCTGAGGTGGCACTGACCTGTCCATGAAGCCGAACGGCCCGTAGTCAATGGTGAGTCCCAGGATACTCATGTTGTCTGTGTTGAGCACACCGTGGCAGAAGCCCACACACTGCCACTCAGCCACCAGCCGGGCTGTGCGCCGTGTCACCTGGGCCAGACGGTGTCATGTTCTCATTTACCCAGGCTTTTGCCACTTCCCCTAAAGGCTGCCTCATCTGAGACGTCCACGTTCTCAGGCAACACTCAGTCAGGGAGTCTTTCCCAACGTGTTAGGAAGAAGTGTTTCTGGCCCCGCTGGGCAGCTAGCTAGCTCCTTTCCCTGCCCAGTCTGCATGGCAGGCCCACGTGAGGCCCCAGACGGCCGCCCTGCAGATGCCCACAAGAGGGAAGGAGCCCCAATGCCACTGGAACAGAGACCACCCCCAATCCGGTGCTGGCATCTCAGAAACTGGACCTGTGTGTAGGCAGGGGGCGAGGGGGGCTGCACCCACCCACCTCCCGGTAGAAGGCAGTGTTCCTCCTCACACGCTCGGTGGGGTGAGCGGCCTGGATCTCGGGGTAGAAGGAGCCGATGACGTAGTCGAGCATCTGGACGCGGATGTCGTTCCTGCCGACGCTGGGGCCCGCACGCCCCGTGAGCGCATCGGCAGGCTTGAAAATCTCGAAAGACCCGAACCTGGGGGACAGACCCCGGCGTCAGCAGCTGAAGACGCGCCAGCCCCTGCCAGAGCAGCTCAACTGTGAGAGCAGACACGGCCCACCCACAGCCCGCTCCAGGCAGGGTCAGGGGCTGCAGCCTGCAGAACGACAGCACGGGCAGAAATTCCACCACGGGTGCCCTGTGACAGGGTGACGGGCAGGGCCAGCTTGTGAGGAGCCAAGTCCACGAGGCGTCAGCAGTGGCTCTCGGCTGGGGGGCGGGGCGAGGGGCTGGGGGCACTGAGGGTGGGCCGGGGCAGGGCAGGGGCCATGGTCAGCCTCCAGTGGTGCACAGACAGCTCCTAGGGACGGTGATCCGGTCAGGCCACAGGCAGTGGAGCTGGTCAGGGCACGGACAGCTCCCCACAATGATCTGGCCAGGGAATGGACAGCCCCCCACAAGACAGGGATCTGGTCAGGGCACGGACAGCCCCCCACAATCATCTGATCAGTGGTTTAATGGTGCCACATGGAGATGCCTGTGGGGCCAGAGCCACGTTCTCCTTGGATGGGTTACCATCTTGCCCAGGCCCTCCGGCCACCCTGAAGGAGCCACCAAGCCTGCTGGCAGATGGCAGGCTGGGGACGCTGTGGCGCAGGCCCTGGGGTGTCTGACATGACTGGCTCCCAGGACTGCCCACAGCCAGGTGTCAGGTGAGCCCAGGCTGTGGTCTCAAAAACATGTGCCATCTGTGCTAGTGTGTGTCCCAGCTGCCCAAGCGCAAGCTGCCTGCGATGCCACGAAGCGAGCAGCTGCCCGAGGAGCCCCGTTACCTTATAAAAGTGGGAGCTACGCGCAACACAACCGCGCACTTCTCACGCTTTGGATTACCATCATAGAACACGTCCCTCACGACCGTGGAGGCTGATGTGACGCAGGCCGCGGCCCGGGTGGTGGGGACCCCCAGGTGGAACATGGCCTCACTGCACAGGAACTCACGGATGCTGGAGCGCAGGACCTTGCGGCCGTCGGCCTGCCTGGAACCAGACATGGAGGGCTGTCAGGCCAGGGCCAGACGATGTGCCTTCCACCGCCCGGTGATCAGTGAAGGCTGCACACAGTGCTGTCACCAGCATGCCAGGCTCCCTGAGGGGCCAAGCTTGTTTCCCGCTGAGAACCCAACCCCCAGGCCGGCCAGCCCCTGAACGGGGTGGCCCACCTCAGCTCCGCAGGCTGGCACACACACCTGCAGCACCAAGTCTGAGCCTGGGACGTGCAGACGTGGCAGATGTGTGCACATGGATCTGCACACAGACATGGAGAACACAGACACAGTGGGCACACGGAGACAGGAGACACATGGCTAACAGAGGGCAGACAGACATGCAGACACAGAGACACAGACATGGCGCTCTCGGGAGCACAGTACAAGGGAGGCAGGGTTTCCCTTGGCCCTGGACGCGTTAGTCGCTCTGGCTCTAACACACACTTTTCTAAACCCATGGGTTGGACACTGTCCCCAAAGGTCCTACTGGAGCCCAAGCAGACACACAGCGAGGTGAAACCCACGAGCTGGGGACAGCCTGGCCTTCAGTGCCTGGTCAGGGTAGAGCACAGAGCAGGGCGGGGCGGGGCAGTGCCCCAGTGCGCACTCTGGCGAGGAGGCACGACAGCTGTCCGGAAGGTTCTCTAACCAGCTGTGCGCAGCAGCTGCCTTGGCTGTCCCTCACCTGTGGGAAGGGGTGAGGCGCATGGGGGAGGAAGGCAGACCTGCTGAGGACCATCACCCCGGGCAGCTGCCCGGACTCCCTGAAGCCACCTGGAGACTGCACTGAGACGCTGCCCTCTGAGCCAGTGCATCCAGGACACACAGGCTGCCTGCTCCTGGGCCTTCTCACAGGACCTGCAAGGCCGCCCAGCCTGCTGGACCTCACATTGCCAAGGAGGAAGCCGGCTGACCTGGTCGCCTGACCCTGAGAACATGGCCCCCACCTGGAACGGATGCCCGAACCCAACCAGAGCCCAGATGTTACAGAGCGGGGGCTTGCTGGACGCCAGTCTCATCTCTGGCCACAGCAGTGGGAAAACGGCAGATGGGTGGGACCTACCGCCACGCCTGTAACGATCTAAGATATGGTGGGACCACCCTGACCCGGAACACAACAGGCAGCCTGACGGAGCAGGAAAAAACTAGGGTGCTGAACTCCCACTCCAGTTTAAGACCAGACTTGCCAGTTGGACAAACTGGAGGGTCCCCGGAAAACATCGCTCCTGGACTCTGTCGGCCCAGAACTCGACCCATGACCAAAGCCAACTCTTCAGACAAAGACTGGACCAGACAAGCTGTAAAATGATGCTGGTGAGCAGACATGAGGCTGACTGGGCAGCTGCTGTCTTCAGGTGAGATGAGAAGGCAGAGGGGACAGGAGCTGGCTGAGCAGACATGGGAAATACAGGGTGGAGAGGAGTGTGCTGTCACAGGGTGGGGAGAGCGGCTGGGGTCACATAATAATGTGTATGTGTATGAGAAACTGACCTGAAGTTGGAACTTTCACTTAAAGCACACACACACAAAATAATTAAAAAAAGACGTGGAGAACCTGGCAACATTTCTTTCCAGGCCCGACTAGGGAAGTTGGAGTGCAGGTCCCCAAGTGGTGGGCCCCGGGATGAGTGACCCAAGAAGGCCCGAGGCCCACAGGGGACTCTGCGCAAGCATCCACAGCCCAGGACACCCAGATTCAGCCTCAAGACAGAAGCATCCTTTGCAAAGGAAAGATGTCTGGGGACACAGAAGCGAGTCACCCTGAACTCGTCTTTATACCTGCAGAGTGTCTCAAATCACCCCCACTTCAAAAATGCAGCATGTGGAAGTGCTTGGGACCCTGTGTGCCCAGGCTGGGCACCCCCGCCTCACTCAGGGGCTGCTGACTCCCGGCATGGCCCTCAGGTGAGGGGCATGAGAACCTGCTCTTTGGAGGCCTCTGTGCGGGGGCAGGGGGCTGGCTGGCAGGGAGAAGGGGACAGGAGAGCACACTCAGCATGTACCACCCAGGAGGCTCAGGAGCGAGGGGGTGGGCTGAGGGCGCCCTCAGCGTGTACAAGGCCAGGAGCAGGGAGTCAGCTGAGGGAGTGGCCAGAGACAGGGACTCAGTGCTTCTCCGTTCCTAAGATTCCAGACTGTGGCCTATTTCTGGCAGTTCCACACTCGGAGTGGCTACTGTTCTATGGGACAGCAGGACGGACCCCAGGAACCGGCTCACCCAGGATGACCTCATTTGGAACCAGGCCCCTGGTCACTCAACACCACGCCCACCTCCCTGTGGGCCGGTGCTGCCAGCCCTCCAAGGAGGCTTCATGTACTCTCCCTCCTGTGTCGGCAGCACGGCTTCCCTGAACCTAAGGCCGCCTCTGTAAACAGTGTTGATTATACGCTGAACCAGCAGAACCAATTCCAAACCAGTGAGATGCTCAGGAGGATTGCCCTGTGTTCCCGTCCATGGACTCGGAGCTTTTGGAAGAGTGTGACAGCACCCACAGTACCCTCCCTGTGGGAGATCCCCATCCGGTCCTGCAGCTAGGAGCCCCATCACCCTGCCTCATTCCTCAGGGACGAGGACACCCAGAGGCACTAGGGCACCCAGAGACTGGCACAGTGCCCTGGCACACCTAGCAGGGGTGGAGGACCCAGCACCAATCACACCTTTGGGCTCTGACCTTCCTGCCCCGTGGCCCAGGCCACAGTGACCTCGGTCACGCTCCCTTGCCGTTACATGAGCGGTCTCGCTCCCACGCGCCACTTACTAGCGCCTAGACGAAACTTGTCAGAAGTTACAGCTGCCTGTCTGCGCCCAAACCGGGAAGGAAAGGCCGCGCGAGGGTGTGCACGCTTCGCTCCTTCCTACCACAAGGGCCCGCACAACTGATTCTCCCAGTCTCCCCATCTGGAGGTGGGCGCCTCCAGGGACGGTCCCCGGGCCCCGCCAGCCGGCGCGCGCACCTGGAGAAGGGCGTGGGGCCGGCGCCCTTGAGCCGCAGCTCCCAGCGCTCGCCGGTCGCCGGGCACACCTCGCCTAGATACATGGCGGCGCCGTCGCCCAGCTGCCCGGCAAACTGGCCGAACTGGTGGCCACAGTAGCAGTGCGCAGCCGGCTCGGCGCCGGGCAGCAGCGCGTTGCCGCTGAAGAAGAGCGCGGCCTCAGTCTCCCGGGCCTCGGCGTCGGCGGTGTCGGCGGGCGGCGCGCGCAGCCCCAGCAGCGCCAGCGCTGGCTCCGACAGCGCCACGAGGCGCGGCTCCTGCAGGGGTGAGGGCCGCGCGCGGCTGAAACAGGCCCCGGGCACCGGCCGCGGCGTGGACAAGGCGTCCTCGGGGCCCGACGGCGCCTCCACGGGCAGCTCGCGTAGCGCGCGATTGTCGAAGCGCAGCCCCGCCAGCCAGTGCGGCGCCGGCTCCATGGCGGCGTCCGAAGCGGAGCACTGCGCGCGGCGGCGGCGGCGGCCGAAGGACAGCGACCCGGCGCGGACGGCCGCGAGCAAGTGCCCCAGCGAGCCCCGGAGCGCTGCCATCTGCGGCCAGTCGGCCGGAAGCCCCGCCCACAGCCGGACGTCCCGCCCAACCGCCGGGGCCGGTTTCCGCGGCCACGCCCCCACGCGCCCGCAGGTCCGTGGCTCCGATTGGTTGCTCCTTCCGTCCATCCGCTGCTGCCGGATCCGCCCGACCGGGGACTCGCGCGCCGTCCCGCGTCGGCCTGCGAGTCTCGGCGCAGAGCTGGAGGTGGCCCCTGGGCTGCCGCGGGGAGACAGCTGGGGCGGGTGGGGAGAATGGCCACCTCTCGCGGCCACCACTGCAGGGGCAGCCCCGCGGGACAGACGTGTGTAAATGACACATGACAAATGACACAGTCCAGAATGACGCTCTGAGTCGGGGGACTGCTGAGTGGTGTTTTCAAAGGACCCACTAGAGTCCTCCGGCTTTGAGGGTGTCGTGGTTGAATTGTGTGTCCCCCAAAATATGTGTAGCCATGTGGCTGGGTCATGATTCCCAGTATCTTGTGATTGCCCTCCATTCTGGGATTTTCCTGTACTGTGTTAAAGGATTAGGGTGAGACTGTAAACGCCTTTATAAGATCACATTTCCTGCTCCACTGTGAAGGGAGTTTCCCTGGAGTATGGCCTGCCCACCCTTAATCCCTTCACCCCGCAAGAGACAGAAGGAAAGGGAAGCAGGCAGAGAATTGGGAACCTCGCACCGTCAAGAAAGCAGCACCAGGAGAAGAGTGGGTCCTTCAGGCCTGAGGTTCCTGCGCCAAGACGCTCCCTGGACAAAGACTGATGTAATACCGGACTTTCCTCCAGAGCCCACAAGGGGGAAAGCCTTTCCCTGGAGTGGACATCCTGAATTTGGACTTACAGCCTACCGGACCGTGTGAAAATAAACCTTCCTTTTTTAAAGCCATCCACTCTGGTATTTCCTGTTAGAGCAGCCCTAGCTGACTGAAACAGAGGGTGAAGCCACGATCGGGATGGGGGTTGTAGAGGGGACCTGAGGAGGGGCAGGTCGGATGTAGGTATTGGGAGCTTTGAGGGCGCCGGTAGGGCTGGGCGCTTGAGATAGCGGATATGGACATTCTGGGCGAGGCCCCTGGGGAAGGGAGTCGACCATCGTGCCCAGGCCTGTGCACCTGCCGCCCCGCATGGTGCCTGCCAGGGGTGCCCGTGCCCCCACACCCATAGACCTCCTGTTGGAGCTTCACTCCTTGCACGAACTTCTCTGAAGTGGACCAAGGGGTTCAGATGAGCCTTGGGCTGCCCCGCTACACCACCCTCCCCTCAGCCTCGCACCCTGCTGCCCTGCCTCTGAGTGAATCTGACCAGTGGCTGGGGCCCGGAGCCCCTGACCACACCAGAGGCCCCCTCGCTGAGCTTCCTCTTCCCCCGCAGCCCAGGGGCCGGCCCCGCCTCCAGAAGCCACGCCCCCTCTTCCTCCTGGGGCCCCGGCTGGCATCGCTGATCGGAGGGCCCAGCCCAGCCTCTGCCTGGCTGCGACCTCAAGGATCACTAACGTCCTATCCTGGCTCAGTGTCCTCACCCCTCCAGGGACAATGACGCTATCTTCTACGTGGGGAGGGTCCTCTGGTGAAGGGGAACATGGGTGACGGTACCAGCACAATGGCTTAGTCTGTGACCCCCGCTGTCACTCTCGGACACCCTACACGCCCAGCCCTACAGTCCCTCAGCCTTCCTTGCCTGTGAAGGACCACCTCCACCTGGGCCTGTCTGGGGTCTTCTCCCTCCGCCAGCTGCTGATGCATGTCTTCGTAGCTGCCCCAGCAGGCAGGCCAAAGCCTGGTGGCACCACCCCCAGGCCCATCACCCAGCCTCTGCAGCTGGTCTCCTCCACATGCTAGAATCTAGCGGGATGTGCTACTGTGGCTTCTACCTCCCTGTCGGTTCTGTGCCCCCGATGGCCACCCCACAGAGCTCCAGCCCAAGTCACATGACGGGTGCTAAGGATTGCTGCAGGCCAGCTGAGGGGAGGTGGTCAGCGCCCACTCCTGCCTGGGGAAACACCTCAGCCTCACCATTGAGTGCGTGGCCTCCTACAAGAAGCCCTCCTGCACCTGCCCAGGCCCACCCCCATGGACTGCATGGACCACAGGTACCAGACCACTGTCCTGTTTGCACCCCAGCATAGCTAGGGGCAAGGGGTTGGCGACCCAGGGTCTGAGCTTGGGACACCCCACCGCTGTCCTGATCTATAAGGAGGATGCAGGACAACGCCGCTTGAACATTTAATGAGCCATGTGCTGGGGGCCACAGCCAGGGCCGGGGAGGGGGTGGAGGGCTAGGGCACAGGGGTAGTACGCACACGCAGCACCCTGGCACGCAGGGCCGGCCTGGGGCTGCCTGTGGCCCGGCGCAGGCTGGCTGGGCCGCCCTCGTCCTGCAGCCTTGGCCCGTTGAGGTCCGCCTGGCCACAGCCGCTGTACCATCAGCTGGCACCTGTGTGCTCCAGGCTGCAGCTGGCAAAGCTGCGGTCACCGTCCGTGCAGGGCGTGCAGGCGTCGTGGTCACGGTCAAGTGTGCTGAAGGCGCTGCCCTCCTGGTTGTCCTTAAGCCCTGAGCCCCAGAATGCACCCCCTGAGCACGGGGGCTGAGTGGGGTGGCAGGCACTGGCGGCCACTTGCCTGTGCCCCACCCTGCCTGCCTCACCATCGGGCCTGGGGTGGACACCTGAGGCCAGACCCTGGGGAGCCCCTGAGTGAGACCCCATGCTCAAGCTTGCAGAACATCTCAGCAGGTGGACCGCCCTGCCCCCCCCGTGCTCACCTGCGTTCCCCGAATACTGGCCCAGCTGCAGCCTGTACAGCTTGGCCTCCCCGCCCACGTGGAAGTTGTCATAGTGTACCTGCAGCGTGAGGTTGTCAGCGCTCTCCAGGTCCACTGCCAGCTCAGCTCGCCGGCCCAGCTGGGACGTCAAATCCGAGATGTGCTCCAGTCCCAGCCAGTGTTCGCCTGCCGCGGTCGCCAGGCTCAGGGCTCCCAGTCCAGCTCCTGCCCCGGCCCAGCTCCCTGAGCCCCGGCCCCAGTGCTGGCCCGGGCAGCCGCAGGCAGCAGCAGCCCCCCCGAGCCTCCTACCTCTCAGGGCTCCAAAGCCCTGCTGTACTCTTGCCAGCACCTCTCCAAGTCCAGGGACTGGTCGGCATCCACCACTCGATGCTGAATCACTGTCCAGCCACCGTCGTCACTCATGCCACAGAGGACCTGGTGCAGGCAGGGCTGTCATGCACAGGCCCCCCAGCAGGGAGCACCATGCCAAGTCGCACAGACCTGGCCCTCTTTGTTCTGAGAGGAGCACCCACGCTCCCTTACACACCCCTTTGTTTGAGACCTGTGATCCTCGATTTCCTGGCTGTGAGTGATCTGCAGACACACACTGCAGGAAAATGCAGCCTCTCAGATCCCCGGAAGCCCTGACACAGGACTGCCACCAGAGAGTTATGGCATCTGACAGCTGGCTTTGCAGTGTCCCTTCCTCTCTCCACTTTGTGCCCAGGGGCTCTGGTCCCAGCTAGCACCTTCAGGTCCCAGCTCACCTGTGTGGTCCACAGCCCCCTGCCCCAGGCATCTGTGAGTCTGAGGATGGGGCCCAGAGGGGCCAGCTGCTTGGGGACAGTGCAGTCCCCCTCACCGAGGCGCCCAGCCCTGCCCTTCCTCCATGAGTACTGTCCTGTGCGCTGGGCACCTCTCTGACCCTGGACCCCGGTCCCTCTGAGGCCCTCCCTAGGGACTCACTTGGAAGGGTGTGTGGGTGCCCTTGGACTGGATGACATAGACATTACTGGGGGCCCTGGGGTCATCCGCCTGGATCTGAGAGCAATCCTTCCCTGCCGGGAGATGCGGAGCTGAGGGGAGCCAGAGATCCAGAGCCCAGCGACACGTCCTGGAATTCTGGAGTGACCAGACCGGAGACACTGAAGGACTCGTACAGCCGAGCAGGTGGACAGGCTCCCCCGGCCCTAGGCCAGAGATGCCCTGCCTCCTCCAGCCAAGGACCTTGGGGCTCTCCAGCTGCCTCGGCCGCGGCTTCAGTCATCCAGCGGGGACTCAGGGGCCCTTGTGGGAGGGTCTTGACCAGCCCAGAGCCCCTACCAGGTCCCTAGGTCCCTTCTGCCCCCTACCTCCTCCCTGCCTGGCAGTGATCTGGGGCCCCACAACCCCACCTGTGTCCTGTCCCTCCCCGCACAGACCACAAGGGCCTTCCTGGCCCCCAGCCTGCCCACCTTGGGGTTGCAGCACCACCACAGGGACCTGTGGAGAGAAGAGCCGAGTCAGGGTGGGCAGGGGGCCGGCTCTGCTGCCACTTCCCGCCACTTGCGGGCCCTCACTGGCGCTCGCTGCTGCACCAGGGCCCGGGCCGGCAGCACCAAGAGGCAGAGCAGGAGAGGGGCTGGGCACTGCAGGCTGCGGGTGGCCACATTTCCTGAGGGCGCAGACATCCTGGGAGCCCGCTGACCGGCTGGCCACCCACCCGCACAGAGCTTGCCTGGTGTCCCAGGCAGATCCAGCTGAGGGTTCCGCCTGCTTTTTGTTCAGGTTGCCCGTCTGCCCCACCTGGGGACGTTGCGTGGGCGGGGAGCCCCAGTGTGGACAGGGTGGGTAAGGGACCAGGGCGGGGGCTCCTCTGCACACTGCCTCTTGGCTGACATTGGCCCAGCCTCTGGGGGGGCCCCTTGTGTGTGGCAGAGTGTTCCCCAGGACCTAGAGTGTGCCTGGGAGGGTCAGGGAGGGCACCCAGCTGTCCCCTCGTGACACAAGTGCCTTCTCCACACACCACCAGGCAAGGGCTTCCAAAATTAGACTTTATTTCAATTTCGTAAGGAAAGTGCACACCAAGTGTGAGTGACACAGAGGACAGGCCAGAGCCCCGGCCCCGATTTGGTTCAACAGTCAACAGTCGCCCCCAACAGTCACCCCAGGCCTGCAGCTGGCCACCAGCACCTTGTGACAGAGGACCCGGGCAGAGATGAGGCTGGACACACTTCGCAGGCCAGGTCCCCTCAGGTGCCTGTGGGTGCCCCAGGCTCATCCTGCCAAGCCCCTGCAGCCCACAGCTGCCTGGGGGAAGGGCGAGGAGTCGGGGGCAGTGCCGGAGGGCCGGCCGGCCTGTAGTGCCCACAGGACCTGATTTAAGGCTTGTGCATCCAAGGTCTGCTTTACTGTTTAAAGTTAAAATTACCTGAGCAAAGAATCTTCAGACATTTCTAAAAGCCCCAAACACAGTGCCATTGCCGGCTACAGACCCGTCACGGCCCCAGACAGCCTGGCTGTGGCGAGGCCATGCCCACAAGCCACCCCCAAACCTGCCTGGGCCCGAAGCCCCTTGCAGGGCTGGAGTGGCCCAAGGGGGCGCTGAAGAAGCAGATGGCCACCAGAAGGCACAGTGAGGTAGGGGTGCGGGCTGCAGCCCAATGCCCCCTGGCCTCAGAGCCAGGAGCTGGGACAGAGGGGCGGGGGCAGCCACTCCCAGGCCCTGTCGGCCTCCCAGTGTTGGGGAGCGGTGGGCTTCACGGAGCCTGGGCTCATAACCACCAACTACTCTTTACTGGACGGGCTGGGGCTGGTGAGGCCTCAGCAACAAGAAAGGTGGGTGAGCTTGGCCTGGACCCCCATGGGGGGCAGCAAGGCTTGTTGTGCAGATGCTGGGCAGAGGCTGGCTGGGAGCTGGTGGTTGACACAGGTCCCCCGCATGTGTGCAGCAGCTGGGGGTGCTCCGCTGCATGCCCCGGCTCTGGCCCCACATCTGAGGCCACGCCATGGACGTGGCACTCTGAGCCCCCAGCTGTGCCGTGCCGTCTACTTCCTTGGCAGGACAGTGGTGCCTCGCTGCAGACAGTCCTGCGCTGCGGGCAGTGCCAGGACCAGGCTCACTGTGCGCCGGCCCAGCCAGTAGAGGCTATAGCCCACAAGGCCGAAAAAAGCGGCCTTCACAGCCAGCCGAGTGAGTCGCCCAGCGATGGATGGTGGGGGCACACTGTGGAGATGAGAGGGGCTGGGGCTAGAGCAGGCGGTTGCTTTCCCAGCCCCGGGCCAGCTCGGCCTCCCTCCCCGTGGGGGCCCAGCACCCCTGGCCTCCCCCGGGGCAGCGTCCATGCAGTGCTCACGTCATGATCTCCTGGATGTTGAGCTCAGTCCTCCAGTTCTTTTCGATGCCAGGCACGTGGCCCATGCCCACGACACCCACAACGACGGATGGGACACACTTCCTGGGCTCGGCTGTGGGGGAGGGGTCAATCACAGCCCTGCCACGCCCCTCCTCCCCTCTGGGGACCCAGGAACAGGCCAGGACCCCAGCCTCACCGTCAGAGGCGCGGGGCAGCTCGAGGCGCCGAGCTGCCTGGCGCAGCATGTAGGTCAGGTAGACGTCACGCTCGGAGACGATGGTGCGATGGAGGTCCGGGAACTCGCCGATCATCTCGGCCATCATCTGCTCCAGCAGGTCCTTCTGCTTGCACTTCTCCACGTCGTCCTTGCTGGGAGGGGTGGCCCGCAGGGCGGGTGGGGCTGGGATTAAGTGGGATGGCGCGGAAGGAAGGAAGGGTGGGAGGGTCTTGTTTGAAGAGTTGTGGGGTGTGGAGAGGGGCCAGGCTGCCGGAAGGGGGCCAGGCCAGGAGTGTGGGGATGGGTGAGGTGGGGCTTGGCCACCCCCAGGCCCTACCTGATCGGATCCGACAGGAAGCAGAGGCCCCAGGCCAGCTTGAGCTTCTGCCAGAAGGAGAGCGCTGCGATGGCCCGCTTGAAGGTGACGGGGATGGGCCGGTCACCCAGGTGGAACTTGCAAAAAGGCACCTTGCTGGCCTAGAGCAGAGGCTGGCATCAGGCCTCCTTCAGGGCTCAGGACAGCCCCAGCCCCCAGCCGGAGTGGCACCCACCTCCTTGAAGGCTTCCCTGAACTCCCCGCCGGGCGCCATGCCCAGCTGCTCAGTGATGTGGGCTGACACCTTGAGCAACAGCATCTGCATGAGTCCAGACATGACCCCGTTCTGCGGGACAGAGGGACAGAGAGGGCCAGCTGGTCATCAGGCAGGAGCTGGGCCTCAGGACGACAGGCCTCCTCCCACCTCCCAGCATGTGGCTGTCACTGGCCCTGAGCTGCCTCCACCTTCTTTCCTCCAGCCCACCCTCCTGGCCCTTCTGTTTGTCCCCTGCCAGGACAGAACCCCAAGTGCCCCACACCACCTTCCAAGTCAGGTCCCAGCCGTCCCAGCCATCCCCGGGGCACCGCTCTGCCTCTCCCCGCCTTGGCCTCCTCCCACCCATTGGGCTGGGGCTCAGGGAAGCCCCCCTGCCATGGTCTCTCCTGCCTGCCCGCATGTGGGGAACCCCAAGGCCCAGGCACCGGGATGAGTGGGGAGTGCAGTATAGTTTTAGTCTGAGAACAGGACTGGAGAAGATGGGTGACGGGGGACCCCACTGACCCTGACAGCTCTTTGTTCAGCCCTGCTCCCCATACCACCCCTTAAGGGGCCTGGCCCGTCCTCCCCCAGCCATGTGCATAGCGGCAGGAGGGCCAGCAGAGGCTCAGGGTGCGTCAGGCTCTGGTGACTTTTTAATCCATCTCCTCACATGAGACAAGAGAGCAAAAAGGGGACAGTGACGTGGTCAGGGGCCGCCTTGCCCCGAGGGTTGGGGCAGGTGTTGGTGTGGAGGGCTGGTCCTAGACAAACAGGCAGAGCCAGGCTGGCGGCCAGCCCAACCCACACGGTGTGCACAGCGACCAGCAGACTCAGGTCTACCAGGCCAGGGCCGGACTAAGTCGTACTCTGGGACCGACTGCCCTGTGTCTGCCGGGGACAGCTGGGCCAGGAGGCACGGGTCAGGGCTGAAGAGGTGAGTAGTCACCGCTCACAAGGAAGAGTGTTGGCCAAGGCAGCCCGCCTGGTGGCCCCGCCTGTCCACCGCCTGCACAGTGCAGGCTGACTCAGGACGTGCACTGTCCACAGCCCGCACGTCCCAGGCAGCTTCAGCCCTGACTGGCTCCTGGGAGGTGACCCCAGCTGACAAAACATATTGTGGGGAGGCCTTGGACCCTGAGCTATCTCCTGGCCCAAGGGAGGCTGGAAACCGAGGTCAGCTGTGTGGGTGGTCAGGCACACCGCTGGGGAACGCACTCTGGTCACCCACACCTACGCGTGTTGTCCATGCTGCTGAGGGGCCAAGAACTGGCTACACAGCTCCTGGGACGGGCTGGGCATCTTTGCGACAGGAGCCAGGGCCTGGCTGACCAGGGGCGTGCAAGGGTGACCTGGGTCCCTGCAGCTAAGCAAGTGGTCTCTCTGACCCTCAGTCACTTCACCTGCAGGGTGCACACAGTCCAGACCCACCCGGAGGCCCTGAGGTAGCTGGCTGGAACCCTGTAGGGCTCTGCAGGGGTCACTGCCCACTCCCAACAGGAGACCCTGCCCTCCCAGGCCCACCAGCCCCCGCCCAGACCCCCCCCGGCCCCCGTACCTGCCGGACGGCCTGCTGCAGTTTCTCCAGGCTGACCTCCTTGGCCTCGCGCAGCAGTGTGCGCTCGTCCATCTTCAGCATGGACACGCGGTACTGGCACAGCTCCACCACCACCACGTCCGGCTGCACCGCGCGGATGGTCTGCAGGGCGCGAGGTGCCGCTCAGCGGGCTGGCCCATGCCGGGGCAACAGTGCGGTTCTCGGAGTCAGCGGGGAGCCCCAAGGAGCAGCTGCTCACTGAGGGACCTCTAGACCCTCTCAGGGCCAGAGGCTGGGTTCCCCCACGCCCAGGGGTGCCCCTCTCTGCTTTGGGGCCCCTCCCTCCCTGCTTGGTGCCGACACGGAGGCCGGGTGGCAAGAACGCAGGGCCCGCAGCCCAGCAGGCCCCTGTGGGCATCCAGACCAAGGAGCCTGCCCCCGGCTGCGGGTCGGCCCGCCCCAGCCCTAGCCCCGACCAGGGCTCCCTGTGCCCCAGCTCTGCAGACCCACTGTGACCCCGCCCCCACCCCCCAGACAGCATCCCCCCAAGAGTCCCCACCTTGACCACATCCCTCTTGCTGTCGTCGCTGAAGTGGGCTGTGCCCACCACGTACACGCGGCTCCCGTCCTCGGCGACCAGCTCCGTCACCGTGCAGGGCAGCTCAGGCCGCTCACGCCGCCGCTTCAGCTTCACCTCCAGCAGCAGGTTGAAGGCCTCCACGTCGGCTGCGCCAGAGGAGAGGGTCATAGTGCCCAGGTCGGGCCCAGACCCTTCCCCACCAGGGACAGGGCTGGTGCCCCAGGAGACGGCCACTGATCCCAGCCTGGGCAGGGGGCACAGCCCACATACCCGACCAGGTCCCCTAGCAAGACGGCAGTGTCCGTGCCCAGCGACAGGGTCAGCCTGCACAATGCTGGGTGGGTTGCGACAGCCAGGTCTGGGCAGCACCTGGCTGGGAGGCCGGTGACCCCTGGCAACTGCCCTGACCGAGAAGGGGGCTCTCACTGTAGCCCCACAGCCCGCCCTCGTGGACCTTCCCACTTGCTGAAGCCCACGAGGCGACCCCCACAGGAGGAATGACTCTGGCCCCTCTGGCACTGTTCCTGGAGCAGGGTGGGGCTGTCCTGTCACCAGCAGCGGGTAACAGCACCTCACCCCATCTGCGCATTGCCCCACCGCCCTCCCACCCCAGAAGACGTACAGAGATTATGGGGTTCTCCAGAAACCACGCTGGGTGCCGGCTCTGCTGCCCCCGACGCCACCACTGGCTCTGCGGCTGCCTGCGGAGAAGAGCAGAACGTTCCAGACGGGCAGCACACTGGGCCCTCTTGCCTTGGCCCGACTCAGGGTGTCTGCGTGTCCTGGGCTTGCCGTCTTGAGTCGCTCTGTTCCCTGGGCCTGTGGGATACTGCCTCCTGGGGGGCTGCCCCGGGGTACCCGCCCACACACATGAGACGCCAGGCTGTGTGCTCAGCCCCAGGACGGGGTTTACACAGTGTTGGGGACACATAAGGGAGGGCAGTGGGCATCCAGACGCAGGCAGGGCTGGTGCCTGAAGCCCTGGAGGGAGGCAGCAGTGGGTCTGGGGGGGTCAGAAGGGAGAGTCCTGCACTGGCTGGGGGGACTCAGGAGCTGGGGTCAGAGTGAAGTAGGGTGATGATGGGTGGTCATGGTTCGGCCTGGGTGGCTCCCAGAAGTGGGACACGGGTCTGGACTCTGACGGGGCCCTCAGAGACTGCACTGAGACCAGACTGAGTGCCAGGTGAGTAAGAAGACCTGAGCTGGCCCCTGTGACCCCACTGAGGAAGGCAGGCTACCTCCAGGGACACCCATGTCTTCATCCCTGGCCCCTGTGAACGTGGCCCCACCTGGCAAAGGGGACCTGGGCTGCAGCTGGGAGGCAGCCCCGAGTTATGGCGGTGGTGCCATCACAGGGGTGCTAACGAGTCAGGAGGAGACTGAGGACCCCAGAGGTGAAGCCCTGCGCCCAGGGACGGCGAGGCCACGAGTCTTCCCCGGAGTGTCCAAAAGGCTCCAGACCTCTGACCACTAGCCCCGGGCTGTGGACTCCAGCCTCCAGCAGGTGAGGAGTCAGCCGTGGGGTTCACAGCAGCCCAACGAGCTAGGCTGTCCCCACAACATCTGCACACAGCGTGACCCCTCCCCTGGGCCAGGTGACTTCCCAGCTGGGGGCACAGGAGGGCGACGGGAGAGCCCATCAGGCCAGGTGGCCTTCGCAGAGACGGCGCTGCAGGCCGAGCGGGTGGTGCCTGCGACCACGCGGCTCTGGTGGGGGAGGAGGGGCAGGGCTGTGTGACGGGGGTGGGGTGGGGTGGGCAGCGTTGGGAGGTCAGGGGCTTGGCCATGGCAGGTGGGCTGCAGGGGTGTCTCCCAAGGCAGGGAAACCGGGACCTGCTGCTGGAGCCCTACACTCCCTGGTGTCCCCAGGAAGCCTTCCCAGGGTTGGAGGGAGACACTGCAACAGTCACCCATCAGGGTTAGCACGACCCTCCCTCCCTAGATGACGCCCAGTCAGGCTGCAGCCACCCCAAGTTACTCCAGCTACTCCATTAAGTTTCGTCTAAATAGAAGCAGCCAATGGCCTCAAGGTATCCAAACTGTGGGGGATAGGGTACTTCCCTGGAAGTCCCCTCCAGCTGTTCCGAGCACTCTCCCATCCCAGCTGTTCAGAGAAGACTCCTTTATACCCCAGCTTGCCGGGAGCGGGCCCCCCTCTCCCGACATGAGGATCAAGGAGGTGACTTCTGAGAGGGTCTTCTACCCCTCGGTTTATGAGATTATACTGGGGCAATCTGACCAGGAAATTGTGGGGTACAGAGATCAGAGGAATGGATTTCAATGCAGCATGCCCGACAGCACTGAGGCCTGCCCAGCCTCACTGGCTTCCCCCTAAATGCATTCCCCCCTCCCTTTTCTTCACATATACAGGTTTACAAGCTAACCCTTGAAAAGCTCTCAAGGACAATTCTCCATATAGCCATTAAAACTACAAAGCATCTTTCTCCTTGCAACACGAAGAATAAATAAACTTCTAGGTTTTTTATAGTTGGTATGGAAAACTGATAACACTGAAGAAACATCTTTTTTAGTACAGCTGGCTTAACTAGAGAATGGCAGGTACTTACTACCTGCACAGGAAGATGTAAATAAGAACTTAGAGAAACCAATTGAGACAGCCAAATGGTGAGACCTTGAGGAGTCTGCCTTTTGGCACCTTCCACTTTGAGGTACGAATAAAACCATTAATTGTGTTCCCTGACACGCGGACACCTGGCTTAGACAATTATCCAAAAAGGCCTTGACAATTATATAGGAGTAGAAGACCACGAGGGGTCAGTTTCTTGTTAGCCAATGATGCCAGCTTAGTTTCTTGTTAACCAATAGTTTGTATAATAAAGAAAATCAGGTGACCATTACATCACCTCACCTATAAAAAATAAAAACGACAGCTCTCGACACAGAAAAACAGAACAGATCACTTGCTGGTCGGGCTGCCTTAAACCAGGAAAGTCTTTCCCGTCTCCTTTGTTCATTTCCCGCCGAGCCTTCCCTCCCTCCGTGCGGGACCCTACAAAGTGCTGGGACCGGCTCCCGGCACCAGCTGTTCGGAGCAGACCTCCCAACACCCCAGCTGTCCAGCAGCAGGCCTGGATGGGGCCATCAGGATTTCAACCCAACTCACCTCCCTGGGTGGCTCCTCCTCTCCCTCCATGGCTGTAGGTCCCCGCTCGGTGGGTGAGGCCTAAGGAGAAAGATGGCAACTCATCAGGAGTCCTGGCACAGGCTGCGTGCTGACTGGGGACCTGCTGCTCAGAGCTGGTCCATTCCACTCCCACCCTGACCCCCTGTTCATGTGTCCAGGTCCTTGGGGTGGGACAGGAGAGCAGTCTCGTCAGCAGCCGGTGCACACAGCAACCATGATGAGACAGGAGACCCCACAGAGGCTGACCCCTGATGTCAGCTCAACCAGAGAAGGGAACATGAGACATATACCCAAACCCCAAATGGCCAATTCCACGGGAGCTGGGGTCTGGATGAGAAAGAGTTTACGAGGCCCCTGGACAGAGACAAAGCAGAATCAGCATACACGTCATCAGCCTGACCCCTGGGGGGCTGTCTCAGGGTCCCTGAGCACGACTGTGTGACTGCTGTGTACCCTAAAAGGGACTTCACGTAAACTGAACTAGTCCTCAGAGGTCACAATGCAGGTCATACGGTTGATACCATCATTAACACTCACGTAGATGCTGGGCGGGGAGAGCAAAGGAAGCCACCTCAGTGTGACCAGAGGCACTGACACCGAGTCAGCGACTGGCCCCCAGCTGTGGTGCACTTGCCCCGTGCTGGCTCCACACGTCTCCCAGGAGCTCAGTGTCCTTTCCCACCAGATGGAGGTGTGTGTGTGTGCAAACGTGTGTGTGCACTGAGACAGGGAATGACACAGACCAACCGTTACTGGCCCGGCCAGCCGGGAGGCTTCCGCGGCCGCCCAGCCCAGGGACCAGCTGGCACACTGAACATGGCAGAGGGACCACCTCGGTCGGTGGCCCAACAGTGGCACGCCCCCTCCGAGGTCTCTCCAACAGAGGGACGGTGCTGTTTGGCAGCTGCTCCCTCTCAACACCAGGCTACCAGCAACACCAGGCTACCAGCACACTGCGAGGGCCCACACAGGCCTCCCGGGTGGGGACGGGCCTGGGCGAGGGGTCCCACCACAGCAGTGGCAGGAAGGGTCCTGGTGGGGCTGGGGTCTACCCGCGAGCCGAGTCACAGAAGCCTGCTAACACCCTGGGCGGCCCAGGCCAGGCCCGCTCCCATCCCAGTCTGGGAAGAGGACCCCCAGCAGTGGTCTGCAGCTGCACTTGCACCCACTTCCAAAGGCAGCTGGAGAATGACACCCCAGCTGGGAGAAGGGAGGACGCAGGTGGGTTTCTGAGGGCAGGAAGGGCTTGCTTTCTCCAGCTGTGATGAGGCACTGTGGGCGTGCTCTACAGAGCACATCTTCATGGACTGGACAGGGTGACATCTGGGAGAACCCACTCTCGGGGCAGAGGTGGGACAAGCGAGTGGCCCTGGCCGGCGGAGCTGCCCCGGCTCACACTGCCTCCCCCTCCCCCTCCCCGCCAAGCTCATGCTTTCGTAAGGACAAAACAAGAGTGACCTGACCACTCCCAGGGCTTCTCTTTTTTGTGGGGGGGGCAGCCGCTGCTCCTGGGCCCCAAACCATCAGGCATGCGGCAGCGTGAGAGACCCTCGCCCAGGTCCCAGCCCTGGCTTTGCAGTGACTCGGCCAAGTCACTCCACTGCTGTCCTGGCTGCAGGCAGCACAGGGTGCCGGGAACTCAAATGGGACAGCCTGGAGGAAGGCCCAGGAGAGACGCCAGCCCGGGGGGGCCGGCGGGGGCACCAAGGCAGCAAGACTCAGCAGGCGCAGCAAGCCCCGAGCCAGCCCTGTCCCTGTGGGGCAGACCCAACGGCCCCCCAGGCAGGGCCAGGTGTGCACCTCTGGCAGGCCCCCCCACTGCCTCCTGGACGGTGACGCCCCCCCGTAGTGCTACCGAGGCCAGCGTGTCTGTGGAAGTGACGGCGGCTGTGCTGCCCCGACGCTGGGCACTGGGCCAGGACATGGGCTCCCAGGGCCCCTTCTTCATTGCTCAGACTCAAACGCCAGGACCAGCTGTTGGTGCAATCGGGCACTTCTGTGGGCCTTTTCTAGCCACGGTCTGTGACTCAGACCAAGGGGCCAGCGAGGACTGTGCAGCCAGAGTTAACAGTGGTGCCCCAAAGGGGCTGGACAGTCACACCATCCTGCTGGGCTGGAAGCAAGCAGCCCCAGAGGCAGGAAGAGAGATGCCCCACCACCACCCAGGAAGCACAGGCAGGAGCCAGCATGTCCCCTGGACCCGGGATCCCTGCATCAAGAGGCTCCTGGACCCAGGGGACAGAGAGCCAGCTGGAACCTAAGACGGCACGAAGCAGCAGCTGGGACCTGGCAGCAGAGACCTGGCAGCAGGAGGCAGCACGGTGAGCTTGCCCACCACAGACAGAGCTGCCTTTGGGATGAGGCCAAGGTTGTCCCGGGGGAGAACTGTGTGCTCGGCCCGATTCCTAACTGTGACTTTGCCCACAAACCCCACAACCCTGACACCACCTGTGAGTTCTGTGGGACCACTGCCATCGATCATCCGGCCCAGCAGAGAAGCAGAGTGTTGTGGGAGGAACAGCCGGTGCCAGTGTTGGTGAAGGTGGCAGAGAGGAGGCAGGCCTGACCCTGGCTCACCGGAACCAGCCTTGGGGTGTTGATCTCGACTCTCCTTCCCCTTATGAAGCCAGAGGAGGTCAGACACCGCCCCCAAATTGTTTCTACACAGCCGAGCCCAAGCAGTGAGGGGCTGTAGAGGCGGCTGTTGGCCACCACCCAAGGAGGTGCACCGCAGCAACCAGGGCGGCCGCCCAGCGAGTCCGACTGCCAAGCACCACAGAGATGCCCCCGAGCCAGGAAGACTTTCCAGAATACCCAGCCGCTGCAGCAAATGGGAAGTGACCGCGTTGCCCTCGTCACCCACCCTCCAGGGTGTGGCAGCCGTAGTGAAACCACACCCAGGAAGCCAGCAGGGCCAGCCTGTGCCCACAGTGAGGACTGCGCACAGCCCAGGTCCTCGTCACCCAGCAGCCCTGGGCTGTCCCAGCATGAGGGGGCTGGGGTCACATGCACAGACAGCGTGCCCTGTGGGTCAGCCTTGAGAACCCAGAGGCAGGACTGAAATGGGGCAGCATGAGGCTTGGGGGTAGTTCTAGCCCTTCAACCCTGACTGTAGGGTGGGAAGACGGGGGGGTGATGGTGGGAGCCAAGGTCCCAAGGGTGCTGTGAGCTGCCTCCGCCGGCCACCTCAGCTTCCCCTGGAGGCACACCCCCATAAAGAAACTTCAGGGGCAACTGATCCATCCTTCCCCTGGCACACCCTCCCGTGCCCAGGGCTTATGGCTGGGACCAAACCCTAGTCCCCTGCCCCAGGCAAGCCCACCCCAGCAGCTCCACACCCCAGTACAGGGTGGCTGGCCCAGACACCTGCCACGTTCCTCTCAGTTCTGTCCAGACCCCTCCAGCTGGTCACAGACACCCACAGGCCTCTGAAGCTGTCCCCCGGGGGCACAAAAGCCTGCCCCCATTCATCACGTAGACTACGGGCAGTCTGAGGCAGGGCACTTGCGCCTCTGTCCCAGGCAGCCACTCAGTGCTGCGGTAAGCACAGATGCCCCATAGTCAGCCCCTGCCCCTGGGGTTGAGATGGGACGTTCTCCACACTTTCTCCCTGTTGCCAGCTGTGGCCACATTCCAGCTGCACTTTGCACTGCCACATCGGGGCCTCTCTGGGCTTCCATCTGTGGGGGCTGGGCCTGCAGCAGTCCCTGCTGCCCCCGATGCAGACAGGCTGGACACCCTGTAGAAAGGGTCCACACTCCACGCTCCCTGACTTTAGGGCAGTGCTAATTGTCCAGCTGGGCTGGGCACAGCTGAGGGCAAGAGTGACCCCCGGGCCACCTGAGACCCTAGCCCTCAGACCCAGAGGAGGTGCCACGCTCGACGAGGGCTCATTTTCGGGACCCACCTGGGGTACAGGGCACAGAGCCCAGGATACACAGTGTAGTGGCACGAAACAACCAACACGTGGGCGGGCGGCACCCAAGGGCTCTGCGACCATCCCTCAAGAGCAGACCCGAGGACCTGGGACCACCAGGCCACCAGCCACCGCCATGCATGTGGGAACATGCCTGTCCCCCACCAGGCCCCCGTCACCCTTCTAAAAGCTGGAAACCAGAAGCTGCCTCCCACTGCTGGTAGGGGTGGCCCAGCACCAAAAGGAGTTCTTGGGGAAGCCGTCTCCCAACTCACCCCTGACTGACTTCAAAAACCAGAGGAACCCGAACCCAAGAAAAAAGAGGATGCGTGAGGTAGGGAGCCCAGAGCCCCGACATCTCCGCCCCCATCTCTGGCGTCCAGGGTGTCCCCGGACACAAAAGTCCGTCCTCGGTCCGGTGGGCACCGGTTTGTGCAAGGCCCGGGGGAGTCCAGGCCGGGGAGGGAGGGGCGCCCCTCACACCTGAGCTAGAAGCCCGAAGGCACCCCGCCCAGCACACCTAGGCAAACCCCCAGGGACCCGACTCTGACCACAGTCGGCGGCTCCCAGAGCCTCCGACGCTCGGCACGCGGCCTCCTGCGGAGCTGACCTGCCGGCGCCCTCTGTCGCGGCCCCTGCAGGGTGTACAGCGCGACAGCGAACAGGGAGTCTGGCAGGGCGCCCTCCTCACGCGCCGCAGTTCCGAGGGGCTTCTCCGTGACAGCGAGACAACCGGGCGCCGTCCCGCCTGGGACAACTTCTGGAAAGCCGCTTGCAGAACCCCGCGGGAGCAAACAGGCCCGTGGCGCCGCCGCCTCCGGCGCCCGCACGGAGCCGGCCTCGCGGAGCCCGAGGGCAAGGATGCCCGACACGACCCAGCGCCCAGACCCGAGCCCTTCAAGAACCTCGCCGCAGTCCTGTCGCGGCGGGGACCCAGGGCCGGCGCAGGGGACCCCGCCCGTCCTTCGGGGGGCGCGCCGGCGGCAGCCGTCAGGATCGCCTCCCCGCGCCGCGCGGCCTCCTCGCCCGAGCCTCCGGCGCCGGCCGGGCTCAGCAGGGCCCAGCGGTGCCCGCGAGCCGGCGGCCGAGGCCGGAGCTGACCCGCCAGGACCGGCGCTCCCCCGCCCCCGGGGCCCCGCGCCCGCACGGGGCGACAACCGGGCGCGAGGCGGCTCGTACCCGGGCGGCGGGTCCTCAGCCGGCCTCCATGCGGCCTCGTCGACCACCGGACGGGGCGGGTCGGCGCCGCGGGCGGGAGGGCGGGGCTGGGGCTGGCGCCGCGCGGCATGCCGGGAGGCGTAGTCCTGCGCGCTGCCTCCCGCCCGGGAGACACTGCCAGCCGGAGACTGAGGACTACACTTCCCAGGGGGCCACGCGCGAACGGGGCGCTCCTCCAGCCAGCTCCCCCAGGTCCTAAGAAGCGGCTTCGAAGTAGTAAACGCGGGTTCGAGTCTCCTGTCTGCCGGCCATCGCCTCCGGGCTAGTAAAGTGGAGATAGTGTTTGTGCGGCGGTTTGCGTCAAACAATAACGAAACCCAGGTGTTTCGTAAACCGTCCATCCCGTAATAAAGGACACCCGGTAATGGATGAAAGAGCAGAAAAAACGAGGCGCACTTGGCACCCCCGAGGGTCGTCCCAGATCCTGTCTACATTACCGGTCAGTCGGGGAGTGAATGTGACTGAAGCGTGATGGGCACAGGCTTGCGCGCCGGGCGGCCCATTATCAGGGCCACTTGGGGGAACCCTTGGCAAGCATCTCTCCCCCAAGACTCAAAGGGGAGCAGCGGGGGAGCGGTGTCAGGACTGCAGACCCGCTGGCCCAGAAGTCCCCGCTCCGTGCGCAACTGGGCCGGCGGAGGGAACTCCCAACGCGAGCGACTTCCGAGCAACCCTCGCCAGCTCAGCCAGCCGCGGCCACGGCCACCCCACGAGCAGGCCCTGTGGTCACCTCGCGGGAAGGCCCTGTGGTCCCGTCTGGTAGCTGGAGGTGGTGCACTGCCGGCGGGTCTTGGCGCGGCAGGAAGACGAGAAACAGGCGGCTGTGGGGCACCGGGTCGGGGCCAGGCCCCCTCCCCTCGGGCTGGGCTTCGGGGCGCGGGCCTGCTCACGGAGAGCAAGTGGCCAGGCTCCAGGGGTGCAGAGGAGTGGAGGGAGGGAGACGGGGGCGGGATTTACCCCCGGGCGCAAGTTCAAGGGGACACCCGACCAGCCCGGCCCCGGAAGCCACGTCTCTGCGCCGGGGTTTGTAGACACCGGCGCAAACTTGGAGATTACGGTGGGTACTCTGCCCTCTCGATGCCGCGCGCCACTGCCACTCGCTCTGTGACCTCCAGCTTCGCGTTTAAAGCCGGCAACCTTCTGCTCCTCGCGCTCCTGTTGCGGGTCCAGACGCCCAGGGCCGCGCGCTCTCTCTGGCGACAGGTCTGGGCCTGGCCAAGGCTGCCGGGCACCGCTGCCGACCCGGCGCACCAGTTGGCGCACTGCAGCCGAACCCCCGTACCGCTGTCGACCCGCCCCCGCGCCGCCGCCGACACCCAGCACTGCCTCCGACTCGTCGGCACCAACGCCGACCACCACCGCGCAGCCGCCGACCCCCCGCGCCGCCGCCGACCTCCGGCACCGCCACCGACCCCCTGCACCGCCGCCGACCACCCCCGCACCGCCGCCGACCCCCGGCACCGCTGACACCCCGCACCGCCGTCGATGCTCCCACACCACCGTCGATCCTCCCGCACCACCGCCGACCTCTGCACCGCTGTCGACCCTCCGCACCTCTGCCGCGCTGTAGCTGTGGGCGCCGGCAGCGGAGGATTTGGCAGGGCTTGGCGCCGAGGGTCAGGCGGCCAAGAGGCTGCGCGCGGGCTTGTGATCCGCGCTGCCAGGTAGACGGCGCTGTCTGCCGGCACAGCTCGGCCTAAGCCTGGAAGCCACCGCCACCGCCACCGCCGTCGCCGCCGCTGGCCGACGACTTGCGGCCCACCAGCTGCTGCCCAGTGCCCGCTGGCCGGTACCGCGCGCCGGCGACTCTGCCCGCGCCCTCAGCTTCGTCTTCGACACTGGCTGCACTAGAAGGCCGCGAGGTGCGGGCTCAAGGCCCCCCCCTCCCGCCTGCTGGCTGTTCATCTGGGCTCCCACCCTCTCCCCCTCCTCCGACCAGCCCCCCGTGGGCCCCATGCCCGCCGCCTCGTCTGGGGTCCCTTTCTGGCGCTTTCGTGTGGACTGGATTCCAGTCTCTGCTGCAAGTTGCTGGGTCCTCCAAAACCCGGGGCCTGGTGACCGGGAGGGGCACCGGGGGTCAGGTCACATTCCGCACAGTCGGTGGGGTCTCTGCAGTCATGAGTATCCACAGCCAGTCCACTCTTACCCTTCACTTTGCACTAGGACTGCCCTCCACACTCGGACAAGATCGTCTGGTCCCCCTGGCCTGGTCTGGGTCCCCAAGACCCTCCTGGCTCCTACCCCCTGCCAGGAGTCTGAGGCCAGCAGGAGGCAGCAGTCGGACACCTGCCCAGGCTGAGGTGATGTGTTGGGGGTGGAGACTGGGGAAGTTGTGATCTCTCTCCAGGCCTGGTCACTGGAGGGCTGGTGCCCCAGGCACTGGGCAGACCCTTACCTGCCAGCCTGCCCCTGCCCTCTCTACGCCTTCCACAGCCTCCTGGTCTCCCACTCTGCTTGGGCCTCTGGCCTGTGCCCCTCCATCGTGGGCTGGCCGCATTTACTTGCAAGACCTTTTAGCTGTCCCACACCCTGGCCATGTCACACATCAGAAGCTGGCCTCCTGCTGCAGGGACAGCTGGCTCTGTCCTGTAGCATCCTGATGCCGGCCTCTGTCAAGGTCCACTCCGGGCCACTGCCTGGGATCCAGAGTGAGTCCAGTGGAGATCCCAGTATGGAGGCCTGCCTGGGAGCCAGGCTCCCCTTCCCAGGCCACTCCTCACTCAGAGGCTGGCAGAGCAGTGCAGGGCTCTGAGAGGGCCGGAGGGAAGCATCAGCCCAGGGCTACAGAGCCTCCCTTCTGTGCCATCAGGGCTAGGTAGGCCCCTGGGGGGCAGTGAGGGAGACTGGACCTTCCCTTCTCCACCAGACAGATGGGGTCATCTGCAAGGGCTGTGCAGGCTGTGGGAGTGAGACCAAGACACAGTGACTCAAATACTGGAGCAGGTACACAGAGGTGAATTCTAGCCAGGTGGGGCCTGGGCCACCACCTTCGTTTAAAATCAGGCTGGGAAGATGTGGTTTTGTTGGCAGCAGGTTGTTTCTCCCTCCATGGGTGGGGTGAGGGCCAACCAGGGGGCAGCGGGGGTCGGGGGCAGTTCCTGGGATGCGAAATTGCTATTTCAAGGCAAACCTGCCTCCTGGGGACCTGCTGCCTGGAAGGCTCCTTTGTTCCTCTGAGCACCCAGAACAGGGGTTGTCTGGGAGGGTGGGGGTTGAGGAAGAGATCTGGGTGCCGATAAGAGGGGTCAGCAAGGCCAGGAGAGCCATGACCAGGGGTGGACTGCTGTGGACAGAGCAGGTAGAGGAATCTTCCTGAAACCACACGGGTCCCACAGAAGCAGGGCCCTGGAGTAGAGTCAGAGGAGGGTGCCCCTGGGAGCCTAAGGTGCCCTGGGCCCTGGGCTTGTTTAGTCTGGGAGGGTGGTGCCTGCACGCTTACCTGGACACCCACCTTCGAGGAACATGGGCTGGCAGCAGAGAACACAGCACAAGAGCAGGGAAGTCCCAGGTGAGACCGTGGTGCCACCTAGAAGCAGTAGGTGGCACCAGCCATCAGAGTCTGGCAATGACGCCCAGGGGGCCACTGACTCAGACCCTTGTGCTTCCCACCGAGGCAGGAAAATCAGGCCAGGGGGTGGTCTTGGTTTTCCACAACCAAATAAGGGGACTTGGCAGGGAACAGCCCAGGAGCTGATGGCCTGGGCACTCCCGTGGCTGAGAGTTCATCGATGGCATGTGGGCCCCCATCTTGGACTGGAGCTGGGCACGTGTGGACACTTAGCGGCAGAAGGGGGAACCGCCCTTGAAGTGCCGCCGAGAGCCGTGAGCACCCAGAGGACTATCGGTGGGGCCACCGGAACCCAGGCTGTGGTGCAGGCGTGAGGGGCCCAGGCCCTGCCCACCAGGCTGGCAGAAGGCTGACTGGCATGGGCCCCGCTGACATCTAACCCCCAGGGGCTGCCACCACGCATGGACAGGTGGGATTGTGGGTGGACAGCCAAGTGGGCTAGGGGTGGGTTTGTCTCCAGCCCCCGCCCAGGAGGACGGATCTGGCCCAGAGACCGGGATGGGGTGGGCGTCACCCCATCAGCCAGGTCCTCTGGGCTGCCGCAGTGGTGCTGGCCCCTGGGGTGGGGCCAGGTGGGGCCTGAGGCTTCCTGTGTCCCTGTCCCAGCCACCGTGGATGCTATTCCTGTGGGGAGGGGCTGGTCTCACCACATGACTGCCGGGGGGGGCCCTGCCTCCCTGGGCCTCTGAGGAGGGGCAGCAGCGCAGGGCTCTGCTGAGTGTTTTCTGGGGCCCGCATGCCCCCAACTGTCTGACAGCACGCCACGGTGCCTGTCTCACCCCTGTGGGGCCCAGGGACTGTCTCTGAGTGAGTCAAGGTGAGGGTCCAGCTCCTGGATGGGCAGCGCTTCCCCAGGGGTCCCCAGGGCTATGCCCAGTCAGGGGTGGGCGGAGGTGGGTGGGTGGGGTGCCCTGTTGGGTGAGGGTGGCGCACAGACACCAGTCAATATGAGAACAGTATTTATTTGTACCTGCAGGATGGCATCACACCGGCTCTTGGGAACAGCTGGGGAAGGGCCCCGGTGGGGAGGGCAGGCCCATGAGGTGGGTCTTCTCATGCTGCAGGCCCGCGGGGGGAGGGGCACCTTGCCCTCACTGCCGGCACCCTGCCTGCCTCCTGCCACAGGGGGTTTCTGGCCCCTTCGACCTGGGACTCGCCTCCAGCAGGCCTCCACCCAGACATCCCACTGAGCTGCACCCCACCTTTCAGTGGAGCACCCAGCCAGCCAGCCTTGTCCCACATGAGGCCCTGTGGTTGGCACCAATGTCCCCACCCCAGCTGGCCTGCCTGCGCCCAGTGCTTCCCCTCCTGCCGCTGCGGCATTATGAGGACTCCTAGACCACACCAAGGGGCACCTCCTTGGAGAAGCCTTCCTGGATGCCACCAGCCCCCCAGTTCCCCTGACTCCCAAAGAAGGCCCAGGGCTGGGCTAGCAGGCTGGCTTCAGTTGTGGGGGGGCATGCACGCATCTTCCAACTGTGAGCCTGGGGACAGGACCGCTCCAGAATTGGCTCTGTGGGCCAGGGTAGAGCTGACCTGTGCGTGTCAACCTGAGCCTGGGTTCAGTTCAGGCAGGACACAGTCCCAGAGGGACACCAAGGTGCCTGTCTCAACCCTGCGGGGCCCAGGGCCCATCTCTGAGTCAAGGTGAGGCTTCAGCCCTGGATGGGCAGCCCCTTGCCAGGGGCCTCCAAGGCTGTGCCCACAGTCAGGGGTGGGCAGAGGTGGGTGAGTGGGGTGCCCTGTAGGGTGAGGGCGGAGCACGGACACCAGGCAATATTAGAATAGTATTTATTGGTACATTTAGTGCTACCTGTTAACACTGTGTCACGTGTCGCCGTGGCTGAGGTAATAGGGACCGGGCCAGGCGGCCTTGGCCTTGGCCTAGGGGGCCAAGGCAGGGCTGGTGACCTGGCAGGGGATGTGGTTATTGCGTTGGACTCCTTCCGGCCTCCACACATGCTCACACACACACTCTCGTTCACACACCTGCCCACTCACAACGCTCTGTTCTCCACTCGTCCAGTCTCCTAACAATAAATAGAATCATTGATTACAGTATTCAAAATAAAATACATGTATGTCAGGCTACAAGAAGAAAGTGCATGGAGGTCTGTGACTGGGGGGCAGCTTGGCCCCCCACCCCAAAGGCTCCCAGTCCCTGCAGTAGGGGGTGCGGACCCCTGAGCTGTGACCCTGGGGTGTGGCTGTGGGAGGCCGCCTGGCCCAGCCACCAGGGTGGCCCTTTCTCCCCAGGCCCAGAACCATGTTGACTAAAAAAATAAACTCTAAGTCTTGCAGCCCTACACCTACAGTCATTCTGTGGGTGCAGGACGGGGAGGGGGCCTCCACCAGAGCCCAGCCTCCCTGGCCCCCGGCCAGCCCCGGGAGGATGCACCTGAAATGGGCGGCTGGCTGCCCGCTGGGCCTGGGGGAGGCACTGAGCCCCCGTGCATGCGATGGGCTCTAGGAGCGGGCAGTGCTGGGCAAGCGGAGGCTGGGTGCACGTGGAGCTAGGGTCGCCAGGAGGCGGCCGTGCTGAGTGCCTGGGGCAGCCCGTAGCACTCCCCATCAAAACTCCACAGTACTCACGACTGTCCGGGGTTCCTCAAAAGTGGCGATGAGGATCTGCTGTGGGGGGGGAATGGCGATGAGCTCGCCCATGTCCGGGGAGATGCGGGGACCCCCTTCCTCCTCCTCCCGGGCCTCGTACAGCGTGTTGATGTGCAGAAGGGGATGAGTGGCATTCCGGCTCAGGATGGCCAGGGGATCGGGCTTGCCCAGGCCGGCTGGAGACAAGGGGGCTGTGGCCGAGGCCCCAGGGGGTGAGCAGACGTGAAAGGGGCCTGGGGCAGGCAGCCCTGCCCTGGGCAGATCTCCTGGGAACGGAAGTTCCTTCTCAGGAAGCGGGACACCTGCAAGCAGCCAAGATGGGGGTCACAGGTGTGTCCCCTGCCCTGGGCGGCAGGCTCACTTTGCTATTCACCCCCTGGCCCTGAGGCTGGGGCTCAAGGCTGAATCCCACTCTGGCCCTGGGGGAGGCGGAGGCAAGCTGGCAGTGAGGTAGCACTCCGAGGGAGGGTCCCTCTCCAAGGGCTTGGGTCGGCCTGGGGGCTTATTGGCCACAGAGAAGCCAGAGGGAACCGCCCAGCAGCTTTGTCCTTCCTCCTCCTCCCTGCGCGACCACACACGGGGCAGTCGGTCCACTTCTGCCTTGCCCCCCCAGGGGTGGCTGAGGGAGCCGGTTCGACCCTGAACTTTTTTCCCAGCAGGGCGCAGCCCGGCACGTGCGCTTTCCCTTCTCGGGCAGTGGGGCATCAACTCCCACCGTGGACACTGGGTCTGCCCCTTCCTCACGGGCCCGCCTGTCCCTCGCTGTCCCGCGGGGGACCTACCTTTGGTGGATGCGGCTGCCAGGCCCAGAGCGCACTCCTCTTCCTGCGAAAGGAAGCCCCCCTCCTGGCTCCGGGAGGCGGGCAGGACCGCGGCGGGCACGGCATCCGGCTTGGGCTTCTTGGCGCCCAGGATGTAGGGGTGTACGTCCAGGGAGAAATGCCGCGCGTGCTTCTTGTCCCCCGCTGTGGCGGGTGGCGCCGAGGCGGTGGCCGCGTCCCCGCCGCTGCCCTTGTAGTGGTGCGCAGCGCGGGCGCCCGCGTCCAGCAGCGGCGCGATGAGCGTGTCGGTGGCCGTCTTCCTGCGCACCGGCTTGGGCTTTTCGGTCTTGCTGTTCTCCACGCGCATGATGGCCAGCTGCTCCTTGAAGGGCTGCGGCAGCGGGTTGGTGGTGGGGATCCACTTCATCTTCTTGCGCGGCCGCTTCACCACGGGGGGCTCGGAGGCGCCGTCGGGCTCGGCGGGGTTGGCGGTGGGGTCCACCGTCTGCATGCCCGAGTCGCGCACGGTGGGCGTGGCGTCGTGGTTGGACTGCGCCAGCGCGGCCAGCAGCTGCCGTACCACGTTGTCGTACATGAGGTCGCTCTCGTTGGTGATGAAGTCCAGCCGGTTGAGCGACTTGATGTGGTCGCGGTTCTCATTACAGAACATGGCCAGGATGTTGATGTCGCAGAACTGAGAGCGCCGCCACTGGCGCCGCGTCTTGATGCCCACCTTGTGCAGCTTGTCGAAGATGAAGTTGCTCTTGCGGAAGATGAAGAGGTGGATGAGGTTGACGAGGATGACGAGGTTCATGACGCAGAGCAGCACGATGTCCACGCCCGCGATGATGCGCTGCAGCTGCACGGACGGCAGTTTGCAGGTGACGCGCACGGCCGGGCCGGCCGGGCCATCGGGCGAGGCCCCCAGCGCGCACGTGAACTCGTTCTGCTTCTGCGTGGCGTAGTAGGTGCACAGGTAGGAGATGGGGACCACGCTGAGCAGCAGGATCAGCACGTGCCGCGCCAGGTACAGCTTGGCCAGGAAGTTGCTGCGGCCGCGGCGCTCCAGGTACTTCTCGAAGAGGTTCTGCTCGGGGCTTTTCTCCTTCTCGGCGTTCTCGATGATCTCCCGCCGCTCCCGCTCGGTGATGCCGGGCCCTTTGGACTGGATCTGCTTCTCTATCTTGGGCGCCCGGCCCTCGGCCGCGCGGTGGTAGCAGTTGTCGATCTCTTGGAGCAGGAAGTTGAGCTCCGATGTCAGGCGCGTCGAGGCCAGGAACTCCCAGCCCAGCGCAGGCACGTACATGATGGCGGCGAAGGCCAGCAGTGCGTAGGGCAGGAACTTGTGCTCGAAGAGCGACGGCCAGAGGCTGGCGTCCACGCCGGGCAGCGCGTCCCGCAGCTCCGTCCAGCAGTAGCCGCGGGCGTACAGCGCCTGGTCGCGGGTGAAGTTGTGCGGAGTGTAACAGTATATGGGCTCCTCTGGGGACAGAGAGCAGACATACGGCTGGGGGCGGCCCGGGAGGGGGGCTGGGGACAGTGAGCAGACACACAGGGGCGCTGGGGACAGAGAGGAGACACACGGGCTGGGGGCAGCCTGGGGAGTGGGGCTGGGGACAGAGAGAAGATGTATTGCCCTGGGGAGTGGTAGGCTGGGAAGGGGCCAGAGGGCTAGGACCATGCTGGAGAGGAGGGAGGCGGCAGGGCAGAAGGAAGGCTCTGGGGACTGGCCAGAGGACCTGGGAGAGGATCCACAGCGGATCTGGGGGTGAGACTGAGGGGTGGGGCTAGGCCAGCGGACGGCTGGGTGCGTAGCCTATCATAGGAGGGAGGGCAGCAGGTGGACCGAGGGTGGCTGGAGGCATGGCCCAAGGAGGGGCTTCGGCCAGGAGACCACAGCAGGGTTTACGGTGCAGGGAGCAGGCTGGCCCTCATCTACTTCCTGCTGAACCCCCCTTCCAGGGTGCCCTGGTCCCCCTTTGCACTGCAGCAGTCCCAGACACTCCCTCTTGCTCCTACCCACAGGGGGTGGCGTCCCCATCGCAGGCTGTGGCAGAACAGCTGGGGTCAGAAGCAGGTCTCCACCCGGAAACCATGAACAGCGCAGCGCACACTCTCAGACCCTCTCCTGACACCACAGAGGCTTAATGCACAGGGGAAACTGAGTCCCAGAGCGGGGCATGTCAGGCCACTGCTACTCAGCCAGGGCCAATCTTGAGTGGCACAGCTGGGCCCTCCCTGCCCGTCACCGTGGGGCCGCCGTGGAAGGCTGTGGGCACAGAGGGCCCTGCTTGGCCATTAGGACAGGCAGAGTTTCAAAGAGCTCACCATAACCCCTGGCAGTCCAAGGTGAGCCCCCAGCCCCCACAGGCCAAGGCACTCCCCTGTCACCCACAGAGGAAGGCGTGCCCCCAGCCCCCGCAGAGGAAGGATGCGCTCCCCGAAGCACCAAGGGGCTTTCGACCGCGACCGAAAGGCGCGGGTCTCCCGTTTCTCGGAAAAAATAGTTGTCAAACTTCCGGCCTTGCCCTCCCTGCAGGCCAGACGAACACCAGCCCCCAGCCCAGCAGCCCAGCCCTTTCCTCACACCCCCGGCAGCCCCAGGTTGCCCGGGGCTGGAGCTCCTTGCCAGTGGGAAGTGGTGACCAGGAAGCAGCAGCCCCAACATGCCAGCCGTGCCTCCGTCTGTCCCTCTTTCCTAATGCCTGCGTTGTGTACGGAGTGCTGCATTTGACGAGATCCCTGCCCACAGCTTGGTGATGCGGGGTCCCTGTAGGTGCCACTCAGGGGTCCCTGGGGAGGGCGGCACTCTCCACACCTGGGCATGCGGACTCCGCAGTCCACAGGGGTCCCTGGCCCCCATCCCAGGGCAGCAGCAGGCTCTCCACCTGCCCCACCCTCACTCACACCTAGGGTGGAGGCCCACAGTGAGGCATTGAGGGGACACAGAGGATTGAACCCCAAGGACTGCTGGAATGTGGTCCAGGGAAGAGGGCTGAGGCGAGCCCACAGCACACTCTGGGGTGTCTCAGGGACCCGCCACGGGAGGTGAGCAGCAGGCTGGGGTCAGGACCCCACCACTAGGGTGCTGGGGAGTCATGGGGGGTGTGGATGGGGCCAGAGGGAGGCTTGTGAGACGCAGGGTAGGTGGGGTGGGGAGAGGCTGGGGAGGTGGCATGAGGAAGATGCCATCCCAGTCCACACACAAGATGTGGGGCCTGGCCACGGCGTGGGACACGGCACAGGAAGGTCCTGGGAGGGACGTCTGGTGCCAGTGTCCTGCGGTCCCCACCCCCAAGGAGGATGGGCTTGGGGGCCAGTGATGAGTTGGGTTCAGAGAGGGTGAAATGGAAAAGGCAAAGGAGCCAACCCCCCTGGTTGAGAAACAGCGTTTATTCACTCCGCTTTTGTCCTCACCGTCACCCTAGGCGCCAGGGAGGCGGGGCAGCCTGGCTATGTGGCAGGGAGTGGCGCAGGGCACCGGAAGGAGGGCTCCCCGGTGGTGCTGCAGGGTGCTGGGCATGGGCCGGTGCCGCAGGGTCCTGGCGGGGGACAGCTGAGGAACAGCACCCAGCACTCTCCAGGATGAGCGTCTGCACAGCGGGACACAGAGGGACAGAGCTACTGTGCTGCTGGAAGTGGGGTCCCCAGGAGCTCCCCTGGGCCTCTTCTGCTGCCCTGATAGAGTTGCATGGGGTGCAGGAAGTTGGGGAAGTCTTTGGTCCTCCACCGGTCTCTGCCTAACTGCCACCGTCTCTGCCTAACTGCCACCGTCTCTGCTGTTATTGTCAGTGGCCACAGCAAGCAGAGGAGAAATCTTGTTATCTGCCACTCTGACCTTCAGTCTCTTCATCGGGTCAGGTAAGGTCACTGTAGGGGAGAGGCCTGAGGGGCTGTAGGCATACTCAGCTGGGTCTCCTTCCTTTCCAGGAAACATACCACCAAGGGACACACAGACCCTTCCTAGGTGAGGACAGTGCTGCAGGTGGCCTGGGGCGGTGCCCAGGGTGTGTGGCTTAGGCTCCTGCTGACAGGACCTGAGGTGCGAGGCCCACCTCTTGGCGGGAGAGCGGGGTGTGGACCCTGGGTGGGTGTGCACAGTGGCTGCTGGGGGGTCCTACCACGAGGTCTCTGCCCCCTTCCCTAGAACACCCTGCACCTTCATCGAGCACCCTGCAGCTCTGCGGGGCACAAAGGTTCTGGGCACTGGGACCAGAAGTCCTGTGGGGACCCAGGAGGGGCTGAGTGCCTGAGATGCCACTACAGAGAAGATTCTGGACACAAACTTGGCCCTGCCTCACAATGCGCGCAGAGGTTCCCCAGCGTCAGCTCCAACCCAGGAGCGTCCCCCCTCCACCAGCCCCATCCCGCCATCCAGTGTCCAGACTGCAAAGTCCTTCTACCCTGTACCCACTCCCCAGGCACTGACACAATCCAGCCTGTGCCCCTCCCTACAGCTCTGACCCCTGACTCCACAGGGGGTGGGACCACTCTGAGGGACTATCTGGTCTAGCCCTCTGGCTGGCAGGCGTCCTTCACACCTGCTGCCTCCTCCAGCTGCCCCACCCTGCCCCCACAGCCCTAGCCTCTCCCATGGGGCAGTGGGCAGTGGGTGGTGTGGGAGGGCTGAACAAGGTCCCCTGATCCCAGAAGTTGTTCCATGATCCTCCCAGGAGGATGTGACCTCTGTGACCAAGGGGAGCTCTGAGTGGGGTGTGGATCCTGGATTCCCCGCCCCCACCGCCTGTGCACCTGATGGAATCCAAGGGACACCGGTGGGAGAGGTGCAGGGATGGAGGCTGCCATCAGGGGAGAGAAGGCACCACACTGCCAGCTTTGAAGGGGGAGGAAGGGGCCAATAGTCTCGCAAGGCAGGCAGCCTTGAGAGGGATCCCCAGAGCCTCCAAAAGGAGATGACCCCTGACAGCTTGGTTTTAGGTGCATGGGACCTGTGTTGTTTTCAGTTGCAGAGTTGGTGGGATTTGTGACACAGCACAGGGCACTAAGGCAGTGGGGGGGGGCGGTTCTGGCCTCTAGCTTTCCATCATGCCCCATGGCGTGATCTTGCTGGCGGATGGCGGCCACACAGGTATGGCACACACGCAGCCAAGCCACCTGGATGGAGACCCAAAGGGGCTGAGTGCTGGGGGGAGGGGTAGAGAGGTCAAAGTTCAGCCAGCCAGAGCCCCCAGTTGATGGTGCCTGAGGGCGGGAGCCCCGTTGCCCAGGCCCAGCCTCCCTTCCCAGGACAAACCATCTCTGTGAGCTGGCTATGTAGCGGGGGTCCTGATGCCACACAACCAAAGACTCCTTCACAGGAGGTCGGCCCACCCTGAAGATGGATGGACAGAGAGACGGAGCTCTACGGACCCAGTATGGGGAGGGTGCACTGCCGAGGCCCATTACCCACAAAGGCCACTATCAGCAAAGCTATATGCCTGTGTGATGATGAGCGGACGCATTTCACCCCTGACATATTTTTTGGCTGTACTCTCCCTGATGATATTTTGCACCCTAAATAAATCTTCCTCAAAAATACCCTGTTATCCCCTGGCACTAGGACCAAAGAAGACGCTTTTTGAGAAGGGTTTTACAACCCCCTCAGCTTGATGAGTTCCGGCATAATACACCAGTCCAGGAATACTGAGGCCAGCCCAGCTCCGCTGGCTTCCCCCAACTGCATTTCCCCCTTTTTTCCACATATGAAACACAAGATTGTAGAAAAACCCCTGAAAGGCTTCCCAAGGACAATTCTCCACACAGCCCTTAAAGCTATACAAACATCCCACTCCCTACAGCAGAAAGATAGATAGACTCTCAAGTTTATTATAATTGGTATGACAAATGAATAAACACTAAAAAAACATCTTTCTTAGAACAGCTTAGGTGGGGGGATGGTGGGCACTTACTATCTGCACAGGGAGAGATAAAATAAAAACTTAGAGAAGCAAATAGAAGCAGCTAAATAATGAAGCTTTGAGGAGTCTACTCTTCTGTCCTTTAACCTTGAGGTATGAATAGAACCATTAAGTTCAAACCATAACTGTTTTCACTGTTAACTTTGTTTTCACTGACAATTATCACCACAAAACACTTGGCCTCAGGTAATTATCTGAAAGGCCTTGACAACAAGAAAAATAAGACCACGAGGGGTCAGTTTCTTGTTAGCCAATAGCTTAATATGATGGAGAAAATAGGGTGAAAATCACGTCACCTCAACTATAAAAAATAAAGACAGACAGACCTTTATGGGGCTCCCATTCTCCAAAACTCTTTCCTGTCTCTCTCAATTCTTTCTCTGCTGATGCTGTTCATCCCTCCGTGGGGGCCCCCAAAAAGATGTTGGGGCTGGCTCCTGGCAGTGCACATGTCCAGAAAGTGTGTTTCCACAGCATGGGCCCCTGGCCCATGTCAGCATGGGCAGGATGAGAGCCATCCATCCCCCGGGGGTTGGCTGCCAGCGCTGTCTGCAGTATGCAGCCTCTGACCCCAGCACCTGCTCTCTGTCTGCATTTCTGGTGAAGAAGACGGCTGAGCCATGACCAGTCCTCTGTGACTGAACAACCAGAGATCTGTCCCTGTCATCTCGCTATCTGAGGGAGATGCAGCCCTTGGTCTTCTCCCAGTCCCTGCTTCAGGGTCCACACCGTTGTTCTCGGCCATTGGGTCATCCGGTACCACCTCCGACTGGTTTCGGATGGGGCCGTTGGTGTCCACTGCTGGTTTTCAGAGGCAGACGGCCAGACCCGCCTTCCTAGTCCATCTGAGTCTGGACACTCCACTGAGACCTGTCCACGTCCCAGTGACATATAGGTCACTGCCCAGCAGGGGCTCCCGGTGACTCCTCAGTCCTTCTCTCCCTCCACCTCCCACAGCCAAGCTGCTCTAGTGGTGGGGGCACTCAAGTCTCAGGACGCAGCCCCTGTGCCCTGGTGAAGGCGATTCTGAGACACAGTGCCAGAGGGGCTGAAGCCTGCTGAGCCCCTGGCACCTGCAGGCCAGCCTGATGGTCCTCACCCTGGAGATGACAGCATTACTGCCACCCTTGCTTTATGTGTGAGGAAACCTGGGCACAGACAGGCTGTCCTTCCTGCTCAAGGGCACACAGCAAGGACACAGGGACTGGTAGTCCACCCCAGGCATTTGATCAGCACCTACCCTCTGAGCCCTGCATTCTGCCCACTGAGAGTGCCCAGCCCCCTAGCACCTGTGCCAGCAGCCCCTCCCCAATCCACACATGCCCATGCTCTGGGGGAACCCAGGATCCTGTGTGGGCCCCCTTCCCAGGCCCAGTAAGTCAGGTAGAACAGGTGTCAGGCCCTGATATCTTCTTATACCCATAGGAATGGGCCCTGTACCCTGACCCTGTACCCCAGTGCTCCTTGGGGGCATCTTGGCCAGTGTGTGTGTCAGCCACCTGGATCAGTGCTGCCCCCCCCGAGACCCACTCAGAAGAGATGACCGATACCTGACACTAAGACAAAACCAGGGTGAAGATCGGCGGCTGGGGTTCTGTGCGGTGATGCTCCCCATCTAAAGGCAGACATGGGGACCGCACCAGTGCCCTGGGCACCCTGGCCAGGACACAATCTCCACGGCCACCCAAGCCTGTCAGGCTGGGCTAGATCCCAGGGCAGCAGGTGACTGCTCTCACCACCACCCGCCACGGGCCACATCCACCTCTGAGTGTCCACCCTGGAAAGGGGACACGCTGCCAGACGGGATGCAGTGGAGTATCAGAGGGTCAGATACATCTTAGGGGTCACTGAGGGGCCAATCCAGGTGTGGGCTCGTAACTGAATCTGTCCCACTATGCATGTGACACCGATCGGGTCCACACCCCGTATCTGAGCACCTGTGCGTGACCTGACGTCCCACTGTGCACATACGTGACACTGATCGGGTCCACACCCTGAATCTCAGCCCCTGTGCGTGACCCGACGTCCCGCTGTGCACATATGTGACACTGATCGGGTCCACACCCCATATCTGAGCACCTGTGTGTGACCCGACGTCTCGCTGTGCACATACGTGACACCGATTGGGTCCACACCCCGTATCTCAGCACCTGTGTGTGACCCGACGTCCCGCTGTGCACACACGTGACACTGATCGGGTCCACACCCTGTATCTGAGCACCTGTGCATTATCCAACATCCCGCTGTGCACATACGTGACACCGATCGGGTCCACATCTCGTATCTCAGCACCTGTGTGTGACCCAATGTCCCGCTGTGCACATACGTGACACCGATCGGGTCCACACGCCGTATCTGAGCACCTGTGCGTGACCCGATGTCCCGCTGTGCACATACGTGACACTGATCGGGTCCACACCCCGTATCTCAGCACCTGTGTGTGACCCGATGTCCTGCTGTGCACATACGTGACACTGATCGGGTCCACACCCGTATCTGAGCACCTGTGTGTAACCCAATGTCCCGCTGTGCACATACGTGACACGGATCGAGTCCATACCTTGAATCTCAGCACCTGTGCGTGACCCAATGTCCCGCTGTGCACATATGTGACACTGATCGGGTCCACACCCCGTATCTGAGCACCTGTGTGTGACCCAACGTCCCGCTGTGCACATATGTGACACGGATCGAGTCCATACCCTGAATCTCAGCACCTGTGCGTGACCCAATGTCCCGCTGTGCACATATGTGACACTGATCGGGTCCACATCCCGTATCTGAGCACCTGTGTGTGACCCAACATCCCACTGTGCACATACGTGACACCAATTGGGTCCATATCCCATATCTGAGCACCCACGTGTGACGTGACATCCCACCATGCCCATATGCGACACTGATCAGGTCCACTCCCCAAATCTGAGCACCCATGTGTGATGTGACATCCCACTGTGCCCATATGTGACACTGATCGGTTCCACACCCCATTTCTGAGCACCCACGTGTGACATGACATCCCACTGTGTACCTCTGTATACAATGAAACTGTCTATGCCCCGTATCCAGGCGCCTGTGATAATACCCTATTACGTGAGTCTGTGATGCTGGGCTGGTCTGCACCTGAGCACGTGACTTGATGTCCCACTGTGCACGTCTGTGATACCCAGTGATTCTGTACCCAGTGTCTAAATGGTCATGACTGAGGTCCTGCAGCCGGCTCCCCAAGACTTGTGGGCCTGCTCCTGGCGCTGTGTGTCCTGTGCACACTGGGTCGGTCTGTGCTGTGTATTTGAGCACCGGGGACTCGATGCCCCACTGTGCGGGTCTGTGATGTTGAGCGGGTCTGTGGGCCCAGGCCCTCACCTGGACACCTGTGACTTGATGTTGCACTGGGTGCATCTGTGACATCACTCGGGTCTGTGCCCTGTGAGCACCTGTCTGAGCACAACAGATGGACAGCCGTGTATTTCCAGGTGGCCCCCTTTCCTCCTTCACACTCAGATGCCATGCCAGCCCTGCGCCCAGTGGGTGTGGGTGTGCTCCGCCTGGCACAGTACGGGTGTGCAGGGCATCCCACCTCCCCTGCAAGCGCACGGTGTCCCAGCGTGTCTGCGTGTCCTGGCACTAGTGCCCTGAGGTCAGAGCCGGCAGAGGGTCTCCTCTGCCCAGTGAGCTACCCCAAGTCGGCGTCACTGGGTCACAGACAACTCCAGGAAGGTAAGAAGTCTTCACAGGTTTCTCGAAGGGGTCCAGAAAGTGTGGACACCTTGTGGGAAAGACTCCTGGGAAACCTGGGCCCCACTCTCGCCTGGCCTCAGCACAGACCCATGGACAAGGATGCTGCCAATCCCTGGTCTCCACTCCTGCCCTGGGATCTGAGCCTCCTAGGGCAGCCTCCCTGCCCTCGGGGACTGGCATGCCCTCCACAGACCTCACTGCCATGAGCTCCCCCAGAGCCCACCATGGCCCTGCTGTACCCGCTAAGCCCTTTGGGGGCTCCCCAAGCCTGAAGGGAGGCTGGCTGGCTTCTCCTTGTCCTGGCACCCCTGGTGCCCCACTGCCTCCGTGCCCCTACCCTGACCCCATCTCTTCTGACCCTTGCACCCACAGGTCAGGTCCCCACTGTGCCCCCCGAGCTGTCAGCACGTCTGTGACCCCTCCTCTTACCCTCATCGCACCTCTATCCTGCCTTTTGTGTAACATTCTGCAGGCCAAACCGGGGGCTCATCTACCCCGGGGGTTACCCCGGGAGTCCAGGAGGGGCTGGTCCTTCTCAGGCGTGAAAGAGGAAAGGCTAAATAACAGCGAGGCCAGAGAGACGTCTGAGGCTTCAGCCAGCACCAGGTGCGGAGGGGGCCTGCTGGGAAGCCCCTGGGGCGCGATCTGCAGTCAACATTGCCAGGTCCGCGCGGTGGGGCGCGCAGCGCCCACTGAACGGACAGCGTGGGCAGCCGAGAAGGGACGCTGGACGCGTCCGGGACACCTGCGGACGCCCCTGCCTCACCTGCGAAGTTCTTGGTGAAGACCAAGGTGACCAGCAGGATGGGGACAAGCACCGTGCCGATGGTGACCACGCGGTCGAACGGCAGCTCCAGCTTCAGCTGCAGCAGCAGCGCGGCCAGCGCGCCCGCCTTGTCGTCCTGGGCGCCCGGCAGGATCAGCTCCCGCAGCTTCTCGCCCGCCAGCAGCGCCGTCGCCATGTCCGCCGACTGCTCCAGGAGGTGGTGCATGAGGGGCGGGGGGCGGCCCGGCGGAGGGGGGCGCGGGCGGGGCGGGGCGGGGGGCGGCCCGGCGGAGGGGGCTTCCGGGGGCGCGCGCGCGCGAGGGCCGCGGCGGGGGCTCGGGTGCGGCGCCGCCGCCCGGGGCAGGGGTCAGGCCGGCGCGGGCGTGGGGCGCAGGCCGCCGCCGCCGCCCCCGGCCGCCCGCCTCCGCGGAGCCGGCCCGGCGCGCTGGCTCCTCCCGGGCCGGGGGCGGCGGGACCCCGCCCGGAGGGCGGCTGCTCTCTGCGGCCCGGCCCCACTCCCGCGTGCCCGGGCTTGGGGGCGCTGTTTACCTGCGGCGACTGCGCGCTGACTCCGCCCCCCCACTCCCGAGCCGCGCAGATGCGGCGCCGGCGATGACTTTGCAAAAAATATTGAAATAAAATAAAACGGATTAATCGCGCCTGGTGCTGCTGCTTCCTGGGGATGGGTTGGGTTGGGTTGGGGGGGTCACCTCGGGTTCCGGGCCAGGAGCGGGGTACCGGCACGAGGTAGGGATGGATCGGACTGGGCCAGATCACTGCACCCTCCTCTCCCTCAGCCCTGAGATGGGGGTGCCTTCATCTGCCCCGACCAGTCTCTCTCCGGAGGGGGGGAGCTGCTATCTGTCTCCATCTCCCGACCCAAAGTCTGCCCCTCTCTGCTGCCTCCCGCACTGAGGGTCCCCCTCACTCTGGGCTGTTGAGGACACATGTCCCCCTTTCCCCCACACAAGTCTGTGGGTGGGCCACTGGCACAGAATCCAGAGCCCTGGCACTTCTGGCCAGGTTCCCTGACACCTGCACTCCTTCCTCCCAGGACACCTGGCACACACTCTGAGTCTGGGTCTCAGGCTCAGCTCTTCCTGCCCTAAGTGTGTCACCAGCTGCAGGGGGAACATCTTTCCAGCAGCTTTCTTGTCCAGAGGCTGTGGACTCTGAGCATCTCAGTGCCTTTAGTCTCTCTTTCTGCCAGTGTCCTGGTCCTGGCCAGGTGGTGAGTTTGTGCGGGACACCATCTTGTTGCACTGGAAGGCAGAGATACCCATATGGAAGCCTCAGTTGGACCTGGTTCCTGGGCTGGGAGGCAGTGCCTACCTGGAAGAGAGCGCTTTTCTGGCAGAAAAGCAGAATTCTACAGTGTCAACTACACCTAGGCCTGACAGCAGAGGCCAGCAGGGCAGTAGCCTTTCTGTATTTTGAGCTAGTTTATAACATCTGGGGTTCGATATAGAGGTGCTTACTTTGCCAGCTGGGAAGACGGACCCCTACACCTGAAAACATGACTGACTTTGGAAGTTGTCAGATTCTTTTTACCACTCATTTTAACACGGCCTAGAGAAACAACTGTGGCCCACCCTCACAGCATCTCTCCCAGCCTCTATTGACTCACATGATGCCCCCAAAGCAACAAACTCTGGAGAAAAGCCTAACCAAGAAATCATCCACAGCTTCAGAAGGCCCCCAAAAGAAAGCACCACAGAACTTCCAAGATGAAGAAACCTTTCTGAAATTATTGGAAGATGAATACAAAAGGATTATATAGAGAGCCCTCCTAGACGTTATACAAAATGCAGCAGAGCAAAATGAAAAATTAAGCAAGCTCTTCACTCTGATGGAACACCAGTACTCTGAAATCCAGCAGATCAAGAACAAAATCAAAGACATAGAAACTTCAATTCAAAGCCAAGAAAACAGAATGGAACAAATGGAAAATAGACTTTCTGATTTGGAAGACAGAGCTACTGACTCCAGCATCTATGAGGAGAAATCAGAAAAAAAGAAAGAAGAAAAATGAAGAAGCATTAAGAAGCATGTGGAGGAACAATCTGTGATTAGCGTTCCTGAATAGGGTGAAACACCTGAGACACAGAGAATATTGTTGCTGAGCTGCTGACAGAAAACTTACCAGAAATTATGAAAGAAGAGAATGTAGATATCCAAGATACATATTGGATGCCACTCAATATAGATCTCAAAAGAAAGACTCTAAGACATATTATAATCAAGCTTAACAAAATGAAACACAAGCAGAAACTCTTAAAGGCAGCAAGACTCAAAGCAAAGCAAACATTCAGAGGGAAACCCTGTAGGCTTTTGTCTGATTTCTCAGCAGAAACAATGCTGGCATGGAGACGGTGACATGACACATTCAAATCCTTGAAGGAGAAGAACTTCCAACCAAAAACTATATATCCTGCAAAACTATCTTTCAAATATGAAAATGAAATTAAGGCCTTTCCAGAGAAACAGAAACTTAGAGACTTTGTAAAAACCAAATCAAAGCTGCAAGAAAGACTGAAAGAATCTCTTGGCTCAGAAGAACAAAACCACTGACTTTATATTTTAGAAGCAAAT